>OX387422.1:127764759-128964759 GCA_947563755.1 Lochmaea crataegi
CTTATTGACCACTTTTGACAATTATTGATCAATTTTGAGAATTTTTGAACATTTTTCAAATATTTTGAAAGTTTTTAACGATTTTGAAAAATGTTGACCATTTTTCAAAATTTTAGCAATTATTGACCATCTTTTTTGACCATCGTTTTCAAAACTAGTGACAATTTTTAACCATTTTGAACATTTTTTGACAATAATTGACAATTCCTAACAATTTATGACCATTTTTTCAAAATTTTTGACAATTGTTGACAATTATAGACCATTTTTCCAAATTTTTGACCATTTTTTCAAATTTTTTGACAATTTTTCAAAAAACTTAACAATCTTTGACAATTATCAACTATTTTTCAGAATGTTGACAATAATTGTCCATTTTGAAAGTTTTTGACAATTTTTCAAAAATGTTGACCATTTTTCAAAATTTTGACAATTGACCATTTTTACAAAAATTGGAAAAATTTTTACCATTTTTCAGAAATTTCTTAAAAATCTTCACAGTTTTTGACCATTTTTTCAAAATTTTGACAGTTTTTAACAATTATTGACCATATTTCAAAATTTTTGATAATTTTTAACAATTATTAACCATTTTGGACAATCATTGACTAATTTTCGACATTTTTCTAAAAGTTTTGACAATTATTGACCATTTTTGACAATTATTAACCATTTTTAACAAAAGTTTTCGACAATTTTCGATAATTATTGACCAAATTTGACAATTTTCCAAAACCTTTGAGTTTTTGACAATTTTTCAAAAATTTTGACCATTTTTCAAAAAATTTGACAATTTTCAACAATTATCGACCATTTTTGACAGTTTTTTTAATAATTATTGACCATTTTTTCAAAATTTTGACAATTTTGACCATTTTTATGTCCAGCTTCCTCTCTTAAAAAGTTCACGAGCCGCCACTGCTTACCGGGCAGGCAGATCTACAGATACTGCACTGGTACAACTGACGGAGGATATCCGAGGTGCTCTAGACAACCAAGAAGCCGTAGTATGCGCCTTTTTGGATATAGAAGGAGCTTTTGATAATACTCCTCATGAGGCGGTAAATAGAAGAGTAAATAGAAGAGGTGTAGACAGCCCAACATCCAAATGGATGTCGGAACTGCTCACCACTAGACTAGCAGAGACGAGGACAAGCAAATACATTGTCTCCATCTGTACAATCAGAGGATGTCCACAGGAAGGAGTAGCATCCCCATTAATGTCCTCACGGTTGACGAAGTCCTGTGTGGTTTTACTGACCTCGGAATATCCTGCCAAGGTACCTAAGCTAAAGCCTGCAGATATCCTAGAATTCCTCTTGGAAATAGGACCAAAGAGCTACTAGTCTCTGAGACTTTCCTAACAATAGATCTTTTAGGTCTTAGTGAATGTAATCCCAATTTACATACTACATACATACTCGAAAATTTGGCGAGTGCGCCGGTAAAATAAATTCCCCAATTTTCAAAATATTGGTGGTAGTGCGT
The DNA here is from genome assembly GCA_947563755.1 of Lochmaea crataegi. Classification (NCBI taxonomy): domain Eukaryota; kingdom Metazoa; phylum Arthropoda; class Insecta; order Coleoptera; family Chrysomelidae; genus Lochmaea; species Lochmaea crataegi. The sequence continues at coordinate 127,766,248 of OX387422.1, forward strand.
GCGATGAAATAAGCTGGGCCCACTACATGAGCTCTTGCTTTTCGAGAATTCAGTGAGTGTAGGGGACTCACCAGTAAACATTTTTAATCATTCATACGTTAGTGTTTTATAAACTGGTAGAATTTATATTCAAAAAAACACAAGGTGAATAATTATCAGTAAGCTTTTAAATAAACATATTTGATTTGTGATTTAAACATATACTGAAAGGCCCATATCAACTATTACATTAGCTCTTATTTTTTTTTAAATTTGGTGAAGGTGACTGTTTATCAGTTATCTCAAAAATTTTACTCCTTAATCTTAAACTGTTGGAGTTTCAACACAATGGACATACTTCATCGAAATTTTCTTTTCAGAGTTAATACATAGTTCCAATTTTATCCAGTAGATTGGTAGATACGAGTAAATGCCGTATTGATTCAAAACTTAATTCCGTGAACGGTCCTAGAGTCGTCCCTGATGATTAAAATTGATATTGATGTGTTTTACCGAAACGAAGGCAATTTGGTGACTGTACAAACATAGAACTACGATGTTGACTACGAGTCTATAATGAAAAGCTGAAATTATTTCTGGAGATGTCTCTCGAACATCTTCCAGCACGTTATTTCGTGTTGCTCATGTTGTCTGGCAACTACTATTAACTACAGGGAGATTTAAGGGATGAATTCAATGGTCAAGTTACAGTTTTGTTTTAAAAACAAGATTGTGAAGTTTATAGTTTTCCCATTTTTGGAGGTTTGTATGGGAAATTTCAACACAAATTTTATACCCATAATTTGAAGCCAATCATATTCCATAATATTGACAGGCTACTATAACCGAAAGTAAGCCATTTATATGAATATATCACAACAAAACTGATTGTTATTTTATCCAGAACCGTTTGGAACATATAAGGTGTCGATTTTAAAACTTACAATGGCTTGAACCTCGTGAACGAAAGGAGATTTCAAAAAAATTTCACAACTGTTTCTAGGGTAGAGAGGGGGAATCTAGAACAACTAGAGTAAGTAGTAAGTTTTAAAATTGACACCCTTTATTATAAGGTTATAAAAATTTCAGAAGGCAATGAGACACCCAGTATACCCAATAGTGACGCAGAAGAAAAATTGAGCTGTTTAGAGACAGGTTTAATAACAAAGCAGGAAGTGGACTCTTTTTTTTACAAAAGTGGCCATTTAAGGAAGACCGAGAAACCTAATTGAATTTTTAGATTGATTATATATTAGTTTAGTATTTTGTTAAATCCCTTTGTAAAATGTTCTGTGTTAGGTGTTAATGAATGTTTGGTGTCAAGTAGATGTCTTGCGTAATGGGATTTATCAGGCTGTTTCAATATGTTTGCTCGTAAGTGTTCATTGCGTCTAATCTCAAAATTTCGAATTGTTTGACCAATATAGACAGCATTACATTCTGGACATTTAAATTTATATATTCCAGACTTTTTTAAAGGGGATATTTTTGTTTTTACATTTAACAATTTTTCACTTACATTGTTTTCTGTTTTAAAAGAAATTGTTGTATTTGTTGCTGAAGATATTATCTTTGAAATATTATTAGAAATATTACCAGCACATGTGATGGATTTGTAATTTTGTATTTCTTTAGTTTTTTCAGGAAATATTAATTGTAATGCCACTTTTTCCTCTTTTTTATTAATTAATTTATTTATTATATGCCATGGATAACCGTTGGATGTGGCTATTTGTTTAATTATATTGATTTCTCTATCAAAATTATATTTGTTCATTGGAACTGAAAATGCTCTATATATCATTATGCGGCTAATTTATGTGACATGGGATGATTGGAATTATATGCTAGTCACATCAGTATGTGTTGGTGTTCTGTAAATTGAAAAATCATGTATATTATTGATTTTTTGAATTTTTAAATCAAGAAAATTGATTGGAATTCTTTTCTTTAAGTTCTAATGTAAATTTAATTTTTGGATGTAAATTATTATTATGATTGAAAAATATATCTAATTGTAGTTCACTACCTACAAAACAAGCTAATATGTCATCTACATACCTATACCAGAATAAGATATTTTTTTAAAAGTTACATTCAAAGATTTTTCTTTCCTGTCTGTCCATAAAAATGTTTGCCAAAATTGGTGATATAGGGCTCCCCATTGGTAAACCTTAATTTTGAATATAATACCATATTGTCAAAAGTAAAATAGTTCTGATTAATACATACATCAAACAAATTAAGTAAGGTATTTAGACCAATTATGGGCACACCTTTAAAATTTCGATGTGCTATGAGTGTGCTTGTGCTATTCTGCACCAGATGCCTTAGAAAAGTAATCTATATTACCACTGACTATCTCAGCAGATGGCAGCTCTTAAGTTTTGAAATATACTTCATAATGGCGATTTGTGTGCGTGAGTTATAATATACGGTAAGTCTTCCTTAACGTTTTTGGCTTTTCATCTTTTTCAAACTGGTTCATGTTATACATCATTTGTTAGCTAACTTTCTCGCTGTTTGAAGCTGTAGTTATTAGAATATTCATTTAAGATAATTTCCACATTTTTTCCCAATTAAATCTGTCAAGGTCATGTAGCCAAATATGGACACCATCCTCAGCGCCAAATATGGACAGTGCCCATATTAGGCACCGATAAATTATTTCTACCACATTTTATTTTCTTGAATTTAGGAAATGACACCAACTAAAAGGGCAAAGTGGAGCCAGGCCGATTTAAGCAGGTCCATGGAGGCTGTGCGAAAAGGAACATCAATAAAAAGTGCCGCCCAAGATTTCAATATCCCACGTAGTACCTTGCAACGTCATGTTCATGCAGGAAATGCCTAGAAACGTTTAGGGAGACACTCCATGCTTAGTGCTGCGCAAGAACAAGACGCATTTTTAGATTTGCCGAAATCGGTATGCCATTAAGCTCAAAAGTTTTGCGAAGAACCGCTTACATATTCTGCGATGAAAATAATGTGACACTACCACGAAGCAGAAAACCATCCTTACTAATAGGGCGTAAATGACCTAAACTGTTTCTTCAGCTTAATCCAGATGTATCCCAAAGGAAAACAGTTAATCCAGCTCGAGCGGCAAAATTGAATGAAGATATTGTAACGCATAAGGGCTGTCAACTTACGCTTCATAAAGAGCCAAAGGTCTTAACTCGAGAAGGAATTAAAAGAGTTTCTGTGGTAGCACCAGAACATGGAGAAAATGTGACTGTAGTGTCTTCCACAAATTTAGGGTCCAAACAGTAAATTCGAGAAATTATTATTTTGAAATATAAAATATTTAGTTACAATTTCTAGACCGTGCACCGACTTGAGCAAATTTCGTATATTAACTTTACTCCACCTTTACCGTGACTTTGGTGTTTACCATTTTAGCTTTGCTCGTTTTCTTATCTATCTCCATAACGTAACATCAAACTATCTAATAATAAATTCTGGCAGAGCTGCCATGTAAACCTCCGCGGAAATATGAATTCCGCAAAGTGTAAAGTGCACAAACTATGCAACACAGAGCTGCAATATGAACAAACTTTGTGAAATATTGGTAATTTGTCGAAAACGTGCCATACGATCATGATTTCATTAGAAGAAAATTTTAGACTTAACAAACTTTATATCTTCCGAATGAGGTTAATTTCACAAAACGGCGTGATTAATATTTGTGATACAGGGTGTTCAATTTGAAAAGGGAAATAGTTAAACGGCGAAAAGCAGTCAATGAAGTCGGAAAAATTTATAGTGCCATTCAGAAGCATCTGATCATACAGTTTGTATCTCAAATAACTCTGGGGCCAGCCTGAAGAGATATTAATAATTCCATAAAATCTAACAGTATTTCTTATTGTAATTTCTATGAAGAATAGATTATTTTTTGTCTTTAAACTAACCTGAAATTTATTCAAGGAAGATTATGTGTTGCATGGGTGGATATGTCCGAAAAAAGTATCTCTTCTTGCCGCATCTATTGATTCCCGATCAGGATACATAACGATATTACCCCTACGGTAAACATCAAAAACAAACCAATTTCAGATAAAGAAAATTGGACAAATACTGCTAGGATATATTTGGATTTATTTTCTTATCTAGATGTTGTTTTTTCTGAACGGTTTATGTTAGTTTTCAGTGCAGTCTATCAATTAATAAATAGAATAGATGAAATAATTTTTTTTAATACCACGTAGAAAGTAGCTGTGTCGCATGGGCCCCACGTTTATTATTTTTTAATTTTTAGTTCTTTTTAAAAACGTGGTATATTAAAAATTGGAACTATATTGAAGGTTATTCATATAACAAATAAAAAAAATGAAAAGTGAAGTTTTATCAATAATTCTCCATTTTTTTGAATTATTTCCATATTTTCTTTTATGGCCATCCAATTCGGAATTATGTTAAAAAATTTAAGTCTCTAGCCCTAACCCATCGGGAAATAAGTTTAAAATCATGTACAAAGTTCCTCCCGGACAGACATACAACAAATGCGAGTTAATAAAAACGTGATAACAATAAAAAGAGTTTTTTTCCGTATTTCTGTATAACGGAGATATCAAACTATGGAATTAAACTTGAGCTTGGACCATTGTATAATTATTCTCCTGTTGCTGATGATTTCTATTATGACTACAAATCAGCTGATTTTCACTCTATTGAATATCATCTGGGACTCATTCGGTGGGATCCTTTGTTATTGAACAGATCATTAGATGATATGTTAAATATTTTCCATGATATTTTGTATACCGTGATTCACCTATTTGTTCCTGTTAAGAAAGTTTCATCCAGAAAATTCCCCAGATTGTTCTCAACAGAACTAAAACATATTTAAAGAAGCAGGCTCACTTGAAATTCAAAATGTCAAATATCCTGTGGAACTCGATTTAGCTAACCTGTTTCAAGATTATTTTAGCTCTGTTTATTCTGATAAGACCTGTCCTAGCTATGGTTATATATCTTCTACTCATTTGAATGCTTCTGAGTATTGTGTGTCTATCTCTGAAATATATGAACATCTTTGTGGTTTGAATGTATATAAAGGTCCTGGGCCGGATGGCATCCCTCCTTCTATTTTATAATATTGTAGTTTTGTATTGTCTCGCCCCTTGCATATAATTTTTAACTACTACCTTAAACTTGGCATCTTTCCAGATTTCTGGAAATCTAGTTTCGTCGTTCCTATTTACAAAACAGGTAAAAAATCAAAGGCCGATATGTATTCAGAGCATAATTCCTAAATTATTAGATAATATTGTTACTAAAATCCTTACCAAACTTTTGGATCCTTATATCATTAACCAGCAGTTTGGCTTCCGTTCAGGCAAGTCAACTGAGCTTAATCTCCTTACATATGTGGACTATCTTTCAAGTGTCTTGGACTCTGATTATCAAGTTCACTCTTTGTACACAGACTTCTCCAAGGCATTTGATAAAGTTCATCATGGCCTTCTGATTCGAAAGATTAATAATATGGGTGTTAATGGTAGTCTCCTAAACTGGGTTCAAAGTTACCTTACTGGCCGTATTCAAATAGTCCGTGTGTGTGGCTTCTTATCATCTGGCTTTGTAGTTCCTTCAGGTGTTCCCCAAGGATCCCACATAAGACCACTTCTGTTTAACATTTTCGTCAACGACATCCACAACTGTTTTATAAACCCTCAATCCTTATGTTTTGCTGATGATCTAAAATTGTATATGACTGTACGTTCATTAAAGGATTGTCAGAATCTTCAAGGAGATTTGGACAATTTATCTCGGTGGTGTACTGCCAATGGCATGGAACTAAATCCAGCAAAATGTCGGTTTATTAACTTTTGTAGAAAGAGTCACCCTGTTGTTTTTATCGACAACATAAACCAAACACCTCTTATTAATGTGTCAGAAGTTTAAGATCTTGGTGTTGTGATTGACTCTACCATGTCTTTTCGGCCCCATATATATGCTTCAATTAATAAGGCATTAAGGATGCTTGGCTTTATCATAAGGTTAACTTGTGACTTTCGAAACGTGCAATGTCTTAGAATACTTACATCTCCCTTGTTGAACCTCTTATTGAATATGCATCTTCTGTTTGGAATCCCTGCTATACCAACCATATTCACAACATTGAACAGATACAAAGAAAATTTCCAAGACTCATTGCCTATAAATCTGGTTCATCCTGTTAACTTCTACCACTTAAATTACCATGAATTGCATTCCCAGTTTCTGTTGGAGCCTCTTCGTTGCAGAAGGAATTGCAAAGATCTTTTCATTCTATTCAACATAGTCAATTCTACTCTCGATTGTTCAATATTGGTTTTTCCGCACCAACTAGATCTACTAGAAATAGTGTTACTTTTTCACAACCACACTACTATACTAATTATCGCAATAATTCGTTCATTCCCAGGTCCACAAGATTGGCCAATCGATTGAATCTTGATTTCTTTACATCCTCTTAGATTTTCTCCAAATTTTGTAATTTTTAAAGATATTTTTAGTTGTTATTGTAAGGGATATGTGCTTTATCTTATGTGTTATTTAATGAATAATACATAGTTCGGATTGTCTACCTAATAGCCAATATAATTTTCTATATTTGAGATTCAGCTCTTCTCTTTTCTTATTAATGTGTTCTTTCCATCGTAGCTTTGCATCTAGGTTCTTTCAGTTTTGCCAACTGCCAGTATACATGTGTAATCTGCAAATGTAGCTACTGTAGTTTGCTTTATTACTGGTATATCATAGGTGTATAGTAGATACAGCAATGGACCCAGGACACTGCCCTGTGGTACACCAGACTTTATTGTTTAGTCTTGTGTGCGAGTCCTTGGTGCGAGACTTTATCGAATTCCTGGGCTACGTCCAAGAACACTGCTGAACATATCTTCTTTTCTTCTAGTGCTTTTTCTAGTCGATCAGTAAATATATGCACTTGTAATATTGTGGTGTGCTTTTCTCTAAACCCAAACTGATGTATGGGAATTATGCATTTTTGTTCAATAATGGGTTTGAGCCTTTTTAAAAGCATTTTTTCAAAAGTTTTGATATAATGGGAAGTAATGAAATTGGTATATGTGATGATACCTTGTTGACAGGTTTCCCAAGTTTCGGAATCATGATGACCTCTGCTATTTTCCAACAGGTAGGTACATGTTTTAGACTAAAGGTTGCGTTAAATATGTGAACTAATTTAACTATTGCTTTTCTTGGAAAATGCTTTAACCAGGTGCTTTTTGAGGTTGACGTTTGTCTTTATTTCTTTTGGTGTTACTAGTTCTATATCTTTGGTGGTTACTTCATTTATTTTAGGTAAGCTTTCTGCTACTTCTGTTTAATTTGGTTGAAAAGTATCTTCCAGATGGTTGGCAAATAGAAGTGCTTTTTAAATACTGATATTTAAATATAGTTCTCAAAGTGTATGTGTATTTTTTTCACAGTACACCTTGTATAATATACAACATTTGACATGAATTTGGATACATTATTTTCATACTCATTAATCAAATGAATGTAATTTATTACTCAGTAAATGTGTTCCAGCTTCTTCTTTCTACAAATTATTTCCTTTGAACTCCGTGCAAAAATTTCTACAAGGTGTCCTATTTGAATTGAAAAAGTTGAGGTATTTCCAGTTAGATGTATTCTGTCTCAAAGTTTCACAATTATCGTCCTTTTTCGTTTTAAAGATATTTACTTTGATTTCATACTTTATCCCAATCCTGTATAGTTATTGTAAAGGAAAATGTTTGCGTGTCAGCATTTAATCTTGGGCTAAATTCGGTTTCGATTCAATATCCGGCATTTGGAGTTGAGCTGACGGACCGAGTACGGCGTGTATTCGAGATACCTGATAAATCTGTTGATTTGTTATCTCCGCCTGTTTAAATCTACTTTTTTAGATTGCTCGCAATTTTTGTTTATTTGGGTCAGTTTTTTCAAATTATTCCCATACTGCTTGACCGTCTATTGAATAAAATTTGTAAAATCCCAGAATATTTTTTTAATCGGAATTTTTATCGTTACATTTGATCTGCACCTTTAACATATTTACAAGGGTCTTCGGAAATTGAATGTATACAGTGGGATAAACTTTTTAATATGTTTTCCTTTTCCCTTTTGTGATTTGAAATTGAAAAACAAAAGTTTTTTTTGAAGCTTGCTTCTTATTGCACGACATAGGACTTTTGAGAAGGCTAGTGAAGTCGTAAAACGTGTAACCGTTACGAAAAGTCCGTCACACAACAGTGTTGCCATATTTCTGAAAAGGCTAGTGAACTCGTGAATCGTGTGATGTTACGAAAAAGCGTTCGTCACGCGATAACTCATTCAAGCGACTGCGCAATATCTCTTGCCGCACTGAGCTCGCACACCCATAGGTGTGAAAAATTGTCAAAAACTTTCAAAATTTTGAAAAAATGGTTAATAATTGCCAAAAATGTTTTCAAAAATTGTCAAAAAATGTCAAAAATGGTCAATAATTGTCAAAAATTTTGAAAACTGTTTAAAATTTTTGAAAAATTGGTCAATAATTGTCAAAGACGGTCAATAATTGTCAAAACCATTCAAAAATAGTCAAAAATAGTCAAAAATGGTCAAAAATGGTCAAAAATGGTCAAAAATGGTCAAAAATGGTCAAAAATGGTCAAAAATGGTCAAAAATGGTCAAAAATGGTCAAAAATGGTCAAAAATGGTCGAAAATGGTCGAAAATGGTCAAAAATGGTCAAAAATGATCAAAAATGATCAAAAATGATCAAAAATGATCAAAAATGATCAAAAATGATCAAAAATGATCAAAAATGATCAAAAATGATCAATAATTGTAAAAATTTTGAAAAATGGTCAAAAATTGTCAAAGTTTTGAAAAAATGGTCAATAATTGCCAAATATGTTAAAATTTTTGGAGAATTTGTCAATAATTCTCAAAATTCGTAAAAAACTGCCAAAAATGGTCAATAATTGCTAAAATTTTTGAAAAATTGTCAAAAATTTTTAAACATGGTCGAAATTTGTCAAGAATTTGGAAAAATCGTAAAAATTTTGAAAACATTTTTAAATATGGTCAAAAATTGTCAAAAATTTGGAAAAATGATCAAAAATTGTCAAAAACTGTCAAAATAATGAAAAAATTGTCAAAAATTGTCAAAAATTTTGAAAAGTGGTTAAAATTTTTGAAAAATTGTCAAAAATGGTCAATAATTGTCAAAGACGGTCAATAATTGTCAAAACCAATCAAAATTCGTCAAAAATGATCAATAATTATTAAAATTTTGAAAAATGGTCAAAAATTGTCAAAATTTTGAAAAAATGGTCAATAATTGCCAAATATGTTAAAATTTTTGAAAAACTGTCACAAATGGTGAATAATTGTTAAAATTTTCGAAAAATTGTCAAAAATTGTCAAGAATTTGGAAAAATAGTCAAAAATTGTCAAAAACTGTCAAAATTTTGAAAAAATGGTTAATAATTGCCAAAAATTGTCAAAAATTTGGAAAAATGGTCAATAATTGTCAAAATTTTTGAAAAATTGTCAAATATGGTCAATAATTATAAAAAACTGTCAAAAAGCTGAAAAATTGTCAGAAGTGGTCAATAATTGTTAAAATTTGGAAAAATGGTCTAAAATGGTCAACATTTTTGAAAAATTGTCAAAAATGATCAATAATTGTCAAAATTGTCAAAATTGTCAAAATTGGTTAATAATTGTCAAAAATGGTCAATAATTGTCAAAGACGGTCAATAACTATCAAAATTCGTCAAAAATGGTCAAAAATTATCAAAATTTTCGAAAAATGGTGAAAAATATCTAGTTTCATTTTTCCTCATCTCTCTACCGCTCTAATAATGCTTTTCCTCAACATAACTGCCATCAACTTTTGCTCTTGAAGTCGTCATTATTGTAGTTAGCGATCTACTTACTACATGTTTTTATTTAATGTTATCATAGCAACAAGAGATTTTTGAAAGTAAGTCAGAAAAAGTGACATATATTTTGTAATACATTTTACGTTCGAAAATTAAAATAACTTTTCCATTAGTACAGTCTTTATCAATTCTGAAAATACAATAACTAGTGACGAGCGAAACAAGACCAAGACAGCCTGGGTATCGGTTTTGATCTTGCTCAAATGTCGTTCAGACGTTTCGCCTTTTTTGCCCAACCCAGTATGTATTAGTCTTGCATACTCGGTCTTGATTTCAATCTTGCTCTTGATAATTCATTTGCAGAATTGTAAGACTGCAAGAACCAGACCAATTTTTATCATCACTACCTTATACTTTCTCTAATCTATGGGCTCAATACATCGAATCTTTACGCAAAATAACCTGCCTCTGACACCATCCATGGTGAAAACCATGGAGAAAGTCTTACAAATGTATTTGCAAGAAGGAGCGCTTAATAGCATCCCTCTGTATAGACTACAATGGGCTTATCAAGCAGGGAAATCAGGTGAAACTGCGCTGCATAATTGTTCTTTAGCCTTAGTCGATATACGACTGTGTTTCAAGCAGAGACGATCGTGCTATAGCTTGTATTGATGAAAAAATCAGAAGAGGATATACCGGTCAAAAAACTAAAATATTCACTGACAGCCAGGCTCTGCTTAAAGCTATCAGTAATCCAACAACTAGGTCTAGACTGGTGGAAAAATGTAAAGAATCCCTTAACAGGCTGGCAAGAGACAACAAAGTGTCTCTAATATGGGTGCCGGCACATGAGGGGATTACAGGTAATGAAATGGCGGACCAGAAGGCTCTAAAGGAGACTTCATAGGTCCGGAACCGTTTTATGGAATCACAAAAGATTGCACAAGAGGGAGGGAAAATCGGGCAATGGCTAGATAGGGACCATCAGCTCAAATGGAGGTTGACACAAGGGAACCTCCATACAAAGAGTTTACTGAACAATGTAGACAAGGAACTCTCAACCATGCTGTTGAAACTGGGTAAGAGACATTTGAAGACAGTTACCGACCTGGTAACTGGACACTGCACCCTGAGGAAACATCTGTACAAAATGGGCAAAGTTAGTGAACCTATGTGCAGAAAATGTGAACTTGGTGATGAAACACCTTCTCACACATACTCTGCTTTTGCGAGAACTTACAAGTACTTAGATGGAAGACTTTTGAGAGGAATTAATACAACCATTACAACTACTGAAAATCCCTCCAGGTTCTATAGAAGACACGAAGCTTCTAGAATGGAAGTAGATAACATGGGAAATGGTACAAAGATTCAGTTCAAGTGCCTGGGCTGTTGAGCACAACCCAAACGAATGAATGAATGAAACCTGCCTGTAATCGTCGTCCACCGTTTGAAGAGTGAATTTCTTGTGGAATATTTAAGCGCTCGAAATGGTTCTTTCACTTATTTTGGAATATTCTCATCTATTACTTTTTTTCAGGTAGAAATACAATCGAGAGCTTGAGAAATTCAAAGCTTGGAATAAGGAATGACCTAATAATATGTAAAAAATAGAAACCTGAAATATAACTAGGATACATTATTACTTCCAAAACTCCAATGTTACATAATTGAAATTTTATTATGCTAATTCAACAGTCTGTGAAATGACGTTTAATTAACCGTATCCCAAGATTTATCCTATCTTATATAGCTTTGACCGCGCCAATTCAATTGCATCCCTTGAACTTCCTTAATGAGTTACTCCTACGTGTCCTGGAATAGAATAAACCAGGAAAGGGAATGAGGTAAATTTATGAAGAGGTCATTAGGTTATCATTATTATAGGCGGCTGGAGATTGTTTTCTATAATTAATTTTATGAAAAATTTATAAAATAAAAAAACTATGTTTATTACAACTTATTTTTTTTTAAATGTGTCACCCTAGGGACGATAAATATTACTTTAGTCACATTTTTCGGATTTATTTTCAGATGGTAGGCGCTCGGGCGACTTACGAACCCTCGGGCCAGAGGCCCTCGACTTTGTAATACTGTCGCCCTCAGGGCATAATCATCTACTTAGTACCCGAGGTGCATACAAACTTTTATGTCATACCAGTTCGTTTTGGATAATAAATATTTTTGAAGCTTGCTTCTTATTGCACGACATAGGACTTTTGGGAAGGCTAGTGAACTCGTGAAACGTGTGATGTTACGAAAAAGGGTTCGTCACGCAACAGTGTTTCCACGCAACGTGTAATGTTACGAAAAAGCGTTCGTCACGCAACAGTGTTGCCAGATTTTTGAATAATCCACTCATCCAATGAAATTTAAATTGAAGCTTGCTTCTTATTGCACGATATAGGACTTTTGGGAAGGCTAGTCAAAAATTGTCAAAAATTTGGAAAAATGGTCAATAATTGTCAAAAACTGTCTAAATATTGAAAAAATGGTTAATAATTGACAAATATTTTCAAAAATTTGGAAAAATGGTCGATAATTGTCAAAAATTGTCAAAAACTGTCGAAAATGGTCAATATTTGTAAAAATTTTGAAAAAATGGTCAATAATCGTCAAAATTTTTGAAAAGTAGTTAAAATTTTTGGAAAATTATCAAAAATGGTCAATAATTGTCAAAGACGGTCAATAATTGTCAAAACCAATCAAAAATCGTCGAAATATGTCAAAAACTGTCAAAAATGGTGAAAAATTGTTGAAATTTTCAAAAATGCTTGAGAAATTGTGAAATATTTGAAAAAATGTTCAATGATTGTCAAAGTTTTTGAAAAATTGTCCAAAATGGTCAATGATTGTTAAAATTTTGTAAAAATGGTCAATAATTATAAAAGACTGACAAAAATGGTCAATAATTGTTAAAAATTTCAAAAGTTTTGAAAAATTGTCAAAAATGATCAATAATTGTCAGAATCTGTCAAAAATTGTCAAAAATTGTAAAAAACTGTCAAAAATGGTCAAAATAGTCAATAATTGTCAAAATTTTCGAAAACTGGACAAAATATTTGAAAACTTGTCAAAAATGGTAAATAATTGTCAGAACCTGTCAAAAAGCTAAAAAATTGTCAAATATGGTCAATAATTGTTGAAATTTGGAAAAATGGTCTAAAATGGTCAAAATTTTTTAAAAATTGTAAAAAATGATCAGTAATTGTCAAAAAATTGGTCAATAATTGTCAAAAATGGTCAATAATTGTCAAAAACTGTCAAAAATGGTCAAAGTAGTCAATAATTGTTAAAATTTTTAAAAATGATCAAAAATTGTTAAATATTTTGGAAAATTTACAATTGTCGAAATTTTTGAAAAACTGTAAAAAATAGTCAATAATTGTCAGAAACTGTCAAAAATGGTCAATAATTTTCAAAATTTAGAAAAATGGTCGAAAATTGTCAAAATTGTGAAAAAATGGTCAATAATTATGTAAAACTGTCAAAAAAGGTCAATAATTGTTAAAAATTGTCAAAATTTTCGAAAACTTGACAAAATATTTGAAAAATTGTCAAAAATGGTCAATAATTGTTAAAATTTGGAAAAATGGTCTAAAATGGTCAAATTTTTTTAAAAATTGTAAAAAATGATCAGTAATTGTCAAAAAATTGGTCAATAATTTTTGAAACTTGAAAAAATGGTCAAAAATTGCCAAAAATTGTCAAACATTGTCAAAAATTGTCAATAATTGTTGAAAATGGCCAAAATTATCAAAACTAGACAAAATTTTTGAAAAATTGTCAAAAATGGTCAATAATTGTCAAAAATGGTCAATAATTATTAAAATTTGGAAAAATGGTCTAAAGTGGTCAACATTTTTGAAAAATTGTCAAAAATTATCAATCATTGTGAAAACTGTCAAAATTGGTCAATAATTGACAAAAATGGTCACTAATGGCTGCTCAGAAAAAGACTATTTTCAAGCTACAGACAAGGCCGCTGTACTGTACAACTTCTTGGATTGGGGAAAAAACATATTCGGGAAAATTTCCTATATTATTGCAAAATATTTGGGTTTGAACAACCCCGAAAAGTACACTGGTCATTGTTTACGTCGAACGTCGGCAGCTCTTTTAGCAGAAGCTGGAGCAAGTATGACTACGCTGAAGTGCCATGGTGGATTGAAGAGTACCACAGTTCCTGAAGGATATTTTTAGGACAGCATATCCTCAAAAAATGGGGTTTCAAGGATGTTGGCAGGTGTACCATCGGGATCTCGCATTTTCTTACAGAAACTAGAGACCCAGAAATTGAATCTTGAGTCAACCTTTGCTGCAGGAAATTTTGCTATCAGCGGAACCTTCCAGAATTGCCAATTCTATGTAAATACAACCAAATAATATATAAACGTGAATTTATATTTAATTAATAAAGAAAAAGTTAATCGAAAACTGTTTTTTGTGCCTTAATACTCGCGCGGGCCATAATGAGTATGGGCATAAAGTAATTCGTTATGTAGATGGTATCTAAGGTATAAAAACACAATAATGTACTGGTATGACATAAAATATTTTAGATCGCAGTTTCACTACAATAAACATACATTCCAGGAAATAAATCCTTGCTTTATGCTTTAGACACAATACGAAGCATTATTTTGGAGATACTCAGTTCCGCTTTTGTTGAATGTCCTGGTATAATAGATGCAAATGAAAGGGAACGTCATAAATTTATCGAGTTAGAGAGAGAGTTACATACTTGGGTTTTCATAAATTGCTCCGAACTTGTCCTTTGCTACTAAATTCACGGGTGTAAAATGATATTACGCAACTTATAATTGAATAGGTACACGCCGGGTTGATGAATAGAATTTAATTGAAATGTGGTTTCCCATTCTATAATAACCAACCATATAACTTCCTTATTACTTTATGGTGTTTGTAAGATTGTTAAATTGAAATTAATCTGTATATTGTAGAATCTTAATTTGTAAAATAATTCGTCGCTTATTTCGATTCAATTAAAATATTTTTCCATTACAAGATGATACTGTAGGATCTAATTTAAATTGCCCTCAATTTAAGTTGCTTATTTCCCCGATAACCTTAAATAACATTGGGAGAAGTTGGGTATGAATTGAATGAATTGAAGTATCAATTAAATGATAAAAACCATGAAGCTCAGATGATAAATCAAAGTATCAGATGATTTGTTTGTTTTATATAACTACGGCACTGTGTTCCATTCAATTATGGTTGAAATCTAAAAGTGGTGCGTCTAGCCTGGGGTCGAAAAGTTACCCTCAATCACGGCGTTGTAGGTTCCAAACAAAGTAAGAAAAAGCCACAAACCTGCCAGCGATGAATCGAAAAAGTGTCTTCTTGAAGGAGGAAGGACAAGACGAGACCAGTAAGGACTTTGATTGATTATTCTCCTAATGATGGACTGAATCCTGCCACAGGATTGACTTCTTTTACTACTTTTCTGCTGTATACATTTTCTACCAAGTAATGGGGGGAGTTCAATAAGGATCGTTTTAGATGATAGTGAGACCATAGTTTAATAAAACAAGTCTACATCGTTAGAATTTCACGAATAATAACAGTGACAGGCTACAAATTATTCTTTAATTCTACCAAAACGTTGTGAGAAAATTCAGAAAAATGGAATGCTAGTATATGTATGATACTTATGTTTACATTTTCTTCATTAGTTTTAACAACAGAAGAAAATATTGCTTATATTAGCCAAGTTTTTAGAAGGGGATTAAAAGAAAGCTGTAAGGAAAGGAAGTACGAAGATGGAGGAAAATGAAAGGAAGCAAAGGAAATAGAAAAAAGAGGAAAGGGGAGAAAAAGGAATGTGACATATCTCGTAGAGTCAGAGACTACGATGATAACTTGAACGTCAATGAGGACGAGCAATGCGATGGTTGTGAATGAAATTGTTGAAAAGAATAAGATAAATCCTTTTGTGTGAGTTGGATAAATCTTATAGCCATAGAGGAGAATTTTAAGAATGGAAAACACTCCTAAGTAGAGTTAGTGGAAATTTTTTATTTTATTTAAAATTTTATAAAAATATTTCATTAAACCTGTTCGTCATTTCGATTCAGTAATAAACATGATATGTGAAAAGTAACAACAAAAGCAAACACCAGTTTGTGCAGAAACCACCGAACTGAGAAATATTCCATCAAATATCGTGTCATATCTGATGTCTACCAGCCATTTTCCGCATTTGAATTTTAGTATGATTGATGACATGTTAAAGTGAGTATAATGGATAGTGGGGTGTCAAGTATGGCATTTATTACGTATCTCTTTTTTTAAAAAGATAAAACTACAATGAAAAGCTCGTTCACAAAAACCATCCGACCTCAATAAAGGGATGGAATGATATAGGCCTATTGCGCTGAGGTATTTTTAGATGAAAAGCTTTTGTTAAATAAAAGAGATGACTTTGTTTTCTTCACAAGTACAAAAAGATGAATATTTTGAGCTTAAACCAGTGCAAATTACAAAAAGAACATTACAAGTTGTCAGCTGAATTAATGAATGAATCATTTTAAAATTTTTGTACAAGATATTTATGATTGTATGCATTCTAGTAATTCAATGTCCATTAGGGGAAATGTAAAGGAAACCCTAAGAAGCAGACAACAAACCAATAATAAATCCTATTAGTGTCCTTCCAAGTTTGACATATTAACACAGTTCCTGGCACGTGTTTCGTATCTTTCTCTTTCAGTAAACTGTTAAAAATACTTGGCTTTCTTGTTTTCCAACTCACGTGTCAATACTTAACATACTGCGGACATTGCTTTCAGCTAACTTTATAATGATTGATATGAACAATCAATATTTATTAATTAATATTAATATATTAATTTTTATTCCAATTATATTTGATTCTATCAATAGTTATTAACCTACTAATTGATCAAGGCAAATATACGGATTGTTGCATATATTACATATTTTTAACGGTGTATTACCCAGCTCTATCTGTCACTTTCTTTTATCCTTGTCTTTCCTGCTTCTCAGTTGTTCAAAATACCCAAAACTGAATTAACGGCAACGAATCTGGATCACGTTAAGTTAGCGTTACGTTTCATTTCAGTTTATATGATTATCGGATTTCGAGGCTGGTGGTTCGTTTAAGACAGATAAGATTTGTTAGAACGAAGGGTGTAGGGCAACTTAAAGTAAATAGAAATTTACAAAATAATATTAGAGACAGGCATGTTATTTTTTTGCTGAAAACATTTTTATTTGTAAAAGATGAATATCCCGCAAATAGTGTTTTTCAACACTATTTTCTATTTTGGAATATTTCAAAATTTTTAATTTTGTAAATTACCAATCTATAGATATTTTATGTTTTAGCACCTGTGGAGGACAGGAACTATCGCGATGCCAAGAAAAACAATAATATACGACAGCCGCTCTAGCAGCCCAGCTAGCAGCAAACCATTAAAAAGATGGCAAGACCTTACAACATCAGACAAAGAACGACAAGCAAAAGAAAAACGACGGGATAGCATAGAGAGGAAGAAAAGGAGAAAACAGGACACATCGTCAGACAGCGAAGACGAAGGTATGGATATCAGTGAACTGAAGAGAAGGTTACAAGAAAGTCTCCTCATGCAAAAACTCAGAGACGAAGCCATTGAAGCAACAAAGGAAGCTAATGAAACAAAGAGGGAATCAGAGGAGCTTAAAGGAACCATTAAGCAAATGGAAGAGAAAATGACGGGACTGAGGATTGCCATGGAAAACATGGCAAAAGCAATGGAGGATATGCAAGAGGAAAAGAGAAGAAGACGAAGCCGCTCAGAAAGCGTCCGAAGGAAAGCGCAAAGGACTGAATCCCCACGCAACGACGACAACGAAAACGAGGAAATGGACTTCACGGAAGTGATGTCCATCCGAAACATACAAAGAGAGCAGAAAAAAGAAGCAGCTGCCAGAAGAAATACAGACGATGCAATGATGGACGAAGCCATCAAGCAAAACAAACAGAAGGCACACCGACCCGTAATCCTATGGAGCACCCACCACTGGGGCTCAGTAAGGAAAGACATTTACCGTCTTGGTATAAATACGAGATACATTACGATAGGAGAAAGACTCCAGGAGGGACCTGAGGACTACAGGAACCTAACAAGGTACCTGAGCGAAGAGAGGAAAGAAGTGGAATGGTACACCTACACACCACGAGAAGAACAAAAAGGAAGGATTATCCTCAAAGGACTGACGTCCAAATCGGCTCCAGATTTGGCGAAAGAAGACCACTGCCAACTACATGGTAGTACTAGAAGTGGAAGAAAAGGAAAAAATCAGGAAAATACAACACATCCAACAAGTGAGGATAAGATGGGAGGAACCGAAGAGAGGAAAAGGACCAACGCAGTGCTATAACTGCCAGGGATACCACCATAAACAGACGACGTGTAGAGTAAACACCAAGTGTGTCAAGTGCGGAGGACCACACCGCTCCAGCGAGTGACAGAGGCCGAGGGACAAGCCAGCCACCTGCGCAAACTGCCAGGGAGAACACCCAGTGAACTACAAGGGATGCCCACAGGCCCTAAACAACAGGACGACGAGAAAACCACCCCCAAAGGAAACGAAGCTAGGAGTCAGCTACGCCCAAGCGACATCCAAGAAGACGACGACGACCCCGAAAAAACAAGAGATCCTCGAACAGGTGACAAGGCTATTAGCCCAGATAATGGCCTAAAGTCGTCTATAGAGAATCTCAAGAAGACCCGCCTACGAGGAGGCCTGACACATCCATAGAAAGATGAGTCATGATTTCAACTAGGTCAGCAAAAACAAGTGGATCCACTCTATAGGGTTGTCTTTAGTCGTAATAAGTCGGCTAAGGATTCGCCCCTTACAGAGGCAGCGAAAAAACACACAACGAAAGACAAAAGCAAGTTAGAAGACCGCCGAAGATATAACCACCGGGGCTACACGACCAAAAAGAAGACAGCTCGATTCCAGCCAACAGCCATTCGGCTAGGGACGAGCTGTACGCGAGAACGTCGACGATGAGGACCCATCGGATGAGATGGAGGGTGGATGGAAGGTTCTCCCAGGGATGCATCGCTCTCTGAGGGGTGCATCCTGGGGGGGACGGGCTCATATCGCGCGTGTGTGTTTGTGCAAAATTTAAATATTGGTAATCATTAGATCATTTTACGCAAGTTTGCTCCAGTACTTTTTCCTTTATCTTGTAAAATAACTGGCAGGGGTGAGTGGAAAGCTGATTCAATAAAACTGTTATAACTTTAGTTCTGCTTTATGGATTTATATCATTTGAAAGGGAATTCAATGCCCAATAAAATATTAGATCATCGTTCCGTTGCAGTGTTTTAAACGGTCCCTAGGAGGCAGCGACTGAACAATTGTTTTGTTTTCAACTTTTTTTGGGAATCTTCAAATGCGATGCTATATTTTTTAATCGTTTACTAGAAAGAAAATGTCATTTAAAAAAAATGGCAAAAACCACATTTTGATATCTATTTACTAAGCGAGGATACACACAATAACCTACAATTAATTAGTGACAAAAATAAACTAAATCGACCTAGTCAAATAACCTCAAGACACTGCCCGAAATGCTTTCCATCTTTTTCGATGCAGATATTTAATCTCTGGGTGATAGAGAAGACAGCAGCTTCTATTGTTCAATCACCGCCACCTAGCGACCGTTGAAACTACTGGAATAAAACGATGAAATATTATTTTATTCGGCATTGAATTCCCTTTCAAATGATACTAAGTTTGTCAAAATCCATAAAGTTATTAGAGTTTTATTGAGTCAGCTTTATTCCCACTTATTTTACTAATTAGAGAAAAAACTACTGGAGCAAACTTACGTAAAATTACCTAATGATTATGAATATTTTGTGGTACTACGAAATGGTACTTTCTTTATAATCTTGGGAAAAATATTTTGGTGAACATTTATTTCCAGAATTGGTTAATAAATACTGTGAAATATATTTTGGAGTATTACTTGAAGCAAAAATATACATTGTAAGAACTTCCAAAGCTGATATTTGTCGATATTGGAAAAATCTATAGCACAATATGTAATTTTTTTTCATTATAATATTGTCAATACCACTGACACGTTTGTGAGTGGTAATTATTGAGAACTGTGAGCGATTTTGTGTAATTTCCTGATTTCAGTACGTGGTAAAAGGTATTGAATCGTTTCCTTCCTGCAACTTTCCGGATTCAAATATGCATCGTCAAAATATGATTTGTTTTGTCCATTTATGTGGAAAATAAAATCGACAAAAAGTACCTACGCGGTGAAAAGAAAAACTGCTACCTTCTTAAGTTATTCGTAGCCCGATTCTTAAGTTGAATGCATGGATAATACATAATACGCCTATGGTGAGCTAACGCTTCTGCGAAAACCTTTCCAGATCCCCTTAACATAAAATTCAATCCACTTGCTACACTTATTGTATTTTCATGGTGATTTTATTCAATTTTTCCCGTTTATCGCTTTTTTTTTCAATTGTAATCCACTGCACTGTCTAGATTCGTTTTCATTCCCTGCAGTCAGTAATTTTCCATCTCCCCCTTCTTCCTGCATACCAACATTACGACGTCTGCGATCTAATCATAACAGTCTTCTTACCATATTGTCCAGTCCATTCAACTTCCATGTTATTATTACTTCCTTATTATTTTCAGCCGTTGGTTACAGGTCTATGTCAAACATTCCGAATTAAACATTTATTACATAGAGGTATGCGATTAAACATGAAATTAATTAATACGTTTTTATAAAATGCAGTAAAGCTGTTTTTAGAATAAAATACAATTTGATTTAATAAAACAGAGCGCGATACCGTGTTCTATTATAAATTCCACGATATTCATGTATATTTATTTGGAACAAAACCCCAATGTTTGTTAAGGTAAACAAAAATATGGAAATGCGAAATTTTATTTCAATATTTTATAGTAGATACGTAAGATTTACGATAATACTGAAAATATTGTTTAGTCAATTCAACTCGAAATCTGTTCTTTTTTATCCTTTTTTATTGGTTGTGCAATTTATTTTATGGATATTTTTTGTTTGTCAATATAGAATTTTGGTTTGTGGTTAGATGTGGGGATGTCGCTGTTATCGCATTCTTAGCATTTTCTTAACTGAAGTTAATGAATTGATGTGGTTTCAGCGTTTTCTCCAGTCCAGGATTATGGTCTCAGGGCTTCTGGACGGATGACATCTACCTTGTACTGATGAGGCGCAAATACGCCGAAACCACGATCATCACAGAATTTGCCAATTCTGAAATCAAATCTCTCTCTTAAGATTGAAGAAATATTCTGCAACACCTCTGCCCCCATGCAATTTAAATGTATTTACATTCTCTCTCTTGTGATAGAATAATATTCTCACACTGGTTAGCAATAATAACATTAGCCTTGACGCAGGTGATTGTCATCGTAGTGTCAAAACTTGAGTAAGTGTCAAAATTATTGCTGTCACGTTTCCATTCGAAAATATAAAAAGTATCATGAATTTATCCAGTTATTCAGAATCAGAGTGTCAAAAAACACCACCTGAAATTACAAAGAGTGCAAATAATATAGGTACTGGAAAGTTTACTACCAAAAAAATCAGAGAATGAATATGAAAAATATTACAAATATATTTAAAATCTTTGATCGTAGAGAAAGTATAGCCTGCTGCTCGGCTAGAAGGAAAATTCATTGTGCTCGTGGTTCCTCACGCTCGCCTTTGGCTCGCGCTCGGAACTCTCCACTCGCATCGAATTTTAATTCTAACCTTATTACAGAATATACTATTATCCGTTAAATATCTAAGAATCACCTTGGAATGGTATGATAGTATATTGTGCAACAAGTGGTGAAAGTTCAACTTTTCTCACGAGTGTGGAAGTTTGTGATTGTCGGACCGCCGATAGAAGCTTGCTTCTTATGCACAATAGAATGACCATTTTTGACCATTTTTCAAAAATTTTGATAATTTTTGACAATTATAGACCATTTTTTCAAATTTTAACAATTATTGATCATTTTTGACAATTATAGACCAATTTTGACAATTATTGATCATTTTTGACAATTTTTCGAAAATTTTTACCATTTTAGACCATTTTTCCAAATTTAACAATTATTGACAATTTTTGACCATTTTTGACAGGTTCTGACAATTATTGACCACTTTTGACAATTTTTGAACATTTTTCAAAAATGTTGGCAATTTTTTACAATTATTGACCATTTTTGACAGTTTTTTATAATTATTGACCATTTTTTCAAAATTTTGACAATTTTTGACCATTTATCAAAATTTCAACAAATTATTGACCATTTTTGACAGTTTCTGATAATTATTGACCATTTTTGGCAGTTTTTCAAAAATTTTGACAATTTTTGATTTTTTTTTCAAATTTTAACAACTATTGACCAATTTTGACAGTTTTGACAATTATTGATCATTTTTGACAATTTTTCAAAAATTTTGACCATTTAAAACCATTTTTTAAAATTTTAACAATTATTGACCATTTCTGACAATGTTTGAGCATTCTTGACAGGTTCTGACAATTATTGACCATTTTTGACAACTTTTCAAAAATTTTGACATTTTTTCAACAATTATTGACCATTTTGACATTTTTTTATAATTATTGACAATTTATTCAATATTTTAACAATAATTATTGACCATTTTTGACAGTTTCTAACAATTATTGACCATTTTTGAAAACTTTCAAAAATTTTGACAGATTTTGATCATTTTTCAAAATTTTAACAATTATTTACTATTTTTGACCATTTTTAAAAATATTTGACAATTTTTGACAGATTCTGACAATTATTGACCATTTTTGACAATTTTTCCAAATCTTTGACAATTTTTAACAATTATTGACCATTTTTGACAGTCTTATAATTATTGACCATTTTTCCAAAATTTTGACAGTTTCTCACAGTTTTTGACAATTTTTGACAATTATTGACCATTTTTCCAAATTTTGGACCATTTTTGAAAATATTTGGCAATTTTTTTGACCATATTTTCTAATATAATCTGACAGTTTTGTGACAACTAAGAAGGTATTTAAAGATGACAGTAGCCTAAGTTTTTGTCGATTTTATTTGGTTCTCCATATAAATATATGTGGCGTGGACAAAGTGCCGTGAGAAATATTATTTCTCACAGTATGAGCAATATTTGGTTTTGAAATCAAGTAAGGTATGAGATATACGTCACTTTTCATAGCAGTTGTAGAAAAATAAGGTATTGAAAAACCAGAACGAACTGTATGTTTTGCTAACTAAAGGCGACTAAAGACTTAGCTGTAAGCAGTTCTAAAATGGTATGGGAATGCCTAAAAAACTCAGTGAATAGGCTAGAACCTTACTGAGAGTTCCAGAAAACAATGGAATAGATGGAAAGGAAGTAGCGAATGAACTAGCAAAGAGAGACCTTGAAATACCCTTCTGGGGACTGGAACTCTCCTACGATATCAGCATCAATTTAATATTTGAAGTAATAGAAAATTCAGAAAAAAGTTATGATTTGACCATTGGAAACATCTGGTAGAATCGAGATAAACAAGGAAACTCCAGGAAAACTACAACTAGGCTAGAAGGAATGAATGCTAGAGCTGTGTTCTGACAAGATTCCCAGCTGCCTGAATGAAGTCCCAAAAATAAATTAAAGTTTCACCGGCTATGTCGTTTTTTCTGCATCTCTTACCATTTTCATCAACAGAGCTCTTGAGCTCAAAGAATTGGAAACACATTAAAACGAATTTACTATAAAATTATCAGAATTATCAACAATTATGTGTGACATAATAACTCACGAGCTATTATATTTCATCTAAATAAGCTAAAACTTGTTCTCCCATGAGACTTATTAGGAACACTTTGTATATATGAACCTCATTAAACTTTCCAAACAATGCTACATTCACCAAAGCTTCTAAAATCTCAAACAACGACCATCATGCCTCAATATTTATCAAACTAATAAGTTTTTAAAAGTTTCGACCATTGGCGTATCTTAAATCTTGAGAAACTGGGTTTATTTGATAATGAAAGTTTATACAATATGAAAAATTGAGGTTAAAAAATTTTCTATTTCAAAGCCAGTCTTGAAGCGCAAATGACACGGAAAAGCAAGATATGGACAGTACTCTCACATCAGTGTCAATATTATGACATAAGTAGTTTCTTCGGAGTTTAGGTAGGTATTGGTTAAATCTGATGTGAGGATGGAGACCTAGATTCGTTAGCAGCTTTCATGAAAAGTCCTATCAGAACTGTCACCCAGTAGATACATAAATGGTTTTTCAAAAAGGCAACAAGATTGGTGAAGATTTGGTAGCTTTTTCAGCATCTTCTTGGCCAGTAATGTTTGTATGGGATGGCACTTAAATAGGTTCTGTTCTGTAGTCTGCAGTCCGTGCTTGTCATAGTGGAAACAATTTTATGCTTCTGTTTGTTCTTTATACTTATCTGGATACTTTTTGGTGGCTGCTTATCGGCAAGTATTTAAAAGTTGGGTAGTCATGCATGAATGAGGTCTCTTCTGCGTAGTGTATCTATTGGGGTTTCAAGGAGGGGATTTTTACCTTTTCTACTTATGGTTTGCCCAGATGAAGAAGTATCTTCTGAGCAAGAGGGTCTGTCAGTAGGTGCAGGGGGTTACCCTTTTTTGCTGGCAGATTTTTATCTGGTTTTTGGTGATACTTTTGGTCTCTTGAGACTGTAGTTAGTTCATGAGAGATATTTTAGACTGGTTCATCCTGATAGGCCTATCCAGAAGTAATTCCTTTTCTTCCGCAGAATGGTTCAGGTCCTACAGAGGAAGTGGTAGCTGTTTTCCTGGCTAGCTCACCAGCTATTCTATGTCATTGTTCAACAGCTTGGCCTGGTATCCACAGCAAGAAGACTGTGCTATTCCTATAGCTTATTAATATTGGGTTGTAAAATTTATTGTTGTTTATTTAGACTGAATTGGACGCTTATGTAAAACAAGACCAAAGAAAAAGTTTTGTGTACATATTTTGTAGGGATTATAATCCTTGATATATACTCTAATTGCGTTTCCTATGAAGAAACGACTTGGCGAAAAGTTAAATAAAAAAAGCAACAAAACTAATCTCCGAAGTTAGCTCAAAAGTACTTTGGCGTGAGCTTAACGCCGCATTATGGAAAAGTTAATAAAATTGGGTCATTGTATATGTTTGAAAAAAGGGAAAAATTGAATTTTTTTTCAAGAAACCTCCACTGGATAACTTTTATCATTTTAAAATAAGATTTGACAACGTTTTTAGTGGCAGGAAATACTGCATTATTTTTATCCACATGCAATTTTATCGTTCGAAATCTCATTTATCTGCAGCTCAGTTCGTTTTAATTATACGTCAGCCACAGTATTAAGGTAATTTTTTATGCCAAAAACATAAACAGATCGATGATGATATCTTGCACATAATTTTATAAGAAAAAAAAAACAAAATTATACTTTACGTTCTCCTCGTATTTTATAAAGCAAGTAACAAAAATAATAATAAGTTATAATTTCAAAGCACCACATGTTAATGCTACTGCGACAAAGCTTTTAGGAGAAATTGCTTTTTCTCGTACATGGGTACGTATTATGTTTACACATCCATATACTCACCAACATTTATATAAATTAAAATATCATGTGTCCTACTGTAAACCACAAACATTCCTTTTGTTTTTATCAAGCTTGTAAATTACGTTTTAAGCATGCATTATTAAAAAAATGTAAACTATTCTAGCGTTAACTAACATTATTCAAAAAACAGCATTTAAAATTATTAATTGCAGCTAATTTAAATGAAATATGTCCCACCAACGTTACTTCTAAGGCCGGCTCCACATATGGGAGTAAATGTTGAGGCCAGCGTTGACTAATTCGTCTTCATTGTGGCGTCCACACATTGAAGGAGGATGAGCGCAATCTCAGTCTGCTTTCCTCAGAGCCAACGTCAACATGACTGATGTAGAAATTACTAGGGATGCGACTGATAATATGCTAATAGCATGATACTCAACATGCTTACCACCGTCATTAATAAATTATCAAAGTAATGGCGCCTCCGGATTATATAAGAATTGCTGCTTGGAACGCCAACAGGGTGAAGAACCACATAAACGAAATAAATCTGTTCTTAAATACGAGGAAAATCGATATACTACTTATATCAGGAAACCATTGTACTACTCATAGTACAATTAAAATACCACACTACAATATATACTACGCACATCACCCGGATGGTAGAGCACACACAGGCACAGCAGTAATATTAAGAAGGACCATAGACCATTATGAACTACAACCATACACTAAAAATCATACACAAAATTCAATCGAGTCTAATAAAAGTCAATACATTTCGATGGCCACTGACCATAGGAGCAATATACAGCCCACCAAGGCATACTATAACTGCAGACGAATACAGTGACTTTTTACGACCACTAGGATCCCACTTCATAGTTGCTGGCGACTGGAACGCCAAACACACTTCCTGGGGATCAAGATTAATCACTCCAAAAGGAAGAAACTTAATGCAAACCATACAGCTATTGAACCTAAAAACCTTATCAACTGGAGAGCCAACGTACTGGTATACAGAACTAAACAAAATACCGGATCTAATAGATTTTGCAGTAACTAAAGGCATATCAGATATACACTCTCATATTGAGGTTTAGATTCAGATCACACCGATATTTTAATAAGACTAAGTGCAAACGTTATCTGGAGAACACCACTTCCAAAATTGTATAACAAGAGAACAAACTGGGAACAATTTCAACATATAATAAACACCAATATAAACCTAAAGCACAGAATACAGGAACCACAAGAAGTAGACGAAGCTGTGGAATACTTGTCAAATATCATACAAGAAGAAGCCTGGAAATCAACGCCATTAAATCAAAAGGAAACAGCTGTAATACCCCCTCCACATAAGGCAACTAGTTAGTGAGAAAAGGAAAGCCAAAAGAAAATGGCAAGCAACCAGGGATAAGACAATTCCTAACAGATTAACCCACCGTATCAAGAACGCCTTAAGTCAAAGCAGGAACGATACTTTTAATTACTACATCTTATCACCACAAGTTAATACACTTTGGCAAGCCAATAAAAAATTCAAGTGACCCACTGTGTAAATACCCCCATTAATAAAGCCTGATGGAAATTGGGCTCACACAAATGATGAAAAAAGCAACACGTTTGCAGAACACTTAGCTAAAGTTTTCACCCCACTTCCATCAAATAATCCAATAATAGATGTCGATGTAGAAACCTACTTATAATCTGCCAACCAACTATCACCTTCCCTGAGAGCAATTACCCCAGCAGAAGTGTACAGAGAAATCCAGTTGTTAAACCCACATAAAGCTCCAGGATACGATCTCATCACCGGGAAAGTATTAAAACATCTTCCAAGGAAAGCCATCGTACTAACCACCACAATATTCAATAGAATACTACAAATTAATCATTACCCAATACAATAGAAGTATGCACAGATAATCATGCTAGGGCAGCCAGGAAAACCTCACCATGAACCCAGCTCATACAGGCCAATTAGCCTACTACCACAACTATCCAAACTTTTCGAAAGAATCCTTCTACATAGAACAAGCGAAATCATACCTAAAAAAGAACTGATTCCAATACATCAATTTGGATTCAGAGAACAACATTCGACAATCCAACAGTGTCATAGATTAGTGAACAATATCAAGCAAGCACTAGAACAAAAAGAATCATGTGCATTTTGAGACATCCAACAGGCTTTCGACAAAGTATGGCACCAAGGACTACTGTTTAAAATAAAACAAAAATTACCTCATCATATTTTCCTTCTGCTCAAATCTTACCTAAGTAATAGATACATACAAGTCAAAGTCCAAACCTCCTTATCAAATTATCAACCCATAAAATCAGGCGTTCCCCAAGGAAGAGTTCTTGACCCTTATCTGTACCTTATATATACTGCTGGTATTCCAACTACCGACGATACTTTAATCGCTACCTTCGCAGATGATACTGCAATAATGTCTTCAGATATAGACCCTACAAGAGCATCAGAAAAGCTACAATACCACCTAAGTCTTCTACAAGAATGGCTACATCAGTGGAGAATGAAAGTCAACAATGACAAATTCGCACAAATCACGTTCACCGCAAAAGGAAGTGTCTGTCTGCAAGTGACCATTAACAATATGCCCATTCCAGTGAGAAGAGAAGTCAAATATCTCAGACTACACTTGCACCAAAAGTTAACTTGTTAAAGTTAAAAAAAACACAACTAAAGTTAAAACTTCAAAATATGAACTGGCTAATCGGCAGACGTTCACAGTTAACAATGGAAAATAAGATACTTATGTACAAAACCATCCTAAAACCAATATGGACATATGGCTTAGAGCTATGGGGTTGCAGTAAGCCATCGAACACTAAGATACTGCAAACGTTCCAATCTAAATCACTTCGTATAAAAGCTAATGCTCCATGGTTTATAAGCAACCACACATTACATACTGATCTCGGTATTCCATCCATCAATGAAGTTATTCAGGCATCAGCCATAAGAAACAAAAACCGCAATGAAAACCACCAAAATCCTCTAATATCCAACCTTTACACTGATCCAATGGAACAAGAATTCTAAGACCTTTCCCTTATCCCATAACGACCAACAGTCGACAGAAACACCTTAACATCTTGGAGCAATATTGGGTCCAACACTATTTTGTTAATACACACATTGGACAAACGTTGTTGGCACTAACGAGTGGAGCCGGCCAAACTGAGTTCTGGTTACTAACTGCTCTGTTACTAGATTATATATTACCAGAATGCGTTTTCGGATATTTGTGAAAGCTGCTACAGAGAGTTTAAGTATTGAATGTTACATTGCATCAACAATTTTTGATTCACTCATGGACATTGACATCGCACATCAGTATTAAATGGGATTCAATATTGGGATGGTGATAATCAAGAAAGGGTTGACCAAAAATGGCAATGGCTTCTTCGATACTATATCTGGGGCACTCAGATAGGATTTGGCATAAAAAATGTCCATGGGAAAGTGGATACAATCAATTGAGCGACATTTAATTTTCTGGAGTGGATTTGGTGATTTCGTCAGCACTTTCATTTCCAGATATACCCCCATGGCACTCAAATGAATTCTGCTGTTTGGATTAGGTAGTGAAGTTTTTTTCTGGTACTCTTTGATCTGTAGGGATGTGCTTCATGCTATTTATCATATTCAAGGAGTCTGTTATTTTTATAAACTGTTGGTTGGATTTTCTCTGGAATATCATAAGACCCTAGTCAAGGCATATAATTCACTTGAATTCTTCTGGTAATCTGTATCCCATTATTTCCTTTCATGTTACTACTACTGCGGATAGCTTTTAAATGGTTCAGAATGAACTATCTATGGGATTCGTATTTGTTAAACTTGTATTTCATTTCGATAAAAGAGCAATCAAGGAGGTATATTGTCGCATATGATAGTTAGTATAGTTTGGCAAACTTATCTGAAGCTGTAAAACGAATGCGGCTGGAAACATTCGATATTGCCACGTTTAAATATAAAAAAGCTGACTATGTAGTAATAATGATTTGAAAATAGACTTTTGATTATCAACAATATATTAACAATTATTATAGTGCTTTTATATGCTTGTTTAATTGGATTTTGTCTATTA
Organism: Lochmaea crataegi; assembly: GCA_947563755.1. Lineage (NCBI taxonomy): Eukaryota > Metazoa > Arthropoda > Insecta > Coleoptera > Chrysomelidae > Lochmaea > Lochmaea crataegi. The sequence continues at coordinate 127,795,884 of OX387422.1, forward strand.
ACATTTTTTTCAAATACTGAATGTTAAAAGGTAAAATTTTCCCAATAATATTATGGGTTTCATATTACTGCGTACTCAATTGGTGAAGATCGGTCCGTTTCTATGCAACCACCTTGCTTGCGTGCGTTTGTTATTCCTTCTCACTTCGACCATTGACTGATATTGATTAGCGGCCTGGTTTCCTCACTCCTTACCGACATCGCGTAGTTTCAGATAGGTTTGCCAAAATATATATTCAACATGTTCTATGGATTACTTTATAGAACGGAGGTGACATAATAAGAACGATTGATGAATTAAAACCTACATTTATTTGATGGAGAAACATTCTTTGGAATGTTTTGTTAGAGAATACTCTAAAATTCTCTGCGTAATTCTAGCAGCGATTCTCCCGATTTTGCTATGACTTCATCTCCTGGGATTGTGTAAAATGAACCGTTCAGTGATTGATCCATAAACTAAGCGTGATATAAAAACTTACCATAAATGTAAAGCAGTGTTTTTCGGTCACTTCCTCAATTGACGTTCGGAAGCATTTGTGATGTTGGGATGTTTTTAGAGAAAGGCCTCGTTAATTGGTGGTCTTCCAGGTCACTCGGAGGGTCACCTGACTTTAATAAAATTACGACTTCTTGCACTGGGATAAGTTATGTTTATTACCTATTTAATATTACACACTACAACTAATTAAGATTACTAAATCTATTATAAGTATGTATCATTATAGTATACTTATAGTATAACTGAATATCTTAAATATAATCTAATACTTAATTAGAATGAATTACATTTATTATAACTGAATTAGGAATGAATGAATTGAGTTGATTATGTTATCGTCTGCTTCTATAATATTTATATTGTGGTTCAAGTTCAGGCTGATATTTACCATTTAATGTTATATGTTTATTTACGTGATGAACTGACTCTCGACACCTGTCGGCCTCGTTGGTTTTATTTATGCATTCTTTAACGATCAATGATTTATTGAAAATAGTTTCAAGGGAATTTATTTCTTATTTTATTTTATGCCACACACATTTTCAGCATATACATTCCTGGAATACATGGTGTTTTTAGGTCTTCCAGGTATTTGAGACAGTTTCATAAACAATATAAAGAGTATGGATTTTTTTGGAGTGATTAAAGTCATTATTGCTTTTTTTAGAAGCTTTTGCCGACACGATAAATAAGTTGGAAAAATCTATCTGCTTTAACTGGATATTTTCATGTTTTACGGCCGTTTACGCGGATTCTTAAGTGAAACATCTCTGGCTTTAGCGATCTATTTAACTTCACTTAGCCAGCTGCCAGAGAGAAGTAAATACAACTCCTTTTTGTATAAATGGCCCTATAAATTGAAGGTACAACTTACCGTTCTAATGTGACATTGAAAAGGACTGGCGGCGGCACAATGTTGGCTAGCGTTGGCGTTGCTGGCAAAGTGCTGAAAAGTAGTAATATATAGGTTCGGTTTAGTTGCCGTTAGAAGAGACCTTTTTTAACTATTACGGGCCATAATCACAAATATCCGTGGTTTATTATTTCAAAAATACGTTACAGACATTTTCTTCTGAATGTATGTAGTTTAAACTCAGTATTAGGGGAATATTTCGTATTTTAATTATTTTTATGCAACTTATTAACCTCTTATGAATATTTTATCGTCCGTCTATAGTAGATAAAATTTTTACTAATTAATGAATCATTTTTTGAAAACTTTATAGTACGCCCATGGAAAATGGTATTTTAAAACCAACACCCTTTATAAATTAAATTGTACGCCTATAATACGTGGTGATAGTTGGGCGGTGACCATCCCATGTGCTTTTTCCCTAGCAAGAATCACACGATGCGGGTAAAGAAGTTTTAGATTCAATAAATCGCAATTTAAACAATACACACAAATTAAATTCGAAGTAATTTTGATTAAGAACAGCTTTTGGAACAGAACCAGCAAGTTATTTTCAACATAAAATCATTTGTTCCTTTTCATAAATGGATACAAATCGTCGGTTAGTCTCTAGTCTCTGAGAGCTCATTCTACTAGTACATTCTACATTTATTTACTCCCATTTTCCTTTGGGAGGCTACAAACTCGACCGCCAACCACCAACCGACGTCACAGTAATATCTTGCACATTTTCAATACTTTCTCAGTCTACAGTCGTACTTATCGTTTATTTCCATGAGTCGAATTTGGAGTTTTGAAATTTAGCAGGCCCTCCACTACCACTATCAACATTCGGGTAGGGCAAATCTTCTTACACTGCTAAAATTTTGACTCAAGAATCACACAATTTTGTGAATTTCATTAATAAGTTTAAGCTCTAGCTGAAATGTCAAAAACACCGAGCAGAAAGTTTCAAAAAAATTTATAGTTTAAAAAAACTAAAAAACACGCTTTTAAATAATATCGGACTAAAAAGTTCATAATAATTTTTAAAATAAGCTTAAAGCAATAATGAACGAAAAATACTAGTATTATTGTGAAAAAAGCGTGGGCGCTTTGTGACATATTTTTCGTATATCGAGCGCCCGATGCTTTTTTCACAATAATACTAGTATTTTTCGTTCATTATTGCTTTAAGCTTATTTTAAAAATTATTTTGAACTTTTTAGTCCGATATTATTTAAAAGCGTGTTTTTTAGTTTTTTTAAACTATATTTATTTTTTACATTTTAGTTCGATTTACTATAAGGTGTAGGTATTTTTTGTTTTTAAGTTTTTTTCAAACTTGATGCCAGATCAGAGTTATGTTTTTTTTAATGGAACATTGTATAAAAAAAATTTTTAGCCGTGGACGGGATTAGATCCCACAACCGATGAATCCGACGTCATCGAAGACCCGCGTCTTAGCCCGCTCGGCCAACGAATGTTCTTAAATTGTTTGGATATACTAACAGTGATAAGCCACTTGCTAGGAGAATTATAAACAAACTCACAAACTCACAAGCTCACATACAGGTGAAGCTAAATAAAAGCGTATGAGAAAGCGCAAAGTTACACTTTTCAGAGGAGCGAGCCTGGCCAAATCGCTCGCTTTGTTTTGGTACGAGCATCGCTTTGCATCACTATATCTCTAATCCGCACTACTATGAAAACGAGTATAAAAATACTTGAAAAGGTTAGTCGCATAAGGAAGTGGTTTTTCCGATCAATTTTTGGTTTTTCTTATATATTTTGAGTTCCTTTACCACTCATGTTGTACCCGAAAAGTTTGGAGGTCTTTTTAGTTTGGGGTATTTTACATCTTACAGTTAACTCCAATTATTGGATTTGTATAAAATTCCTCAGCAATTTGGTAATTATCCAAAAAGTTAATACACAATATGGTATCAAACAATTTTTCAAATACAGAATTTTCTTTCTAAAGTTTTTTCAAAATTCACAAGCACATTGGTAACATAGTAATAGGACAACAGATACTTCATATGTTGTACAATTTAATCCTACGAATGGCACGTTGTTCAACATGAATTCTGGATTTGGCAATTTTTTTTTGTCTTCTGCTGTCAGTTTATCACTTTTCAAAAGAAATGGTGGAGTGAACACTTTAATTTTGAGTTCATTTGCGACATCTTGTAGTAAGAACATAGAGATACTACAGATAGAGGCAACAATCCAGCTCGGAACCCTTCAGCGTATAAGAGAGAGATAGACAGTCAGAGGTCCAGGCTGTCTTTCTCTAATGGCGCGCATGCTATAGACGAGAGACAAAGACAGAAAAAACTCTGACGTCTGTCTTTTTCTCTCTCACCGGAGTTCAGACGGACATTCCCACGTATACAGAGGCCTATGGCTTGTTACCTCTATCTGTAGTATCTTTAAGAGTAAGAAGCCCCTATCTGCTAATAGATAGTTATTTTCTTGAACAACCAGTCAGATATGGCCCCTACAAATCCAACATCACTGATAGGTATGATTAATTTGTCTCTTGTAGTTTATTCGCGTAAGAAGCTTCCTTCGTACCCGTCCTTGTTTATTTTCACAACTTGAGCTATAAAATATTTGCTAAAGGCATTGGATATACTTTGTACTTTGTCATTGGAGAAATAAGGTAAGCTTATGAGTAACCAGTCACCAATATCAATGTCATCCTTGGTGACGGGCAAGAGACCATTTGATATTGCTGGTTGGGGTGAATTCGAGATGTGAGTGTAAGCAGATGGCAGAAAAATGTCTTCTTTTTCAGCACCATCGGAATTTCCATCAATTTCCTCTTCAAAGTCGGACATGGGATCCATATCTGAATTTGAATCGTGTGTGCTAAAATGTTAGCTACTTTCGTCAGAAGACTCGAAATCATCAACTGCTACGCTTTTTCCAGCAGGTACATTTATCGAATCTGGCCATTATATTTATAGATCTGTTGTCTTCAATCGATTCTAATAGCTTCCTTAATAAACCTGGAGAGACGTTTTTAGGAATACCAGATTCCTTTCTTCCAGGTCCTTTTTTATAGAATTCAACTATCTTTCTCGATGCAACCTTCAATGGCTTGAAAAAGGCAACGTCTAAGAGTTGCGTGAAGTGGGTGGAGTTGCTGGGTAAAAATATAAAACTGATATTGTTCACTGTGCACTCTTGTATGGATTGTACTGATAGGTACGACGATAAATTGTCACCAATTAATATCTTGTTGCCAGGTAACTTCTTCAAGTATGGTATGGCGATTGAATGTATCCAATCCTCGAAACAATAGCTGTCGAACCATCCCGATTTACTACGATTATATCTAGTACTGGGTGGCCCTCCAGTAGTCCAAGAGTCATACATGTTCAAGGCTTTGTAGACGATAAAGCATGGAAGTGAATCTTCACTACCAGAAGCAGCGAACATGATTGAAGTTGACGACTTACTCCGGATATTTGCAATAATTTTTTTCCGTCCTGGGATATCGCAAAGGTTGGTCTCATCGTAGTTTATGATGTTGCTGGCTGGAGTACCTTCTAGTTCTTCAGAAAGGCGTTCGAAATACTCTGTAATTGTTACCATCGTAACACCAGCCCGGGCTCGTTTTATATTTTGGCACATTCTCTTTTGCAGCATATTCGAATGTCGTCTCAAAAAGCTATATGCGAACTCTTTACCAGGAAGATTGTCTTTAAAACGGGGAACCACCCTACCAGCTTTAAATATTGTTGGATAACCAATCTTAAATCATAGATACCTAAGGGGTAGCTCACTGCATGTAAGTAACTTTTCCGCAATACATTTCTCTTTGGCTTCACTTAACACTTTTTGACCTCCTTGTCTTTTAACATTCACATTTTTGAGGTGTCTTTGCAGAACGGTGTAAGCAATGTTGTATTTTATAGCGGCTTGTCGAATACTATACCCGTTGTTATTAACAGCATTTTTAGCCTCTTCAATGATGTTTGGATCAGGTTTCTTGTAACGTTTTCGTCCTGCTTTGGGTTTATATTCTCTAGGCATTTTGATCCTATTGACCCCAGCCCTTGATCCTATCGACCCCAGCCCTTGATCCTATCGACCCCAGCTCTTGATCCTATCGACCCCAGCTCTTGATCCTATTCACCCCGATAACCTGAAAATCGTGCAACGAAATAAAAAATATTTTTTCTACAGTCGCGCGTAAAATGACTAATTACTTTATTCAAATAAAATCGTAAAGTCGACAAATGCCGAGAATTGCTTCTTTACGCTCTAGCGCAAAAAAGGAATCGCTTTTTCGCTTGCTTATTTAATCAATCCACGCCCCACGAATTGTCAGAGATGGTCAATAATTGTCAAAAATTTTGATAAGTGGTCGAACATTTTCAAAAATGGTCAACTGTCAAAAATTTTAATTTTTTTTGGAAAAATGGTCAAAATGGTCAATAATTGTCAAAAACTATCAAAAATGGTCAAAAGTTGTCAAAAACTGTCAAAAATGGACAATTACTGTCAAAATTGGTCAATAATTGTCAAAAATTGTTAAAATTTTGAAAAATGGTCGATAATTGTCAAAAACTATCAAAAATGGTCAAAAATTGTCAAAAACTGTCAAAAATGGACAATTATTTTCTAAATTGGTCAATAATTGTCAAAAACTATCAAAAATTGTCAAAAATGGACAATTAATTATTGTTAAAAATTGTCAAAATTTTGAAAAATAGTTGATAATTGTCAAAAATTGTTAAAGTTTTTTAAATATGGTCAAAAATGGTCAACAATTGTCAAAAATGGTCAAAAATTTGCAAAAATGGTCAATAATTGTTAACAACTGTCAATAATTATCATAATGGTCAATAATTTTGAAAAATGGTCTAAAATTTTGAAAAATTGTCAAAAATGGTTAAAAATTATCAATTATTGTTAAAAACTGTTAAAAATGGACAATTATTGTCAAAAACTGTCAAAAATGGTTAATAATTGTCATCATTTTGAAAAATGGTCAAAAATTATCAAAAATTTGTTAAAATGGTCACTATAATTTGTAAAACAGTCAAAATGGTCAATAATTGTCAAAAATGGTCAATTTTGGAAATTTTGTATTATTTTAAAAAGTACATGCTTTTCGTTTCCGATAATAAACCTAAGAGATTCATTCATTAACAATTTATCAGATTAAAAATCAAATAAAATTATATGAAAATTGTCAAAAATTTTGAAATATGGTTAAAAATGGTCAATAATTGTCAAAAACTGTTAAAAATGGACAATAATTGTCAAAAATGGTCAATAATTGTCAAAAACTGTCAAAAATTGTCAATAATTGTTAAAATTTTGAAAAATGGTCGATAATTTTCAAAAATTAAAAAAAATTGAAAAATGCTCAAAATTTTCAAAAATTGTCAAAAATGGTCGATAATTGTCAAAAACTTTGAAAAAATCTTGATAAACTGTCAAAAATTCTAAAAATGGTCAAAATTTTTCAAAAATAGTCAATAATTGTCAAAAACTATCAAAAATGGTGAAAAATTGTCCAAAACTGTCAAAAATGGACAATTATTGTCAAAATTGGTCGATATTTGTTAAAAATTGTTCAATAAATGTCAAAAATTGTTAAAATTTTGGAAAATCGTCGATAATTGTCAAAAATGGTCAATAATTTTGGAAAATGGTCAAAAATTTTGAAAAATTCTTAAAATGTTTGAAAAATTGTCAAAAATTTTGAAAAATTGTCAAAAATGGTCAAAAACTATCAAAAATGGTTAAAAATTGTCAATGATTGTTAAAAACTGTTGAAAATGGACAATAAATGTCGAAAACTGTCAAAAATGATTAAAAATGGTCATCAATTTGAAAAATGGTCAATAATTGTCAAAAATGGTCCATAATTGTTAAATTTTTGAAAAATGGTCAATAATTGTCAAAATTTTGAGAAATGGTCAATAATCGTCAAAAGTTGTCAAAATTTTGAAAAATAGTTAATAAATAATACGAGCCGTTTCCGAAAATCGATTTAAAATCGATCTACTAAAAATCGATTGTAAGAAAATAATAATCGATTTATATAAAAATCGATTATTTTTTAACATCCCTAGTCAGTAGATCTTTTTAAGGTTAATCATGATGAATAGCGAAAATGACGATTATTCTAGCACTCCTATTATAACCTAAGATAATATAAAAAAACTGTTTTAATTATTAAAAGGGCGACTGAAGAAAAAATTATGTGTGTTTTTCTAGCGTAAAGTAAAATTCTCAAGCGACAATCTGTTACTTTACGCTCTAAATACACAAATAACTGTTTCAATTTTGTTTTTGTTCACGAATAAACTAAAATAATTTTGTGTGCCTCAGTTACTAACCTGTTGGAGTTAATTAGGCCAGCTGCCCTCAATATATGCTTCTCAAATTCGTATTTACAGACAAAGTTTTGGCGACAATGAAAACAGATGACTGACAGTACCTACTTCTAATTAAGGCCTGGTTTACAGTGCTACCAACTGCTGAATGATAAAATATTGGTAACCTTCTTGAAATATAGAGTTAGGCAACCAGTCAAACTCAACTAGAAAGCATTTATTACGATATTAAGGTTTTGTGAACTAAACTGATAAACTCCCTCTTTTTGATACCATTCACCACAGCGAACCTATCACCCCATTTTACGGTACCAAAAAAATGTTAATTTTTGTATTTCTCAATCTTACTAGCACCAAACATAACTTGACTCTATTATAAAATAGAGTATAGTCCAAATGTCTCAATATGACTTCTACAATATTCGTAGCAAATGTATTACAGTCTGTACCAATAAAACTTTGAGTACTCAAATTGTTTTTTTTTGCAGTGTGTAATTTAACAGATTCACAGTTATTACATCGTACAGCCGCTTTCGGCCCAGATATTTTCTTTTGTCGAGTCAGCTTGTCCCGTGTATCCCGAGGGAAAACTCTCTGGATGTGATAAAGTCGTTGCTGATCGAGAAAACTGAGACGACTGAGATCTGGATCGTATGTCACTGAAATTGTTGAAGTATGTTATTGTCACAGATAATTCAATTTTTTTATTAGAATAGATTTGGTTGAATTGTGACTGGTATCTTTTCGTTCTGGTTTCAAAAACAAAATAAATATTTATCTATCTTGTATTTCAAAACCAGTAAATATGAAAAATATTCAACGTATTTACCGTCAGATATAAACTCTCATTGCGTGGAAGCTCATTTTTCAAGTCGTGTTTTCAGTATTTTTCATTCCTTCCTAAAATTCATAACCACCTCTAGCAAAATCAAAATTAATAGCCCCAGAAGAGAAAATAAAACATTTGCCGTTTCGGTAAATATAAATTTAAAATTTGGAGTGAATACTGTCATGATATGTATTATTCATAATAAAAAGATATAAAAATACAATTGATTTTTATCAGTTAACATTTCTAATTGTTTTTGTTGTTTCAAATAGTTTATATAATTTTCATATAATATACAATGAATTGAAGTTGTTAAATAACTTCTAATAATAATTTAGAGAATTTATCTTTTTTTATAGTTAATATCAATGGAAGTAGAAAATTGTATATTAATACTTAGGGTTTATTGATTTTAAAACTTATTTTGAAATAGTAATACATAATTAACATTAATAAATTTTTAATTAAAAAAAAAGTAGAGTCCAGTCATGGGACTGCCGACAGAAGTGAAAACACGAATAAATGAATCCCTTTTAAAAAAAGTACACATAAAATACACAACAGTATACAGCGTGACAATGATTTATGCAACATACGCTTCATTGTTAATTGTGTTGCATAACCAAAAGTATTGTGTGTCATTTACGAGTCATTTTACGCGCGACAGTAGAAAAAGAAGTTTTCACTTCAAAAATGTCAATGTTTTGTTCATATCAGAGAATTTGAAGGTTATAAAAATTATTTATTTGTCAGAAATGACAGAATTTTGAGATATCACAAAAATGTATATTTTCTCATAAATTGAGTTGGTCACTTATGAATTTAATGAACGCAAAGAAAATCAACCAATTAGAAGATAAGGAACGAAATAATTGGTATCTATAAAAAAAAATTGAGAAAAAGGATACTGAACTACAGTTATTGAGAAAAATATTGACTTGAAAATTTTTGAAGAAGTTATACAGATTTGGAAAGCGAAAAATGAAAATTATACAATTTGGAAGAAAATTAAAAGCGAATGAGAATTTTATTTATTCATTTATTTGATGACGGGCTAGAACCCATCAAAATACAATAGAATACAATAGGTTTAATTGATGTGGAGTAGCTTTTGCTTATTTAAAACTTAACGATACCTATACAGAAAGTTTAAATTCTTATTTACCGCCATTTTTTTGTCCAAAGTGGCATTTTTTTTAAATAATTTTTTCCCGAGCAATAACAAATCAAAAACCATGAAACTCGGTCCAGCCGTTCTCGAGTTAAAAGTGTTCCAACAAACCCGACTAAATAAGATATTATGTCGTTCTCTGCCCGTTGAGTGGAGTGTCAGAGTAGCTTTTGTTTATTTCAAACTTCTATAAATGCCATAAATTTCTTTCTCCACGATCATCACAGAATTTGCCAATTCTGAAATCAAATTTGATTACAGAATACTGGAATTCTCTCTCTTGAGATTGAAGAAATATTCTGCAACACCTCTGCCCACATGCAATTTAAATATATTTACATTATCTCTCTAGTGATAGAATTATATTTTCACACTGGTTAGCAATAATAACATCAGCCTTGACGCAGTTGATTGTCATCGTAGTGTCAAAACTTGAGTAAGTGTCAAAATTATTGCTGTCACGTAACCGTAACCTAACCTAATCACGCAATTGTTGAAAACATGGTGTAAATATAGTATATTTACACCATGGTTGAAAATACCCCCAATAATGCACCAGTTTTTTATTTCGAGAACTGTACAAATATAACAATTAATACAAAGTAGATTGTTTCTTGGATTATTGAGTGTTTACCTAATATAATAATAATTGTGATTCAGTTCTGTAATATAAATTATCTTTTGTTCATTTCTATTTAAAAATATATATTTAAAATCTTTGATCGTGAAGAAAGTATAGTCTGCTACTCGGTTAGAATGAAAATTCGTGATGCTCGTGGTTCCTCACGCTCGTCTTCGGCTCGGGCTCGGAACTTTCCACTAGCTCAACTATAACTCGGTAAAATGAAACTCTGACTCTCTTTGGGTTCCGGCGATGATGACTTTGAATCAACTATATATTTTTATGGTCCAACAATTTTATTAGTTTTAATAATCTTTTTTATTTATTTTTATATTAAATTTTATTGGAAAATAAATTTTGGTACGCCCATGGCGTAATCCTGACCACGTGTCTTAAAATTTTAATATCTATGATCTGTGTTGTGAGTTGCATACAGTTTAGTTTGAAGTGATTTAATGGACTGTCTGAACAAAATGAAAGTTTCACTATGTAGATGTAATAAAATGCAATGGATCTCAAATAAACAATTTATTAATAATATTATGAATGCATTTAAATGAAAAATTACATGAATATCAATTCCACTTCAGATAATAACGTGACAAAAAGAAAAAATTATGAGAACACAGGAACAAACTTGACCTAAAATAAAATAGCTCTTTGGATTTCGACGTAGGTTATAATTTAGAATTCAAGCTTGTTAATGATTAAAAATTTCTTTTTTTCACTACTAGCCTCCAAACCTAACTTTATTGACTTTTGTTGAGGTAGTAAAGTTGTTCATTATTAACCAAGGAAGAAAAATACAGAGCCTACTTGATTATAAATGAATTTCAATCCATTCAATAGAATGTGAGGTTAAGTTGTGCACAGCTGTCATGTCATGTGAAACGGGAGTCGACAAACTAATATTTAAAAAATAAAATGCCAGTGGTGAAGTAGTGAAAAAAATTCTATATGAGCCACGGTAGAAAAGTGTATTAATGTCTCGGACCCATTAAAGACCTCGAAGCTTCGCTCCTCGGACTTTAAGGGACCTCGACAATAATACCTCACTTTTCTACCTTGGCGCATAATTACTATTATAGATGTACATCTGATCAAATTATGACTCTATTACTTTTATTGGTACCAATAAATATCACTAACCTTACGCTATATTCGGAGTACTGAATCGATGAAGGTTTTGCAATTTTCAGGATTGCAATTTAGACTGGAATATTGAGAATTCAAATTCTCCGGAACACAGGACCAACTCCACGTCTTCTTACAGGTATGTGCCTATTTCACTTTTTTAAATTTTGACTTTCACTTTCTTTCTTGACTTTTTAATCCACTAACCTCAAGTTTTTTTTCACTTTCTAACTCTTTTTCTTTAATTTTTATTCTTATTTTTAATTCTTATAAAATTTTACTGCCACTTTCTAAAATTCGGCGTCCCAAACTCTTTTTTTTTCAAAATCAATAATCCTCGTTGCTAAGTGAATTTTTCTTATCACTTAATTTTTTCTTCTTACTTGTTAAAATTCTTAAATTTCTTATTTAATGTCTCTTATAGTCCTTAATATCTGTCTTTTCACTAATATATTTCTTCTTACCCTTTATACCATTATTATATTCACAAATTTAAACCTTTAAATTGTCCTTTTCAAGAAAAATCCCTGATAATATGAGTTAATCTTCAACATGTGATACAAAATTTTCTACAATCAATAATTTAATTTGCATTCATGTAATCTTTTAAAAAATGTCCAATGAATCTATACTATTACTTGTCTTAAATAAACTCACTCTAATTTTTATTATCATGAACCTTTTTTATAACTTCCAATCTTCCAATCACAACACAGCATTATTTATTTTCAAACAACAATTTCTGATATTAAAATTCTTTGATTCTGTCTAATCGTTCTGTCTTTTCTAAGCATGACAAATATTCATTGATGTTGATGTCATCTTGATAGTGACAACTCAGCCATAATTTAGATTATAATTCTGTCAAAGTGGTACAAGAGACTTTATTACGGAGAGGGTGTCGTGGAACTCAACCCAAAAGGAAAGTGTTGCTGGCAATAGGTCCAGCATCAGAGCAAATAATGTACAGAGTGCTTTATATTCAGCATTACTTTCGGTTAAATACTGAGAGATTAGGAATAATTAAAATAATTAACGAATTTTCAGGATAGAAGATATAACTTTGAAAATACCAAACTATTAATGCTGCATAAGTAATTCAAGTGTTCTGTTTTGACTCGGATATTTCGAAGAAAAAGTTCCCAGAAAACTCCTTATCCCGACCGAAAGTTAGACCATAATTTTTATCAGACGACTAAAAAAAAACCGTTGTCTAGAACTCTCACTGCTTTAATGAGCCTCTGTTTTCCGTTTCGGGGGCAAGCGGGTGTTTCCTGAGGGTGAAACATGGCCTCAGCACCACGCCTATCGTGGATAAATGACGCGTGGAAGATTTTAGAAAGAATGTTCTTTGAAAGTTTTCACCTGACTCTTTTTGACGACATAAAATAAATTGTTAGCAAAGAAATTGAGCATAATGTGGAAAAAAGTGATTCCTTTCCTTCTGCAATGTTTGTTTCCAAACATTTCGACGGCATTATTAAAAATTGGGGTTTGTCTGTAATAAAGTATATTCCATAATTTCCCAAACAATATTTATTAAAAGCCCACGGCATGTCAGGAATTCATTGTGTGAATTCTGGAATGTTTCATTGGCCATATAAAACACTGTTTTCATTTTATAATTTTTTTTTAATCTGAATGACGTTTTTTCAGGTCACAATAGACTCGCAATAATGAACTTGAATTATTCCACTGGTTTATCAGTGAATCAATTGGATTTTTGTAATAAAAGTCTATGGCAGCTAATCAAACAAATTTCGGAAAAATGTACTTTACCTATGTTTGTTCATAGTAAAAGAGCTTTTATATTATTTTGGATATTTTATGATTGAAATATTTTTTCGTGGGTCAAAGATATATTTGAAAATTTTTAGTAAATTGAGAAAATTGAATTCCTGCAGATACTATTAATAGCACAACAACCAGAACTAGAGGATCTCCAGGACTAGGCGACATTATCAATGAAATTCTAAATTATTGCAGACTATTGACCCCCCCCCTGCTTCGCCCGGATAGATACATAGATAAATTAATTTATTTGTAAGAACTTCCGTATCATGGGCGTACAATTTTTGGAGGGGGTAATTTATTTGTGAAAATTTCTATTACATATAAGTACGATATAATTTTTATCGCATGCCTATGATAGATGGAAATTACCACAAATGAATTATTCCCTTTTAAAAATTTTATCGCACACCTATGTTAGATATAGTTACCTTACTGTGGATTCCAGGACACACTGGAATAGAAGGAAATGAAATAGCAGATTAACTACCAAAGAGAGGGATTGAAACACTCTTTTGGGGACCGGAACCCTTTTGCGGTGTCAGCTCCAGTGTAATATTGGAAGACGGGGATCCTAATGGGACATTATCGCCTGAATGGGCACCTGAAAAAGCTCAAACTAGTGGAGGAAGAAGAATGTAGATTCTGTGGCATGGAAGAAGAAACATCCATCCACATTCTATGAGGTTACTGGATTGAAGAGGGTCATTCACCTAAGTTAGAGCCTGCAGATGTCATAAAATTCATCCGGGACTAAAGGAGCTACTCTGATATTTTCCTCAGGACCTAGGTAGAAGTAAGTGGGCACAATAGATCTTTTAGGTCTCAGTGAATGTAACCCCAATATACATACATACATATATACATATATACATAAGGGAGAGACACCTTGCATGGGGCAGTTTTAAAGAAAACTGTAAACCTTTGGCTATAGTTTCCGAACTTCCTTAAGAGGTGGTCCTTAACCATTCAGACATGATATTCATGTGTACAATAGCGTGATTGTGGTGGTTGTTAAGATTTTCTATACAGGGTGTCAATTTGGAAACGAACGGCATTTAATATTGCCTACACTAATGACAGTATCAAAATTTGGCGAAACACGTCAATTTACATATCATATCATACATATCATACATATCAACAACTGTTGAGGCATTTGTTGACGTATTACTTACTTTCAACCCCCTGACCCCCAGGGGATTGTTAGGAGAGGACTCATTGAATGGCCACCTAGGTCACCAGATCTGACACCGCTCGATTTCTTCCTATGGGGTCACTTGAAATCCGTTGTATTCAAGACCCAACCAGACTCTATTGAACAACTGCAACAAAGAATTGTACAGGAATGTAGGGCTATTTCACCCGAGACTCTTCAAAGGGGGCGCGAACAGTTTGAATATCGACTGTACTTGTGTTTAGAAAACAATGGAACCCATTTTGAACAATTCATAGACTAATTATAAATGTAAAAGTTGCATTATTTCAATTTAAAAATTAAATACACTCCACACATTCGCTTCAATTGAAGAAAACATTATGAAAATCATCTGAGAATTATACAAGGAACTCAAAAATTGCAAAATAAATAGGGGTTACCATTTAAAATTCCAGGGGTAGGTGTCCTAGGGGCCAGGGGGTTGAAAGTAATACGTCAACAAATGCCTCAACAGTTGTCCCCCTTGATATGTAAATTGACGTGTTTCGCCAAATTTTGATACTGTCATTAGTTTAGGCAATATTAAATGCCGTTCGTTTTCAAATTGACACCCTGTATACATACATAAAAGATAGGAGGTTTCTCTTCAAATACATTAACCCATTTAAAAAAAATTCGTATGCCAATGGTAGATGGCAACTTTTGCACATATGAACCTCCTTAGAAAATTTCATCGTACGCCCATGGTAAATTGAAATTTTTGCAAATAAATCAACCTCCTTTAAAAAAATTCACTGCACGCCCATGATAGGAGGAAATTGCTACCAAATGAATTAACCACTTATAATAACTTCATCGTACGCCTATGGTGGATCGAAATTATATACCTACACATTTTTACCAATAACTCAATTCCTTATAAAAATTTTATCGCACGCCTATGATAGAAGGATATTTCCACAAATAAATTAACCTCTTATGAACTTTTTTCGTACGCCAATGGTAAATGGACATTCTTTCAAATAAACGAACCCCCTTTTTTTCGATTCGAGATGGGAAACTCATTTTTGAATGGGTCCAGGACCCAAACAGTGTTGGAATCATCCCCAAGGAGATGCGTACCAACCAAACCCACCTCAAACTCGCCGTTACCCCCGCCCGAAATCACTACCCTAGCATACCTCGAGACGGGCTGCGGTCCCTCACACCGTCGTCTTCTCCCTACTATCACTCCTACCTCTCATGCTATATCGAATCCTTCTCTCCCCCTTACCATGCTCTCTACTACACCACTAACCTCCATCCATTCCTCCTCTCCTCTCAACATTATCTCCACCATGTTCTCCCAATACACCGCCTCCCTTAGTTTCCTCTCTAACTTTTTCAGCACTTCCTCGATCTTCCAGCATCTAAGCAAATGCTCCACATCATCATCCACTTCACACCTCTGGCACACTCTAGTCTCTCTTTTTCGAATCTTGTGGAGGTACCCTACTCTCGACTCTCTAACCCCCTTTAAAACATTTAATCGCACAGCTATTTTGAAAAAGATTTTAAAATTGAAAAATAGTTTGGAATGTTCAGTGTAAGATGCAGTTGCGGTTGATGGTAGCTTATAATACCGAACAGAACATTGCTAGGTAGGAACCGTCCGTAGCGCAGAGGGTTACGTAAGGGCTCTCTAAAGGTAAGCGTTCACTTGTCGGCATCGTATGCATCGTACGTATCGGACGCATCGCATTTTTTTACTGAGTTCGTCTACTGATACAGTTCGTCTACTCCCGCCAGTATTACTTTAGCCAGGTAGTCAAAAATTAGTAAGAAGCTGAAATAGTAATTGTTAGCTCGTTGCTAATTGATGAGGAAGAAAAGAAAAAGACAGTTAGAAAAAGAAAAAGATTTTGGATTCATAGTATTTGCAAAAAGAGGCTTCAGAATGGAGAATACCACACACTGCTTCCGGATTTCGTAGATGATGAAGTGAAATTTTGGTTGCTGTAACCAGGATGCTGCAAGTTATAGAGCTCTTCATAATTTTGAACTAATGAAATTAGCGAGCCGTCCTCCATGGTAATTACGAATAGTGAACGCTTACTTTAATTGAGGGGTCCCGGGTTCGAATCCTGACGGTTTCGCTTTTTCAATGTTCAGAATAATCAGCTTATATATCAGAAGTGGGATTTGATCTACATGAAGCCATAATGTGATGTGATAGTGAGAGGGGGGTGACTGGAATGGGCGTGCAGTCGTCAGGCTCGCTAGTAGAGCGAGATAGACGTAGGCAGGCAAGACGTCAGGCTCACGAGCGAGTAGGTGAGATTTATGTGTACGCATAAACGTCAGATCAAGCACTCTAGTACCTCGAGGACGAGTAGCGGAGCAGGATGGCTAATGTAAGGCGCAATCGCGGTTAATTGTAGCTTATAATACCGAACAGAACATTGATAGGTAGGAACCATGCTCTTTACTACTCCACTCACCTCCATCCATTCCTCCTCCCCCCTCAACATTATCTCCACCATGTTTTCCCAGTACACCGCCTCCCCTAGTTTCCTCTCCAACTTCTTCAGCACTTCCTCGTTCCTCCAGCATCTAAACACATGCCCCACATCATCCTCCACACCTCTCGCACACTCCAGTCTCTCTTTTCCCAATCTTGTGGAGGTACCCTACTCTCGACCCATGTCCAGTGAGCACTTGTGTCAAGAAGTAGTTCACCTCCCCGAATTTCCGGTCCATCCAATCTCTCCTATTCCCAATCGCTCCTTTTAGCGCGCCCTCATACTCCTCCCACCTTCTCTCCATTTCCTCCTCCATCCATTCCCGTACCTCTTCTTTGGTCGCACCCCTCCAGCGTTTGCTCCTAGCTCTAGCCAACACGTCCAATGGGTAGGACCTTGACAGCACCGCTGATGCCAGTCCACCCACTGTCCTGTACCCCTGCACCACCCTCAGCAGTATGCCTCTCTTCACCCGCAGAAGTGGCCTAACCCTCGCATTCACCCCCGCTTTTTCACCCCACACCTCCGCACCGTACAGCATACTCTGCTCTACCGTCCTACCAATTACCCTCCTCTTCCACTCTCCCGGCCCTTTCACATTACACATCAATCTCCCCAGCCATGCTGCCCTCACTTTACCCTTCTCTGCCGCCTTTACCATATGGGTTTTGAAGGATAATTGGCTATCCAACCACACCCCTAGGTATTTTACAGACTCCTCCATGCGAATTCTCCTTCCCTTAACCATCACCCCCACTTCCCTTGCCCTGCTCCGTCCCTTCACTAGCAACCCCACCGTCTTATCTTCCGCCACTTCCAGTCCGCACCGCTCTATCTTCTCCACAATCTTCCTGCACATTCTCTCCGCCTCTCCCTTTGCCGTACATACCAGACACACATCATCCGCATACACCGTAATCTCACATCCCTCTTCACATACTATCCCACAAACCTCATCAAACACACACTTCCAGAGCGTCGGTCCAAGAACCGAGCCCTGAGGCACTCCAGCCTCCATCTCATATCTCCTCCCTCTGGAGTCTACAATCACACGCCCCGTCAGGTAGTCCTCCACCAGGTTAACCAACCCCTGCTCCACTCCAAGCCTCAGCAACGCGCTCAACACTGCCCGTTTGTTGACACTGTTGAACGCGTTCCCGACGTCGAAGAACACGAGTAGGGCCAATTTCTTCTTCCTCCAGCTGCCCTCCCTAGCTCTTTCCATCAAACCCATCACCTTGCTCAGTGCCGAGATGCAAGATTTCCCCTTCGTGAACCCGTGCTGGTTTACCCTAAAACCCCCATTCCTACCAACTTCCTCCTCAATCCTATCCCTTATTATCCCCTCCATCAATTTACCCATACCACACAGCAGGCTGATAGGCCTATAGTCCCCCGCCCGCTTCCCCTCTCTACCCGCCTTCTTCAATAGTATCACCCTGGCAACCTTCCATCCCTCCGGGAACTCCTCCTCCCTCAGCACCCTGTTGAATAGTTCCCAGAAGTACTCCCTATTGTCATCCAACAGCCTCGTCACCATATCACCCCTCAGGCCATCTATCCCTGGGGCTTTCCTCACTTTAATGTTTCTCCCCCAATCCTCTACCTCCCACTTCTCTACCGGCCTTATCCCCCTCATTTTCACTACCCCTCTTGTATCTTGGATTTCCTGAATTCTGCCACCCACTCCTCCTTCTCCCCCTTTGAACAATTTCTCTATAATCTCCTTCTCCCAATCCTCCTCTAGAACCTCCTTCCTATTTCCACCCATCCTCTTCACCGCTATCTCATACGCCTTTCCCCATGGATTGTTTTCCAATTCCCCCAGTAACTCTTCCCACTTCCCTCTTTTATCCCTCTCCACTCTACGCCCCAGTTCCTTCTTCTTCTCTTTATATCTCCCTCTATCCTTCCTCTTCCTCTCAGCATCCGTCTTTGTTCTTTCTTACACTCCCTCCACAGCTCCTCTATTTCCTCATTCCACCAGTAATTGGCCCTCCGCTCACGCCTATTGCCCCTCTTTCCCTCTCTTTTGCAGCCCTGTATCACATCGTACAATTCATCTGCATCATGTCCAAGTCCCCTTCCTATCTCTTCTCTTACTTTCTTCCTCATACTCTCTGCCTCGGCTTTCGTCCACTTCCATTCCCACTCTTCCACTAAATCCTTTCTCTCTTTCCTTATATCCGTCTCCACATACTTATGTAAGCTCAAACTTTCCTCATCCTCCAGCACCCCCCAACTAGCGCAGAGGGTTACGTAAGGGCTTTCTAACTGAGGGGTCCCGGGTTAGAGTCCCGATGACTTCGCTTTTTCAATGTTCAGAATATTTAGCTTATATTAGGGTGTAGAAATGAACAAAAAAGTTTCACTAATATTCTTTATTGTCTCTTTAAATTAGTATCAATTTTGCTCCTGACATCAAAACAAAAACACCACGGAGATGTTTATCAATCTGTCAGTCACTTGGGGTTGATAATATTGTCAAATGTTTTCTGCTGAAACTCGGCTATAAAGTACACGTACGTATTCAGCGGAAATGTTCGACGTTATCACATGGTTTTCTGCAAGTATGAACATATGTGTTATCAAAGGCTTTTGTTGGAAATAACAGCCGTATCTCATTCACACCAAAAATATTCTGTTCGCGTCTGTTACCAGTGTATGTGTATGAATCTACCGACTGTAATAACTCGTCAAGGTTTGCTGCTATGATTCTATCCATGAATATCGTGGCGAGGTTCTATTGTTTTACATTGACCAGATTGTTTTCATTCGTTTAATGTGATTTATCTATTCAAAAATTTGAATATATAAGTATGTGAGTTTTTTGATAAAATAATGATTTCATTTTGAAATAGTGTCGTGAAATTTTCGAAAAAACGCATTTTCAACATAAAAATACCACAAAAATATGAACATTGAACTGAAATATTAGAAGAGTTCTCTGGAAAGACCAGTACACTGGGAAATAAATTTACAAGATCATAACCGGCGTTTTAATTTTAGTAATGGTCACAGTAAAATCATTGAATACACCGAAAAAAATAAATTCTGGAACAAAATACTACGCGTAACTCCTACAATTCAAGAGGTAGAACGTTGTAATGACCAAAATTTTACATAAGTAATTAGATCCCATAAACAACAAGAACAAGGTGGAACTGGAATTAACTGTGCCAGTAAGCAATTGAGATAAATAGAGGACAAGGCAAAAAACACAGGAAATAGGTTAGCGGAGTGGTTCACTTCACTGGAAATGTATAAGCTGATATACACATTTGAAAAGGACCCACCCTTAATATTTCAAAAATGGAACATATTACAAGGAAATGCCGAAACACGTCAACTTTTAACTTGAGGGGGACACTTTTTGGCGCTAAAGTCATAAACGTCAGATTCACCCCCTCCCTACTGGAGACACCCCTTACATTTTTTCAAATGGCATACCTCATTTAAAAGGTCTGGTAAATCTCTATTCAATCATTTTGTTCTGCCTTTGATACCAGCATTCCATTGTTATTTAATCGTTGTTTAAAATTGGCTCTTTTTCAACTTTTATTGCCTGAATGTTAACGGTGGTCACTTTGTTAACATGGTTAAATAGCAGTTTTTTCTTGTTAACCGTTGTCTTTTTACTGTTTTTAAATTTTTTATTCTTTAAAGAGTCTTTCTATCATAACGGGGGCATACGAAAAATTGGAAGAGAGCCAATTTTAAATAACGATTGAATAACAATGGAAAGCTGGTATCAAAGTCAAAACAAAATGATTGAATAGAGATTTACCACACCTTTTAAATGAGGTGTGACTTGATACCTAATGCCATTTGAAAAAAATGTAAGGGGTGTCTCCTGTAGGGAGGGGGTGAATTTGACGTTTATGACATTAGCGCCAAAAAGTGTCCCCCTCAAGTTAAAAGTTGACGTGTTTCGGCATTTCTTTCTAATATGTCCCATTTTTGAAATATTAAGGGTGGGTCCTTTTCAAATGAACACAGTGTATATAACTGAAACTTTATGAGAAGGAAGATATTTCCTTACATATTTTAGTTCAAGTCGATTAATCTTCGAGAGTACAAAGTATAATATCTTCTTTACCCCCAATTATTTCAAAGTGAATTCCAACTTTTTCCCAACTTTATTCAATTATTTCACCCAACAGTAATTCGTTTATAATTACCTCTTTGATGATTTGATTAACTTCCAGCCAATTTCACTTTTTTAGGAGGCTAGTCCACGAAAGAAAAAGAGATCTACTTGTTTTCTTGTAACTTCGTTAGGCGCGAGTAAAATCGTCTACAATTCTAACAAGTGACACATATTTCCCTGACGGGCTTGATGTCGGGAGAAACAATAAAATAATTGTGACGACGATAAACCTTTAAAGATTATTGGAAGGATATTTTTTTGTTGCAGAACTACACAGAGTTGGCTACGTGAAAATAAACAGTGAATCGTGTGCGTAGAAGAAATGTTATGAAAAAAAAACTATACTAAAAAATTATTTATTTATTTTGCGGACCGCTACTGAGTAACACATATCATCCAGAAAACTGGCGCGGTCGTAGCGGATTTACAGTCGCGTAGGGCTTTAGTAAATGGCCCACTCGCAACTGTACTAAAATTTCCCCGATTCCCCCACGTGAGCACTTTATGATTATTCCATGCAGAAGAGCTTCTACACCATGTATTCATACGTACCAGCAGAAAATCTGACTATCTCTGTCAGATTTTAAATCATGCAGGATTTGTGGCGATTATGCGGTCTTCACCGATGATTTTATGGAAGGAATAAAAATTAAGATTAGTCGAAATGAGAGATTCGAAATCAAATGTGTACGAGATGGGGGGTAACTGATGATGGTGATAGGGGAGAAGTTGATGAGAATCTGTGAATTATATTTTTGATTAATCCTTCGGCTTGTGGAAAAATAGATCAAAGACGATAGAATCGAAAAGTTTCTTTGATGATAGAGGTGCTTTGTTTGTTTTGAAGAGGAAATAAATTTTCAAAAATTGATATATGGATAAAAATGCTTACAAATGTTACTAAATATGTCCAAAATTTAAAAGAAGAGGAGAATTAGAACTTGTTCACCTGTCAAACGATGTATCCTTGAATACCACTGACTTCCACATTTTCTTCTGCACATTTCATGGTAGAAAAACAAAACAAACATCTATCAACCAACGTAAACATTCGATATAAGCGGTGCTAGCACATTTACTGAAAAATACCGAAGCCTTCAGATTTTCATGTTGTTTTCAATCACTATCAATTGCTCTACTTAAAAAATATCAGATTAAGAAGAAAAACTCAAAAAATCTTGAATAACTAAGAAATATTAACTGCCAAAACAAAAAACAATGGATAATATGACGGACATACAATTTTTTCTCAAATTTTGTTAATAATATTACAGTATCACATTCTACCTGAAATGTCTACAAACTAAACCATTTTCCGCCAGTATATTCATTTCAGATATTCCATATTAAACGCTTAGACTAATTTTAGTCTAGCTATGTCGCCTGTCTACCTTCGTCAAATCTCCTCGTACAGTGGGTTTATAGAATACATCTCACATTATCATTGGTTTGACGAAGAGTGACAAGTAGATACTTTCCATTCGTTTATGATTTGCTAAATTAATTACGACTCATGAATCTGTCCGAGCAAAACCAGAAGCTGACGTAGCCAAATGGGAAGAAGTTTAAATTATGTAAGAACAAACAAAATAATGATAATGCTAGAAATGGAAATGTTAAGAAAGGCAGGAAAGGAAACGTCAATAAATATCCAGGAAGAAATACGGCCAGGGAGCAAATATCTTCTCAGAGTCAGGAAGTAATTCTCCAAGGAGAAATTTCAGATCCAAGGAACTGAATTTTCAGGAAACTGAATCTTCAGGGAAGTGAATCTTCAGAGAACTTTAATATGACTTCCCTGTTTTTCCATCAAGTTTGTTTCACTTGAATCCACCACTTCCAAATAACGAAAATTTGACACTTGTAATTTTCGGAAATAAAAAAGGAACCAAGTAACAGAAAACTATTGAACAGTTGAAAAAAATGTGTTATCATTTAACTTACTACTGAAAGGGGTGGAAATAATAATAATTAGAAGCTGTAACAATATTATTCAAACATTTATAAATAACAAATCTGTTATTTCAGTATAGATATTTGGAAAGCTTGTCTTTTTTCTGAGAAAAGTATTTTGAATTTATAACGAAGTAGGTTAATTAACCCGCCTGAATTTCCTTCCCAAAATCAACAATTTTCATGGATTTAATAACCGAAGGACATGGAAACTGAACTAATTAATTCATCCTGATAATATAAAATTTGGTATGAAGAGAAATTAGTAAATGTTGATGAATTGATCAAAAAATTCTAATCCTTGCATGAATTCCGGACATCCTTAAAATTTACCCGAAATCTGGTAACTGTGATGAATATCATGCCTCCTCACAAAAAAAATTATCAAAACCAAAAAGTTAATAGTTAAAATCTTCCTTTAATATACTGAAAAGCTGTTCGGAGGTAAATTTCCACGTCCTAGCCTTTGTCTTCTGAAAATTTCTGAAATGAAAGTCTAATACATAATTTACGAGTTTAGGGAAAGTCCTACGCCTTAAAAGGATTGAATTTAAATTAGTTAATACGCTCCTTTACACAAAAGGATTTCGTTTTATCGATATTTGAATCTGACTACCTACACTCGGAAAAGTTAAAACTATATAGGTAACGTCAGTTATATTGCAAGTTTGTACACTTATAGTTACAGATTTATACCCTAATAACTTCATTTTTAATCTCTTGACAATGGAAGATACCCTAAACTTGTCCTGATACGGGGTGAAGCTACCCGACCGACACAGAAATACAAAAAAAAGGTGAGCGGTCGTCGGACCGCCGACAGAAGCTTGCTTCTCATGCACAATAGAATGACCATTTTTCGTGAATTTTCCACCATTTTTCAAAAATTTTGACAATTTTTGACGAATTTTGACAATTATTGACCGTCTTTGACAATTATTGACCATTTTTGACAATTTTTCAAAAATTTTAACATATTTGGCAATTATTGACCATTTTTTCAAAATTTTAACAATTTTTGACAATTTTTCCAAATTTTAACAATTATTGACCAATTTTGACAATTATTGACCAATTTTGACAGTTTTGACCATTTTTCAAAATTTTTTACCATTTTAGACCATTGTTCCAAATTTTAACAATTATTGACCATTTCTGACAATTTTTGAGCTTTTTTGTCAGGTACTGATAACTATTGACCATTTTTGACAATTTTTCAAAAATTTTTACAATTTTTAATGACTATTGACCATTTTTGACAGTTTTTTTATAATCATTGACCATTTTTTCAAAATTTTGACAATTTTTAATAACTATTGACCATTTTTGACAGTTTTTGACGAATTTTGACAATTATTGACCATTTTTGACAGTTTTTTCTAATTATTGACCTTTTTTTTCAAAATTTTGACCATTTTTGACAATTTTTCCAGAATTCGACTACTTTTCCAAAATTTTGACAGTTTTTGACGAATTTTGACAATTATTGACAATTTTTCAAAAATGTTAACATATTTGGCAATTATTGACCATTTTTTCAAAATTTTGACAATTTTTGACCATTTTTCAAAATTTTAACAATTATTGACCATTTTAGTGATCACGTGGAGTATGAACCTGTTGAAGATTGTGGGAGAGAGAACATCCCATCTGATAATGTGGAACCTGGCCCAGCCACGAGAATCAAAAAGGCAAGTCAAGTTGTTACTCCTAACAGTACATTGGCTGGTGAGTCTTCAGATGAAAATGAGTCTAACATGTTGGAAAATCTAGAAATCGTCAACGACCAAGAAACAGAATCTCCTGTACCAGAGGAACAATCCAGAAGATCTCAGGCCTCACTGAAGGGCAAAAATGGACATCGTTGGTCAGCTGTAGTGGCAAGAATGACAAGAATACCAATGAAAAATAAAACACACATAATTCAAGGCCCAAAAGGAATAGCTTTAGAGGCATCAATCCTGTTGATGCTTTCTCTCTTCTCTTCACTCTCTTCACTTCACTCCGCAAGAATAAATGTGAGATACCTCCAGAAATGTTAGCTTTGAAAAATGGAAGCAGTGAAAATGCCAGATTTTGTTTTGACAAGCAAAAAACTTTGGTATCTTTTATACGTAAAAAGAATAAGAATGCCGTTCTTTTGAGTACTATGCATTCAGGCAGTTCTCTTATATCTGAAAATACAGGAACACCAGACATAATCGACTTCTACAATAGTACAAAAGGCGGGGTCAACATGAATATAGCATCTATTAATGCTTATGTAATTTACAGAAGAATAAAACAAGTACCATTGGATAAGAAACAATTTATGATCGAACTAAGTCGACAATTAAATATTTCCTTGGATGAGATATCGACTTTCTAGCCCAAATTTGCAATGTTCCATTCGCTCTGCTCTTGAGGATGGTCCTTCAAAAAAAACAGTATGTCGAATTTGTCCTACCAGCAAAAGACGGATGACAGCCAATTATTGCAAGGTCTGCAAACGGCCTATTTGTTCGGAACATCGAGCCAAAATTTGTTCTATTTTTACTATGTAGTAACTTAAATAATTTCCTTTATTCTTAGTTTGTATTTAGTTTACCACAATAAAGCCTATTTTGAATAAATATGTATAATTTTCTTTCCAAATAATAAAATACCTGATTGGAAACCTTTTTTTTTCGGGTCGAGATGGGAAACTCATGTTCGAATGGGTCCAGGACCCAAACAGTGCTGGACTCATCCCCAAGGATGGAAACCTAGA
This sequence comes from Lochmaea crataegi, assembly GCA_947563755.1. Classification (NCBI taxonomy): domain Eukaryota; kingdom Metazoa; phylum Arthropoda; class Insecta; order Coleoptera; family Chrysomelidae; genus Lochmaea; species Lochmaea crataegi. The sequence goes on from OX387422.1 coordinate 127,821,701, forward strand.
ATCGTAATATTTACGAGAGGTTATTCTTAACGTTTTGATAAACAGGGTGAGCTCTCCAGGGTTAATATTATTTGAACACCAAAAATTAGTTATCGGAAAATGAAAAATCTGATGAATTTTCATCTGGTCTAAATAAAATAATTTCCACATTTGCAGCTCTTCTTCGATTACATGAACTATGAATTTTTGCCATCTCTATGCATTAACTGGTTCCAGAGCTTCTCCAAAATGTCTTCGGACATCTTTCATTTTATATGTTTCCTTGCCACCAATTACCTGAGCCCATTTTAACTCTATAGGATTCAGCTCGCAATGGTAAGGTGGAAGTCGAAGTATTATAATATTCCGGTTTTTTGCCATTTCGTCAATAGTATATCTTAGGAAACGATGTTTATATATATTTACAATTGCCAGTTCTTTTTTTAACATATATTTTTTAACAGTAGTGATAAATATCAGAAATACATTAAACTTTCAATATCCATTTTCAGGTACATTCGAACATTTTTCACACATTATTATAATCATTCTGGTGTCCCATAGCGTCTTAATAATAAACGACGATTCGTAAATTACATCTTATCATATAACTAATCCCTATTAGCAATCCCAGTCGAATAACGGGGGTCCAATCATCCATAAAACGATATATAGAGAATAAAAAACGACAGAAATGAGATCTGCAAGTGGTCCCGATAATGCACATCTTCATCACGGTGATAGACTGTGATGTCATGACAACAATGGAGGGTGCTTCTCCAAGGGAAAACTAATGTCTCTTGGATGTTTTTGATGAAAACGGACAGGATAAAGTCCCTACTGTTCACTAAAGAATTTTCATCTCAGATCTTGTGACGTTTCTTTTGAAAATATAATACACACTTTTTTTTTGATCTACTACTGTATTTATGCAACAATAGATTCGGGATATAAAAAAATAAAGTTCAACAATATATTTTTAATACGTTTTAGGGCTTTTTTGAAATATAATTGTAAGTTTTTTTTTTATTGAACATTGAATTGATAAAAGCAATTTTTCAAAATTGATGTTTATTGGATATTCAAACTTAAAAATTAGCCAATCCTAAGCATCTACTGAACCAAATCTATACAGGGTGTCAATTTTAAAACTTACAATCGTTCCACAATTAATTGTTATTTTTGTTGCCAAATAAATTGTTCTGCTTTATTGTCACACCCTGTATAATTATGACTTAGACTGTTGAAAAGCATTTTCTACGGGCTTTCTAACAACGTATTACAAGTAGGGGGTTGCCATTTAAATTTTTGTAGGGGCATAGGGGGTTCTCTGTCATGTCATTTTAGTTCCCCCTCTCTACCCTAGAAACGGTTTTGAAATTTTTCTGAAATCTCTTTTCGTTCACGAGGTACCTGTATGTTTATTCCCCGGATCACGTGAGTGTCAGAATAAGCTCAAAAATATATGTTCAATGCTTGATAACAATCTCAAAAATATGTTTGATAAATGAAAAAAATAAATTTTTTAATATATCACGTGTTCGAAACGGACTAAAAAGTAATAAGTCTAAATGAGATTTTCTCCATAACTCCTCTCCTCGAATACACCTTTTTCAAATTACTTAATAAAATCCAAATACTTCACACCCGCTTTGTAGGTACAATCCTGGAAATACTTGGAGTATATCCATACAGAAAACTGAACTATTCCAGGCCACGAAACAATAGAAATAACTCGAGGTTATCAAAGAGGATCTCTACATGTGTGGACCCGGCCGTGGATTAATGTAAAACACGTGAGGTTCAAAATTGTCATTCCGAATCTCGCTATCAGCTTGAGACACTTGGTTTATATGGATGAACTTATATGCGGATTCAAATGGCTGTAGGTTGAGGATTTGTCATAAAGAATAGGAATTCGGTATTACTTTTTTTACTTTTATTGGATGTCAGGATGTCACTCATCATAACATCAAGGACAAAGAAAAACTTTCCTACATCAGCCACAAATATATTTTTTTATATATTCTGTACGTTTATTGTGAAGTATTCATTATTTGGTCTATTTTTATCCATAATCTTGTAGTAATTTTAAATATTCACTCTTATCCGATACCATAAAATATCACCATTAACCCCTAAATATCCGAAACTCTCGATAGCTATTTATCATACACAAAACCCAATATTCAGATTGAGCCTTATTTATTTATCGATAGGCTTATGTCATGTTGCGTCGGCCTGTGCTGGTCAGACCAATTTATTTATTATCCCATACGTGTGACGCATCTGCTCTAGATATGAAACATATTAATTTATTGACCAGGATAAACAAGGACATTGTGTCGGATATCATAACGCGTAATATGGTACGAGATTTTTTGAGCAAAATGGATTCAAGATTGTCGGGAGAAGTACATCAACATTTCAGATAAATAAAGATCGTAATTTATAGTTCTCTATGGAACATAGGTTGGGCTAGATTTGGTCAGGATCTATAGGTCTATCATGTCTCACACTAATCCATATTCTTTCCAATTAGAAGGATCTTAAAAGTCCAAGGACGTGAAACTCTGTCAGATATCGAGAACCTGTTCAGGGACACTTTTGTTCATCTTACAGAGATCTGTACAGTTTGACATATTCCTTCTTTTACTCGAAAGTTATTTGATTAATCTTGATTGAAAACACAGCCGAATCGAATCTAACAAAATGCGCGATTCCTACCAAGCTTTTTACATTCAAAAAATTTCCATAACCACCCACAGTGTCGTACACGTTCTCATGTTTTTCATATGAATTCATACTCATGAAAGAATAAATCATATCCTACCTTGCATATCTGACGGAAGGTCGCTTTGTATGCTAAGCGTACTTGAGTGTCTCAGGTGAGTCTGGAAAAAAAGATCAACCCATTGAAAGAGGAAATATAAATATGTATATATGTTGTATCCGGTAGCTCATTTACAGATGTAAACTTTTTAATCTGCTGAATTTGTTTATGGAACAATCTTTATAATATTGATTAAAAGTAAATTTGCTTTGTTCGATTGTGAAATATTTAAAGTTAAACTTTAAAACCAGTGGCGGCTCGTGGTTAATTTGATAGGGGGGTCATAGGTGATGTGACCAAAATCTTAAAATACGGAACGCCACTGACCACTCCCAATTTCTGCCCAGAAGTCGTTAAAATCGTTAAAAATGCAAAATTTGTGGAGTTCTTTTCCGAAGCCCCAGAGGCAAAAAGTTTTTTGGACCACGCTTGTTTTATATAAAAATAATGCTCTCTTAAAAAACAACCATATTTTATTTATTTCTATACATATTAAATATGACAAACTAAAATTAAATGATAATTAGTCTAAATATTTTTAAAATTTAAATGAAGCCTTCGATCTTTTATATTTGCAACAACTTATTACGTCAAAACACAGCTCATTATTCTCATTATTTCGCTTCAAATGCTCTGCTTGAAATTAAAATATAGCGCGGCCTGCCAACCCCTCTACTCATCTCTTTTCTAAGCGTGTAACAATCAGCCGACGTAAGTCGATTCATCGTCGATATTAAACCGGGCTTTTGACCCACTTCGGACGTGTTTCTCTCACGCCGTGAATATTGTCAGCGCTCGGCAAAATCCGTTCCCATATAACACCTTGAGGTCAACGGTGGACTCCAGCCCGCTTTCCAATTTTGGTTTTCGCCGAGTACTTGATGCTTGATGCGGAATAACGTTTACACGGGGATCTTGAAAGACGTTTACACGGGGGTCTTGAAACGTTTTAGGTAAATTTTATTTAAGATGAATACTATACTATATATTGTCTAGTAGGTATATTTAATTTTTTTAAATTTTCAATTAATTATTTTTTAATGGGAGGTCATTGCCCCAATGACCTAATGGAGGAGCCGCCACTGTTTAAGACTCAACTCAGTAGACTCAGTAGATCCTTTGCGGTAATAATTCACCAGTGAAGTCAAACATACAAATAGTTGAAACAATTCATGAATCAATAATTAGATTACTATATCAACACAATATTGTTTACATAATTTGTTTATGATTATAGTTTGATCATTCCACACATTTGGGCGTGAAAATAAATCGAGCCGTGGGAAAAATCAATTGTTTTCGTTCATTATCATCACATATTAGTTTGTTTTATTGTAAGAATGATTATTATCAAAGAGTCTTTTCTTCGAGCATTCCCAACATTCGGAGGACCTCAATAATAACAATATTGGATATGCGGCTAATTCAGATAAAGACAGACCAAGGTACACGTAACATTTGGCTGACACTTTTGTAGCAGCTTCTGCTCGTCTATGGTGAAGTTCCTGTTCTATAGCAGTAGCCTTATCGCCTGATTTTATTTTAACAGCCAAAATATCACATGTAGAGCATGTATCTACTTTGGGTAAAATTTGGATATAAAAGTTTCGTTATACCATTGCCGAATCAGTGGTGGCTGGTATTCAACACAGTATTTTTCCAAAAAGCACGATACATTCTGCTTACGTTTAAATCTGGTGACAAGAAGAGTTTATTCGGGGTTTTCGCTTTTGCATAGTGGCTCTCATTTGTGGGATAACTGGCAATATGCTCCATAATTTTGTTAGGAAAAGTATGTCGGACGCCTCTTCGGTTTTCTGACATCCATTTTACCAGCAAGAATTTTTCTCCCAAGACTTGCACTTTCCTTAGAGTGACGGCAAACGTACCGCAAACTGTTTTAAGGCATACTCTTACGTCTGAAAGTCCAGGCATAAATAAATGGTAACCAAAAGAGTGACACCTTCTACTTTCACTGGGATGATTATACTTTCCATTACGTCTCCTTTTGATTAATTGGGGATGAATAAGTCTTGCTGCTTACTGTAATCGGACATCTGCATGTCAATTAACATTTGCATTTCACCTAAAACAAATGAAGCAAAACTGTGTATAATATATACCTACATATTTTTAAGTATATTAGATCTAGATAAAACATTTCAAACTAGCTATTATATTTTATTTGCTTAAGAACTCCACAAAAAACGAACGAAGTTAAACAAACTGTCATACATTTACTTTTTAAAAATATCACCAATTAGATCGAAGTGTGGTGCCTAATTCCACTGTGACCTTTCTAGATCTATTGTGATCCGCTGAATCTAGATTGCATTCTTCATCCCGATTGTTTTTATATGGCCAATCAGCCTTGAGACTGACCCTTCCACGAATAGCTTTGCGTGCCATTTAATATTACAGTGCCCCATTAGCTTATCTACTACAGCTATGACAGTTTTCCTATCTTTGCTAATCAAGACTGCCGTGAATTTTAGCGAATGACTTTTAATGAACTGTTTCGGATGTCTCTGTCCTGGTGAGATTTCTCATCACTCTAGAGATTCATCTGGCCATGTTTATTGTCGATTTTGCGACGCACCAGAATGGTTCCGGTCCAATGAATGGCATTGATGAACCTTGTCTGGCCATTTCATTCACCTTCACCCAGGCTAGCGTGACCTTACAACGTTTAAGACCCGCTGAAGCTGGCGGCCAGAATACGTAGCGAACGGCTTAAATCTAAGGCGGCCCTTCTTGTCCTATTATGAGCCACTTCCAATGCCCAGCCCTGATCATAAGACAATTGACATATGCCAATGGCCACCTTCATTTTTGGAACGCGACGAGCAAAGCTCCTTTTCGCTATCGACTGCCTTCAAGGCAAGACATACCTTTCTTTATTGCCTATCTTGAATATATTTTTTTATTCACCTGAACTGCTGTGGTAAGCACAGCTGCTAGGGTACCTTAATTATTTCAAAAATACCTTCAAGGATACCGTTAAGACCTTTGAGGGTACCTTCAGAGATACTTTCAGGATAAGGCCTCCATCCCTACTCTTCCCGGAGGAAATTTGGAAGCTGAGTACCAGAAAATGTACAGGACCAATTCAATTTTTGTTCCGTTCCCGGTAGAAATAAAATTAATGCTTCAATTTCTTTTTTTATTTCGGATAAAACCTGCTATAAGATCTGCAGGGGATCGTGTCCGGGGTAACGTAAGTTTTTAACTTATTCAAATAAATATTATCCTAATTAAATTCTACAAGGTGTTCCTAACTTCTTCACCTTTATTTTCTTTTTATTTAAATTTATTTTTGTTCTTTCGTCGACTTCTAAAAGGTAGTGGCGCCCTAAAGCTTCTTATAGTTTGACAATCCTCTGATATACTCAGTGTGCCACTAACTTAGAGTCGAACCACCCTTGAGAAGATTCTCATTCTGACATCTTTCTCCAGTGGCCACTCTAGCTCCCAAGTGAACATCTAGTTACAAATTGGTAAACAACACACTTATACAGTTACATCTTCTCGAAGTGTAGTAGTTGTTCGTGATGATTTCGCGAATTTTTCAAATGTGTTACCGCAAATTTTTTCGTAGTCCAGATTTTTTCTAATCTCCTGAAAATGTAGAAACAAGTCCTAGAGCTGTAAGTGAAGAATTCGCGAATTTTTAAACCGTCAAAGACGTGAAACCGTTATAACTTCGGTCCACAGAATTTCTCGTAGTCCAGATTTATTCTGACGGGCCATTAAGATTCAGATTCTGGAAGTGCAGAAACAGGTCCTCGAAAATTCGTGAAAATTCCACGAGCAGCTTGAAATCTTGTTCCTGCACTAAGAAAAGCTCTAAACAACCCAGTAGAAAAAATCGGAACCACGAAAAATCTTATCCCAGTTTCGCAGAATTCATTAATTTCTTGCAGTCTATAAATTCGCAGAAATATCACGAACAGCTTCGAATTTTATTGCAACACTAAGAAAAGTCCTACACAAGCCAGCAGAAAAAATCAGGACCCCGGAAAATCTTGCAGAGTCGAGTTATCCCGGTTCGGCAAAATTCATTAATATCTTGCGGTCTATGAATTGGCTAAAATTTGACAAACAGCTTCGAATCTTGTTTTCACACTAAGGAAAGTCCTACACAAGCCAGCAGAAAAATCAGGACCCCGTAAAATCTTGCAGAGTCGAGATATCCCGGTTTCGCAAATTCATGAATCTCTTGCGGTCCGTAAATTCGCAAAAATTCCACGAACAGCTTCGAATCTCATTGCAACACTGAAAAAAGTCCTAGACAATCCAGCAGAAAAAATCAGGACCCCGGAAATTCTGACAAAGTCGAGTTATCCCGGTTTCGCAAAATTCAATAATATCCTTTGCAGTCTATAAATTAGCAAACATTTCACGAACAGCTTCGAATGTTGTTTTCACTCTAAGAAAAGACCTACACAAGCCAGCAGGAGAATCATGACCCCGGAAAATCTTGCAAAGACTAGTTATCCCGGTTTTGCAAAATTCATTGATATCTTGCAGTTTATAAATTCGCAAAAATATCACATACAGCTCCGAATCTTGTTGCAACACTGTTAAAAGTCATACACAAGCCAGCAGAAAAAATCAGGACCCTGGAAAATCTTGCAGAGTCGAGTTATCCCGGTATCGCAAAATTCATTAATATCTTGCGGTACTATATAAATTGGCAAAAATTTGACGAACAGCTTCGAATCATGTTGTGATACTAGGAAAAGTCCTACACAAGCCAGCAGAAAAAATCGGGACCCCGGAAAATCTTGCAGAGTCGAGTTATCCCGTTTTCGCAAAATTCATTAATATATTGCGGTCTATAAATTCGCAAAAATATCACGAACAGCTCCGAATCTTGCTGCAACACTGAGAAAAGTCCTACACAAGGCAGCAGAAAAAATCGGGACCCCGGAAAATCTTGGAGAGGCCAGTTATCCCGGTTTCGCAAAATTCATTGATATCTTGCGGTCCATAAATTCGCAAAAATATCACGAACAGCTCCGAATATTGCTGCAACACTAGGAAAAGTCCTACACAAGGCAGCATAAAAAATCGGGAGTCCGGAAAATCTTGGAGAGTCCAGTTATCTCGGTTTCGCAAAATTCATTGATATCTTGCGGTCTATAAATTGGCAAACTTTTGACAAACAGCTTCGATTTTTGTTGCAACACTAGGAAAAGGCCTACACAAGCCAGCGGAAAAAATCGGGACCCCAGAAAATCTTGCAGAGTCGATTTAACCCGTTTTCGCAAAATTCATTAATATCTTGCGGTCTATAAATTCGCAAAAATATCACGAACAGCTTCGAATCTTGTTGCAACACTAGCAAAAGTCCTACACAAGGCAGCAGAAAAAATAAGGACCCGGAAAATCTGGCAAAGTCGAGTTATCCCGGTTTCGCAAAATTCAATAATATCTTTTGCGGTCTATAAATTCGCAAAAATATCACAAACAGTTTCGAATCTTGCAACACTGGGAAAAGTCCTACACAAGGAAGCAGAAAAAATCGGGACCTCGGAAAATCTTGCAGAGTCGAGTTATCCCGTTTTCGCAAAATTCATTAATATCTTGCGGTCTATAAATTCGCAAAAATCTCACGTACAGCTTCGAATCTTGTTGCAACACTGTTAAAAGTCATACACAAGCCAGCAGAAAAAATCAGGACCCTGGAAAATCTTGCACAGTCGAGTTATCCCGGCTTCGCAAAATTCATTAATATCTTGCGGAACTATATAAATTGGCAAAACTTTGACGAACAGCTTCGAATCATGTTGCAATTCTAAGAAAAGCCCTACACAAGCCAGCAGAAAAAATCGGGACCCCGGAAAGTCTTGCAGAGTCGAGTTATCCCGTTTTCGCAAAATTCATTAATATCTTGCGGTCTATAAATTCGCAAAAATATCACAAACAGTTTCGAATCTTGCTGCAACACTAGGAAAAGTCCTACACAAGGCAGCAGAAAAAATCGGGACCTCGGAAAATCTTGGAGAGTCCAGTTATCCCGGTTTCACAAAATTCATTGATATCTTGCGGTCTATAAATTGGCAAACTTTTGACAAACAGCTTCGATTCTTGTTGCAGCACTAAGAAAAGTCCTACACAAACCAGCCGAAAAAGTCAGGACCCCGGAAAATCTTGCAAAGACTAGTTATCCCGGTTTTGCAAAATTCATTAATATCTTGCAGATTATAAATTCGCAAAAATCTCACGTACAGCTCCGAATCTTGTTGCAACACTGTTAAAAGTCAAACACAAGCCAGCAGAAAAAATCGGGACCACGGAAAATCTTGCAGAGTCGAGTTATCCCGTTTTCGCAGAATTCATTATTATATTGCGGTCTATAAATTCGCAAAAATATCACGAACAGCTCCGAATCTTGCTGAAACACTGAGAAAAGTCCTACACAAGGCAGCAGAAAAAATCGGGACCCCGGAAAATCTTGGAGAGGCCAGTTATCCCGGTTTCACAAAATTCATTAATATCTTGCTGTCTATAAATTGGCAAACTTTTGACAAACAGCTTCGATTCTTGCTGCAACACTAAGAAAAGTCCTACACAAACCAGCTGAAAAAGTCAGGACCCCGGAAAATCTTGCAAAGACTAGTTATCCCGGTTTTGCAAAATTCATTATTATCTTGCAGATTATAAATTCGCAAAAATCTCACGTACAGCTCCGAATCTTAATGCAACACTGTTAAAAGTCATACACAAGCCAGCAGAAAAAATCAGGACCCTGGAAAATCTTGCAGAGTCGAGTTATCCCGGTTTCGCAAAATTCATTAATATCTTGCAGTACTATATAAATTGGCAAAAATTTGACGAACAGCTTCGAATCATGTTGTGATACTAGGAAAAGTCCTACACAAGCCAGCAGAAAAAATCGGGACCCCGGAAAATCTTGCAGAGTCGAGTTATCCCGTTTTCGCAAAATTCATTAATATATTGCGGTCTATAAATTCGCAAAAATATCACGAACAGTTTCGAATCTTGCTGCAACACTAGGAAAAGTTCTACACAAGGCAGCAGAAAAAATCGGGACCCCGGAAAATCTTGGAGAGGCCAGTTATCCCGGTTTCGCAAAATTCATTGATATCTTGCGGTCTATAAATTCGCAAAAATATCACGAACAGCTCCGAATATTGCTGCAACACTAGGAAAAGTCCTACACAAGGCAGCATAAAAAATCGGGAGTCCGGAAAATCTTGGAGAGTCCAGTTATCTCGGTTTCGCAAAATTCATTGATATCTTGCGGTCTATAAATTGGCAAACTTTTGACAAACAGCTTCGATTCTTGTTGCAACACTAAGAAAAGTCCTACACAAGCCAGCGAAAAAAATCGGGACCCCAGAAAATCTTGCAGAGTCGATTTAACCCGTTTTCGCAAAATTCATTAATATCTTGCGGTCTATAAGTTCGCAAAAATATCACGAACAGCTTCGAATCTTGTTGCAACACTAGCAAAAGTCCTACACAAGGCAGCAGAAAAAATAAGGACCCGGAAAATCTGGCAAAGTCGAGTTATCCCGGTTTCGCAAAATTCAATAATATCTTTTGCGGTCTATAAATTCGCAAAAATATCACAAACAGTTTCGAATCTTGCAACACTGGGAAAAGTCCTACACAAGGAAGCAGAAAAAATCGGGACCTCGGAAAATCTTGCAGAGTCGAGTTATCCCGTTTTCGCAAAATTCATTAATATCTTGCGGTCTATAAATTCGCAAAAATCTCACGTATAGCTTCGAATCTTGTTGCAACACTGTTAAAAGTCATACACAAGCCAGCAGAAAAAATGAGGACCCTGGAAAATCTTGCACAGTCGAGTTATCCCGGTTTCGCAAAATTCAATAATATCTTTTGCGGTCTATAAATTCGCAAAAATCTCACGTACAGCTTCGAATCTTGTTGCAACACTGTTAAAAGTCATACACAAGCCAGCAGAAAAAATCGGGACCCCGGAAAGTCTTGCAGAGTCGAGTTATCCCGTTTTTGCAAAATTCATTAATATCTTGCGGTCTATAAATTCGCAAAAATATCACAAACAGTTTCGAATCTTGCTGCAACACTAGGAAAAGTCCTACACAAGGCAGCAGAAAAAATCGGGACCTCGGAAAATCTTGGAGAGTTCAGTTATCCCGGTTTCACAAAATTCATTGATATCTTGCGGTCTATAAATTGGCAAACTTTTGACAAACAGCTTCGATTCTTGTTGCAACACTAAGAAAAGTCCTACACAAACCAGCCGAAAAAGTCAGGACCCCGGAAAATCTTCCAAAGACTAGTTATCCCGGTTTTGCAAAATTCATTAATATCTTGCAGATTATAAATTCGCAAAAATCTCACGTACAGCTCCGAATCTTGTTGCAACACTGTTAAAAGTCAAACACAAGCCAGCAGAAAAAATCAGGACCCTGGAAAATCTTGCAGAGTCGAGTTATCCCGGTTTCGCAAAATTCATTAATATCTTGCGGTACTATATAAATTGGCAAAAATTTGCCGAACAGCTTCGAATCATGTTGCGATACTAGGAAAAGTCCTACACAAGCCAGCAGAAAAAATCGGGACCACGGAAAATCTTGCAGAGTCGAGTTATCCCGTTTTCGCAAAATTCATTAATATATTGCGGTCTATAAATTCGCAAAAATATCACGAACAGCTCCGAATCTTGCTGGAACACTGAGAAAAGTCCTACACAAGGCAGCAGAAAAAATCGGGACCCCGGAAAATCTTGGAGAGGCCAGTTATCCCGGTTTCGCAAAATTCATTGATATCTTGCGGTCTATAAATTCGCAAAAATATCACGAACAGCTCCGACTCTTGCTGCAACACTGGGAAAAGTCCTACCCAAAGCAGCAGAAAAAATCGGGACCCCGGAAAATCTTGGAGAGTCCAGTTATCTCGATTTCGCAAAATTCATTGATATCTTGCGGTCTATAAATTGGCTAAAATTTGACAAACAGCTTCGATTCTTGTTGCAACACTAAGAAAAGTCCTACACAAGCCAGCGGAAAAAATCGGGACCCCAGAAAGTCTTGCAGAGTCGAGTTAACCCGTTTTCGCCAAATTTATTAATATCTTGCGGTTTATTAATTCGCAAAAATATCACGAACAGCTTCGAATCTTGTTGCAACACTAGGAAAAGTTCTACACAGGGCAGCAGAAAAAATCAGGACCCTGGAAAATCTTGCAGAGTCGAGTTATCCCGGTTTCGAAAAATTCATTAATATCTTGCGGTCTATAAATTCACAAAAATATCACGAATAGCTTCGAATCTTGTTGCAACACTAGGAAAAGTCCTACACAAGGCAGCAGAAAAAATCGGAACCCCGGAAAATCTTGCAGAGTCGAGTTATCCCGTTTTCGCAAAATTCATTAATATCTTGCGGTCTATAAATTCGCAAAAATATCACAAACAGTTTCGAATCTTGCTGCAACACTAGGAAAAGTTCTACACAAGGCAGCAGAAAAAATCAGGACCTCGGAAAATCTTGGAGAGTCCAGTTATCCCGGTTTCACAAAATTCATTGATATCTTGCGGTCTCTAAATTGGCAAACTTTTGACAAACAGCTTCGATTCTTGTTGCAGCACCAAGAAAAGTCCTACACAAACCAGCGGAAAAAGTCAGGACCCCGGAAAATCTTGCAAAGTCTAGTTATCCCGGTTTTGCAAAATTCATTAATATCTTGCAGTTTATAAATTCGCAAAAATCTCACGTACAGCTTCGAATCTTGTTGCAACACTGTTAAAAGTCATACACAAGCCAGCAGAAAAAATCAGGACCCTGGAAAATCTTGCACAGTCGAGTTATCCCGGTTTCGCAAAATTCATTAATATCTTGCGGTACTATATAAATTGGCAAAAATTTGACGAACAGCTTCGAATCATGTTGCGATACTAGGAAAAGTCCTACACAAGCCAGCAGAAAAAATCGGGACCCCGGAAAATCTTGGAGAATCCAGTTATCCCGGTTTTGCAAAATTCACTGATATCTTGCGGTCTATAAATTGGCAAACTTTTGACAAACAGCTTCGATTCTTGTTGCAACACTAAAAAAAGTCCTACACAGGCCAGCGGAAAAAGTCAGGACCCCGGAAAATCTTGCAAAGACTAGTTATCCCGGTTTTGCAAAATTCATTAATATCTTGCGGTCTATAAATTCGCAAAAAATCCACGAACAGCTTCAATTCTTGTTTCAGCAACAAGAAAAGTCCTACACGAGTCAGCAGAAAAAATCAGAACCCCGGACAATCTTGCAGGTTCGAGTTATCCCGGTTTCGCGGAATTCACTGATATTTTGCGGTCTATGAATTGGCGAAAATTTGACAAACAGCTTCGAAACGTGTTGCAAGACTAAGAAAAGTCCTACACAAGACATCAGAACCCTGGAAAATCTTGCAGCGTCGACTTATCCCGGTTTGGCAAAATTCATTAATATCTTGCGGTCTATGAATTGGCGAAAATTTGACAAACAGCTTCAAAACTTGTTGCTACACTAATAAAAGTCTTACACAAGCCAGCAGAAAAGATCGGGACCACGGAAAATCTTGCAGAGTCGAGTTATCCCGGTTTCGCAGAATTCATTAATATCTTGCAGGCTATAAATTCGCAAAAATCTCACGGACAACTTCGAATCTGGTTGCAACACTAAGAAAGGTCCTACACAAGCCAGCAGAAAAAATCAGGACCACAATGATTATTTTTAAGGGCCGGGCCCCTTACGATACGACACAGCCCTGGTTTTAAACTGACCGCCGCGTATTTTAGATCCTAGTTTCAGCTTCATCACAATCCCATACTACTTCTACGGATACTTTAGTACAGGTTGAATGTCTGTGAAGATGGCAACTGATCGGTATGTTCTTTCCTACCTTTTAGTATCTTCCATAGATATGCTTATTGGAATAATCCTTCAATTCCAGCTCCTACACGTATATTTGCTTTGGAGCTGTCCGTTTAGCAGGTTGTCTCAGCCTGAATGGTTACACCTTTTTTGCCGTCTTTCCTATATGGTATGGTTATTTGTAACTCAAAGCTATATCTTGTAGCGTTTGGCTTATGTATACAACCCTTTTTTATAGGCACTGTGTCATTTTTGGGATGACACTCCAGTTTTTTCCACACCTTCTTCTGTATCCGCCGAGAGCAATGGCAACTTTCTTGTTGAATATTACCATCTCGACTTAATTTTTGTATTTGCGTTTATTTTAAAACTAGTCCACCTTATCTCTAAAGGCATCGTATGACTCAATAATTTATTCGAAACTACGTGAGAAATTTTCATTTATCCACAAACAATGCGACTACCTTGAAATATAGATAAAATTTAGATATTTATTAGATGTAATAAACACAGGCACGTCTACTTATGATATAAATCGTTTAAAAAAAAATAGATACTTTGAATGAAATGTTAACGGAATAATAAAAGGAAAATTTCTGCTGTTTACTACGAAGTTCATAATATGATCAAGAAAACTGATGCTTGAAGGATTTTTTATTATTGTTATTAATAATATTCGCGCATTAGCATTCTACTGGTTCCGAATGAACTCTTTCCATAAAGAAATCTGCAGACCTACTTTTTCAGTAGTTCAATTTGATTTCGTGCCATGACAGTGTCTTGGGCAATAACTACAAAGTCATCAGCATAAGCGAGACAATCAACACAATATTCATTCTACAAGAAACAACAATAATTGGTAAAGTCCATCTCCTTGTCTAACTTTTATTTCAAAAGGTTTTGAAAGTTACCCAAAAAATTTTAATTTGGATGGAAGTGATGGTTAGTGTTTCTTTAATTTCTGCTAAAGTTATTCGAGCACCAGGAATCTATTTTACGATACGATCGTAACGGCCGATCAAAATTGACAATCAGCGATTTTATTTTTCGATTAATCGTAGAAATACGAGTCGATTCACTCGATAGGTATGGACGAGTCGTATTCGATTACTTATTTTGAAACATTTCCTGACATATTCTAACCTGCGCATTCTAATTTCTAACAAAATCATATAACGTTGTATGTGTTTTCTGCCGATTTTTGCAAATATTTACGGAAATAACATCGAGAAGTCATTTTTTTGCAATAAACTATTATTAGACACTTTAAGGCAATGATTAATAGGTAAACGTAAACGCTGCATTTGACAAGAACGCATGCGCAGTAAGTACTTCTTGGACGTATTTAGATACGTTTAACGTAAGCTTGCGTGTTTCTACGTATACCGTAAACGAAGCTTTTATTGAGCCGAGCTAGGCACTCGGAACACTCGAATATAAACGATTTACTTCACATGTCACTTCACTTATTTATTATTATTATAAGTAGAGTGAAGTTAATGAACCTGCCATGTCAAAAAACATTTTCACTTTAAAAGACTCGTATCAAAATTGCTATCCTAATCCGAGAACACTCAATTTCAAATCGATCGTAAAACAGAATAGATCGAATGGAAGATCGTAATCGATATCGAACGAATCGATACAATCGTGTCGTGAAATAGAATCCCGCAGCAGTTTCTCATTCATTGTTTTGAGGTTTTGGTTTATTTGGGTAAACATTTCGGTTATTTTATCCATACTACTAATATCAAAATTCTTTTTTGTATCTATTAGTGGAGTAGACTCGCCTCGACGGCTAGGATGTTTTTTCTGTTATCTATTCTTTTTTTTTGGAAACTACGATCGTCTTGGCAACGTCGCAATTAATTGGAGCGAGAATTTACTCCTATCAGTTTTGTTAATTAGCCGATAAGTTGGATTTGCATTACCTTGCTTGAGTACTATTTTGTATTGTTGTTCTTATTAATTTACACAAACTGGATACTAGCATTGAATATTACACTGTATTAAATTACCGTACAGGGTGTCAATTTTAAAACTTACAATGCGCTGTACCTCGTGAACGAAAAGAGATTTCAAAAAAATTTCAAAACCATTTCTAGGGTAGAGAGGGGGAACTAAAATGACATAAGAGAGAACGCACCCCCATCAACGATACGTTATTAGAAAATGCTTTCCAATGGTCTAAGTCATAAATATACAGAGTGTAACAATAAAGCAAAAAAATTTATTTGACAATAAAATGAAAAAGTGTTAAATGTCTAAATACAAAAAAGTTAATTAATTTAGTAAATGTGCAAAATGGTTTCCATTGTTTTGTAAACAATAGTACAACCTATTTTCAAACTCCATACGAACGTTGGCAAATGTTGCTTTAGTAATATCACGACATGGTTGACTAATTCTTCGTCGTAAATCGTCGATTGAGGTTGGTTTATTTTCTAATCAACTGGCTTAGGGTGAACCCACAGGAAAAAATCAGGAGGCGGTGAGTCTGGTGATCTAGGTGGCCACTAAATGGGAACTCTCCTTCCAATCCATCTATTTGGATAATTATTGTCTAACCAGTCCCTAACTACTACTGCGTAATGGGGAGGTGCTTCGTCTTGCTGGAAGTGCAACAAATTTTCTTCTAGAGCTGGATTGCTATCGCGGTCCTGGTGCTTCTCTAATTCATGAACAATTAAGGGCTAAATAGTGTTCTCCAGCATATCGAGGTACATTTCACCGTTTAAATTTCCCGGTATAAACAAGGGACCAATCACAGATTCTCCTAATACCCCTGCCCAAACATTCAGTTTCTCAGGATGCTGAATGTGGTTTTCTCTAAACAGATGTGGATTTTCATCATTCCAATAACAACAGTTTTGTTTATTTACATTACCATTTAGATAAAATGGGCACTCATCACTAAAACAAATATTTTAAAAAAGTCAAGGTTCATTCTTAATTCTTTCAGTCACAATTTCACGAAACTGAATTCTTCGGTCTGGATCGTCATCGGACAATTCTTGAAGACATTGCATTTTATAGGGGTGAAATTTATGAAGCTTCAAAACTTTCCGTACCGACATACCTCTTATTGTAGAGACGTGAGGAGTTGATAAAGTAGGATCTATTCCAAATTGTCCAAGGACTTCAATTTGAGTTGCTCCATCGAGTACTCTTGCGACATTCCTTCTTCTATTTGCCACTGAACCCGTGTCTCTAAATTTTGCGACTAAATCACGAATATACACGTGACTTACATGTTTTTCAGGATGTCTTTCATTAAACACGTTAGCTGTCTGCAAATAACTTTCGTTTTGGGAGCCAAATATTAAAATTATCTCCACACGTTCAGGTATACTGTAAACTATTGTAGTTAAATTAACGTACAAAACGTACGCAAACAAGTTTTTTTTTTGAAATACAATAGAACATTTAACACTTAAATAGGGACCGTACTTGCATTCTCAAAGCGAAGTATCGTTCGACAATTAATTGTTATATTAGTTGGCAAATAAATTTTTCTGCTTTATTGTTACTCCCTGTATAATTATGACTTAGTCCGTTGGAAAAAGATTTCTACGGGCTTTCTAACGACGTATCATAAGTAAGAGGTTGCCATTTAAATTTTTGTAGGCGAGGTAGGTGGGGCATAGGGGGTTGATAGGGGTGCGTTCAATCTCAAGTCATTTTAGTTCCCCCTCTCTACCCTAGAAACGGCTTTGAAAATTTCTTGAAATCCCTTTTCGTAAAGTCGACAAATGCTGAGGATTGTTACTTTACGCTCTAGCGCAAAAAAGGAATCTTTTTCGCTCGCTTATTTAATCAAACCACGCCCTCCGAATTAACTCAATCGGTGAATAATTAACAATAATTTATCAGATTAAAAATTAAATAAAATTATATGAAAATTGTCAAAAATTTTGAAATATGGTCAAAAATGATCAATAATTGTCAAAAACTTTTATCAAAAACTGTCAAAAATGGACAATTATTGTCCAAAGTGGACAATAATTGTTAAAATTTCGAAAAATGGTCGATAATTGTCAAAAACTATCAAAAATGGTCAATGATTTTGAAAAACTTTCAAATATTTTGAAAAATCGTCGAAAACTATCAAAAATGGTTAAAAATTGTCAATTATTTATAAAAACTGTCAACAATGGACAACTATTGTCAAAATTGGTAAATAATTGTTAAAATTTTGAAAAATAGTCAGTAATTGTCAAAAAATATCAAAAATGATCAATAATTTTGAAAAATTGTTAAAAATGGCCAATAATTGCCAGAAACTATCAAAAATTGTCAAAACCTGTCAAAAATGAACAATTATTGTTAAAAATTGTCAAAATTTTGAAAAATAGTTGATAATTGTCAAAAATTGTTAAAGTTTCTAAAAAACTTTCAAAATTTTTGAAATATGGTCAAAAATGGTCAGTAATTGTTAAAAATGGTCAAACATTTTGAAAAATGGTCTAAAATTTTGAAAAATTGTTAAAAATGGTCAAAAACTATCAAAAATTGTCAATTATTGTTAAAAATTGTTAAAAATAGACAATTATTGCCAAAAACTGTCGAAAATGGTTAAAAATTGTCAATTATTGTTAAAATTTCGAAAAATGGTCAATAATGGTCAAAATTTTGAAAAATAGTCAATAAACAATACGAGATGTTTCCGAAAATCGATTTAGTAATGATACTCACTATAACACTGGTTATCATTATGAATCTGAAAAATTGACCAATATAAATTTAGATTTTTAAATAACCAGCTAGGCAGACCCAATATTTTTTGTAAAATGTTTGACAGTTTCTAAGAGATTCGTGTATTAATAACAATTACATGAGAGTTGCATACACTATTTTTTCTAGGAACAAGAAATTTTATTTCAATTCAACAACATTGCTTTTTTTAAATGTATTAATACTTTCTTATACAAACAATATGAAATAATAAAGAAAAATAAAAGTTCTTCAACTTAATTTTTATTCCCACAAAATAACCACTATAATAACTATGAACTTAATTATTTAACTATTAACAATAAATATAAGCGAATTTATATGTACCATTAAACAAGGTAAATTATAAATTACATTTTAATTAATTTTGTTATTTTGTAGGAATAAAAATTAAGTTGAAGAACTTATTTTTCTTTCATATTTTATTTCTTATTGTTTGTATAAAAAAGTATTAAAAAATTTTAAAAAAGCAATTTGTTGTGGCAAAAGCTTTTAGAGCAGCTTTTAAAATAAATTTGACAATCAACCCATCAAATTGTGAAGAAGATGAAGATGTAATGCTACAACATGATGAATTATCCTCAAATCAGCAGGCAGAATTAAATTTGTCATCATCTTCAACAAATTCTGAAGTTTCTTTATATGAAAGCGATATTGAATTTACTCTTAAAAATAGTTCAGAAGTTTATTTTGCAGGATATTTGTGTATCAAGAGCAGAAAGTAGTTCTTTGACAGTCGAGACAGAAAGTTGCCGGCAATCTGTCGAGACTACCAAAGGACTTTCTGCTCGAAATACACACAAGATTTTTTGTTACTTTCATTACAATATTGGAAGTTTATTTGACATAATTATTAAGCCTACTATTTGAAGACAAAAGATTAATTGTGTATGTTGTGTTGCCTACTTATGACAATAGGCTTTATGATTTAGAAATTTTTGATTTTATGGTTGTATAAATATTATAGTTCATTAAATAAATTACAACTTTGTAAAATTTTATTTGAACGGAATACAGAACGATAATAAACAAACATATCTTTTACTTATTAACTAAATTAAAATTAAAGGTACGATTTTGGCAATTTTTTATGTTTATGCCTGAGGTAGATGTCTCTGAAAGGTTAGAAAATGTCAAATCCTTCTGGTGGCAAGTATTAATGTTGATTCCAGATGTCGATGGCTCTGAAGGGTTACAAAACAGATAGGGTATTTTTTCTAGCACTTGAGCTGAAACTTGACCAGATATTTTTTCTATTTCTATTTTATTGTTTATGGATTCATCAATATACCCTTCTGCCACATTACTGCTTTTCCATCCGCCATGTTTTTTTAGTTGAATTAAATCGGCTCCGCCATTTACTAATAAGGTAGCAGATGTACGCCGGAAACAATGTCCTGTATAAGAATAAGGATTCGGCAAATTTAAATATTTGGCAATATCAGTAGGTACTTTACCAATCGTATCTAATCCTACTACCTGATTTGCGCATTTTCCTTTGGAATATCGGATTTTCTGAACTATTTTGGCATTGCTTTCTTATGGAAATATACTTTTTACAACACGCAACGTAATCAATGTCGTTTTCTTCTGGTGTGTTGTTATTAACAATTGTGAACATTCGACTCTGCTTTGTTTTCGAATCTGGAATATGAACAATCAAAAGGGATTCTTTGTCTTGAATATCATCTAATTTCATTTTTCCCAATTCATCTCTCCTACACGCACCAGCAATACCCATAATTAAGAAAACCTATAAAAAAATTAAAAAAAATTAAATTTAATATTTTTTGGAAACATAGAAATAATTATTTATTACCTTTTTCAATAAATAGTCTTCATCGGGTGCAATGCGAATAAATTCCTCCACCTGCTCCACAATTTTTAAGAATAATTGTCCATTTTTGACAGTTTTTGACAATTTTTGACCATTTTTCAAAAATTTTCAAAATTTTGACAATTTTTCAAAATTATTGACCATTTTTGATAGTTTTTGACAATTATCGACCATTTTTCAAAATTTTAACAATTTTTGACAATTGACCAGTTTTGACAATAGTTGTCCATTTTTGACAGTTTTTAAAAATAATTGACAATTTTTAACCATTTTTGATAGTTTTTGACCATTTTCACAATTTTTCAAAATTTTAGACCATTTTTAAAAATTGTTGACCATTTTTGATAATTATTGACCATTTTTGACCATATTTGAAAAACTTTAACAATTTTTGAAAATTATCAACTATCTTTCAAAATTTTGACAATTGTTAAAAACTATAATTGTCCATTTTTGACAATTTTTGATAGTTTTTGACAATTGTTGGCCATTTTTGACAATTTTTCAAAAATATTTGACCATTTTTCAAAATTATTGACCATTTTTCAAAATTATTGACCATTTTTGATAGTTTTTGACAATTATTAACCATTTTTGAAAATTTCTGACCATTTTTGATAATTATTGAAAATTGGTGACAATTATGGACCATTTTCCCAAATTTTTAACAATTTTTGACCATTTTTAACAGTTTTTGACAATAATTGACAATTATTGACGATGTTTTGAAAATTTTTGACAATTTTCATATAATTTTATTTGACTTCTAATCTGATAAATTGTTACATATTCACCAATTGAGTTAATTCGGAGGGCGTGGTTTGATTAAATAAGCGAGCGAAAAACATTCATTTTTTGGCGCTAGAGCGTAAAGTAACAATCCTCGGCATTTGTCGACTTTACGATTTCATTTGAATATAGTAATTAGTCATTTTACGCGCGACTGTAGAAAAAAGTATATTTTTTTCCAAGCTATAGAGGGGTAACTTGAGAAATATATATAGTCAAAGTAATAGAATGATTTATTAAATTTTTTTTATATAATGTTTTGAAATGGTAATTATTTCGAAAAATGTTCAGGATATGAATTTGAAAAGGAAAGTTTAGGTATGAGTGAAAAATACATTAAAATTTTTAAAATGAATCAATTGACAGTTTTTACTTTTTATTCATCATTTTAGTAATTTTGTGATACTTATTGATGATCTAGCTGTTATTTATACAGAATATCACAAATTCAATTAAATATACTTATTGGCCACCAGAATAATAGGACCACTAAAACAAATTTGATCTTTAAATTTTTTTTGGATTCACAAGGATAAAACAGTAAAAACATATTATGCAGCTGCAGGATATATTTATTAATAAATTTTATAAATGTTTCAAAATACTAAATTTGGAGTTTGGTTTATAAGATGTATTTAATCTATTGTCTTAGATCTTTCAATATAAATTTGAGAGTAAAATATATACGGACTCTGGTATAGAGACTTACGTAGTATTTGATAGGAAATTGATTGCAAGGATGATCAAATGATAATTTTGTAAACTGAATTCCGTATTTGATAATAACTAATTTAATACCCACACCCATCACAGCACAACACACAAGCATTTTAAAACCACAATTATAATAAATATTATCAATGTAACTTTTGGAAGACAGGAGTTAAAATAATGCGAACAAGTAATTTTACCTCCAGAACGTTTCCCGAAAGACTAAATGAAATACTTATACAAAGTTCCTAGAGGTTGTAGGCACATTTCTGGCCCTTAATTGTTTCTCTATAATTTTATCTTTGTTTACAACATATGTACTTAAAACCAAGCATTCACAGTTCGTGGGAAAGTGATAAACTTCACGATTTATTATGTATACACCCTTGACTATTAACAAATATCACAAAATATTTATTTTATAAGTTTTGCTATTGAAGAGAAAAATATTAATATTATTTTTTCCTTATTACAATAATTAATTAATAAATTTAAAATATCTATACAGCATAAACATAAAACACGAACAACGAATTCTAAAATACCAGCGCTCGATAGGCGACAACCCGTATAATATGCAAAATTAAATGCAAGTGAGGATTTAGCGACATACTGTAGCATGGCGCCAACCGCTAAGTCACCAGACAGTAACCAGCGGTATGAATGCTTTGATCGATAGAATTCGTACGAGTGAAGTATCTTATATTTTTTTTTGTAATCTTTGGTTTAACTTAACACCAATAGGATTGATTCAAGAGAAAAACCCATAGCAGGTAGACGTTAATCCGATAACAATAACACAGTATCGTATATATTTTTTATTTGAAACATTTTTTAGTAACATATCTACCGATTAGACTAAATAAGCGATTACGGTGGGCCATCCTGTATGTTTCAATAGTTTAATTTGTAAGACAATTTTTTTTTTCACCCTGTTATTCTTAAAATAGTTTTCGTTTCAAGTCAAATAAATTAAATTATGGGTATACCCTAATATTTCAGAAATGCATTTCTCGATCAAATAACCAATTGTCTGAAACAGATAAATGAAGTATCATAATGTCACGTCGGCGATGAAGTAGTCTTCAAGGCCACGAGAGGGGGAAGAAAAGTTTAAGAACGATTCGAGTTCCTAGTAAATAAAAGTGTTCACTTGAACCAAATAAATATATTTAATATAGTGTGAATTGTGGTGCATTGTACAATAAAATATCAGGAGTTAAATAGGTGAGTCTATCTCACAGAGTAATTCAGTTCTGCCTGTTATTTGATATTTGATTTTAAACGTTATTGTATCACATAGAGTATATATATTTATTAATCATTTTTATTAATTACTTTGTTTAAAGTTCTTTAATATTCAACGTTATTTTTAATTAATTTGTTATTGCATTTCCTATTCATCCAATCCAGCTGTACTGTGGAGAGTTTGTGCCACTTGCAGTTTAACTCACATACCTATACTGTATTGTGGAGAGTTTGCGCCACTTGCGGTTTGTCCTGATACTGGGTGACTTCTCACGTCACCCATATCTCCTTCCACCCCCGTGTATTGTGGAGAGTTTGAGCCATTTGCAGTGTAACCTTATTTTCGCTGTACTGTGGAGAGTTTGTGCCACTTGCAGTGTATTATTATTTTGTTGTACTGTGGAGAGTTTGCGCCACTTACAGTAGTTATAATATTTTTTGTGGAGAGTTTGTGCCACATATTCCTTACATGCACTGGGGAGAGTTTGCTCCCCTTGCACCTTTCCTTATAACCCTATATATTTATAATTAGGCATTTGTTTTTCATCAAGTAAAGTTTTAACTTTACTTTAGCACTGATATGCATAATCACAATTCAAACACACTAGATGCACCTTGTATATTATTAATAATTTCAATAATTTTGGGGATTTTAACTATACTGATCGTTAGTTAAATGATTAATCATTATTTATGGCAAATTAGATACTGAGAGTGTTTTTCTATCTAATTCCAGGTACGTCATCTCGGTTGTTCAACCTACTTGGACCATGTCCATATCGACTGTTCAATTAAATCCAGGCATCACGTCCAGTCTCTTGTTAATAGTTATTTTCAACATTTAGATTTGCTTTATTATCAATATTATAAACAATATAATGTAAGTACACAGTAAGTAATTAAAAGTTAAATTCTAATTAAATATATTAATGTTTACAAATAACTCATTCTCCTCAAGTCAAGTTTTTCCCTCCTTACAAATTTATTCAATTCCAATTATTAAATAAGAGTTAAATTTGTTTTCAAGAAATTCAGTGATTTTTTTCACAAAATAAATTTAATTTATGTTTTAGTATCTAAATATAACCGACTACGGATCTGTTACTGTTAGGATAGTACTTTACAATTAGGGATTGATGAACTTTTATTATTAATTCGACCAGATACCGAGTCAACCAAATATTGTGAAATATACTTTAGTAAGGCTTGTTTAAATCGGTGTATAAATATGGAATAATCATTTTAAAAATGACGAAAACCATAATATAATACCTGACAAACAAAAGAAATATTAAAAGAGCATTCATCCGAATTTCGAATACTTCTTTTAAATTAAATGATAGATACTTAATTGATTTTAATGAAACTTTTGGTAAATGTAGAAATAATTAGGTATTGTATTTGAATTTTCATTATTGTCACAAAGACAGCTTTCTTATATACTCGCCTATTCCATAAGTTACATTACATGAAGACAATGGCGTAGAATGCTCTCACTGTTTTACATAGAAAAGGTAAAATTTTGTTTGGTTAGGTTAGGTAGGTACTTAGAGAAATTTGTATTTAACCTTGATGAGTAGAATAGTATAATTATTCTGTAACAAGGTTAGAATGAAAATTCGATGCGAGTGGAAAGCTCCGAGCGCGAGCCGAAGGTGAGCGTGAGGAACCACGAGCATCACGAATTTTCATTCTAACCGAGTAGCACACCACACTTTCTCCACGATCAAAGATTTTAAATGGAAATGAACAAAAGATAATTTATATTACAGAACTCAAATCACAATTATATTAGGTAAACACTCAATGTGACAGCAATAATTTTGACACTTACTCAAGATTTGACACTACGATGACAATCAACTGCGTCAAGGCTAATGTTTTTATTGCTAACCAGTGTGAGAATATTATTCTATCACAAGAGATAGAATGTAATAGTATATTACGTAATAAGAGTTGTAAGTAACCCAAATTTCACGAGTGCGTAATGGGATTACAACTCGTGTAACGTACTAATATACTATTTCTACGCTCATCAATTTTCTCCTATGAAATAAAGGAAATCGCAATTATTTAAACTTTATTATAATAGTTGTTTATAAAAATTATTGTAAGCCGTTGGTGCCTTATTACTTAACGGTGATGAACGGTTATCTATAACTGTAGTACTGCACGATACATCAGAAGATGAAGATTGATAATTAGTAATCGCTTCCGATATTCGTAAAGCGTTGTCATTTATATTTTTATGAGAGTGATTCACATAGCCTTCCGCCACTGTCGAAGATACTATATTTTGTTACAAAAATTGACAGCATAAATGACATGACATTTATTTCCATATCATGCTAAAAAACGCTACTTATTTTTTGAGAAATTGTATAATGTGTTGCTGACATTTAGGGGCATTACTCTTTCAATCTAAAATGTATTTCACTAATGCTAAAAGCTTATATGTTTTCCAATTGACTAAATTTATGTAAATAGACCAAATAAAGTAGTAGGTAGATAAAAATTTGATTGCAATTTGATTAAAAAAAGGAATTTAAGTTTTCTTATCCAAACGCACGTGTGTGTTATGAGATCTCATTACGTGCATGTTATTGTTAAATGTCACTTACAAGGAATGTCGACAGTGCGATTTTTGACGTTTACTGACATGGGCGTAGAAAAATACATTTAAATTGCATGGGGGCAGAGGTGTTGCAGAATATTTCTTCAATCTCCAGCATTTTGTAATTAAATTTGAAAATTGAATAGATGAGGCTTTTACTGGATGAAGATCCATACTAAATGATGAAATAAAACAATTTAATTTGCTTCAATCTCGATTTTAAATTGAACTGACGTTCAATTTAAAATTAGTGACGTGTAGTGAAACACGTGGAGATTTAAACAAATTAAATTGTTTTATTTCATCAATTAAATTTGATTTCTTGTTGTTTATTTTAAGGTTATCATGGTGCCACCTATCGGTCAGTAGTAGCTCGGCTACGCTAGTATTTGAAAGTCCCAAATTTCATAGAAATTTAACTTAAACCGTCACCTCTCAGTATATATGCATCTCTCTTTTCAGGGTCTTTGTTATACTCATTAGGTTGATAGACTATTTCTTTTTTTAGACAATGATTTTATTAATTAAAAATATTCGATTCCTCTTGAAACACATTTAAGTGCCGACCATGTTCGTAGAAGAGATTTTTTGCTGCATGCCTTCAGGTGTTTTAACAACTTTCGGTTTAGTGTTTAAATAAATAAATTGTGTTGTGTTGGTGATATTATTTTTATTAAAATACAGGTAGCTACACATATACCACTTTATAGGTCATGATTTCTAATTATAGTTTAATGCCAACTAGAATTATTTGAAATTTAAAAGCAGAAATAAGATAGTTTGATTATTTGTTTTGATTGGACCATGTTAATGGATCTTTTCACAGAATTCAAGGCTTCTTAATACATATGTGTCAGTTTAAATACTTTAGCCAGATGTACCTGATGATATAAAAAAACTCACAAAACCATTTCTAGGTTATGAAGGAAAAACAAAAATCACAATCCATCCCGATCAATCTATTTAAATGTATTTTGTTGGAGTAGGTCAGACGTAGGTGAATTGTCCAAGTTATTTTTGTTCCCCCTTCATCTCCTTTTGATATCATCAGTTGTTCAAGAGATGAGATAGTAACTTTTCACCACACTGTATGAAGTAACCGAAGTTCAATTATAACAAACCTCAATTCATAATATAAAGTGTTATTTTGTAACTTGGAGGTTATGTTTGGAAGAAACTCAAATTAGTTTTTATCACGACTAAAGTTATAGTCACGGAAACATTGAGGAACAGAAAGGATTACCAAAATCGACGCTGTAGCTATTTTCTAGTAGAAACGACAACACCGTATTGTCGTAAATATTTCAATATTAGAGTCGCAATATAATATTATGTTCCCATTTATATTTAAGCAAAAACGTTGATGGCGAGATGACAAAAAATTAGAATGGTGTATTTTTATCGTCAACTACCTATTTCCTTTGTTTAGCTCCAATTCAGTTCACTATTAGAGATTTTGAAGACAAACGGTGAAGGTCAGTCTGTTCGCATCACTCTCGCTCTCTCGCGTAGGTGCTGGTGGTGGTTCATTTTCTTTTCGGACATTGAAGCAGTTTCTAGTTTACTTGGCAACCGTTTGGATAGTTGGACAAATGCTAGTGTATAATTATAGTTTATTGTGTAATATTTTTTGTAAGTACGTACCTATATTATTGTTTATATTTTTAATTTAGTTGAATGTTAAAGTTGAGATCAGTTTTTAAGTAGGTACTTTCTCCAGCAGAATTTGACAGTTTACAAATTTATATATCGTTTGTTAACATTCGCCGTTACCGAAATTTTTTATCAAAGTGTCATAAGATTCGGAATTGAATCTAGAAACGTTTAAAAAATTGTAGAAGTTATACTCACTCCTTCTTAGACCTACTTTAAAATTAAAATTATATAAATCGGTGGTAAAGTTTTGGGAGACAGGAATTGTTTTTGGAAATTTCGTTCTCTTTCACAATTTTCTTTTCATATTTCGATTATTTGCGATAGTTTTCAATATATTCGCAATTTTTTGTTCTTGCCCTAATGACACCTTTACCATAATTCAACTATTTTATCAAGAAAAAACAATTTAAAATGTATTTATAATATTAAAAGCGACGTGTGAAGGTTTAATATTGTTTCTAATGTAATAAATCATAAATAATAATCTGAACTACTTTCATAATATATTAGTTAATTTAAAAAACAGGAGCAGGCTTTTTTTGGAAAATGTTAGATGGAAGATAAAAACTGTAGTTTTCTCAATATTAAAAAGAAAGTGCTTTGAGTCAGAGCAGGACTTTGGAGTAACGAGATCTTGGGATGCCTAAAAGTTGTAGTTCTTTTCAAAATTAGATACTCAAACAAAGAATAAACACACAGTAATTTTATTAATAAATTTTAACAAAAGAATGAAAATTTTAAATTTGATATGTGAATGAAATCACTGGCGTAAAACCGATCAAAGTTTATAACAAACTGACTTTGACTTGGAGGAATTGGACTAATTGTGTAAAAAATATTAAAATTAGAATATTTCAGCTCATTTTTTGAAGGATTATTGAGTACAAAAATTTTTCAACTTCGTTAATTAACATTTAAATGAATGTTTTATTTGAATAGTTAGAAACATCCTTGACTTTTAACATTAAAATACTCTTCTACATAGCGTGATTGTGATTGTATACTATTTGCTATAATTGAGTTGTTGAGCAATAAATTTCTCATGTATCTAGGTATTTACTTACTTATTCATTGAAATTGCATAGCATTATAAAAATTGAAATACGAAATTCCGTGCTGTAAATACAGGCTGTGCTACGACGAAACTATCGACAAAATTTTTATGAAAATTAGTATATCTGGGTCAAAAGTTATGGGGAATTCATAGAAAATATTTTGACAGACATCACATGTTATTTCAAATAGAATACTCGTTGAATTTTAATGTCACATTGTGACGAATACCCCATACCTGAAATGTATGTTTTTCGAGATAATGATTTTTTTTTTCGTTGATCGTTTATTAATTTCGATATTAATTAATTATTTTATCTGAAAAAGGATGCGTTAAAGGACGTCATTAATGCACTATTTTTCATTAACGCACTCTTTTTGTGATTTTGACGTTTTGATGACCTTTTGAAATTAGACAATATACCAATATCATTATGACATTCTACGTCATTGGTATGGAATTGACATTATTATCTCCTGATAGTCTTTGTGGAAAAGTGAATTTTGTCACAAAAAAAGAGTTTACGGTCAACGAAAAAATATTGTAATCAACCCAACTCAACTATTAAAGGCACTCACTCGCTATCGCTCGTTCGTGCTTTAAACAGTTTCGTTTATTAATCGCCTTCATTAACAAACTAGTTTATTGAATAACTATAATGAAAAATTGACAGGTGCAGACCTTTTGATTAAATATTCTAAGGTAACAATACCCCAATACCAAAAAAAAGTTGCTTATCTGGTTAATTAGGAGGAAGGTCAATGTAATTGATGTCATGTCATGTCAAAAACTGCTTAATTGTTTACAGAGTTTGTAAATAGTGATGAAAAGTTCAATAAATACCTATCTCAAATTTTTTGAAGAAACTAGCATTTTTTCCTCTTTAATTCAAACCTACGGCCAAAAATAAAAAGAGTGGGTCTTGTCTAATTTACATAAAAAGTATTGGAGAACCGAAAAATTTTATGAAATGACAATTTTGCCAGTGGCGTGGAACGTAGGAAGCTCAAAATTCCTTGTCGAACTCCTTTCATATGGGGCAGATTCTACATCTTAATGAATTTTTATATACAGACATCAAAATAATGTAGGGTACAAGATTTAAATTTGTTCAAACTTTAGTAAGAGCCCCGGTATTATCTTGAAATTTTTTGTAAATTCTTTTGATGTTGCCTTTTTTGATAACATGAAGTATTCGAGTCATCAGCAATTCATAAAATGTTGATACGCATTTTTTGTACCGTTGGAAAAATAGTGTAGCAGTGTTTTCTTGTTTGTATCGGTGTGTACAAAGTTTAAAGTGATTTTTGTTATTCGAATTAGTGTTCAGAGAGTGGAGAGAGATGGAAGAGCAATTGAGAGATAGTTGAAGC
The DNA here is from genome assembly GCA_947563755.1 of Lochmaea crataegi. Lineage (NCBI taxonomy): Eukaryota > Metazoa > Arthropoda > Insecta > Coleoptera > Chrysomelidae > Lochmaea > Lochmaea crataegi. The sequence goes on from OX387422.1 coordinate 127,851,388, forward strand.
GGGTCGAAACTATAGGAGTGTAGCTGAAGTCCTTAACTCATCACCCAGTGTTATTTGATGAGAAGATGCCGTGGGACTGGCGATGTTAGAGAAAGACATACTGGCTAGGATTGGAGAACTATCGATGGTTTATCGATAACTGTCGATATTTTTGACTATCGAAAAAAATCGATAGTTTTCGGTACTATCCATATAGTTGAGATGTTTAAGTGAATAATTTACTTTGAAAGCTGATATGGAATAAAAATGCTATAAAAATGGGACAGAGAGAGAGAGAGAGACGAGAGAGATGAGAGAGAGAGAGAGATGGGAGAGAGAGAGAGAAAGAAAGAGAGAGATAGGTAAGAGAAAAAAAAATGAGAAAGAGGGATGGGAGAGAAAGGAATGGGGAAGAGAGGGATGGGAGAGAGAGATATATATGGAAGACAGAGAGGGAGAGAGATGCGAGAGAGAGAGAGAGAGATGCGAGAGAGAAATATGGAAGAGAGAGAGATGGGAGAGAAAGATAAAAGTGAGATGGGACAGAGAGATGAGAGAAAGAGATGGGATAGAGAGAGACAGGAGAGAGAGAGAGAAAGAGATAGGAAAGATAGAGATGGGAGAGAGACAGAAAGAGAGAGAGTTAGGAAAGAGAGAGAGATGGGAGAAAAAGAGATAGGAAAGAGAGAGAGAGAGAGAAAGAGGAAATAGAGAGAGAGATGGAAGGGAGAAGATATGGAAGAGAGAGAGAGAGATGGGAGAGAAAGATGAGAGAGGGATAGGAAAGAGAGAGAGATGGAGGAGAGAGAAAGAAAGATGAGAGAGATGGGAGAGAGAGAAAGAAAAATGAGAGAGAGATGTGAGAAAAAGAAAGAAAAATGAGAGAGAGATGGGAGAGAGAGAAAGACGGGAGAGAAAGAGAGTGTATTGCACATGATTATAATCATTATTTTAAACTGTGAGAATCTAAGACGGATTCGGTAAGGGTCGTACCCTCGGAATATAGTAATCATTTTTTTTCTTAGACCATTTTTGCCTATTTTTCAAAAAATTTTTGACAATCATTGACAATCATTTACCATTTTTCAAAATTTTAACAATTATTGACCATTTTTGACAATTTTTGATAATTTTGACAATTTTTGATAATTATTGTCCATTTTTGACAATTTTCCAAAAATTTTGACAATTTTTTATAATTATTGACCATTTTCGACAATTTTTTATAATTATTGACCATTTTTGACAATTTTCCGAAAATTTTGACAATTTTTGACAATTATTGACCATGTTTACGAAAATTTAGACAATTTTTGACCATTTTTAAAAATTTTTACAATTATTGACCCTTTTTGACAATTATTGGCCAATTTTGACAATTATTGACCATTTTTGACAAATTTTTGACAATTCTTAATCATTTTATGGAAATTTACAGAATTATTGACCATTTTTGACAATTATTGACCAATTTTGTCACTTTTGACAACTATTGACCATTTTTAACAATTTTTCAAAAACTTTGACCACTTTAGACCGTTTTTGATAATTTTTAAAAATTTTTGACAATTCTTGATCATTTTAACAAAATTTAGACAATTATTGACCATTTTTTACAAAATTTTCGACCTTTTTCCAAATTTTAACAATTATTGAACATTTTTGACAATTATTGACCAATTTTGTCAGTTTTGACAATTACTGACCATTTTTAACAATTTTCCAAAAAATTTGACCATTTTAGACCGTTTTTAATCATTTTTGAAAATTTTTCAAAAATTTTGACAATTCTTGATCATTTTATCAAAATTTACACAATTTTTGACCATTATTGACCATTTTTTCAAAATTTTTGACAATTTTTGACTTTTTTTTCAAATTTTAACAATTATTGACCATTTTTGACAATTATTGACCAATTTTGTCAGTTTTGACAATTATTAACAATTTTTCAAAAATTTTGACCATTTTAGACCGTTTTTAATCATTTTTGAAAATTTTTGACAATTTCTCAAAATTTTGACCATTTTTCAGAATTTTCAACAATTATTGATCATTTTTTCAAAATTTTTGAAAATTTTTGACCATTTTTCCATATTTCAACAATTATTGACCATTTTTGACAATTATTGACCAATTTTGACAGTTTTTGACATTTATTGTCCATTTTTGACCATTTATCAAAAATTTTGACAATTATTGACCATTTTTTCCAAATTTTGACAATTATTGACCATTTTTGACAATTATTGACCAATTTTGACAGTTTTTGACAATTATTAGCAATTTTTGATCATTTTTGACAATTTGTCAAAAATCTTCAAAATCATTTTTGACAGTTATTGACCATTTTTTCAGAATTTTTGACAATTTTTGAGCATTTTTCCAAATTTTAACAATTATTGACCATTTTTGACAGTTTTTGACCATTCTTTTAAAATTTTGACAATTATTGACCATTTTTCAAAATTTTAACAATTATATATAAACAACAGAGTGATAGAGATGTCAGATGTCAACTTTGCCGATGTAAAACTATCGAAAATTATCGATAATAATCGATAGTAAAAATAGCACTATCGATAAATATCGATAGTCGGGACTATCGATAGTTCTACATTCCTAATACTGGCCGTACAAGAGCAACGAATCCTATAGGCTTACAGGCATTACGAAATCGGAAAATCACTGCAGTTAGCAAGTGAGCTACACCGTACACACAATGTCGTTGAAAGCGGCAAAACTGTGACAAACTGGCTGCACGAATTCAACCTTAATGCCAGTAGACCACTTCGGTTACCCCCATTAACCAGGGGCAATCGCGGTATAAGATTAGCATGGACACCCGAACTTAAACTGGGGACATCAAAAATGGCGTACTGTACTCTTCATGGATGAGTCTCGCTTTGGTTTCCATCCTGATACACGTCGAGTTCGTGCGTGGAAACCTCTTGTCGCTGTCCAGGAGGTGTACAGTTACCAAGGTGGTACAGTTATGGTATGGGCCGGTATTCGCATTGGAGGAAGAACTGATCTCGTTTTACTGGACGGCTATTTGAATGCCGCCAGTTATCGTGACAACATTCTGCAACAAATGTGCGTTCAGAAGTCGGCCCGAATTTCCAGCTCATGCATGACAATGTCCGTCCACACTAAGCACACCTAGTAAACGAATATCTGAAAAATGCGCAAATAAATGTTTTACCATGGCCTGCGCAGTCTCCCGATCTCAATCCCATTGAACATATTTGGGATTCGATGGGACGAAGACTTTTGCTTTATAAAGGAGCTTTCCACACGAGACAAAAGCTTTTGGTCTTTATTATGGAGGGTAGAAGGAAGGAGCACCATCTTGTATGGGGGACAAGTTGAAAAAGTGTCCAGCTGAAAACAGCAAATTATAATTCGAAGATTCACCGAAATGGCGCTCGTGTAGCTAATGGAAATGATGTGAATTTAGGGTTATAAACCGAGTGAAGTGTGCTGGGTTGAAAAATTTAGTATTTTTCGTGACTTGTGTAGTTGAGAAATATGCAGTATTTAAAATCTCAATTATTTACGTAGTATTTCCTTTTTTAATTTTGCATCTCACTCTAATAATTCATGGCGCTGTTTTTAAAATCCTTCCACTTGCTACTATGGCGCCATCTTAATTTGCTTCCTTTCGATGGACACTTTTTAATACGTTCAGATGGTGCTCCTTCCTTCTACCCTCCATAGTCTTTATAATCTCTGGACCACTACAAACCAACTGGAGATCGATAACCTCATTTTTAGCATGCTTAACAGAGGCCAGGTTATGGTTAGTGCAAGTAGAGGCCATACAACCTATTGAGGTACTTTTTTTATTCCATCGTACCAAATTTATTAAAATGATTAACATTCATTGTTTGTCTTTTTTTTTGAACTTTTGTAACAATTCTCTCTTTTTGATTATGGGTTCAACGGCGATGGTATCAGTACCACCCACATAAAGTTTAAAGTTTATATATGCCATACTAAAATTTAAATCCTGTTCTCTAGATTATTTTGATGTGTGTATTTTCATGTCCTTAAACTCATGAACAAGTATAATCCAAAAATATCCAAGGGTCTTGAAGTAACGAGTGAAAACAAATTTTAGATTTTGATATAGAACACGCTGTATCTCAGAAAAGATCCATATTTTATTTAATTGTTAGAATCAGAACTTATAGTTCAGGTTCAGGCTTTTACGTATGAAATATTTGCATTTGTGAATGAATTTTATTTATTTATTTTCAGGAGCTACTGAAATTTCATAATAATGTCGTCTGTGGATCAAGTAAGAAATTGGTTGAAGCCCTTCCTGAAAGAAAACATCGACGAATACGAAGTTATACTGAAGGATAACAACTCCAAGGACAGTGGGTATTTAAGTGGCATTATATACGTAGTATTAAAAAAATCACAAGACGTTAAGGATAACCAAAACATAGAGCTTGTCATCAAAAAAGGATGCGAAATTGAAGCAGTGAGAAACTCTCTTGCAGTAAGAGATTTCTTCTTAACCGAAAATTTTATTTATGAAACTGTTTTCCCGATATTCAATAAGCTACAATTAAAAAGAGGAGTCGATGTATTCGATTCATTTCCCAAGTACTACGGCCACGTCTTACTTAAAAACAGCGAAGTTATAATTTTCGAAAACCTAAAACCCAAAGGGTATAAACTTTATGATAGAACAAGAGGAATGGATGTTGATCACTGCAAATTAGTACTGAAAGCTTACGCCGAAGTCCATTCCCTTTCTCTCGCCTTAAAAGATCAGGATAGAGAAACTTTTAATAGTATATCTGATGGTTTTGTCGATGTTTTTAAAAACTGGTTAGCTGATCCTTCTATCGAGAAATATATGCGAGATCAAATTTATAATGTGCTGGAAAGTCTGGAAATTAACGGAGATCAAATACTTTATGATAAATGCAAAGAAGAGTTTAAGGATGTCTTAAAATCTACATTGGCTGTCCTTAATATTGCTGAAGAGCAAGCAGTTTTTGTACATGGGGATAACTGGAATAATAATTATTTGTTCCGATATGGGGTAAGTGAAAATCATGAACTTCCCAACTGAACCTGTATTTCCACCACATTTATGTTTTATTTTGAATTGTATTGGTCATTACCCAAACCACTTTTCGCATGTTTTTATTCTCTAAGTATATCCATTTTTCATTACCAATATAACTTCTTGTTACAGGAAAACAACAACAACCCAGAATCTGTCGCTATATTAGACTGGCAACTGGCAGCTATAAGATCACCATTAATAGATGTAGGAAAGTTCTTATTCAGCGTATGTTCTAAAAAAGAACTAGAACAAATCAACGATTTACTAAAATACTATTACAGTATAGTATCACAATCTTTAACCAACCTTGGTAGCGATCCAGAGAAAGTTTTCAGCTACGCTGATTTTGAAAGGCATTGGAAAACCTACGCTTGGTACGGTTTCTTAGGTGGTGTAATGATGTTGAAACTGACCATGCTAGATCAAGAAGATGCGCCTTCTGTGGACCAATTGGGAGAAGGAAAAGATTATGATGAAATATTCTCCGTTAAACTTAGTGGCAAGAAATTGTTTTATCAGCGGGCTAAAGATATCGTAACAGGTTATTTGAACATCAAGAACTCCAAATTTATTATAGAATGAAGTATTGTTATTTAAAATATATTTTTACGTTGAAAGTATTAATTGAATTTGTGTTATTTAATGTTTAATTTCAATAAAAAGTTAGTTTTGTGAGGTACTGTATTTACTGCAATTGTTAAAGTAAGTCCATTAGAATAAATAAAAAATGTAAATAGCTATAGATAATATATATAGATATATACAAATATACATATATACATATAATTATTTTTGTGATATTTTTATCATGAGTAATAAACGTTTGAATTTAAATAATTTTTATTAATGCTCATTTGATAGCCCCCACAGGAGCCTCAAAAAAAGGTAGGAATATGTACAGTAACTCATGACTCACCCTGTATATACATTCAAACAAGGAAATGTTGAACTATTATCTACAAAATACCACTGATTCGATTTGCAAGTATAATTACGAATACCTTGAACTAACAGATAATATTTAAAATACCTACTAAATACTTTAATTGAAATATGCTCAAAGTATAAATATCAGACCTAAATCAGAGGTATAAAGTTTCCAAAAATTTTTATTCTATGAGAAATAACAAAAATTTGAAATTCTGGAATTGACAAAGATTGTTATTTAATTCAGTTTTATTCAAAAAAGGCACCCAAACCAAAAACTCGTTTTATAGTAGATTATTTCCTTCCTATTAATTTTGACCAATCGCTATCAAGAATTGGTATGTCAAATATAAATTTTAAGTGGAAAAATTACTTAACTGTCAACTTAGCTGTCAGCAGTTTTTCCGGAAAAAAAAATCGAAAAAATTTCATGCAAGTTTGACAAGTTGCCTTGTAAAAACAAACTTGATATTAATTATTGTTCTTATTATTTTAATTAAAAAAAATGTTGTATTGAAATAAAATGTTTATTTAACTCAGGAAATAATCTTACCAAATATCCCTCGTGCATCTAATTTTTCCTGTGGAAAAATTGGAACACTCGTTTCTAAGTAATCTGTTTTAACAAATAGCATTCGCGAAAGTGGAAAAATCCTCGTCTTCGACTCAGATTTTCAAAGCCACACTCGCTCATGCTATTTGTTAAAACAAATTACTTAGAAACTCGTTTTTCCGAATTTTTCAGGAAATATTAAATGCACTAGGGATATTACCCCCGATAATAGCTCATTTTCAATGATATATCTACTGTGAAAACATTTAGTATTATTGCTATACATAACAATAGCTATTGTCAATAGTTTACTACATAATTTATTATTATTTTCTTTTGAAAATTAATAAAAAAGCATTCAAGTAGTTCTTATACCTTACGGTAATTATTTTGAATTGTTTTATCCAAACAAATTCCATAGAATGCTAATGGAAATGATTAACATGAATGACAGATTGACAATTTTAAGGCTTCCAATTCTTGAGGCATATTTTATTTTATTTATTTATTTAAACGGGAAACCCTCATTACAAAAACAATAATACATACCTAATATTGAATAAACAGGTCATGTCAACTTTAAATAAAAGTTACCATAACTTAAAGCAAAAACAAAAATGATAAATCTAATATAAAAATCAAATCGATCACATATTAATAACAAAAAGAAAACGGTCGACAATGAAATATGTCAGAACATATGGAGGGGTGTGTGTTGATATGGATCATTATATGGTTGCAGGAGCTATGCTACAAAAGATAAAGATAAAAAATAAAACTAAAATATGCAACAAAAAAAAATTGGACATAAGAAAACTAAAACAGACAGTAACACAAAAACGAGTACAGACATAGTATAGAAGAACAATTCATTAATGAGACAGAAGAAATTGGTGGAATTCAAGCAGGATGGAAAAGGATAGAAAAATGTATAAATACAGCTGCAAACAAAAAAATTGGATTGGTGGTAAAAAGAACAGAAGGAATGGCTTGACGAAAAATGCAAAGAAATGATAGAAAAGGAGAAAGAACTATGGTTAAAATGGATAAGGACGATTAAAAATGGAGAAAGAGAAGCTTATGAAAAACTATAGTCTAGTTCACATGTACAATTTTCCTCAAAACTGTTGTATATTCACCGAAAATTACGATCAAGGTGTCATTCGATTCGGATTGGTATGTAGATAGTTCAAGGAAAGGTTCCGAGAGGGGCCGAAAAAAATTGCAAAAGTTATAAACAATATAGTAAAAAAAAGTGGGGGTTTAGTTTTTTTTAATATCTCGAAAACTATTGAAGATTTTCGAAATTAAAAAAAAGATCGGAAAAGATCATTGAATTTACTAGAAAAAAGTTCCGACTCCCGGAACTGTATCTCCAATATTTATAATTTTTACAGAGCCCTGAAAATAGAGCCAAAACCGGGTAGTCTGACTTTCACTCGGACACAGTAACTTAAAAAATTATTTAAACTTGAATGTTTCGATTTTTAAATGTTAAAAGATACATGAAAATATATTTTTTTATTTTTTATCACCATTGTTTAAAAAATTGTTATAAACAAATGCATTGTTTATGTGCTAATCAAAACTTTTTTTTGCGTAATCTATTGGTTGACAATTTATGATTTTTAGATAAAAAATTTATTTGTTGCTAAAAAATGCTTTTGTTAATTAACAATCTATTTTTGCGACTAAATATTAGAATTAAGAAACCATTTTTTCTCTAAAAATCATAAATTCTATTGTTCTTTCGGATTATATAAAAAAAATTCTTGATTAATTTCTTATTTGTTTATTTAATATACAATTTGTTATAAACAAATTATTTTTTCCGTGTATTTTTTTTAAATACTTGATTTTGTTATGAAAACAGCCATGTGCTAGTTTTTACGAAAAATTTTTCTTTGCTATTTTTTAAATAACTTAATATTTTTGTGCCTTGAAAATTTTTTTTCATCATTTCTTTTGCTTTTATAATTGAAATAACTTTGGAAATATGGCAGATGCGGCAACAATACTTCAAGTCTTTTTGATTAACCATCAATTAATTTAAACGGTCAAAAAGATTACAAAGAAGTAAATAATTATTTAAAAAATTGTAAGCAATAAAATTAAATTTAAAAAATTTAAAAACAAAACTGATTACGTTTTTGACTCCTAACTTTATAAGATCCATTTCATTAAATTTCAATAAAGATTTCGCTATAATAGCAAATGTAGAAAATTATAGTTAAACCCTACGTAATTTTGAATAATGATAGATAATATAGAGATAATAAGGTTTTAGAATAGAAAAGTATGAAAAAAAAATGAAATGAATTGAAATTTTTTTTTTATAAATAATAGTCAATAATTGAATAAAAAATAGAGCTATAGCTTCAATTAAAAGCTTAAATTGTTACTTTATTGATGGTTAATAAAAAAGACTTGAAGTATTGTTGCCGCATCTGCCATATTTCCAAAGTTATTTTAATTATAAAAGCAAAAGAAATGATGAAAAAAAAATTTTCAAGGCACAAAAATATTAAGTTATTTAAAAAATAGAAAAAAAACTTTTTTCGTGAAAAACAGCACGTGGCTGTTTTCATAACAGAATTAAGTATTTAAAAAAATATATACGGAAAAAATAATTTGTTTATAACAAATTGATTATTAAATAAACAAATAAAAAATTAATCAGGAATTTTTTTTTTATATAATCCAAAAGAACAATAGAATTTATGATTTTTAGAGAAAAAATGGTTTCTTAATTTTAATATTTAGTCGCAAAAATAGATTGTTAATTAACAAAAGCATTTTTTAGCAACAAATAAATTTTTTTAAGAAACCGTTTTTTCTCTAAAAATCATAAATGGTATCAACCAATAGATTACGCAAAAAAAATTTTTGATTAGCTCATAAACAATGCATTTGTTTATAACAATTTTTTAAACAATGGTGATAAAAAAAAATATTTTTATGTATCTTTTAATATTGAAAAATCGAAACATTCAAGATATAAAAAAAATTATTAATTACTTTTTTGTAATTTTTAATTTTTACGTATTTTCAATTGTTATTAAAAAAGTGGAGAATCAAAATTTTTGAATTTTTACAACGGTGATCTATTAATTAGCCTATTAAGAATAACTCCACAAAGTCAAAAAAATCTTAAGGTTTTAGATTATTAATTATCTACATTTTATCTACATTTAATGTAGAAAAAATTGTTAATTAACAAATGGATAAATAATGGAAAAATTAAGATAAAAATTTTTTAACCGCGGATTATTGTTTATTTATGTATCCCAATAGTACTTGAATTTTATTATTCCTTAATATTCATATTTAATATGTTTAAATAATTTTTTAAGTTACTGTGTCCGAGTGGCGGACCGCGCGTGTAAGTCAGACTACCCGCTTTTGGCTCTATTTTCAGGGCTCTTTAAAAATTATAAATATTGGAGATACAGTTTCGGGAGTCGGAGCTTTTTTTTTAGCAAATTCAATGATCTTTTCAGATCTTTTTTTTAATTTCGAAAATCTTCAATAGTTTTCCAGATATTCAAAAAAAACTAAACCCCCACTTTTTTTTTTACTATATTGTTTATGACTTTTTCAATTTTTTCGGCCCCTTTCGGAACCTTTCCTTAAACTATCTACATAACAATCCGAATCGAATGACACCTTGATCGTAATTTTCGGTGAATATACAAAAATTTTGAGGAAAATCGTACATGTGAACTAGACTACTAAGAAAATAATAAAAGAAAATAATAAGGGAACTACAATTGAAAAGAGAATTAGTGAAATAGAAAGGACAAGTTATGCGAGGAACACAAAAGCTTTTTATCAAAAAATAAATGCACAGACCCGAACATACAAAACCAAAAAAAACAGGAATAAAAAACAAAGAAGAAAGAATAGTAAATGAAGATACGGAATATAAAGAGACATGGATGGAATATTTTACGGAATTACTAACAGAAACAGAAGTAAGAGAAGAGGTTGATATAGAAGAAAAGAACAAACAAGAGGTAATTGAGAAACAACCTGAAGAAGAAATAAGAGAGATAATTAACAGGAGTAAGAACAGAAAAGCGCCAGGAAGCGACGAAATTAACAAGGAACTTATCAGAAAGGAATCAATTAGTGAAAGCGTTGAATGAAATGGGAGTGAATAATAAACTAATAAGATTAATAACAATGACACTAGACCAGAGCGTAGCAGAAGTAATAACTCAAAGAGGGAAAACGGAGAAGTTTACATATAATAAAGGAGTCAAGAAAGGAGAGTCTTTGTCGGCAACACTATTCAATTTGGCACTAGAATATACATTGAAACAAAAATATGTAAAGGAAATTTAAGAACCAGAGGAGGACGAATAATAACGTATGCAGACGACATAGCACTAGTGACTAAAAACAGAATGGTAATGGAAGAAATGTTGGAGGAAATAATAAGGAAAGGAAAGAAAATTGGACTTGTGATAAATACACATAAAACCAAATTATTAAGACTTGTGAACAAAAAAACGTGAAAATTGGAAGATATGAATTTGAAGAAGTGGACAGAGTTAAATATCTGGGAATAACAATAAGTAGTGATGGAGACAGAGAGACTGAGATAAGGGAAAGAATCGTTGCAACAAACAAAGCATTTCAGGCTAACAAAAAATTAAAATAATTAGCAAGCGCACGAACATAAGAATATATAACACAATAATTAGACTGGTGATGATGTATGGGGCAGAAACAATAACTATGAATAAAAAACAAGAAGAGGATATGAAAATACAGGAACGAAAAATACTAAGAACAATATTAGAACCAAAAAAAGGTGAAGAATTTAGAAGAAGAACAAACATGGAACTATATCAAGAGATGAAAAAAGACATAGTAAAAAAATTAAGGAGCAAAGATTAAAATGGTTGGGACACATATGGAGCAGGATAAAAAGCAATAATATACTCAATGGTAGAGTGGAAGCCTTGTAGTAAGAGAAGAAGGGGAAGACCCAGGATAAATTGGTTGCAGGAGGTAGTAGGTGATCTCAAGACAATGAGAATTAAACACTGGGAAGAGAAAACTCAGAACAGGAAGCAATGGCTACAAATAGTAGAAAAAATATGAAAAAGGAAATGCGGTCTGATCCACCCTCACAAAAGAATGCTCGTAAGAGCGGCGCTACTCCTATGGGAGTGTTAAGCCACTATATATATAGAATAAAAATCAACAAATCTATCCTGGAACTTTCTACTATTTACAATAAATTAAGCACCTACTAATACAGAACTACACAAGGTATACCTTGGTATATTATTAACTAAGGAAGTAATACTAAACCTAAAGACCCAACAACAGTGATATTACAGTAGCCTTAATATACCTCTTTTGAATAAGTTGTAAGGATTAACAAAAACATCTAGCTCCTCCTCTCTATTTACAAACTCCAAAGACCTAACCATGAATGAATGCCTTCCATAATTGGTTCTATGAAAGTCATTGGCAAAGAGATTATTCTGTATTAATGTTCTCTGAGGAACAGCAACTTTTATTTGATAAAGTAACGCAGGGCAGGATATGATGGTATTCACCGCATCAACTTGATGTCCCTTCTCCAATGTCTCTGATAATTTTGAAAGGTAAACAAGCAAATTTGTGACAGTTGAACGGCCCATTCTGAAACCGTGCTGTTTGTCAATAATGATCTTCTTGCAATGCCAGTTGAAGTAGCTAAACATCAAGCTATCAAACAATTTGGGAATGGAAGACTGTATGGACACACTGCGGTAATTCTTAATATTATCCCTTGAGCCTGATTTAAATAAAGGTGAGGAGATGTCAGGAAAAACCTCGGAAGATAGGGACATGTTAAATAGTTTACACAAAGGTTGAGACAGAGAGTAACTTCACATTTTTAAAAGAATATTTGGGATGCCATCTGGTCCAACCATTAGCTTGTAAGGCAATGACTTCAGACTTCAAACACTTCAGTAAGACCTATCACTGGACACCCTTTATTAATTTGACTAAAAGACGAAATAGGAAGGAAAATGAGAAGCAAACAAGTCAACTATCTGTTGACCATCACACTAGCCACCTCACCATTTAAAACCATATTTTTAGGAATGTTGTTAGATGTTCTTCTACTGTTAATAAATTTCCAAATGTTTTTTGAATTTTTATTTAGATCTTCATTTATCATAGGAACGTAATTTATATAGTTCTCCTGACCCAGTCGTTTACATTCGGTTTTCAATTTGCTAAACTATTGATAATTAATTTCCTTAATTCCCCCGAAAAGTAATGAGGAAAATGAATGATTCAATTACAAAATTCAATATATAATAGAAATCAGACACAACTAAATTAATATCTCCGCTGTTAAAAATAGAATCCCAATTGATTGAAAAGAGATAATCATTTAAACCCTGGTGATTACCATTCCAAAAATCAAAATAAACTTCCTCCACTTTAAGCGGATCTAATCTAAGATAAAATCTCGTAAACCAGCTCCAGCGCAAAACTTTATAAGATCTATTGTAAAACCATTCATATATCTCTATTCGTTTATGAAATGAAGCAGTGTGCAATAAGCTGGGACACTCTGTATATCTAGAAAAATTGCGGTATTTTTTTGTTTTCAGAATTTAAAGAGTTTATGTCTGCTAGAAGTATCTTCGAATTTTGATCAACTTTGAGCTGCAATAGTTCTTGAACTACTGATTCGAATTGAATGTAATTTGGAAATTCAGACTCCTTGCTTTATCTCTAATAAACTTACAGGATACGGCTGTTTCCAGAGATTAGTTAGGAACTGTTGGAAAGGCGATCCTGAAAATGTCTCTTCTATAAGATATATACGCTTTCAGAAACTCATGTAGTTTTCTTTGAAGACCAACTTTCAAGGCCAGTTCTGATTTCCTATTTTAAATAAATTCGCCATCCGATTCGTGTCGTGGCTCGACATATGGTGGATTGAAAAACATGCTGGCACGACAGACATTTTTCCAGTCCTCTTCTTCACTATTCCCACAAACATGAACTTATTTTGTCTCAGTTTTACTTGATGGAAACATTTTTTTTCTACAGAATATAAAGAGTTCGTACTAAAAAAATAGAGTTGTTAAAAATAATGATAGTACTATAGGCTTTTAAGATTTTAAAGCAACTTAGAGAAGCCTGAATCATAAAGAAGTAGCCCTTGCAGCATTTCTAGACATCGAAGGTGCTTTTGAAAACACATCGATGTCATCAATTAACAGATCCCTTAAAAAAAGAGGGATTAACAGCACCACATGCAAATGGATAGGATCCATGCTCGAGCATAGGAGAATAACAGCACATATACATGATAAAACATACAACTAAAGGATGTCCTCAAGGTGGAGTACTTTCACCATTTTTCTGGAACCTAGTTCTGGATGACTTGATCTGTAGGTTGAATGATCAAGGCATACGAACGCAGGGCTTTGCGGACGACATAGTGATTGTCACCAATGGGAAATTCCCGGAGGTGGTTATGAATATCCCACAGGAAGCACTGCGAATTGTGGAGGAATGGTGCCTTAAAGAGGACCTTTCAGTTAATAAAAAAAACTAGTCGCTTTTACGAATAGAATTGTTCTCCCGCAGGGTAGAGTATTGTTGTTCGGAGAAGAACTATAAATAACCAAAGGAGTCAAATATCTGGGAGTGACCCTTGATTCCAAACTGAATTGAAAGGCACACCTGGAAAAAATTACTACCAGGGCGACTAGGCTTTTCTGGCAAAGCAGAAGAGTTTTGGGCAAAACCTGGGAAATACGACCTGAGGTGGTTCACTGGCTCTACACAACTGTGATAAGGCCTCACCTATGGAACAATAGTCTGGAGGAGGAGGACAGAAGTGTCCTCTGCTGTTAATATAGACAATGAACCGGTGCAACGAACAGCACGGAGACGGCATCAATGGAAGCCCTTATTGGACTTCCTCCTCTAGAATTTTTGATAAGGGCGGAGGCAATGATGGCAATTCTTAGGCTGAAATCGGGAGACTTATGGTCCCCGAACAATGTTCGAGAAAGACACACTGATACAACTGGGACATTACTAGACGAACCCATATTTCACATGAGTTTTGATGGTATAACACCAGAGAATATATTCACTGAGCGAGTGAATATCATCATCCCATCTAGGGAACAGGTGATGCACCCAGGTAATTCTGGAGAAATCGTCTGGTTCACCGATGGTTCCAAAACAAACCATAGCACTGGGGCTGGTATAAAAGGACCTAGAAAAAGAATGTTCTTTAGCCTTCGATTATGTTTCAAGCAGATACGATTGCGGCTATAGCCTTTATTGATGAAAACATCAGAAGAGGATATACTGGACAAAAAATTGAAATATTCACTGACAGCCAGGCTCTGCTTAAGGCTATCAGTAATCCAATAACTAGGTCTAGACTGGTGAAAAACTGCAAGGAATCTCTCAACAGGCTGGCAAGAGACAACAAAGTGTCTCTAATATGGGTGCCGGCACATGAGGGGATTGCAGGTAATGAAATGGCGGACCAGAAGGCTATAAAGGAGACTTCATAGGTCCGGAACCGTTTTGTGGAATCACAAAAGATTGCATAAGAGGGGAAATCGGGAACTGGCTAGATAGGGAACACCAATTCAAATGGAGGGTGACACAAGGGCACCTTCATACAAAGAGCTTACTGAACAAAGTAGGCAGGGAACCCTCAACCAGGCTATTGAAACTGGGTAAAAGACATTTGAAGGCAGTTGACTTGGTGACTGGACACTGCACCTTGAGGAAACATCTGCACAGTATGGGCAAAGTTAGTGAACCTATGTGCAGAAAATGTGAACTTGATAATGAAACACCTACTAACATACTTTGCTTCTGCGAGAACTTACAAGAACTAAGACGGAAGCACTTTGGAGAGGAATTAATAGAACCATTACAACTACTGAAAATCCCTCCAGTCAAACTAGTGGTCTTTATAGAAGACATGGAAGTAGATAACATGGAAAATGGTACAAAAATTCAGTTCAAGTGCATAGGCTGATGAGCACAACCCAAATATTTGAATATAAGTCGTCTAGAAATTCAGTTATTTGAGAAACTACTAATAAAAGTTCACCTTTGTTTAGGAAACGCTCCTGAATTTTCAAGATGAATAAGTAGTTGGGAATAACTCGATTTGACTGATATTTAAGTGTCGCTGCATTCATAATACGCAGATAATACAAAGTAAAGGTTGAAACAATAATTATGAATAATTCACAAGTTGGAAATTGATGTGTTTCTGTAATACGGTAGTGCTAAATGTGCTTTGATGCTGATAGCAACATCAGAACAAGGCAAGCAGCAACAAAGGAATACGAAGATGGAGAAAAAGAGAAAGATAGAGAGGAATATATCTTTTCTCTGTAGTAAGTGAATGGCTGATTAAATTAATTGTCTGCTAGATGTTTTGACGGTAATTATAAATGGGAATTTGTAGCTGGTGGCAGTTGAATGTGTTTATAATGTATAATTGGTATGTACTTTGCTACAACGAAATATGCTCTGATTATTAACAATTACATAGTTGATATCCTCCGTAGGTTGATTGATATTTTCTATTAAATTGTACATTAAAAAAAGGTTAGTAAGACGTGGTTAACTTCTTACCTGTTCAGACTACGCCATCTGGTTACCGTTAAATATACTAGATCACAACGAATGCATAATATTTCACTGAATGATAAATACCTGTTCAAATGACACTTAATTTGTAAAAATCAGCTGAGCGGTATTAAAATCATGATCATTTCATCAAATTGGCATTCCCATAAGTGAAAACTGGTAGATCAAATTTCTCTAAAACTACATTACATTTCTATGATTTTGCTAAGTATTTTTAATAGAAAACCGGGAATTTTATGTAAGCATTGCTAATTACGCCCCCTTGTGGTAAAATTAGAGAAATAAAAATTATATCCAGCTGTTTCTCTTGGCCAATATTGGTATAAACAAGAAAAATGCAAAGTAGGCCCGTGGGCGTTAGCGAAAGAAGCCTTGGCGGGGCAGGACGCTATGAGAAAACAGATTTTCGAAACGTGTGGATGCAAACATCGATTATAAAATATTTATTTTTACAGTGACTCGCTAGTTTTCCATTCACTCGACTTATATTGTGACATTGGTAATTTTCATTGAGAAGAATGTCTGTATTCAGTCACCTTCGACTAATGTCTAATTTTTTTAGAAGCTGCACTTAATTAAAGGTCTAAAGATAACCAGACCCAAATTTTTTTGTTTCAAACTTGCTTCACAATAGTCCAAGGTCTAAGCTAGAATATGTCGCATGTAGGTATGCATATTATATATAAAATTAATAATATCAGAGTTAAAATCTATTCAAACATATTTTTGCCGTAACAAAAAACAATTATTTCTTTCATTAAGATTCTTAAGAGCAAAGTTCTATTTAAAATCTTAATTCGCACAGTTTAGATAACCAGAAAGAATACATTTTAGTTTTAATTACCTCAACTGAGACATAATACAGGGCGCAGACGAGAGAGGGGCGAGTGTATTCACCACAAAACCATCATACATTAGCGCAATCCAGTTCCGTCGCGAACAATGCGAATACAAGAAGGGTGCTAAACACCCCTTGGCATCCGACATTGTTGTTGTTGGTTGTAGCGAAATGTTGGCTGAATTCGTTTAATTAGAAGCCATATTTATTATGTAAAGCTGACTAATTAATGAATTGTCTGTCTGTCAATGGAAAAAGCAAAGCAAATTGAAGTCGTCGATTAGGGTGGTATTGCTTTGGGGCTACAAAATATATTATTCTAAGTGTTGATCATGGAATTTCATCCACAAAAACTACAATTCTATTGTTTGTTTTCGTGAGATAATTTTGACGTGAAAATATCAGCAGCAGAACAAGGTTATCTAGGATATTCGAAAACGGTACACGATAGAAAACCACTTAAATTTACCAAAAAAAAAAATATTTTTTTCTACAGTCGCGCGTAAAATGTCTAATTACTATATTCAAATGAAATCGTAGAGTCGACAAATGCCGAGGATTGTTACTTTACGCTCTATCGCAAAAAGGGATCTTTTTCGCTCGCTTATTTAATCAAACCACGCCCTCCGAATTAACTCAATTGGTGAATATTTAACAATTTATCAGATTAAAAATCAAATAAAATTTTATGAAAATTGTCAAAAATTTTGAAATATGATCAAAAATGGTCAATAATTGTCAAAAATTGTCAAAAACTGTCAAAAACTGTCAATAATTGTTAAAATTTTGAAAAATTCTTGAAAAATGGTCAAAAATTGTCAAAAACTGTCAAAAATGGACAATTATTGCCAAAATTGGTCAATAATTGTCAAAAAATGTTAAAATTTTGAAAAATGGTCGATAATTGTCAAAAACTATCAAAAATGGTCAAAAATTTTGAAAAATTGTCAAAAATGTCCAATAATTGTCAAAAATGGTCAAAAATTGTCAAAAACTGTCAAAAATGGACAATTATTGTTGAAAATTGTCAAAATTTTGAAAAATAGTTGATAATTGTCAAAAATTTTGAAATATGGTCAAAAATGGTCAAAAATGGTCAAAAATGGTCAATAATTGTCAAAAATTTGGAAAAATGGTCCATAATTGTCAACAATTGACAATAATTATCAAAAATGGTCAATAATTTTGAAAAATGGTCTAAAATATTGAAAAATTGTAAAAAATGGTCAAAAACTATCAAAAATGGTTAAAAATTGTCAAAAATGGTCAAAAAACTATCAAAAATGGTTACGAATTTTCAATTATTATTAAAAACTGTCAAAATGGACAATTATTGTCAAAATTGGTCAATAATTGTCAAAAATTGTTAAAATTTGGAAAAATGGTCGATAATTGTCAAAAACTATCAAAAATGGTCAATAATTTTGAAAAATTGCCAAAAATTTTGAAAAATGGTCAAAAATGGCCAATAATTGTCAAAAACTATCAAAAACTGTCAAAAATGGACAATTATTGTTAAAAATTGTCAAAATTTTGAAAAATAGTTGATAATTTTCAAAAATTGTTAGTTTCTTAAAAATTGTCAAAAATTTTGAAATATGGCCAATAATTGTCAAAAATGGTCAAAAATTTGGAAAAATGGTCCATAATTGTCAACATATGTCAATAATTATCAAAAATGGTTAATAATTCCGAAAAATGGTCTATATTAAGAAAGGAACGAGATTGCTCCAGCAACAACAGCGACGTCTTCGTCGTCTGATTTATTGGTGCACTAGCCACTCTCTAGAGGCTAACTCGGTAAGGGAAATATGGTCAATAACTGTCAAAAATGGTCAAAAATTTGGAAAAATGGTCCATAATTGTCAACATATGTCAATAATTATCAAAAATGGTTAATAATTCCGAAAAATAGTCAAAAATATTGAAAAATTGTCAAAAATGGTCAAAAACTATCAAAAATGGTTGAAAATTGTCAATTATTGTTAAAAACTGTCAAAAATGGACAATTATTGTCAAAATTGGTCAATAATGATCAAAAATTGTTAAAATTATGAAAAATGGTCGATTTGTCAAAAACAATCAAAAATGGTCAATAATTTTGGAAAATGGTCAAAAATTTTGAAAAATTGTTAAAATTTTTGAAAAATTGTCAAAA
The DNA here is from genome assembly GCA_947563755.1 of Lochmaea crataegi. Taxonomy (NCBI): domain Eukaryota; kingdom Metazoa; phylum Arthropoda; class Insecta; order Coleoptera; family Chrysomelidae; genus Lochmaea; species Lochmaea crataegi. Next base: position 127,870,595 of record OX387422.1, read on the forward strand.
ATGGCCAATAATTGTCAAAAACTATCAAAAATTGTCAAAAACTGCCAAAAATGGACAATTATTGTTAAAAATTGTCAAAATTCAGAAAAATAGTTGATAATTGTCAACATTTTGAAAAATGGTTGATAATTGTCAAACATTGTTAAAGTTTTTGAAAAATTGTCAAAAATTTGAAATATGGTCAAAAATTGTGAAAAATGGTCGATTTGTCAAAAACTATCAAAAATGGTCAATAATTTTGAAAAATGGTCAAACATTTTGAAAAATGGTCAATAATTTTGAAAAATTGTCAAAAATGGCCATTTATAGTTAAAAATTGTCAAAATTCTGAAAAATAGTTGATAATTCTCAAAATTTTGAAAAATAGTTGATAATTGTCAAACATTGTTAAAATTTTTGAAAAATTGTTAAAATTTTTGAAAAATGGTCAAAAATTTAGAAAAATTGTCAAAAACTATCAAAAATTGTCAAAAACTGTCAAAAATGGACAATTATTATTAAAAATTGTCAAAATTCTGAAAAATAGTTGATAATTCTCAAAATTTTGAAAAATAGTTGATAATTGTCAAACATTGTTAAAGTTTTTGAAAAATTGTCAAAAATTTTGAAATATGGTCAAAAATGGTCAATAATTATCTAAAATGCCAATAATTTTGAAAAATGGTCTAAAATTTTGAAAAATTTTCAATCATTGTTAAAAACTGTTAAAAATGGACAATTATTGTCAAAAACTGTCGAAAATGGTTAAAAATTGTCATCATTTTGAAAAATGGTCAAAAATTAGCGAAAATTTGGAAAAATGGTCCCTAATTTTGAAAAACAGTCAAAATAGTCAATAATAATTGTCAAAAATGGTCAATAATTGTTAAAATTTTGAAAAATGGTCAATTATTGTCAAAATTTTGAAAAATGGTCAATAATTGTCAACATTTTGAGAAATGGTCAATAATTGTCAAAATTTTGAAAAATGGTCAATAATAATTGTCAAAATTTTGAGAAATGGTCAATAATTGTCAAAACTTTGAAAAATGGTCAATTATTGTAAAAATTTTGAGAAATGGTCAATAATCGTCAAAAATTGTCGCGTAACTTATAAAATGAATTTACTGAAAATCGAATGATATTACTATAAAAATCGATAACTAAAAATCGATTATAAGAAAATAATAATCGATTTATATAAAAATCGATTATTTTTTAACATCCCTAGTCAGTAGATCTTTTTAAGGTTAATATGATGAATAGCGAAAATCACGATTATTCTAGCACTCCTATTATAACCTAAGATAATATAAAAAACTGTTTTATTTATTAGAAGTGCAACTTTAGAAAAAATTATGTGTGTTTTTCGAGCGTAAAGTAAAATTGCCGCTTTCGAAAGATCGCGGCAACATTCTTTCTCAAGCGGCAATCTGTTACTTTACGCTCTAAATACACAAATAACTATTCTTGATACTCTAACTGGAAGAATGGTATTTAGTTCCACGAACAGCAAGTTTTGTGGCTTGCTCGAGATTTTTGTGGCTCGCTAGCAGACTTGTATTGGCAAGACCTACGCGTAGCCTCACAACAAAGCATTACTCGAATAAGAAACGTCGAGCAATATTCGAGCGTATTTAGCAAAATGTAGATGGGAAGATCATTCTGACTGAAAAAATATTAAACTACAAGCGACCAGAAAGTTGGATACCCTGGCGTCGCTAAGGCGCAGCTGAAGCTTCATATTATGTACGCTAGGGTATCACACTTCCCAGCCTTTGGTCGTAATATAATATTTTTTATGTTTTCTTAAGAAACGTACAATGGAGAAAGAATTGTTTTCCCAGTCGCATTTTGTTCCGCGAACAGCAATTTTTGTGGCCCACTCGAGGTTTTTGTTGGGAAGATCTAAAAAAATAGTAATTACAAGCGACCAGGAAGTTGCATGCCCTGGCGTCGCTAAGGCGAAGCTGAAGCTTCATATTATGTACGTTAAGGTATCACACTTTCCAGCCTTTGGTCGTAATTTTGATTTTCGTACAATAAAGGAAGTTCAAGTATTTCCTCAAGTCGTGTTATGTTCTATTAGATATCTATGAAATTTTCTATGGCAAAAATGTGAATAAATTTCCGACACGCTAGGTATGTACTTCAAAAGAATGCTCGTTGTAGTTGTTAACAGTTTTACACTACGATACATGACGGTATATGTGAATTAATTGTTATCGTGCTTGCCGAGTTTTTTTCTAATTTCGTTTAATTAAGTACTAGTTACAAAGGAAAATTTATTTGACCTTGGGAACTCGGAACTAATAATTATTAACAATAATATGAAATTTTGTCACGTTTTATTGTGCAGTTATAACAATCTGTCTATTCCATATTCAAATAATTTGCAACACCGGTAAAGTTCGTTTGGAGCTATTTTATATGGACCTATAATCGTTTTCTTGATGTGATTTTTTCTAAACGTTGCAATTACTGTGAAGAATGGCGACCCTGTAAAAAATAGTGTTCAAAGATTAAAGGCCCATCCACCAATAGAAACGCAGAACGTCTGCCACTAGTCACTGAGCTGCTGGGAAATATCTCTGAACCAACTATAACTATGTAAAATTTGACGTGTTGCGGGTAATATTTTCAAAAAAAATATTGGATTATAAAGCTCTAAATATGATAAAAAAATATTTCTTAATTTAAGTTTTTGGGAGAGTAATGACTTTTTGAAATTGTCGACTTTGCATTTATTTCAGTTCTCCGACGGTCTAATTTCTGAAGGAGCTCTATATTAAGAAAGGAACGAGATTGCTCCAGCAACAACAGCGACGTCTTCGTCGTCTGATTTATTGGTGCATTAGCCACTCTCTAGAGGCTAACTCGGTAAGGGAATTTGGGGATGTTTTGTTGTATGTAAACCTTGGAAAAAACTTACGGGGTTGAATCGTTTGGTATTTAACACTATAACTAACTTTAAGATGAATTCATGTAACATCAACTAAACTAAAATTAAGTAATAAATACAGGGTGGTTCAGAGTTTTTCTAGTTATACGGAAACCAATTTCAGCTGAAAAAATGTTGAGAACTGCTCAATACGCGGTTTCAGAGTGTATATTACCTCTAGTTCATATTTCAAAGAGCCAGCTTAATATTCAATGAGTATGGGTATGTTGGTGTAGAGAACACATAATTTGAAGGAAATTTGATTACGAAGGGAAAATGGTTTCAAACATCACCCCTAAAACTAAAATAAATTGTGGCTTCCAAAGAAAACGAGAAGCATAGTTATTATTTGGAGGTTAGAAGCATTAAAATGTAGAGAAAACACTGTTCAAAGGAATTTTGCTTACGATGGGGAACAAGGGTTCAAACATCATCCCTAAAACTAAAATAAATTGTAACTTCCAAAGAAAACGAGAAGAAAAGTTATTATTTGGAGGATAGAAGCATTATAATGTGGAGAACACACTGTTTGAAGGAAATTTGCTCACGATGGGTAACAAGGGTGGAAACATCACCCCTATAACTAAAATAAATAGTGGCTTCCAAAGAAAAGGAGAAGCAAAGTTATTATTTGGAGGGTAGAAGCACAATAATGATGGAAACACACCGTTTAAAGGAAATTTAAGAAGGAGAACAAGGGTTCAAACATCAATCCTAAAACTAAAATAAATTGTAACTTCCAAAGGAAACAAGAAGCCTGGAGAAATATGGAGAAAACACTGTTCAAAGGAATTTTGCTCACGATGGGGAACAAGGGTTCAAACATCACCCCTAAAAATATAATAAATTGTTACTTCCAAAGAAAAGGAGAAGCAAAGTTATTATTTGGAGGGCAGAAGCATTATAATATAGAGAACACACTGTTTGAAGGATATTTGCTTACGATGGGGAACAAGGGTGGAAACAACACCCCGATAACTAAAATAAATTGTGACTTCCAAAGAAAACGAGGAGCAGATATTATTTGGAGGCTAGAAGCATTATGATGTAGAGAAAACACTGTTCAAAGGAATTTTGCTTACGATGGGAAACAAGGGTTCAAACATCACCCCTAAAACTAAAATCAATTGTAACTTCCAAAGAAAACGAGAAGCAAAGTTATTATTTGGAGGGTAGAAGCATTATAATATAGAAAACACACTGTTTGAAGGAAATTTGCTTACGATGGGAAACAAGGGTCGAAACATCACCCCTATAACTAAAATAAATAGTGGCTTCCAAAGAAAAGGAGAAGCAAAGTTATTATTTGGAGGGTAGAAGCACAATAATGATGGAAACACACCGTTTAAAGGAAATTTAAGAAGGAGAACAAGGGTTCAAACATCACTCCTAAAACTAAAATAAATTGTAACTTCCAAAGGAAACAAGAAGCCTGGAAAAATATGGAGAAAACACTGTTCAAAGGAATTTTGCTCACGATGGGGAACAAGGGTTCAAACATCACCCCTAAAACTATAATAAATTGATACTTCCAAAGAAAAGGAGAAGCAAAGTTATTATTTGGAGGGTAGAAGCATTATGATGTAGAGAACACACTGTTTGAAGGATATTTGCTTACGATGGGGAACAAGGGTGGAAACATCACCCCTAAAACTAAAATAAATTGTGGCTTCCAAAGAAAACGAGGAGCAAAGTTAATATTTGGAGGTTAGAAGCATTAAAATGTAGAGAAAACACTGTTCAAAGGAATTTTGCTTACGATGGGGAACAAGGGTTCAAACATCACCCCTAAAACTAAAATAAATTGTAACTTTCAAAGAAAACGAGAAGCAAAGTTATTATTTGGAGGGAAGAAGCATTATAATGTAGAGAACACACTATTTGAAGGAAATTTGCTTACGATGGGAAACAAGGGTCGAAACATCACCCCTATAACTATAATAAATTGTAACTTCCAAAGAAAAGGAGGAGCCAAGTTATTATTTGGAGGGTAGAAGCATTATGATGTAGAGAAAACACTGTTCAAAGGAATTTTGCTTACGATTGGGAACAAGGGTTCAAACATCACCCCTAAAACTAAAATAAATTGTAACTTTCAAAGAAAACGAGAAGCAAAGTTATTATTTGGAGGGAAGAAGCATTATAATATAGAGAACACACTGTTTGACGGAAATTTGCTTACGATGGGGAACAAGGGTGGAAACATCACCTCTATAACTAAAATAAATAGTGGCTTCCAAAGAAAAGGAGAAGAAAAGTTATTATTTGGAGGGTAGAAGCACAATAATGATGGAAACACACCGTTTAAAGGAAATTTAAGAAGGAGAACAAGGGTTCAAACATCACTCCAAAAACTAAAATAAATTGTAACTTCCAAAGGAAACAAGAAGCCTGGAGAAATATGGAGAAAACACTGTTCAAAAAAATTTTGCTCACGATGGGGAACAAGGGTTCAAACATCACTCCTAAAACTATAATAAATTGTAACTTTCAAAGAAAACGAGAAGCAAAGTTATTATTTGGAGGGAAGAAGCATTATAATGTAGAGAACACACTGTTTGAAGGAAATTTGCTTACGATGGGAAACAAGGGTCGAAACATCACCCCTATAACTATAATAAATTGTAACTTCCAAAGAAAAGGAGGAGCCAAGTTATTATTTGGAGGGTAGAAGCATTATGATGTAGAGAAAACACTGTTCAAAGGAATTTTGCTTACGATTGGGAACAAGGGTTCAAACATCACCCCTAAAACTAAAATAAATTGTAACTTTCAAAGAAAACGAGAAGCAAAGTTATTATTTGGAGGGAAGAAGCATTATAATATAGAGAACACACTGTTTGACGGAAATTTGCTTACGATGGGGAACAAGGGTGGAAACATCACCTCTATAACTAAAATAAATAGTGGCTTCCAAAGAAAAGGAGAAGAAAAGTTATTATTTGGAGGGTAGAAGCACAATAATGATGGAAACACACCGTTTAAAGGAAATTTAAGAAGGAGAACAAGGGTTCAAACATCACTCCAAAAACTAAAATAAATTGTAACTTCCAAAGGAAACAAGAAGCCTGGAGAAATATGGAGAAAACACTGTTCAAAAAAATTTTGCTCACGATGGGGAACAAGGGTTCAAACATCACTCCTAAAACTATAATAAATTGTAACTTTCAAAGAAAACGAGAAGCAAAGTTATTATTTGGAGGGAAGAAGCATTATAATGTAGAGAACACACTGTTTGACGGAAATTTGCTTACGATGGGGAACAAGGGTGGAAACATCACCCCTATAACTAAAATAAATAGTGGCTTCCAAAGAAAAGGAGAAGCAAAGTTATTATTTGGAGGGTAGAAGCACAATAATGATGGAAACACACCGTTTAAAGGAAATTTAAGAAGGAGAACAAGGGTTCAAACATCACTCCTAAAACTAAAATAAATTGTAACTTCCAAAGGAAACAAGAAGCCTGGAAAAATATGGAGAAAACACTGTTCAAAGGAATTTTGCTCACGATGGGGAACAAGGGTTCAAACATCACCCCTAAAACTATAATAAATTGATACTTCCAAAGAAAACGAGAAGCAAAGTTATTATTTGGAGGGTAGAAGCATTATGATGTAGAGAAAACACTGTTCAAAGGAATTTTGCTTACGATGGGGAACAAGGGTTCAAACATCATCCCTAAAACTAAAATAAATTGTAACTTCCAAAGAAAACGAGAAGAAAAGTTATTATTTGGAGGGTAGAAACATTATAATGTGGAGAACACACTGTTTGAAGGAAATTTGCTCACGATGGGTAACAAGGGTGGTAAAATCACACCTATAACTAAAATAATTTGTTATTTCCAAAGAAAACGAGGAGCCAAGTTAATATTTGGAGGCTAGAAGCATTATGATGTAGAGAAAACACTGTTCAAAGGAATTTTGCTTACGATGGGGAACAAGGGTTCAAACATCACCCCTAAAACTAAAATCAATTGTAACTTCCAAAGAAAACGAGAAGCAAAGTTATTATTTGGAGGGCAGAAGCATTATAATATAGAGAACACACTGTTTGAAGGATATTTGCTTACGATGGGGAACAAGGGTGGAAACATCACCCCTAAAACTAAAATAAATTGTGGCTTCCAAAGAAAACGAGGAGCAAAGTTAATATTTGGAGGTTAGAAGCATTAAAATGTAGAGAAAACACTGTTCAAAGGAATTTTGCTTACGATGGGGAACAAGGGTTCAAACATCACCCCTAAAACTAAAATCAATTGTAACTTTCAAAGAAAACGAGAAGCAAAGTTATTATTTGGAGGGAAGAAGCATTATAATGTAGAGAACACACTATTTGAAGGAAATTTGCTTACGATGGGAAACAAGGGTCGAAACATCACCCCTATAACTATAATAAATTGTAACTTCCAAAGAAAAGGAGGAGCCAAGTTATTATTTGGAGGGTAGAAGCATTATGATGTAGAGAAAACACTGTTCAAAGGAATTTTGCTTACGATGGGGAACAAGGGTTCAAACATCACCCCTAAAACTAAAATAAATTGTAACTTCCAAAGAAAACGAGAAGAAAAGTTATTATTTGGAGGGTAGAAGCATTATAATGTGGAGAACACACTGTTTGAAGGAAATTTGCTCACGATGGGTAACAAGGGTGGTAAAATTACACCTATAACTAAAATAATTAGTTATTTCCAAAGAAAACGAGGAGCCAAGGTAATATTTGGAGCGTAGAAGAATTATAAGGTAAAAACACTGTTTGAGGGAAATATTCCTGTAAAAAAATAGTCATAATTATTGGATTTTTCGTCCTACTTCTTAAGCCAAATACGAAGCGAATTGCCCTTTTTTCTAATTTGAAAATAGATTCGAAGAGGTGCAAACTACAAGAGTCCTAAAAAGGCAGGATGTGTTATAAATTATGGAACCAATGTGTTGAAGGACATGTAAATCTCAAAATATTATTTTATTGACTACAATGAACAATCTTATTACCTCTGATGATATATTTAAACTTTTATATAAGATTATAGCGAAAAATCTCAAATATATTGGAATCGTCCCGTAAGTTATTGTGAACCTTCAATTGTACCTCGTTACAAACAGTCCATTCGCTATTATAATCATCACTAGGAATTCTCTGCGATTTACGACTTATGTTATGTCGTTTCTCTTAGTAAATTCGATTGTATCCACCAACTATAATTTTTAAAGCGGTGTCTTTTTCTCTTTTCTGGTAAATAGCGTTTTTTTTGTTAAATAGTTGGTATCAGTTTTGATAAATGTGCAGAAAATAGAAATGGAATATCGAATTGAGCTTTGGATTGCTTAGCAAAAAATAATCCATGATATTTCAACCACTTTTTTCTATCTCCTCTAATTTTCGACATGCTCTGCAAAACCATCCAGTCTGGGACACCTGTAAAATTGTCGTATTTAAAGCGTGTTACCAACAGATATCAAAGAATAAAAATATATTATTCTACGCCTTACAACTAGTTTTGAAAAATATTTTTCAAAAACAGTGACCATTCAACGAAGAAGAAACAACTACTTCTCGGGCTATATACCCCGACAGGCATTGAATGACACTTCTAAGTCAAACGGGGTTGGTAAATCTACTAGATTTAAACCAACCATTCTGGTTTGCAGCTAGAAGGGACAACATAACTTGTAGACCGGTTTCGGCGTACTGCGCCTCATCAGTACAAGGTATATGTTATCGTCCGAGAGTTAATCCCGAACTGAAATGTGACTATAATCAACAACTGATGTACATATCTTCCAGTTACGGAAATGTTTTAGTTGCGAAAATAGCGATATCTCACCTCCAGTCACAAACCAAAATTCGAAATTTGACAACAAGCTCGTTAGCTTGAAACATATAGAATTATTACAGTTTCCTGTGAAATTGTCGTATTTAGTAGTAGTAGTAGTTTTACAGGAAACTGTAATAATTCTATATGTTTCAAGCTAACGAGCTTGTTGTCAAATTTCCAATTTTGGTTTGTGACTTAGAGGTGAGATGTCGCTATTTTCGCAACTAAAATTCACGCATGAGTATCATACAATGTTTTATCTACGACCACATTAAAAATAATTTCCCTTAATTATATATTACATAACCTCTCTTTTTAATAATTGTGCTTGAATTATTACCTACCGTCATCATAAGAAATTCATTATCTGGTGCTCCATTTATAAAATCCAAAATCTGTTTCCTTGTGAAAACTTTTGCTTTTTTTGGGTTTATGGCTCTCTGATTGTCGTTTTATGAAGGTAATAAGTTTATGAAACTGTTCAAATTTAAATTTATGGTAGTTTTCAACATTGAATATTGGGACCATAACGTTGATGATTTCCATTGACTTTTCCGAGAAATATGCAATAAGAACATTTTCCGTCTATATTTTAATTTTTTTAGTGTTACACCAATCCAAAAAAAAGTGAGCGGTCGTTGGTCCGCCGACAGAAGCTTGCTTGTTATGCAGAATAAAATGACCATTTTTGACCATTTTCGAAATTTTTGACCATTTTTCAAAAATTTTGACAATTTTTGACAATTATTGACCATATTTTCAAAATTTTTGACTATTTTTTCAAATTTTAACAATTACTGACCATTTTTGACAATTATTGACCAACTTTGACAGTTTTGACAATTATTGATCATTTTTGACAATTTTTCAAAAATTTTGACCATTTTAGAACATTTTCCCAAATTTTAACAATTAATGACCAGTTTTCCAAATTTTAACAATTATTCACCATTTTTGAGCATTTTTGACAGGTTCTGACAATTATTGACCATTTTGACAATTATTCAAAAATTTTGACAATTTTTAACAATTATTGACCATTTTTGAGCATTTATGACAGGTTCTGACAATTATTGACCATTTTTGACAGTTTTTCATAATTTATTGACCATTTTTCAAAATTTTTACAATTTTTGAACATTTTTCCAAACTTTAACAACTATTGACCATTTTTGACAGTTTCTTACAATTATTGACCATTTTTGACAATTTTTCAAAAATTTGGACAATTTTCAAAAATTATTGACAGTTTTTTATAATTATTGACCATTTTTTCAAAATTTTAACAATTATTGACCTTTTTTGGACAATTTTCAAAAATTTTGACAATTATTGACTATTTTTGATCATTTTTTTAAATATTTAACAATTTTTAACAATTTTTAACAATTTTTAACATTTTTTAACAATTTTTAACATTTTTTAACAATTTTTAACAATTTTTAACAATTTTTAACAATTTTTAACAATTTTTAACAATTTTTAACAATTTTTAACAATTTTTAACAATTTTTAACAATTTTTAACAATTTTTAACAATTTTAACAATTTTTAACAATTTTTAACAATTTTTAACAATTTTTAACAATTTTTAACAATTTTTAACAATTTTTAACAATTTTTAACAATTTTTAACAATTTTTAACAATTTTTAACAATTTTTAACAATTTTTAACAATTTTTAACAATTTTTAACAATTTTTAACAATTTTTAACAATTTTTAACAATTTTTAACAATTTTTAACAATTTTTAACAATTTTTAACAATTTTTAACAATTTTTAACAATTTTTAACAATTTTTAACAATTTTTAACAATTTTTAACAATTTTTAACAATTTTTGACAGTTTTTGACAATTATTCACCATTCACGTTTCACACTTGTTAATGACAGTACAAAATTATCACAATTACAGAACCTTTGACAGAAAACAAAACACAAAACTATCAAAGGTAACTTAATAAATATACAAATAAAAAAAAATGTTATAATGATTATCCCATTTAAAAAGCATTGTACTTTTTCGCACTCTTTTGGGTGTTATAATGAAACTTCCATTTAAAAAGCATGATTCTTTTTCGCACGCTTTAGACGTATGTATAAAATGTAATTTCACGTATTTATGAGTTTGTAAATGCTTAATTTTAATGGTGGTCGTAGATAAATAATATTTAAAAAAGAAAGGACCTACCCCTCAGACCGGAAAGCATCTGTATTGGTTTTTCGCCAGACATTTTTTTTAAGAACTTGTGCTAAGGAAAATAATAATCTACAAGTTCCGAGTGCACAAAAAACCATTGGACAAAGAAACTTCAAGTATTTAGCACCTCGTTTTTATAATTTTTTACCAGAAAATTTTAGAAATTCATACACGTCAAACCAGTTTAAAAAATGATTCAGATTATTTTTGCTATCCAATCGTAGACAACTAATTTCTCACTTTTTCATTTAACTTGTTGCGTTAATATTACCAAATTTTTGATTTTTTTTATAAATATTTTTATTAGGTACATATATTTATTATACTGCTTCATAATTTTGTAAAATTGTGTTAAATTCAATTGTGTGTGTTCTATGCAAAAAATGTTAAATTATAATAGTGTTAGATTATACACCCACCGGAAAAAAACTGGGCCACCTAAAATTTTGCTGAAGTTCGTTGTCCAAGAACTTTCGTAATTTTTCATCAATTTCAATTGTTTCTACGCCAAATTGTAGATAAATTCTTTGGTATTAAAACAAACTCCAGAAAAGTTTTCCAGAAATGTTGACAGCTTATTTATACAAGGTGAGAAAAAAACATGTATTTGTAGTCCAATTTCTTAGCATCCTGTGGAACATTTCAGGAAATTTGTAGAGTTTACGCTCAGTTTATTACAAATACCATCCTTTTCGCCATCTCTAAGTTTTTATTTCACCTCAATATCTTGATTTCTTTTGAAGATGTGTATCTGTAAATAAATCTGCAAATAAAAGCCTGGAATTGTTTTAGGGAAAAACCAAGATATGAATACCAGGGTTATGTATTGTGGACAATTTTTAACTATGCTGTAGGACGATCCAGATTTCTTGAATGAGTGTGGTTCTTAGATAAAAGTAACATTCACTTGGAGGGTTACATTGATAAGGAAACAACTCGTTTCCTTGGCTTCAATAAACCTGACGTTATTATCCAAAATCCGTATTTCATTGAGGATAATGATGTCAAACCTGTTTCTACTACCCAGGAACGTTAAGAAACATTGTGGTAATGCCATTTGTACAGGATCTCAGAAGGTTTTGTCGTGCCAGGAACCTTCGGATGGAAAAGCCGGGGCAAAGAGTCACACTCCTCGACGATCGATAGCATTGCTGCAGGAAACTTTTGAAAGGCGCATCATTTCCCGCGGTTCTAATTTCAACTACCCATTACATTACCTCGGTCTTACACCCGGATGCCTACGTATGGGGTATGTTAAATGAGAAAGTCTTCAACTTTACAGACCCACCCAGAACTGTTAATGATTTACGTGAGAAGATCGTCTCGTTTTTCAAGAATATGCAGCAGCCTGTGTTCTCGAATATGTTTGAAAATCTGCGTGACCGTTATGAACAGTGCCTACAGAGCAATAGCGCACATTTTAAACATTGTATAGAAATATTAATGTATAAGGAATAAGTAATATACTTCAGTATATTTTGGCGCATACTGTACTTAGAAACCCCGTCATACCAATTTTCACTTTCCAAACACTCTGTATAATTAAAAACAATGTGTTGTTATTAAAAGCAAATGAAGATTTTGTATAACTTTATCCACACCATATGCTCGTACGTTGTATATTACGGAGTTATAACTGCCATAATTTCAGAGATTAATAAGAGATCAGCTGAGATCTACCCTGGAAATGAATTTAATTTCCTGGATGTAAATTACGTGGTGAATGTCACATTGAATGTACCCTAATTTATGAGAGGATTTAAGAGATAATAACTATGTAGATGTACATGTTATTTTCTCTAAATATATGACGATTATTTTGAAGATAACAGAATTTATATGTTTTTCAAAAAATATGTATACAACTTAATGGTCCTAGTTGTTGAACTATTTCCCAATAATGGAAAAATATTCACTTCTTTTTTCATCAACTTTTGACTTTACTACTTCTTTTCCTCTTCAAATATTTTTCCATTGCTTGGTTTTTGCACAAGTAGTTCATGTTTACTTCTCTTGTAAATAATTGGTTAATGTCTTCTTGGCATCTTTTCCAGTTAATTTAACTTGGACCTTCTTTTGATTTGGATGAATCAATTGAGTAGAGTGTTGTATCACTGCTCAGTCCCGATCCTGTTTCTTCTAGGAAGTGCAGGATCTCGGAGTTTGCCCAGAATTAAAACTATCTTTAGTGAGAGAGGGTCGGATTCTGTCAGTAAATGGGGAGGTATTTTTCCTTTTTCCTGGCAGAAACATCACTTAATTGACTCGTTAAGCTCCATACTGCATAGATTGTAGTGTGATAACAACTGACGATTCTTAGTTGGTTTTTGCTAAGACTCAACAGAGCCTTCTATCTCTTCCGGGAACTTCCTAGATATATTTTGACTGTTCCAATCCTGGTACGCCGTTCCAGAAGTATGCTTAGTCTTTTCATTTATTAGCTTTAAGTTTCGCCCTAAACTCATTAGGATCAGTCCCACTGAACGTTTCAGGTATTCTTCGTCCACTTTAATCTGTCAATAAGTGAGGAGGTGTTTTCCCTTTTCCCTGGAAGAAACGATATTCACTTGACTCATAAATCTCCATGCTGCACAGGTGTAGATTGAGTGAGAAAAACCCAAAGGACTCTTATTTGGATTTTGCTAAGATACAACAGTACTTTTCATCTCAACTGATTAAAGTTCCTTAGAGATGTTTTGACTGTTTAAATACTGGAACACCTTTCCAGAAAATGCTTAGTCGTTTGATTCCTCAGTTTTAATTTCCACCCTGAATTCATTAGGACCAGTTCCACGAAACGGTTCAGGTATTTGCTTTATAATTTATTCCATCACTATTAATTATTTCCTTAGTTTCCTTGAGCATTATTTCCATTCTACATTGCGGGGAGTCACATGCTCCGGTTGGCCTTAAACACTGTGACCCTATGAGATATTTTGTCCATACTCTACAGCTTTATTTCAATCCGAAGTATCTACACTTCTAAGAAAGGATATTTTTCGTTTTGAAGCTGTCTGTGACTGATCACGCTATAGGAGGATCTGCTCCAGGTATTGAGGCCAAATAATTACCCTGAAATTACAGATAATGTGTTCCACCATCTTATCTGCATTTTTACAGAGATGATATCTGGGTCATCAGTATCCAGTAGGAATTCCTGTGATTACTCCGAGATCAGATATCTGCTCCGAGAGCAATTCAGTGTAGCCAGCAGAAGGTCGTATTAACCTTTTTGTCTGTCTTCGACCTGGAGTAATTCTTTCTAAGTTTCTTTTCCCATTTTCGGACTTCTTCCACGATGCGGGCTAATATTGAAAACTCTGCACCAGCTTAACAATTGCTGTATGCTTATGATTTGAGAGCATGAAACGGTCAAAACTAAATTTCTCCAATTCCTAAACTACCGTGTAAAACACCAATATCCAAATTTTCTTCTTGAAATGGATAAATTTCTCATAATATTTTGGAATTCAAAATGAAAATATTCGTTAGTTATGTATTGAGTTTACACCTGAAGAATTCCAATAACTCTGATTTAGCAAATCTGAAATTAAATTCCTGAGATGTTTCCCATTGCACTTTAATTAACTCGCTGTCGTACTAATTACTAATATCACAGTGCTGAAGTTCGGGGGTGTTTCATGAAGAAACTCAGGTCACACTTTTATTAAATACGAGTATATATCGATTTTCAAAGAATATTTTAGAAACCACTCGAAACTAATAAAGAATTCTATAGACAAGAAAAATAAAACAAAGTGAATGAATTTTCAGGTGTTCTTTGTGCTGGAAAAATATCAGCGACTGTGGATGTTAGTCTTATATGTATACCAACTTTTTTTGCAAGCAATGTATGTGTACATACTTCCTTTTGCTTTCTACAGTTTTTGAAATCCAAACTTTCCAATTCGAGCAGCCTGTTAAATCCATTTTACAGTCCCATGTTAAACGCCAGAGGATATTTAAACTTTGTGCCGTTTTTAGCAGGTTAAAACGCTGTACCAGTTTCAATTGTTACGACACGCCATCTAGTTTCATTGTACGAAGTTCAAAGTTGGAATTTTTGTTGTAAATGACTCGAGTTGTAGTTGGAACTGTTGATAAAGTTTATCAAAAACCCACATTGGTGAATACTTTTTCTGGATGATACTAATAGTCCCTTGTATATGTATAACCTCACTTCCTTTCGTTTACAGTGTTTAATTTCACAGTGAAATTGACAGAAAATATCCCAGGGTTCATAGAGATAGTCATTACTTGCTTGACCATAATGTTGATATTAATAATAATGAAGGACCTTCAATTTACCCAAAAAAACGAATTACCCTCATTTTAATTTATCAGTAAGTCACGCAATCTAATTTTTTTAAAATAAAATTATGGTCTTCTTTATAATTGGGACACATGAATAAATCATGTTTCAACCCCTCAGAGTATGACACACTTTTAATTTCCTCGGTTGGAGATAAAAAAAACTGTGACAGTGAAAATTACACCACCTTTTGTTTTAGTATACTTAATTTTCGATAGTGTGTTGGAAAGAAAATATAAATGTTGTCGAAAAATGGAGAATTTATTCAGTTTCTGCCATGTTTTCATCGTTTCATTCCAAGTTTTATATAAAAAAAAAAATTCATAAATAAAATGAATGTTTGGGGAATTTAAAAAAAATTGCGGATACAGCCTCGTACACGAGATAAAAGTAAAACTTTTCATAACTCACACATTCACGGTACCGAGAATGTTGAATTTATTAAGCCAATCGATTGATCCAATCTATTTAAAAACTTTTGGTCAGTGGCGGCTCGTGGTTAATTTGATAGGGGGGGGTCATAGGTGATGTGACCAAAAAACTTGAAATACGGAACGCCACTGACCGTCCGGAGGCCTATCGAAAAACCACTCCCAATTTCTGCCCAGAAGTCGTTAAAATCGTTAAAAAAGCAAAATGTGTGGAGTTCCTTTCCAAAGCCCCAGAGGCAAAAATTTTTTTGGGCCACGCTTGTTTTATATAAAAATAATGCTCTCATAAAAAACAAACATATTTTATATTAAATATGACAAACTTGAATTAAATGATAATTAGTCTAAATCTTTTTAAAATTCAAGTGAAGCCTTCGATCTTTTGTATTTGCAGCAACTTATTACGTCAAAACACAGCTCATTATTCTCATTATTCCGCTTCAAATGCTCTCCTTTAAATCAAAATATAGCGGCCATCCCCACTACTCATCTCTTTTCTAAGCGTGTAATAATCAGCCGACGTAAGTCGATTCATCGTCGATATTAAACCGGGCTTTTGACCCACTTCGGGCGTGTTTCTCTCACGCCGCGAAAATCGTCAGCGCTCGGCAAATTCCGTTCCCATATAATACCTTGAGGTCAACGGTGGACTCCAGCCCGCTTAACAATTTTGGTTTTCGGCGAGTACTTGATGCTTGATGCGGAATAACGTTTACACTGGGATCTTGAAAAACGTTTACAGGGGGTCTTGAAACGTTTTAGGTAAATTTTATTTAAGATGAATACTATACTATATGTATAGTAGGTATATTTTATTTTTTAAAATACTTATTAAATTATTTTTTAATGGGAGGTCATCGCCAGCCAGATTGAATAACTGAGTACCCACTGTCGCTTGTTAGTTCGTTCGCGTTCAGGAATACTTGGTGCCGCCGCACCGACCAGCCAGGCACTGGGCAGTTGTTACTATAGTCACTAGCACTTATTAGCTATAGTTTTTTTTAATTTCCAATTGAAAAAAAAAGGTGAGCCGACAGAAGCTTGCTTCTTATGCACAATAGAATGCGAGCTTGGGAAAACCATGAATAAAAATACGGGAATTACATTAGGACCAGTACGTTCTACTAAGTTCCATTTTAAATTTTGTTGACCATTTTTGACAATTATTGACCAATTTTGACAGTTTTGACAATTATTAATCATTTTTGACAATTTTTCAAAAATGTTGACCATTTTAGACCATTGTTCCAAGTTTTAACAATTATTGGCCATTTTGTCAATTTTTGAGCATTTTTGAAAGGTTCTGACAATTATTGACCATTTTTGACAATTTTTCAGAAATTTTGACTATTTTTGACCATTTTTTCAAATTCTAACAATTATTGACCATTTTTTACAATTATTGACCAATTTTGACAGTTTTGACAATTACTCATCATTTTTTACAATTTTCCAAAAATGTTGACCATTTTAGACCGTTTTTCCAAATTTTAACAATTATTGACAATTTTTTAGCTTTTTGACAGGTTCTGACAATTATTGACCATTTTTGACAATTTTTCGAAAATTTTGTCCAGTTTTAAAAAATTTTGACAATTTTCGACAATTATTGACCATTTTTTCAAAATTTCTGACCATTTTCTGACCATTTTTTCAAATTTTAACAATTATTGACCATTTTCGACAATTATTGACCAATTTTTACAGTTTTGACAATGATTGATCATTTTTGACAATTTTTCAAAAATGTTGACCATTTTAGACCATTTTTCCAAGTTTTAATAATTATTGACCATTTTTGTCAATTTTTGAGCATTTTTGACAGGTTCTGACAAATTATTGACCATTTTTGACAATTTTCCAGTAATTTTGACCATTTTTCAAAAATTTTGACCATTTTTAACAATTATTGACCATATTTGATAGTTTTTTATAATCATTGACCATTTTTCAGAAAATTTTACAAGTTTTGACCATTTTTTTCAAATTTTAACAATCATTGACCATTTTTTACAATTATTGAACAATTTTGACAGTTTTGACAATTACTGATCATTTTTTACAATTTTTCAAAAATTTTGACCATTTTAGACGATTTCGCCAAATTTTAACAATTATTGTTAATTTTTTAGGTTTTTTACAGGTTCTGACAGTTATTGACCATTTTTGACAATTTTTCAAAAATTTTGTAGTTTTAAAAAATTTTGAAAATTTTTAACAATTATACTGTTTTCGACAGTTTTTATAATTATTGACCATTTTCAAAATTTTGACAATTTTTGACCATTTTTTGAAATTTTCACAATTTTTGACCATTTTTCAATATTTTAACAATTATTGACCATTTTTGACAGTTTCTGACAATTATTGACAATTTTCAACCATTATTTACCATTTTTGACATTTTTTTATAATTCTTGACAATTTTTTCAAAATATTAACGATTTTTAACCATTTTTCAAAATTTTAACAATTATTGACCATTTTTGACAGTTTCTGACAATTATTGACCATTTTTGACAACCTTCAAAAATTTTGACAATTGTGAATATTCCAAGATATTTAATAATTTTTGATCATTTTTCAAAATTTTAACAATTATTGACTATTTTTCACAGTTTTAGACAATTTTTGACAGATTCTGACAATTACTGACCATTTTTGACAATTTTCCAAAAATGTTGACAATCATTGAACATTTTTTTTAATATTTAACAATTTTTGACCATTTTTAAAAATTTTAACAATTTTTGACGATTTTTGATTGATTTTGATTTTTTATTGACAATTATTGACCATTTTTTCGAAATTTTCACAAAAATTGGGCATTTTTGGCAGTTTTTGACAATTATCGACGTTTTTCCAAATTTTTGACATTTTTTGAAAATATTTGGCAATTATTAACCATTTTTTCAATATTTTGACAGTTTTTGACAATCATTGACCATTTTTTTTAAATATTTAACAATTTTTGACCATTTTTGACTGGTTTTGATAATTATTGACCATCTTTGACAATTATTGACCATTTTTGATAGTTTTTCAAAAATTTTAACCATTTTTCAAAATTTTTGATAATTATTGACCATTTTTTCAAAATGTTTACAAATATTGACCATCTTTAACAATTATTGACCATTTTTCCAAATTTTTGCCAATTTTTGAAAATATTTGGTAATCAATAACCATTTTTTCAATATTTTGACAGTTTTTGACAATTTTTGACAATTATTGACCATTTTTCCAAATTTTTGACTAGCCTTCCCAAAAGTCCTATGTCGTGCAATAAGAAGAAAGCTTCAAAAATCGTGGCAAAGCCCTTGCTACTCCCTCCACGCCACTGCGTCGGAACTCGTAAATTTTAAATATAAACTCGTTCTTTCATGTTATTTATCTTCAAAAAGTATTTTGAAAGTAAATAAGCTAACTAGATTTTATTATACAAATCTAAAATATGTTCTTATGTCTTGTATTTTTTGAAATTCTCAAAGATAACGAGTGAGACTTATTCTCACCTATCGCGTTGGCAACAATGGTCCAACTTTGTGAAGATCATCTGAGTGATTAAGTTGGGGTATGTGGGCTGGGTTTAATCATTGAGAAATCAAGGCACGTTAAATGCTAAGCTCATAACGGTAAACGAGTCGCTTAATCTGAATATTCAGATCAGTTGCGCTCAGACTCTCCTCATCACGGCAACCGCACTACTAATGAGACTTTAATTACCAGATAGTTAATTTACCACAAAAAAAAATAAATATAAAGTTAATAAGAAATGTGTGTCGCATAAAAATGTAATTTTTTTAAATGTTTGTTCTACAGCAATAATTTCATGAGATGAACAAAAATACTGTTCACAGTCACTTGTATAATTTGAAGAAAAAGGTAAATTAAGGTCCTAATAGTTATTCGTCTTACACAAGATTTAATGCTGCGGCTGAGCAGTATTTTGTACTTTGAGGCATTAGCATCACTGCTCTTTGTACTCCAGTCTCGTGCAGTATTGAGCCATGCGTTTGCAACTACTACCAGTAACTTTGCAAATCTGAAGAAAATGCTTGGATGCCTTTGATGACATTTTTTATCTGAATTGAATTGTATATTACCAGATTTTTCTGACTATTCCAATAAAATTCTGGTTTGTTGGGAATAATTTAGTGAGTGCTTCCTTCAACTTATTGTTATCCTGACCTCAAACTTTAAGTACTTTTCTGTGTATACAGCATATTCTTCAATATTTTCAATGTTCATGGTAAAAATGTTAACAAAATGATGGAATAAGGAAAATAACTATCTCATTACCTTTCATTTGCGTGGCTATCCAACATTCCAAATTTTTGTTGATTAATGTTTTAACCGTGTCTTGAAGGGGAAAGTTGTGTTGGGCCTGCAATTAGGACGAGCAACATCAACACCTTGAAAGTGACACCATACCACACTTGAATACTGATGGCAACGAACATTATTTGCCTTCAGACGAGAGCTAGAGAAATTAGGTTAGGGGTGCTTCGTGTGTATTTTTAAGGTTAATTCAAATTTCCAACGCTGTATCTCAACTCATAAATCAGCTATCAAAACTTTATTATCGTATAGTTTTTATCTTATAGACGTAGGATTTAACCTAGTGCACCTATAACGTAAATAAAAAGACCCCATTAGGCTCGTAAAACATTCCCTATACGAAGCTCTCTGGCGACCACAGAATTTTAAATTCTGCAAATGTCGAGGGTGTTTAAGACTAGCGGCCCGGCATCAGTGAACATAAATAGATCCTAGATGGTATATCTGACCGGCTACAGCATTAATTCAGTATAAACTGCATGGGTCCTTTGTGGGTTTTAACTCTTGAATAAAAAGCATCAGGTTGAATTTCGATAAGAGAGATTTGTTACTATGAGTTTGTATGCAACGAATTTCTAGCTGAATTTCAACAGTGGCGGACGTATTAAAGGACTTGTATAGTCTGGAAAGATATAGGGATACAGGATACACTTTAACTGATGAAAATGAAATAGCAGATGTACTAGCAAAATAGGGAGCTGGAACACCCATTTGGGGACCGGTATCAAACGAAAATCAAGAATAAGATGGGACCATTAAGGATACCTAGTAGAGCTGAGACAATCTAAGATATTTCTGGGATATTACGATCGAGTGGAATCAAAAGAATGCATAAGCCAGAGCCAGACTGTTCTTAGGGTTTTGATAGGTGTAGTAACAGGAGATAGAAGGAGGAATGGAAGAAAGAGCATCCATTCACATACTGGCAGAATGTATGGTTATACAGGACACCAGTGCTCAGGACCTGAGAGACTACTGGGGTCGTAGACTGAGAGAGTAGAACTTCCCCAGAGAACACTTGCCCAAACTAAAAGCATTTGAACTACTACTGGTCACACATGAAAATTTCTTACAAGAGGATATAAAATAGGAAACCAGTATTACTCTCGTGAGGTGCGATTGATTTATGTTAGAGCAAACACTAGACACTAGACATGGAACGGATATTTGAAACACTAGTGGAGCAAGAAGAAAGTAAATTGTGGAATGGAAGATATAGCAATACAGATTCCTAGGGCACCACACCTGGGAGACTACTGGATAGAAGAGGGATACTTATCTAACTTAAATCCTGCAGCTATCCTAAAAATACTTCTACTAAAGGAGCTACTAGTCTTTGACTTTCATCAGAAACTAAGAAGAAGAATGGGGACACAATAGATCTTTTATGTCTCAGTGAAATTCATCCCCATATCCCGCGATAAGTCGCGTTAAAATAATTACTTTGAAAGTCGCGTTAGATTTGATCTAACAATTACTGTTTTTTAAGACTAAAGTGATGCGCATTTTTGGACAAAGATAATTAGAACAACGAATATGATGGCAAAGTTAAATTAACATTTCTTGATCGGAATCTTTTCCATGGGCAACGCAGGAGGTGCGTGTCGATATGGTTATCATGGTATGCTCCTTGCAAATTGGAAATTCCCAGCGTTGCATGGTGAAACGATTTTTCCAAATAGGGCAATACCTACATCGCATTTTCTTCTGTACATTTTACATTTTGGGGTGCTGCGGCGATCACATTTAAATATTTGCTATTTTTCTACGGAGTGTCAGGGGTAATATTGGGATTGATGCCCGGCGTGTTAGATGGGGAAGTGTCAACTGCTTTGGAAGATCCACTATGTACTTTCTTCTTGTTGTAATAACACCTTTATTAGGTTTGCAAATTGTTTGCCCATTTATTGGTGCTATGTATAACAACGTGGAAAATACGGTCATGGCCAGCGGTTGCTCTATCTTGTGACGCAATAGTCAGACTTCAGTCGATCTACCACGTCCACACCACCTTTAGTCAAGTTGTAAAATGTGAATACTTCGGGTTTTTTGGTTTCATTACTAGCTGGATCAATTGTGCCATCATCATGGAGTGTTGAAAGCATTAAAACGTTCTTGTTTTTTTTTCGGGATACACGAAACAAGAAGACAATTATTGTTATCATCTTCACCGTAAGCAAAAATACTAGACTTGACTGGCCGGTTTTTCATATTGATCAATTCTGATGGAATTTCTCGTTTATTATTAACAAGCAAATCATTGGCAAGGGGTATTGAAGTGAAATAGTTGTCCATAGTGATGTTTCTACCTGATTTATAGTGGATATTAGTCTCTTCACCACGCTAGCTGCAGCATTGGACAACTGAAAAGGCCCATCAGGTTGTTTGCCAGGATATATTTCCATGTTATTTGTGTAGAATGTTCTCGAATCAACTATGTATGTTGTTTGCAATATACTGCCTGAAGCGGCACCTCCCACGAAATGCTTCAATCATCCCAAGTAACACAATAAGCATCTAAGTAGATTTAAAATCTATTTTTGTGCCACTATTGAAGCTAATAGGCAATTAAATCCGTCCACTAAAGCTGCCTGAAGGGAGCGCGCGGTTTGACCTTAAAGTTGATTTTATAGCTTATAAGTAATTCAACTTGTAGGCCACAATAGCCATAATTAGCACCAAAAGAGCAATTGAAACTTATAAGTTTTAGCACTTTATTAGATTTGATGGCTAATATTGGCTGTCAAAGCGATATTAAGAAGCAGTCGTTTAGTCCAGATATCGAATTGAATTGAATGATCATGCGCAGATAAACATTTCTCGCGAGAATGTAATCAGGTTTTTGTTTTGGACAAATATTAGATTTATATTGGAAATTTATGCCAACAGTTATGTAACTAAGTGTTTACAAAAACAAACATCACCAACTGTGTTGGCAGAGATTTTTCCATCCATATATTATATGACAATTATCAATGTTTTTAAAACTGGAAAATATCATTGTGAGCCATTAGAAATCTCTGCAAACCTTACTTTTCTGTAAAATGTGAATAAAATACTTCTTGAAAACAGAGGGGCCAGTGATAACTGTGAGCAAAATATAATTTATAAATTAAATTGTTTCATTATGAATTACGGTGTTGTCATATTTAATTTTCATACTTAGGTATGAATTATATAATTATATCTAATTAAAAGTAAAGTTTTTTATAGTATTTTTAGTTGGATTGATTGATAATATACCTATGTGATGGATTAAATTGATTTATTTTTTCTAAAATTTGTATCCCAGTGTGAAAACAAATTATTTTCTGAACTAGATTATTTGCATATGTAAGTATAAAAAATAGTAGCCGGTCTACAAAGCTGGACAATAATTATCGGTAGGTATTATTTTTTGGCAGATGTTACATTATTGCAAATTATATTATAAAAACTATAATTAATGAATTAGGTGGGTCATTTAAGTGGTGTAGGTAAACTTAATTTTAGTCATACTTTTCTTCTCAATGCTATGGTCAGACAAATAGAATTACCTTGACGAGCTGTAAATCGAGTTGTTTAAAAAAAATGTATAACTGAGATTGTGTAATAACATATAAAAATACTTATGCAACTCCAATTACACAGTCTACTTCATAACGTCGTCTGTGCCATCCATAATAGGTATACCCTAAATTAGAACTTATATGCAACAACATATTTTATTTTTGACACTTCAAATCCTTGAAAAAATATATGAAATATATATAATAGTTTTCTACTTATTTAATTTGTTAAAGAAAATAATAAAGAATGCTCGGTGCTGGGAAACCAACCTTCAACGTGCACAGGTCAAAAAGGAACAAATTACTCCTTAACCTGTTACGCTATCTGTTCACATATTATGTGAATATTAATAACATCATTTATTAAAGTGAAATTGTAACAAATAACTTTTAATAATATGTATTTATTTAATATTTAGGTAATAAGTGATACAAAACTTAGTGTAAGATAGAAGATAGGTATGCAATTATTCCATATTTTACTATGTAACATGTCTATCGACCTGTTTCGATTTTACAGAATAAATCCTTTTAATTAGCGCTCGTCGTCACTAGCCACTTCCAATTATAGTTCTGTGATCCCACACTCTTCAACCCTGACCGTAAGACAATTGACGTCTGCCAACGGACGCTTCCATTTTTTCCAACGCCATGAGAAACACCCCTTTCCGTTATCGTCTGCCTAAGGGGAAAGATCATCTTTCGCTATCTTTCATATCTTAAGTACCTATCTTATGAATTTTGCTGTGGTAAGCACAGCCGCAAGGATATAACCCTAGGATATAACCCAAGGATATAACCCTAGGATATAACCCTAGGATATAACCCCGACGATATAACCCCAAGGATATAACCCGAGAATATAACCCAAGGATATAACCCCAAGGATATAACCCGAGAATATAACCCAAAGATAGAACCCGAGGATATAACCCAAGAATATAACCCGAGGATATAACCCAAGGATAGAACCTCAGGATACAGCCCTAGATCAAAATACCGCCCTAGAACAGAACACATCAGTTCAGATCAAGACCTGACTTCTTCTCCAGAAAACCACTTCATCTAAGCTAAGTACCTATAAAAGTACAATTTCCGTTATTCATTTCCTGTGGCAAAATAAATTAAAAATTGGTTTTTAATTCTTTTTTTTTTTTATTAGAAATCCTCAACTATAAAAGTTGAGGGAGATACAGCCCGGGGTAATTTTTAGTAATTTTTTTTAATTGTTAACTTTCATTTAAATTTTACAAGGCGTTTCTACCTTTTCCGCCTTAGTTTTCAGTACTTTTTATGGTTAAAAAGGTAGTGGCGCCCTCAATTTTTACAACCCTTCTGTTATCCTTGTGTGACATAAACTTGGGGTCGAATCACCCTTGAGAGGAGTCTCTAGCCGGAGCCCTTCGAGCTGGTGCCCTGTGAGGTACAGCCATTTACCGTTACAACTAAAGAACTAATTATTAACTATTTTTTTTTTCAATGTAATATCATCACGACATGACATAAAATGATTTTAAACCTTTTAATTTTTTCGAGCCAGTCTAATAATTTCTTGACTCTAGTTAATTACAGAGACTATGGCAACATTGCTTATTATCGTGGGCAAATGGTTCGGCCATATCTTTATTGTATTTAAAAAGCATTTTTCTAGGCCAATAAGAAACTTTATGGAATTAAAAGCTAGATAGCTGTTTGTTTTGCTTTGTGAAAGCTTTCAAAATTGAAAAGTTGAAGAAAAAGAAGATTAGTGTGAGGTTATATTTTTAGTTATAGATTGACTTAAATTTTATATGTCATGATTCATAATTATTTTGCAATGAAATATGGTCACTTTTAAAGTTATTGAGACCTTAGAGAACGGAGAAAAAATGTTGTGTGTTGTTCCTGATAAAGCACCTGATTTTAACTGAAATTTTCCGTAATCCGTTTATAAATCCGTTTTGGAGAATTGGTAATATTTCTGCAATAAACTGTAATAGAAATTCATTGGCACAGGGTGGGTTTGGCTTCACCATAAAATATACCAATACTTTTAGGGGGCACTTTATAATTATTTTGTATTGAAAATAGTATTGGCCAACGTTGCTACGTTGAACTATTATGTATGATTAATCCATCTATGCTGATGTTTAAGAATACCTCACCGGGACAAACTGAAGAATAGTTAAGAATGTCTTTCAAGGCAACCTCAAACCCCCCCATGCCAATACTGGCCATTGCCCATGTCATCAATGGTAACTTTTCTGGGTGTTTCCAGTGAAGTTCTGGGATCGTTAGGTATGTCTTTTATGTTGATTCTATGCAATTCTCCAATTAATCCTTTTAATGCAATATGCGTAATATTAAAATTCACAGCCCATTGCCATAAAAGCTGGGTATTATTCTCTTGGCAATCGTTATCGTCATAATTGCCTGATCTTTCGTTGCCGCTTTCAGTCATATACTCAAAAATATCTCGCATTAAGGTTAGCAATACTGTAAGAAATTTTTTGGAATTTATTTCCATTTAAAATCCAAATTATTTCCAATACAAAACTTTATAGCATTGCTTTTAAATGGCACTAATTGAAGCACTTAGAGGCATTTTATGACCATACAAAATTCCAATTTCGCTATTCATTTTTTTTGGTATTTTTTAAAGCCATTATTTCTATTTTTTTGGCTACTTTTCATGACTTATTAGCAATCATTGCTACTTAGTCTTGAAAGAGATGGGACATCTTTGAAGGAATGCTTAAATTATTCTATAAAATAATGCTAAGAATATGCCAAACTTTTTTCTGAATTATTTGCTTCGATCTAGCATTATTTGCTTGGTAAACGAAATGTGTTACTTGGGATTTCATCAATTGTTACACTCCAACACTGTAATTTTTGGAGCACTTTTTCACAAAATCTTCAAATTTTTCTCGAATTTGCGCCAAATTGTTATACTTAGCTCTTTCTTTTCTTGTGGTTGCATCATCAAACCTTCTCAAAGACTTCTCATAAGTAAGTGAAATCTCTTTTTGGGACATAACGGCGGCAAAATAATCGGATGCTACTCCATCAGTACTCCATAGGTCTGTAGTGTTGACATATTGGCTTCTCATAACTCCTGCCATATACAATACTCCTAAGAGGACATGCACTTCTATAAAATCAGTTGATTGACAGTCTCCTTCTCGCTGGTAAGATTCCCGTACCTGAGAAAGCTTTTGATTCGTATAAAGTTCATATAAAGTTCAATTTCGACTCTCTTGTCATCTGGAAGCTGCGGTATCAGATTGTGTGCACGTGTTTTGGTTCGAAGTAAATCGGGTTTTTGCTTCAGCCGTTCAGTCCCATCTTTTCCTACAAAAATGGGTACTCTATGTTGATTTTCAATTAAAAGCACAGGTGAATCTAAGTCAGCAATGAAGGAATCGTTGCTCTCTGAATCCGATTGATTTGTATCCGTACCGAGATCAGTACTATAGTTTGGCAAACATAACTGAAGCTGTGAGAGGAATGCGGTCGAAAACATTCGATATTGCCACGTTTAACTATGAAAAAGCTAAAGTGCTAAGTATGCAGTGATAATAATTAGAAAATGGACTTTTTATTATTAACAATATGTCAATAGTGATTAAACGTTAGTTCTTTAATGTGCTTGTTTCATTGGATTTTGTCTATTAACAATATTTTTTCAATTTGTGAATATTAAAAGATGAACACTTTTTCATATATGTTATTGGTTCCCTTCAAACCGACAACGTCGTGCGAAAATCATAATTATCACACCTTCCGGACTAACTCAATTGGTGAATATTTATCGATCCTCCGTTGCTAAGTAACCACCTGACTTCCTATTCGCAAGCGCGTGCATGTGTTCTTCCCTCTCACTTTGACAATTGACTGATAATGATTATCCGGTGGCGTTTATATTGTCAGTATTTACGGGAAATAGGAGCTGCTAGTCTCTGAGACTTTCATCAGGGACTATGTAAAAGTAAGGGGCACAATAGATCTTTTAGGTCTTAGTGAATGTCACCCCAATTTACATACATACAACAACGCGACCGATCCCGGGATATACATACATACATACAACTAAGAACTTTATACTGAGTTAACAACTTTTTTCCAACTCACCTATTTATCGCGTTAATAGCAAATATACGAAAATATCCTTGTTTTTTTTCTAATATACACCGTCGCGAATTTGAGTGTTGTATAGTGAGCTATATTTTTTCGTGCTAAACATAAACCTCTTGTTTCCTACCTGTTTACTACAGGTAAATCAATATGTGTTGCTATGGCTGCAGCATCATATCCCTCCTCTAAGTACCTGGATGTAAAGTAGCTTATTTTCAGTATATTTGTTTGTCTTTTGTAAGCTTTCACTTACCTTTACATCGTAATGCTCCCTTTAAAATGGAAAAATGGTCGCATCATTTCAAAATAGCCAATCCCATTCCAAAGTTCCAAGTTATTCAATTTTCCACTTCAACATAAATATACATGGAGAAATGATGTCCGGTAAATTTCTCAAATAATTCCTTGTAGAGTTGTGAAAATTGTTCAAAAAGTATGGAAGTGTTTGTAAACGGATTCCATCTCTCGTTTGGCTTGTAAAATAATTCTGCGTCTAAGAAAGAAAAATGGAGAGAATCTCCGGAAGTGCGGATTGTACACGTGTATATTTTCACAAGGGTTTGAATAACTGATGTCTGATATCGTGATATTTTCAGAATTACAATATGGAAATTCCTTTTAAGTTTTAACGTGATACTTTAAAGTAACTACAGAGGTTACAAAATCTCTAGAATTTACGAAAGGAAAAGATAAAGCGGCTCGCAAATAATTTCCTTTGATGATGAAAAGAATAATTTTTCTTGGATTACTTGAGACGTGAAATTGTTAAATGGGATATTTCAAGATTCACTCTTCAGTTTTAGAATAATATATTGGTTGTTAGATTCTATAGAATATAGTTTTATACAGGGTGAGTCATGAGGAACTGAAATTATTTTTACTCTTACTCTGACCTATGAGGTTAAATTTGAATTAAGTAGATGATATAGGTTAGCATTGAAATAAGTGTATGAGTGAACTTTTGGTATAGGATTTGATACACAATATTTTATATATTTTCGTAAAAAAATGGCAGAAATTAACAGACTTAATTCCTGAGTTACATTTTTTACGTTCAAATTTGTGAAAATTAAAATTGTTAAGCTTCAATTAATTTTGAGAAAAGTAATAAAAAAAGATATACGTTTCCATATTGAACAGTTGTCTTCATAAATATGCTGAATGTATCGAATTTCCACAGAAATTTGAATCAATCTGCTTTGTGATTGTTATCAAAAGTCAATTTGCATTTGCATCAAAATAACAGAAGAAAAGAAATGCGCCATGCTTTGACTTAATATCCAATTAGAGGGTGAAACTTTTGTTGAGATATCACGAAAAGAAAAATGAGAAGCAAGTACGCCCCTAGGGGTAAATTGGTGTTAGAATATACTTTTCGATATCGCATGAGAGAATTTTATAATTAAAAACGGAAAAATTGTGAATTATCAATGCTGGATACAATTACGAATTGCAAGATAAACTGGAATTGTTATTTATTTTTTATTTCAGTACTTTCAAAGCTTTCAACGGGGTGTCAGGTTTTTAAAACCAAAAAAAAATAGAATAAAATATGGTAAGCGGAAATTTTAAAAATTTTAGCGCACGCCCATGGTGTTCACAAATAAAAAATAAACCACTTTTGAAAAATGTATCGTATGCTCATGGTGAATAATGGAAAATAGAAGACTGAATTCATTTCTAGAAATTTCTTTATATTGGCAAACGAAATAGTTATTTGTGTATTTAGAGCGTAAAGTGACAGATTGCCGGCGATCTTTCGAATTTTACTTTACGCTCGAAAAACACACATACTTTTTTCTACAGTCGCCCTTTTAATAATTAAAACAGTTTTTTATATGATCTTAGGTTATAATAGGAGTGAATTTACTGTTTGGACCCTTACTTTGTGGAATCTACTCATATTAATGTTATATCCTTTAATAATTTTCATAAATTTTGTAATTAAATAGTGGAATTAATTAGAAACAGTTAGTTTCATTTATAACATTAATATAATAGGAGTGCTAGAATAATCGTGATTTTCGCTATTCATAACGATTAACCTTAAAAGATCTACTGACTAAGTAGGGATGTTAAAAAATTATCGATTTTTATAGTAATATTAATCGATTTTTAGTAAATCAAATTTATAAATTACGTGTTTAAATCGATTTTCGGAAGCGGCTCGTATTATTTATTGACTGTTTTTCAAAATTTTGACAATTACTGATCATTTTGGCTGTTTTTCAAATTAGTGACCGTTTTTCAAAATAATGACAATTTGTAACCATTTTCGGCAATAATTGTCCATTTTTAACAGTTTTTAACAATAATTGACAATTTTTAAACATTTTTGATAGTTTTTTCAAAATTTTAGACCATTTCTCCAAATTTTTGACCATATTTCAAAATTTTTGACAATTTTTTAGAAACTTTAACAATTATTGACAATGATCAACTATTTTTCAAAATTTTGACAATTTTTAACAATAATTTGTGACAGTTTTTGACCATTGGCCATTTTTGACCATTTTTCAAAATTATTGACCATCTTTGATAGTTTTTGACAATTATTGACCATTTTTCAAAATTTTAACAATTTTTGACAATTATTGACCAATTTTTTAGAAACTTTAACAATTATTGACAATGATCAACTATTTTTCAAAATTTTGACAATTTTTAACAATAATTTTTGACAGTTTTTGATAGTTTTTGACAATATTTGGCGATTTTTGACAATTTTTCAAAATTATTGACCATTTTTGATAGTTTTTCAAAATTTTAACAATTTTTGAAAATTATTGACCAATTTTGACAATAATTGTCCATTTTTAACAGTTTTTCAAAATAATTGGTAATTTTCAACCATTTTTGATAGTTTTTGACCATTTTTGACAATTTTTCAAAATTTTAGACCATTTTTCAAAATTATTTACCATTTTTAACAATTATTGACCATTTTTGACAATTACTGACCATTTTGACTGTTTTTCAAATTAGTGACCATTTTTTAAAGAGATGACAATTTTTAACCATTTTCGGCAATAATTGTCCATTTTTGACAGTTTTTAACAATAATTGACAATTTTTAACCATTTTTGATAGTTTTTTACCATTTTTGACAATTTTTTGAAATTTCAGACCATTTTTCCAAATTTTTGACCATTTTTGACCATATTTCAAAAACTTTAACAATATTTGACAATTATCAACTATTTTTTAAAATTATTGACCATTTTTAACAATTATTGACCATTTTTGACAATTACTGACCATTTTGACTGTTTTTCAAATTAGTGACCATTTTTCAAAGTGATGACAATTTTTAACTATTTTCGGCAATAATTGTCCATTTTTGACAGTTTTTAACAATAATTGACAATTTTTAACCATTTTTGACAGTTTTTTACCATTTTTGACAATTTTTTAAAATTTTATACCATTTTTCCAAATTTTTGACCATTTTTGACTATATTTCAAAAACTTTAACAATATTTGACAATTATCAACTATTTTTCAAAATTTTGACAATTTTTAAGAAATTGTCCTTTTTTGATTATTTTTCTAAATTTTTGACCATTTTTGATAGTTTTTGACAATTATCGACCATTTTTCAAAATTTCAAAATTTTTTGACAATTATTGACCAATTTCGACAATAATTGTCCATTTTTGACAATATTTGAAAATTTTGATCATTTTTCAAAAAAAATTCAAAATTTCTGACAATTGACGATTTTTGACACTTTTTGAATATGTTTGACCATTTTTCGAAATTTTTTGACAATTAACGACCATTTTTGACAATTATTGACCATTTTTGACAGTTTTTGAAAAAAATTGTCCATTTTTAACAGTTTTTGATAAAAATTGTCCATTTTTAACAGTTTTTGACAATAATTGACAATTTTTGACAATTATTGACCATTTTTGACCATATTTCAAAATATTTGACAATTTTCATATAATTTTTAATCTGATCAATTGTTAATTATTCACCAATTGAGTAAATTCGGAGGGCGTGGTTTGATTAAATAAGCGAGCGAAAAAGATTCCTCTTTTTTTGCGCTAGAGCGTAAAGTAATAATCCTCGGCATTTGTCGACTTTACGATTTCATTTGAATATAGTAATTAGTCATTTTACGCGCGACTGTAGAAAATTTTTTTTAATGTGACAATTTATTAGCAGAAGTTTCCAGCTACCATGGGAGTACGATAAAGTATTTATAAGGGAATAATTTACTAGTAAGAAATTTCTGTATCATGAGCCCACGATACAATTTATTAAGCGAGTTAATTGATTCAGAAGAACCTCCATCTACCATCGACGTACGATAAAAATTTCAAAGGAGGTTAATTTATTTATAAAAAATTTCCATTTACCATGGGCGGTCGATAAAATTTTCAAAGGGGTGTTAAACTTAACAAAAATATAATGTTTTCTCAATGTTAATAGTTGGCGATGGACAAAATCATAATGGGGAATCAATTATTTTTAATGTTTTTATTCTCACAAGGTTTTTATTCAACTTTTGGATGATTTAAAATAGTTTGCCATTTAAGCTGTTACCTACATTACCTAAAAGAGAAGTTAGCTACATAGAACCACAATTATGTCGTCTTCTTTTTAAAAATCGAGATGAAGTATAGGTTATGCTTATGTTATATTGCCTTTATAGTCCGATTTATTTTTAGGGCTATTAGATTATATTATATTATATATAATTTTACCTTCTTCATTATAAGTTTTTGTTAACGTATTTACAGTTAGTTTTCATTTTTGTTAGTGTTAGATATTTTTCGTAAATTATTAGAATGACTGGGTTCGTATAGGCAAATTCTAATAATTTACCACATTTAGACATTTTTATAGTGCATAAGTTTTTGAAAAAAGATATATCAGAAGTAAAGGGTTCCATAGCATATCGGTAAGTTTACATCTTACTATTAATACCTAGTGTATTGTATATTCATTGAGTAATGTCTTTATATCAAATATATAATGACTTTCATCAAAATGATCATCACAGCAATAGTAACTAGTTGTAGTCTGTTTATATTCTCTTCTAGTAGCCCCAAACCACAATTTTCGTCTAACTTCTACTGCAGGCGCAGTTACAAACTATTTACGAGTATTGTTGTGTTCGTACATTATGATACAAAACAAGATTTATATGATATTGACATTATTCCAACTCGAAAAATTGTGGAGAAAAACTAACTAAATTTGACTAAAAAAATATGAACACAATCATTTTATTTGTTTATAACATTGAAACGTCAAGCTCGTATAAACTGTAAACAAAAACCAAAAAGTCATTTGACAGTTCTTCAAACTTCAATTCGAATGGCCTTTTTATAACTGGCTATTAGTTCATAAAACATCTAAATCCGAAAGTGACTAACTTCATCTTTAAGTATGTGACGTATCTGTAGTGAAAGCTGCAAACATTTAGGAACAGTTAATTTCCAGTTTCCTCCTGAAATATTGGGTTTAAAAAATATTGAAAATAATTTTTGTACTTCAATAAAATATCAAAAGCCGGTTTAACAATTTATTTGTTTCATTTCTGCCAATCGCAGATTATAAAGCAAAATAAAATACATGGTGTGTTGAAAACAACTTTTTATCTCGGTGTCATTAAATCAAACGTTTGAATACTTTTGCTTTGTTTTCTGCAATTATTGAAACTTTTCAATGTAGCCGGTTAATCGAACGTAGATGGGAATCCTCAACTACTTACTTTTTCGAAGAGAATGATTCGTTAAACTTTTCCCTCTTTTTTGTGCAACACTCAAACTGCGCCCCGATTTCTCAAAACTTTGTACCGTGGATATAATTTATAAGTTTGTTGCAAACTGAAATGGGATTTTGTAATTAGCGTTCGTTGGTATCAAAGTTCGAGTGCGGATTTTTTCATTCTGTTCTATCAAATACCTCGTGCATGGAAGTGTAAAGATAAGGTATTAATTTATTCTGCAAATAACGATTCGTGTTCTTCGATGCAACCTTATAATTGATCATTTCTGTTACAAAATTGGAAATCTGGAGGTAAATTTCATGATAAAATGGGACTTGTCTTTATCATCATCATCAGTAGAAAACAATTTGGGTCGAGGCAGAAACAAAAACTTCTTTCGAAACAAATTCATTCTAAGGCGGAACTTGTCTTACGCCCAAGATTTACTAAATAATTTATTTACTCCATTGAGAGCCATTAAATTCTTTAATGATTCGAAGGGATGAAAGCGAAAATTATAATTAGAGCTACGGCCTACTTCTACTCAGTTGCTAGTATAGAATCGCCAAGAGACACCATCAAACAGACACGGACTCGCACGCGCAAAAATATAACAAAACCTAGGTGAAAGTTGTCCTTCAATAATGTCCTTCTTGGAGGAATCCCGAGGAAAGTCTCAGTAGTCCCTAGTAGTTGCTTCAGTTCTATTTCTTAAAGTAATTTTAGGATATCCGCAGCCTTGGGTAAGTATCCCTCTTCTATCCAGTAGTCTCCTGGGTGTTGTACCTAGATTCTGTATTGCTGTGCATTCTGCAAGCTTATGAATGAAGGTTCCTTGGATTATTCTAGCCTTATTAGATCTTTACAATAGCCAGTTCGTCTTCCATAGTACGCTGACGATGCTGTTCTTGCATGAGTCAATAGCTTAAGAAGGAGGAGCAACAAACTAGTGCTTCACTGAGTGCCAGAGCATGGGAGAATTGAGGAGAAATGGCTGATAAACCAGCTAGATCAGGCTCTCAAACGCCCCCGTCTGTGGGATGTTTAAGAGACGAAGTTGTAGCTCCAAAAATGAAGGCAGAGAGCAAGAAAACACTGTGGCACAACAATACACCAAGAGTTCTTGAAAACTCGACTGCATAAGCTTCATTTTCTATTATTAACTTAAACTCATCAGGAGGTTGGATACTGAACGGTGAGATATCACCTTAAAAGTATGGGACTGGAAGAAAACGACAGTTGCAGACTTTGAATTGGTAGCCAAGTCAACCAAAAAGATTCTCTGCAGATGTTATACCTTAGGCTGACTTAATTGGGACAACTGACGCTCAAGAAGCGTTCTTGCTAGCAAATTTGAATTCCCGATCACCTGAAGGGTTTTCGCAGCCAATCGACTACTAATTACAATTATTCGATAAAAATTGATTGTAGATCTTTAAGCTTTATGTGTATTTAAAACCAAAAAGGAGAATAAATAATTAACGAAAAATGACTTTTCCCTGAACATAATTCTAACTCAAGGAAACTACAAAAACTGTACAAAATAATTTGTATGTTATAGGTAGGTAGGTACCGCTAAACTTTTAATGAGGAGAAATATAACCTTTATTAAATTTGTTAAACAGGAAGGCACTGTAACTGTACATGAATACTTATGAAACATTCTAAAAAGCGTTTCGATTCCAGACCTGAACAAGAAAGCACTGCAGAAAAGTTGTGAGTTGTAATTGGATAAATTTTGTCGAATTAACTCTACGGGAACAATTTACTTAATAAATCGGAGAAAATTGTTATTATGCTGGTTGGTGGGAGTTTCAACGTAACAATAACAAATCATTAAGCAAATTGGGAGAGTTGCTATATGAAAATTTTTAAGTAGAACGAAGTTCTTGCGTGATTATTTTCCAGCGAAGAAGCCGTTTCTTTGTTAATTCGAAGCCAACTTGTGGTACGAGTAGCAAAATTGAATATACAGATTGTACCAATCTTACGACAAAAAATGTTATTAAGAAAAATAGTAGATGCCTTCAAGTTCCATATTTTGAAAATATCTCGAACTATACAAAATGTTGCATAACTCCGGTACAAACCAAAAATATGATTTTTTAAATAAGAACCAGTGTATATTGTACCGAATTCAGACTGCTCACATTTCTTGAAAGGCTTTGATATAAGGTTTTGCTAAGTTATACAGAGTCCTTTAAAATGTATGAACACGTTTATGTGAAATTAATAATTTACCTACGATTAATTATTAACGCTCTGTAGTTTACTGTGCGTTGAAGGAAAAAAATTTATTTTGCCCAACAGAGTTTTGTAATAAGAAGCAATTTCTCCGAATTCGATTGAATTTGGTACACGACTGTCGTTTATGTCAAATGTTGTGAACGCTTACTGAGAAAATGTAATGGTTTACAAAAAATTAAAAAAAAATAACTCTGTTTTTATGAACTTTTCAACAAAAATAAAAGTTACTTAACCGAAGATTCTATTTGTGCTATAAAACACAGGGTGTTCCATTTGAAAGAAGAAAGAAAATGAGAGGTTCGAGTTTCCGTCCACCCTGTATACAAAAGAAAAAAATTTATATTACGAAACTCTGCTAGGCAAATAATTTTTTTTTCTTCAACGTACAGTAAGCTACAGATCGTTGAATTAAATAAAAGTGTACATATCTTTTGTATACCGTAGAAAAACCTCATATCAAAAGCTTCAAAAAAATTGCAAGAAATCCGAATTCGGTATATTATACAGGGGTTCTCATTTAAAAAATCATATGTTTGGTTTGTAACGGAGTTATTCAACACTCTGTATAGTTCGAGATAATTTCAAAATATGGACCTTGAAGACATCAACTATTTTTCTCAATAATATTTTTTTATATCGCTTAAAATAACCATATACCGAGCTTTGTCGTACGATTGGTACACCCTGTATGTAATCATGAAATATAATGAGAAAATAGCGCGTAGAAGTGCAACTTTGGGAAAATCATTTACCACTTACAATAATTACAGAGAGGACCATCCAAAAATATTGGTACCAATAAAATTGAGAATTGAAGAACAACATTGAAGTAGAAGATATTGTGAATTACAAAAGCGCAATGACTGAAATGGCATAGATATGTATATAGAAGAGAGCCAAATGCACTAATTTGAAGAGTGTGTCTGTACTATGGACTAACTATGGAGGTAAATCTCACCCATACTTCGCTGGTTTAGTGGACAAAAACAACGCAACAAAGGATACAAACAGAGTTGCAAAAAGTACAACTCGCCTGCATGGGAATCACGAGCGCAGCCTTAGGAGTAAAGTTAAACCTTCCTTCACTACATCTATATGTACAGAAGATCACTCTGGAAAATGCCTATAGGCTTACTCAGGGTAAATCTTTGAAACCCAGTGACCTAACGAGGCATTAGATCTTCTTATCAACGAGATTACTGATGGTCACGCAAAAGAAGGACAAGCTCCTTCTTTTATCTTAGTGTATCCTACTGGAAGAATACTCCAGGCCATTGAAGCTTCAGAAATCTAATCACGGAGAGAACTCTGGATACTGCTTATTCGGATACTATTTCTGTAAAATGGACAAAGTCGAACATGCAGATTCTGCGATGAAGCAGATGAGACGGCGGAACACATTATTTGCAATTGCACTCCAACGCTGGAATGCCTGGAACAGGTCTACTTAGAGCCTGACCAGGCTACAGACCTAGCTTCAAAATAGATAATAGACTTTTCCAGAATCCTAGCCAATTTTGGACAGAAATGTATGTAGGGTATCGATAAAAGATCTTACAGGGCACAGTGAGATGAAGCAGACCAGGCCAATCGAACCCTTTGTAATCTACTATCTACAATAAACCTGAACAATGAAAAATGACCAACTATTTGGAAAAGATAAAGGAGTTGTTTGCCGCATATAACGAACAAGAGAAGATAATCAAATGATGATATAAGTTGATTGAATTTGAAAAAATTTGGCTCTTTTAAACCTTTTCAAAGACCAGATACCTTACTATAGTCTAATAAAGCAGGAGTGATATAAAAAACACTCCTAGACTAAATATTGAGTAGCCTAAAAAAGGAACTCATTGGATGATTATTACTTTCGAATAAAACGTTTTGGCTCCAGAGCTGCCTGCAGGTAATTTTTGTGTGTTGAAGTTAGCTATACCCCAGTAAACCAATTTATCCCGGTATTCGATAAAAATATAGTCATTTTTATTTTCGTAATCGCCTTTAAAACATAGATAAAATCATATGGTAGAAGAAACCTGCAAGCTATAAGTATTACACGATAAAAACATTCTGAAGCCTTAAAAAATTGTATATCACGTTATTTAAAGAACATCAGCAAATAATATAAAATCCAACCAGATAAATTTGAATATATTCTAAATAAAGTCACAGTAATTAAGACCAAGCAATTAGGATGGAGATTGGGATAGACCAAATTAATACGAGAGGGTTATAAAAATGACTCTCGAACATGTTGATTTATTTATTCCACAAGGTTATCTAGCATGGCATGGGAAGGCGAATGCTGCATTAAAAGCTGGAGAAGAAAAAGGAAAGATTGTTTTGATTCGAAAAAGTGCTAAGAAGTGTAGCTTTGAATTAATTAATGTCACTAATTGGCGCTATTTTTACTATATACCTTATATAAGTACCAGAAGACGTTCGAACTTGGACAGCACGAAACTTTCTCCATATTTTCCAGTTATAATATCCGTTATCCGGCTCGAAGGATCATATGTCGCAATTATGTTACGACAATGTTTAAGACTATGGGTGTATGCATGAATGGTATAAATATTACTGATGTTACGATAAACCATTTAAAACACAGAAAGAGTTATTACTTAACATTTGTACTTTTATTATCATGAAATCTCAACAATGACATTGTTTTTTCTTATTATTTTCCAATAAATAATTTTTGTCTATCATCTATCTATGTTTCTTTTAGCACAAAATAAATAAAGGAAGAGTCAATACTTTTCCTTTAATAATATTTTTAATAAAAAATAATTAACCCAAAACAATATAATGTGTTTGATTGTAGACATGACAATATTATTGATTTAGTGAAAATTTTATTTTAAATAATTTATTTTTTGGTACAAATTCAACAAAAACTAGTCGTATGATAATTAATAATAAATAATAAAAATTATTTTATCGACTAGCATAAAAGTCCAATTTTTTACATTTAATTTTTTTAATTTTTAAGAATTTTAGTTAATACATAAAAAACTTACTTAATTGAAAATAATTGTTCTTTCGGAAAATGAAAATAACCAGAAAACTAATCGTCACTAGACACGTAACGGCCAACGTCACTGAGGCTTCTAAAATCAACCACCGTCGTCAGAGCCCAAATGAAAACTGATCTGTAGAAAAGTCTCGCGCCTAAACACGTGCTTTTCCAAGAGAACATGCGCTTTTTCATCAAACATATTCCAGATATATTTATGGGATATTTGAAACATAAATGTTTTTCCTATGATCAGTGTATTATTATTGTCAAACAAATATTATTTAATTTATTCCTTTCGCGAAGTTGAAAAAAATAGCACAAATTAAGTGCAGATCAGACAAA
This sequence comes from Lochmaea crataegi, assembly GCA_947563755.1. NCBI lineage: Eukaryota > Metazoa > Arthropoda > Insecta > Coleoptera > Chrysomelidae > Lochmaea > Lochmaea crataegi. Next base: position 127,909,616 of record OX387422.1, read on the forward strand.
AAGAAAGTAGGAAGATTCGAAGAAAGCAAATTAGGTAGACTCAGACCACAAACTAAATAAAAATAATGAATGAAACATTGATGAAATAAAACAAATTAATTTGTTTAAATCTTCATTATTTATTTTTAACTGACGTTCAAATTAAAATTAGTGACGCGTTTCGCTACACAGTAGCTTTTTCAAACTAGTAAAGCTACTGTGTAGCGAAACGCGTCACTAATTTTAATTTGAACGTCAGTTCAAAATAAATAATGAAGATTTAAACAAATTAATTTGTTTTATTTCATCAGTAGTATGGATCTTCATCAAGTAAAAGCCTCATCTATTCAATTCAATGAATGAAACATTCCAGAAGAGTTATTAATAAAATGCGTTTGTTGTTATTTTTGTGACTTAATCGTTCTTGATTTGAAATAATAATGTGTCATTGTCGTTTTGCGTATCGGTTAACAACAATTCCAACAATAAATCATGAATAATCCTGAATAAAAAAACTGATAGCGAAGGTAATTGATATAATTGTTTCTCTCTTCAACATTAGTAACCAAATTTGTCTACATTCTGCTGAAATTTCCCATAAAAAAACAAACAAAATACTAAATCTATCCCAAGAAACGTACAGACGATATTGCTGCTTTCTGCTGGACATTTTATCAAGAAGTCTCTTCTCCATGTCTCTAACCTCCACAGTTGCAGCAGTTCTACATTTATGGTACCTGTTAAAAAGTTCGTTTTATTTTATGAAAAATATCGTAATTTTGAAATTAGCTGAAAACAGAGAAAAAATATAGTTTTTCTACAAACGTCAGTAAAAGTATAATTTTTAACGCATGCTGTCAGTGTCTTAAATGCCATTTTATGACACTGGTGTTAAAAGTAAAATACTTTTAGCATTAGTGCTAAAAGTGACCTTTTACTTAGCGTTTTGTCATCATGACAAACAAACATTTAAATCGACGCCATTTTTAGTCCATTTAGAGGTTTTTGCTTGTTTGTAAAAAAAATAGTGTATGCAACATATGCATAAAGTGTCTTTTTTTCACTCATGGAATTGACTTTTCCAACTTTTCCACTCGTGAAAAAAAGCAGCACTTTATACACTAGTTGCATAAATAACACAATGTTCTTGTCACAGGACGAGAGCGTTTTATTTTCAAATTCATAATTGAGTTGGTTTTCTTACAGTTTAAATGACATTCTCATTCTGCTCAATGAAATCAACCATACATACCCTATATCGTTTGAAAACATTGGTAACCAATGACAATACATTTAAAAAATTTAAGATATTCTTTAATTGGAGTTTTGCTTCACCCTGTATTACAAGATATACGAGATAGCAATCTAACGTATTTAAAAAAAAATTATAACCTCCCAATATAACCCGTATGAAGTAATCTTCACACATTACTAGATTTACTGACAGGTGGGGTGACACATTAGGGATAATTTTTGTATACTTTTGACCATATTCCACAAAATACCCTGTATAACCGAGTAAGATCGTACTTTGTTTAAAACTCTTGAATGTGGGAATTTAAATTTGTATTAAAACACACACATTTCTGGAAAACCCTTTATAGTCAATAATATTTGTGTTCGTTTATCTTTTACCAAGATTTGAAAATTTTATCTTCCAACATTACTGCGCAATCGTCCGAGAGAAAAACTTTGGGACACTCTGTATAACACTCAGGAAATGTGTCCAATGTGTTTATACGATAGCTATAGATGTAAATTTGGCACGATTTTATTAAACACTTCAGCCTCCGTTAATATTTTATAAAACCTTTTATAATAATTATAAAACAACTGTATAAAAATTTCGGCAGGTCCTAGAAAAATTTAACTATACCGAAAAAAATTGACTCTGTTTTCCAGTAATCCAGTAATTACGTGAGCTTTTTTTCGGTCAGTTTAGACTACCCCCCCCCCTTAGGTGAGATTTACCTGGACCCCCCCTCAGATTACGAGAGATTGACGCTAAAAATATTTTAAATTTAATTAATTTTCATTATTCGTGAAAATAATAATTTGTTTGTTGTGGACTATACTTATTTTATTTAAATTTAATAAATACTCTAGGACTAAATGATATTAATAGCCATGAGATTTATTTTAGCGGGCAAAATAATTTTTTTAAATATCTGTAATATTTTATATTTTTTGAAGTTAACGTGAGATTTTCGATTATCCCCTCCTCGGTTTAAATGAGATTTCATTGGGCCCCTCCCCCCCTATTCGGAGCTCACGTAACTAATGGATTCCTCCTCATACAAAAATAACCTAATTTTAGACACATCAATAGCTTAGAAGTCTGGCAACATCGACGAAGTATATTTAGCACATTTACGAAAAATCGGGTTGGAAATATTAAATCCTAATAAATTTGTTCTGCTCAACTACCAAACATAGCGTAAACTTTTATTACAGTTCCGGCTGTTATGAGTATTTTTATGTGTTTGGTGTTTAGTGCCATTAATTAGAGAAAATCGTTAAATGTTTATAGGGTTTTTGTTGCCTTAGAAAAAACATTTATTCAGCATTAAGGCGTTAATGACAGAACGAGTAAGTTTATCGCTATTTTCAGGTAGTGGACTGATATGTTTAACGTGGAAAATATTATTTGGTAAATATTTAATTAGAGGGATGGACTTTTCCATTATTTGTATGGAATCGCGAAGACAAGACATAGTCCAAGATGCTAGAAATTACTTATTTTTCAGGTAACTGAAAATTATACATGGAAATCGGCACTCAGAATTTAAAAAAAATTAGCAGTGCAGTTACATTTCTGTTTTTAGCATCTGATCTGTTCTCGACTTGCACTCCGCTGATCTCGCTTAACAACTGAGAACATTTCAAAATGGCTACCAATGCGCGTGACCTCATACGCCAACTGACAGAATTCCCATGTAGTTATCCTACTACTTCAGTTTATATACTATGATTACTCGGAAAATAGGTAACGTTTTAACGTCATTTTGAAAGTGAAACATGTCACTGTTATGCATTCACTCGTCTTGACATTATTGTTATGTTTGACAAATGCTGTTGTATTTTTTAACTCAGAAGGAGATAACAATATCACTAATTACGAAGAGGAGTCTCCGTATAATATCCATAAATGGATCCAAGGGCTACAACTGCAAACATGTGCCTTGGTGGCTATAGGATTAAAATATTTTGCGGTGAGTTTTTCATAGTCTAGCATAGAAACTACAGAAATTTATTCGTCCCAATGCAAATGTAAGTTTTTTAAAAGCTCGGCAAAATATTCAGTCTTCCGTACATTGCTTAAGATCAAGGCTGTCCAATCGCAAGTATCCGATAATAAATCTAGTCCGATTTACAGTAGCGTTTAAATCAACCAACCTTCTATTGTATCGATGGATTTCCAATGAGTGGCGTTTAAAAATCAGAATCTTATTTATTTCCTTTTTGCAGTTATTTGTGGAAGATATTAGAGAATCAAGAAATGGTACGTTAAAATCTACAAAATTCTTTTTGGGAATATGTCACCAAAGTACTTTGGAACAATGGGATTTCTGTTCAAAAAAACTTGCTAAAAAAAGGAAACATAAATGCAGATTTAAACCGAAAGATAATTTTTATGAAGGTAGAATTCATAGGAAGTTTTGTGACCTCAACGTTATGGTTGAAAATAAATATTGCATATGCAACTCTTTCACTTTAGAACAAGAAGCATTCAAAGTAAGAGGTATGAGGTTTTATGACACAAGTTTAGTTTGGACTCATAATCAGTTAATTCTGCATCGATTTAAAAAAAAATTATACAGGTAGATAGCCAAAAGAAGTGTCTTTAATTTCATCAAATATATACTGGGTGATATATTTAAAAAATCAATCTAACAAAATTTTTGATTAACCGTGTTTGAGTCCAAACATAACTACTTGTTTAAAAGTTATGAGATTTTGGAATACTGGAAAATATAATAGAACACTCTTTAGTAGCAGTTTAAGGATAACATTTATAAGATCAAGCAAAGTCTTATTCAAATTTTTGTTTTTAGGTTTTCCAACATGTTATTTCTCGCCACTACCACACAGTTTGTGTAAGTACAACGTTTGCGGTTTATCCAAATGCAGACCGTTTACAGCTCAAAATTTATTGCACTCCGTTGAATGTGATCCAAATTGCATAAGTGGAAACCCGGTAAAAGCATTTAAAATGTAAATTAATCTATATCTGCGGAATATTTTGCTACTATAACTGATAATAATCTTGAATCATATTCCTCCAACATTTTAGATAAAACTTTTTTCTTTACACCAGTTGAGGGCGCATCCACAAAAAAATGATTTCAAATTATAGACCAGTAGCATTGCTGAGTGTTTTATCAAACATTTTTTAGAAAGTTGTATATAACAAAATATTATGTTTTCTTGATCATTTCAACCAACATGGGTTTAGGTCAAAGAGGTCAACATTGACTGCTGCATGTCATTTTTTTAAGTATATATATATATATATATATATATATATATATATATATATATATATATATATATATATATATATATATATATATATATATATATATATACTACAACATCTTACTCTGAGGAAATTCTAATGACAGCAACAAAATATTTGTAATTCAAAAAATAATTATTCGGAAAATATTTGGACTACAATTTAGGGAAACCCACGTTCATAAAACACAAGATCATGTCATTTTATAGTATGGACATGATAACTATACAAGACATTCAAACGCCCTTCGAATACCCCACTGTAAAACTTCAAAATTAGAAAAGAGTATTGAATGTATGGGAATGAAGTTATACAATAAATCACCTCATGAATTCCAGAAAATTGTCTCTCTCAGCAGATACAAAATGGAAATAAAAAAATTATTAATAACTAAATGGCACTATTCAGTCAAAGAATTCCTTGTGAACCATTTTAATCTTTTTTTTTTACTTGAAATTTTTATTTTTTATATGTCTGTCTACTTTATTTTATATCCAATTTAACCAATTTAATAATGTCGCCTATCACTTTTGACTTATCCTATACATTTGTTTGAATGTCTTAAGGGATTAATGAATATTATGATTATTATCGTAGTGATGAATATCAAAATAAATATTTTTATCGAAAAGTTGGCGATCAGTATCATTAAACTTTTCACAAAATAATGAACTAGAAAAATTATATACTAAGTGATTTGTAAGATTGTATGATGTACCTATGGGTTATTTCTGCATCGAAGTTTGGAAGGAAACTAAACATTTTTATAGTCACTGGGTTTTAATTACTATTAATACTGTCAAAATAAAAAAAAGGCGAGCGGTTGTCAGGCAGCCCGACAGAAGCTTGCTTCTTATGTACAATAGAATGTGAGCTTAGGAAAACCATCAATAAAAATACGCGCAGTAAAATGCGATGTTGGGAATTACATTAGGCCCAGTACGTTATACTAAGTTTTATTTTATATTTTATTGACCATTTTTTTTAAGTTTTGACAATTTTTGATAATTATTGACCATTTTTTGACAATTTTTAACCATTTTTTCAGAATTTTAACATTTATTGTCCATTTTTTCAAAATTTATGACAATTTTTGACCATTTTTTCAAATTTTAACAATTAGGTATTGACCATTTTTGACAATTTTTGAGCATTTTTGACAGGTTTTGACAATTATTGACCATTTTTTACAATTTTTAACAATAATTGACCATTTTTGACAGTTTTTTATAATTATTGACCATTTTTACAAAATTTTGTCAATTTTTGACCATTTTTTTTTAAATTTTAACAACTTTCAAGAATTTTGACAATTATTGTAAATTTTTCAAAATATTTAACAATTATTGACTATTTTTGACAGTTTTTTCAAATTTTAACAATTATTGACCATTTTTGACCAATTTTGACAATTATTGATCATTTTTGACAATTTTTCAAAAATTTTGACAATTTTTTACCATTTTTCCAAGTTTTAACAATTATTGACCATTTTTGACAGTTTCTTACAATTTTATTATTGACCATTTTTGACCATTTTTCAAAAATTTTGATAATTTTCAACAATTATCGACCATTTTTGTCAGTTTTTTATAATTATTGACAATTTTTTCAAAACTATGTCAATTTTTGACCATTTTTTCAAAATTTTAACAACTTTCAAGAATTTTGACAATTATTGTAAATTTTTCAAAATTTTAACAATTATTGACTATTTTTTAAAATATTTAACAATTTTTGACAAATTCTGACAATTTTTCAAACATTTTGACAATTTTTAACAATTATGGACCATTTTTTCAAAATTTTGACCATTTTTCAAAATTTTAACAATTATTGACCATTTTTGACCATTTTTGACCATTTTTTAAAAATTTTGACAATTTTTAACAATTTTTAACAATTTTCAACAATTTTTAACAATTTTTAACAATTTTTAACAATTTTTAACAATTTTTAACAATTTTTAACAATTTTTAACAATTTTTAACAATTTTTAACAATTTTTAACAATTTTTAACAATTTTTAACAATTTTTAACAATTTTTAACAATTTTTAACAATTTTTAACAATTTTTAACAATTTTTAACAATTTTTAACAATTTTTAACAATTTTTAACAATTTTTAACAATTTTTAACAATTTTTAACAATTTTTAACAATTTTTAACAATTTTTAACAATTTTTAACAATTTTTGACAATTTTTGAGAATTTTTGATTGGTTTTAACAATTATTGACCATTTTTGATAATTTTTAAAAAATTTTAACATTTTTCAAAATTTTTTACAATTATTGACCATTTTTTCAAAATTTTCACAAATATTGACCATTTTTGACAGTTTTTGCCAATTTTTGACAATTATTGACCATTTTTCCAAATTTTTGAAAATATTTGGCAATTATTAACCATTTTTTCAAAATTTTGACAGTTTTTGACAATTATTGACCATTTTTCAAAATTTTTGAAAATTTTTCAAAAATTTTAACATATTTGGCAATTAGAGAGAGAACGCTTTTTCGTAACATCACACGTTTCACGAGAGCACTAGCCTTCCCAAAAGTCCTAAGTGGTGGAATAAGAAGCAAGCTTCAATAGTATTTTAGATATCGAAAATACAAAATTTTAAAATTCTATCTTATGTAATTTTTGAGAAACGTCTAATGACCGTTCGTCGTGAATAACCCTGTATACAATCAACCTGCCATTGGCTTAACTCTTACTCTTCGGTTTTTCGTAGCTAAAAGAATAATAAATATCTTTTATTAACAGTTTTGCGAAGGGCCATCATTTAGATCCTCCTCACCCCCAAAGATCCACTCTCGCTGGTCGAAATGGAGTCATCTGAAAACGGACGTAGCCGACATCAGTGAATCACCTCCCAACAGATCTTTGAATACAACGCCTAAGAGCAAAAAACACCATTTGGTCGCTACATGCATAAATAAGTATAAGTTAGTGTTATTCGATAACAAAATTTATAGTATGCATTTGTGATTGTGGTTTTTTCACCAGTCATGGACCGTAACGCGTTATTCTTCTCTGAATTTTCTTAAATAAACAATTATTTCATTTTCATACACCCACCAATTTTCATTTAAATAGGAAAAACATTGAGAACTATCGAATATCAATAGGAAAAATCTATGAATCCCTACAATTAGTCATCAAAGGAAAGATAGAAGACAAAAGGGAAGGAAGAAGATGTCATGGCTTCGAAGCTTCATACAATGCAATGCTAGACTATTCAGTGCCATCAGAAACAAAAACGACATATGAAGTGGCTAAACTCCCAAAGAGGGTTACGCCACTCTTTGGAGCGCTCCAGCTCATTTTTAGCTCTGAGTTGAGCAATCCCCATGATCTACTTATTCAATCATTCTACATGTTATGTCCTGCCAGATCCGTTGGTCTTTCGTTTTGTCTTGCCAATTGCGCACTCCAAGTCTTCTAAAGTCGTCTTTCACTTCTTGCCACCAAGTAGTCCTTGATCTATCTCTTCTTCTTGTACCACCAGGCTTTCAGTCTAATATAGAAGAAACTACAGCTTCATCTCCAGAACTTCACACATGGACAAAATCCCCTGCGGCTCCCTCGCTTGCATGGGAGTCAGCCTTTTTGGTACCATACATACCAAAAGGACCAGGAATCCATACCTTTGTAAAGTTTTCATATTGAGGAGAATATTTTTTTGGCAGTTTGATTGCCGATTGGACTAACGTAAAGCAGACCTGGATATCAAGTCACTCGATTGCATTGAAAAAGCTGAGTTATAAAAATTATGCAACAGTGAAGGAACTCCTTATCAAATTAAAATTATACAACGGATGCAATGAAACCTATATTGTGTTTGACGACGCAGAAATGTGAAGCAAACATCCAAAAAAATGGTTGTAGAGAGATTTTTGTTTTTTGGAAAATTGAATTTTCTATTAGTATTTAATGCCGATTCTGTACATTTTCTTTCTGTTCGCAGGAACAAACCAGATTTAGACTGTTTGGGTCCTGGAACTGGATGGTGAGTAAGTAGTGTTACTTTTTAGGAAGCAGAGAAAAGTTATAGATTAGCTTTCGGAATGGGGAAAGCGGTTGTGATATATGTTTTTAATAGTAGTATGTTTACGGAAATGATTTATTTAATGGAATGAAATGAAATGCGTTAATTTCTCCGGAGATAAACCGAGATTACTTAGCAGGAGTTTTGATACTGGAATATCTCGAAATATGTTATTAACTGGATACTTGATAAGTTTATTATGATTATCGTTTTGATTACAACTTCTTTCCATTCCCTCTACCACTTTTAAAACTGTATTGGCTTTAATTTATAATTTTCGTAAATGTTTTCAGCTGTCTATCTGGTACTACCAACTGTAGTTGTAGAACTTATGAAGAAGGTCAGAGTCTTAAGCTTGAAAAGATTTACTTCAAGGACATAAAAACAGGTAATTAAATCAGCAATTCATACCTATAGTGCAGTTACTGGGCTGAACAATAATCATAACCTCAATCTTTCTTAACGCTAGTAGTTTTTGCTGCATTTTAGACTGAGTCAACATGTGCTTTTTAGGTCAAAATTTTTAGCTCGCCTCGGAAAATTATGATCGAGGTGTCATTCGATTCGTCATCGCATCTAGAAACTTTTTGGAAAATTTGGAGTTTTGCTTGCAAAAATTACAAAAGTTATAAACAATTTAATAAAAAAATGGGTTTTTGTTTTTTGCGAATATCTCAAAAAGTAATCAAAGTTTTCGAAATTTGAAAAAAGATCCAAAAAGAGGAAGAAATTTCCTAAAAAAAGTTCCACCTCCCGGAACTCTAGGACCAATATTTATAATTTTTCTAGAGGGTTGAAAATACGGCCGAAAACGGGAACTCTCGCTTGCATAAGCTCCGCCGACTTCGGACCTTTACTGAGTAAATATTATTTAAACTTATTAAATATGAAAATTAAGAAATGAAAAAATTCAGGCACCTATAGGATAGATCAATGAACATCCGGCGATCAAAAATTTTTATCGCGATTTTTCAATTAATTTTCCATTAATTAATTAACAATTTTTTGTAGCACGAACATCAACATTGAAAGTGCGATAATTGTTAAACTATTAATCTGGGATTTTTTCCTTCTATGGAGCTATTTCTCACAAAGGCTATAGAATAGATTCCCGTTGTAAAAATTACAAAATTGTTAATTTTCACTTTGTTATTAACAATTTACTAAAGTTAAACATTATAAACCTCGATTAAACATTGAAAAAAATATTTTTTCTATAATATTGCTATTGGTCCGTTTTCTTATGATCATAAGCTACTTAAAAATGATTTTTAATAATTTTTATCCCATATTGTTTAAAAAATTGTTATACACAAATGCGTTGTTTATAATATAATCAAAAATTTCTTTTTGATAACATAATCTTTGATGAAAATTATGATTTAAAAAAAAACCGTTTCTTAAAAAAGTTTTTATTGCTTAAAAACGCATTTGTTAATTAACTATTTTTTTTTACCACTTGTTATGAAAGTTAAGGATTTTTTTAAAATCATTATTCATCTTGCTCTTCGATATCTGAAGAAAATTTTTTATTTTTATTCAAATTTTAATTGTTTATACAATAAACAATTTGTTATAAACAATTGAATTTTTTTTACATTTTTTTTACTCTAAAAAATACAGCAAAAACAGCCCAATTTTTTTAATTCAATAAAATAAATAAATTTAAAATATTATCTTGATTATTTTTAGCTCTTAGAAAAATACAACTAATAAATCGAAAAAAATCGTTTTTTTTTCTGACACATTTTTTCATAATTTATAAGATTATACAGTTGCAGCCTCAGCTAGGAGCTCAATTTGTTCATTAACTAATGAAGAATGAAAAAGATATTGGTAACTTTTGTCGTATCTGTTATAGTTAATGAGATATTTCGATTTTAAAAGCAAAAAAAAATGTTTTATTTTAATTTTTATAAATAATCGCAAAAAAATTATTTAAATAATAAAGTTTGAGCTTATAAATTTGTTGAGTAACTAATTTAGAAAAAAAAAAGTTTAGATGAATTTGTTGTATCTGCAATAGTTTATAAGTACTATTAATAATAAATAAAGAAAAGCAGGCGCGAAAGGTAAGTTTGAATATACGAATTAAATAAAAAATCGAAAAATCAATTTTTTCCCAAAAACCGATACTGGGCTGTTTTTGCTGTATTTTTTAGAGTAAAAAAAAATATAAAAAAAATTCAATTGTTCATAACAAATTGTTTATTGTATAAACAATTAAAATTTGAATGAAAATACATTTTTTTTTCAGATATCGAAGAGCAAGATGAATAATGATTTTTAAAAGAAATGGTTCCTTAACTTTCATAACAAGTGGTAAAAAAAATAGTTAATTAACAAATGCGTTTTTAAGCTATAAAAATTTTTTTTACGAAACGTTTTTTTTTAAATCATAATTTTCATCAAAGATTATGTTATCAAAAAAATTTTTTCGATTATCTTATAAGCAACGCATTTGTTTATAACAATTTTTTAAACAATATGGGATAAAAATTATTAAAAATCATTTTTGAGTAGCTTATGATCATAAGAAAACCGGCCAATAGCAATATTATAAAAAAATATTTTTTTCAGTGTTTAATCGAGGTTGATAATTTTTAACTTAAGCAAATTGTTAATCACAAAGTGAAAATTAACACTTTTTCAATTTTTCCAAAGGGAATCAATTCTATAGTCTTTGTAAAATAAAAGGAAAAAAATCCCAGATTAATAGTTTAACAAATATCGCACTGTCAATGTTGATGTTCGTGCTACAAAAAATTGTTAATTAATTAATGGATAATTAATTGAAAAATCGCGATAAAAACTTTTAATCGCCGGATTATTGTTCATTGATCTATCCTGTAGGTGCCCGAATTTTTTCATTTCTTAATTTTCATATTTAATAAGTTTGAATAATATTTACTCAGTAAAGGTCCGAAGTGAGCGGAGCTTATGCGACCGAAAACGGGAACTCTCCCGTTTTCGGCCGCATTTTCAACGCTCTAGAAAAATTATAAATATTGGTCCTAGAGTTCCGGGAAAGGACTTTTTTTTAGGAAATTTCTTTCTACTTTTAGGATCTTTTTACAAATTTCGAAAATTTTGAATACTTTTTGAGATATTCGCAAAAAACAAAACCACCTTTTTTTTTACTAAATTGTTTATAACTTTTGTAATTTTCCAAATTTTTCAAAAAGTTTCTAGATGCGATGACGAATCGAATGACACCTCGTTCATAATTTTCCGAGGCGAGCTAAAAATTTTGACCTAAAAAGCACATGTTGACTAGACTATTCAGGCTGTAATTGAAATTACATTAAATATTCTTTTTGTGTTTAGGTCTTACAAATTTTCATAAGAAAAAGCGGAGAAAAAAATCTTATCGAAAACTGAGAGGTAAGGATTTTATTGCTGACGTATCCTGAAAAGTTTGTTAAATTTTTGTATTATCGCAGATACTGAAGACGATATTGATGACGACGATGATGATAATGAAGATTTAAACGAAGATATCGTACTTGAAGAGGATACTACAACAAATACTACAACGACAGAAACTTTGGAAAAAGAAGAACTTGACGAAAATATAAAAAACGATATGAAAGAGGAAATTAATATAATTAGCAAAAATAATACTCTAACTCAACTTAATAAAGGTTATACTAGGATTTCCACGAACTTCAACATATTATTGTTATTTATAATAAACATTATTATCAACATTTAGAAAACACGTCTAGTTTCTAGTTTCTAATAAAATTTTTAAACTTTTCAACCCCGATAGCAGAGCACGGAACAAAACATATTTAAATAGTTTTCAAACGATTATTAACTGATATCCGGAGGCCTTGATGGCAGGATCTGTTTGTTTTTCTATTAACTTGAAGGTTCTTTAACGTCATTGAAGGTCCTTACGGCAATAAGTGCGTCGTGTGAGTCGTATTTACCTCTATATCCTTTTAAGAGAGATCCTAAGAAAACTTGAAAGGAAACCACTTTTCTGCTTTGGTTTTACGAAAACTTCTCAAATTGCTAGTTAGTGGAAAAGGAGAGAAATGGAGGTTGGAAATTCGAGATGGTATTGTACAAGGATTAGTCTAAAAGTAACGCGAAAGCTTTATTTAATTTTTCTGGAGTATTCTTGTTTAGGAGGATATTTATTTATTGAAAGAGGAAAGGATAGAATTTCATTCTTCCCATTCAAGAATGACAGGCTGCTTTAGGCTTTCCTAGCCTCTTCCATTGCTTCAGAAGGATCTGGGATGTCGTAGAAATCAATGGGTGAAGAGCTAACCAAAACGGTACCACCTACTGCACTTGTTCAGCTTATTTATTATCAAATAAGGGTTAAAGTTAATGAGCATAGCAGGACTTAACTGGCTCGTATGACAGAATAAACTGAATTCAGTACCATTTGATTTCAGTTATAAATTTTAATTGGTTACTATATTCTAAGCACTCGAAAGCAAAGAACCAGGATTGATTGGAAATGTTCATTTTGGTTTTAAGGGTATAAAAAAATAAGATACTATCTATTTTTAACTGCTTCATCATATTAAAAATAATATTAAATCGAAGTCGTATCTATTTTTTCGTAATAACTTTGCATTTTCATCGTTTGGTTATGTCAGTAGAAATCTCTCTCTTTATATAAGAGCTTCGCTATTGGCGTAAATAAAAGTACAACAAAAGTACTGAAATGTGTATAAGAGTCATTCGCAGAGAGAGCTGTAATTTTATGGCCCCATTGAAAGTTCTGTACATTTGAATCGCATATATAGGACGGGAGGCATGTGTATTCTTTAAGTGTTAGAACGGGTGATTCGTCAATAATGTTCTCAGACATATTACTCAAGATTAAATTGATAGTTATACTGAAAATAAAAATTGTAAATAGGATCATATTATAAAGTATAGGTGAAAGGGTAGGGATGAGATGGAAGAAAAGAGTGTCTTTATTTTAAATACATGGAAAAAAAGTTCACCGGTAAAATTAAATATATTTGAGTTGGTACTGTTAGGTGAGTGAGCCGCGACTACTGATAGGAATATGTTTTTGTTAGGATGAAGTAGTGTATTTATGTGGAAATGCTAGTTGAACACGGCTTGAGAATAGTATTAAATAAGTGAGACATTGAGCTGTATTGTTATGTCTAATATTGCAACAGTAAAAGATAATCCATCTTACCATGGAAATCAAATAGTTCAAATGGTAATAATATGAAATAAAAATGCCAGAATTGCTTTCGCTTGCTAACTACACGATAACCACAATAATGACACAAAGCCAGCACCAGTATGGTGGACCCGATACCGTTTTTGGACACGTATACATATACTAACTCAGTGGCTTGTACTGATGATGGGGTTATGTTAAAACCCATCAAGTAGGTACAATGAAATGATGTGATGATATATAGTGATGATTGAAATGATTTATGAGTGAAATCACCCGTTCTATTTTCTATATGACGCCCTGCTGATAGTTGTTACCGCCGTTGACGTTACTGATTTGTATAACGTACGATGTATAGAGGCAAGCAACTTAAAAAGAAAAAGTAAATCTGCGACTCTCGTTACTTTTTCAAACTAACCGAAGTATATAATAACAGTATTCAATTTGGGAGTTTCATAAAAAAATACTAATAATACTTCAAATTTTCTCAATCAATTATATAAATAAGTAATTATATATTTTTGTTTGTTTTATAATATGAATAATGCAATAAATTACATAATTTTCATTTCAAATATACAATTTTACGCGCCATTTGTAAAGGCTGCTCTCATTGGTGTAATGCAGTGTGACTTACTAGCCCCTACTCGCCTATCGACCTTGAACCGACCTATCATATAAGTTCTATCATAGTAAATACCTATGAACAAATGTACGTCATAGGAGCGCCCATTTGTTTCGGACTTTTTTCAGTTTGTGTATCCCAAAGATTTTGACACATATGATATTGCCTGCACACTGAACCAACATAATTATTCATTGATTGGAATATATTTGAAAGGATTTCATCTCTTAGTGGTCTTCCGCATTCCTATAAATGTAATTCAATGCTCGTTGGGCATATAGCCAGGAGAGTAGTTGTTTTTTGTCGTAAAATGGTCACTCTTTCGTGAAATGAATTTTTTAATGAACCTCCTAGGGCGTCACATAAAATTAGACGGTATTTTGTTCATTTTTGATCAACCTTTTCATGTTTTATTATTATTTGACGTACATTCCATTCTTCTTCCACCATATTTCACTGAAAAAAAATAGTACTCAACTTCAAACTTCCGCATTCAAATATTCTTGAGAAAAAATAATTAAATCGAGCGTTTGCGATCGTTTCCGAAACTTTTCGAATCAAATAAAACCTCTCCGATTTTCCCGCCACTTAAAATAATCTTTTAATAATCTTTTCGAATGCCTCTTAATTCCTCGCTAATTATAACGTGAATTAGATATCTTTTTGAGGCTAATTGAAAAAGTCTCATTTATTCTGCGAATTCGAACATCCGAACATCTTGAAATTTCAGTTATCTTCAATTAAATTTAATAGGGTTCGGAATATCGAAGCCCCCATCGCGCTCCGTCCTCATCTCCTTTTTGAAAAACTAATTAAACTTGAATGATCGAATATCAAGCGCAAGATTTGCAATTTACAATAATTAGGAAAAATGGGGTTAAAAGCTACTTTTTAGCTTTTTACTACATTATTTTTAAATTTTACTAATAAAATTTCACTTCAATACAATCGAAAATTTCATTTGAATAGGTATTTGTTAACGTACATGGATTAGTGCCGACTTCCACTCCCTGGAGACGAGTTCTTAGTCCAAGGCTACAAAATACGTACCAATTCCATTATTACCAGTGGGTAATGTCAAAGTTTACTCTTGAAATCTTTTTTTTTCGGGTCGAGATGGGAAACTCATGTTCGAATGGGTCCAAGACCCAAGCAGTGTTGGACTCATCCCCAAGGGGATGCCTACCAACCAAACCCACCTCAAACTCGCCGTTACCCCCGCCTCGGAATCACTACCGTAGCATACTTCAAGACAGGAGGCTGTCCCTCGCACACTCTCCGCTCACACCGTCGTATTCTCCCTACTATCACTCCTACCTCTCATGCCACATCGAGTCCTTCCTTAGTTTTCTCTCCCACTTCTTCAGCACTTCCTCGTTCCTCCATCGTCTAAACACATGCCCCACATCATCCTCCACTTCACACCTCTCGCACACCCCAGTCTCTCTTTTCCCAATCTTGTGGAGGTACCCTACTCTCGACCCATGTCCAGTGAACACCTGTGTCAAGAAGTAGTTCACCTCCCCAAATTTCCGATCCATCCAATCTCTCCTATTCCCAATCGCTTCTTTTAGCGCGCCCTTATACTCATCCCACCTTCTCTCCATTTCCTCCTCCATCCATTAAAGTACTTCTTCTCTGTGCGCACCCCCCCCAGCATTTGTTCCTAGCTCTAGCCGTCACGTCCAATGGGTAGGTCCTTGCCAGCACCGCTGCTGCCAGTCCACCCACTGTCCTGTAACCCTGTACCACCCTCAGCAGTACCCCTCTCTGCACCCGCAGGAATGGCCTAGCACTCGCATTCTGTCGAAATCTGGGAGTTTCAACTCAACAAAAGCGACAATAGCTGGGAATCAAGTTTATATCCAATAAATTTATTCTGTACTAGCGGATCCTGAAGCTAGTGTCGAATCTAGCTGGGGAAATTTGGAGCTGTACTGGATCTAACATCATCCAAGTTAGGATTGAGGTTTGCAGCTCAATTGCTGGAGCTCAGCCAACTTTAGTAAGGGTGTGCATATTTTACTACATAACCATGAAGGAAATACACATTGTTAATGGCTTTTGGCAAACACACCAATAGACAGCCAAGAGGCACGAAGAACGACTGGCCTGCCAATTCATTACCCTTCATGTACCATACAAGAGATACTGTGCTGTCTCTTGTCAGCCTATTCTTTGAAGTTATTCACAAGTCTAGACCTAGGAATGTATTTATTTGAAGACTTGTAGATAACATACCAATTTTATAATGAACCATATCAAATTCGTCGACGAGAACTCTTCTAAAATAACTTAAAAATAAAATTAAAAGTAAGCGATTTAAATGTAAAACTTTATTTTTCAAAACTACTCCTCTGACATAACTCAATAACTATATCACTTAAAGAAGAAAACATGGTGGATATAAAGCCGAAAATTCCCATAAAAATAATTAGCACATCTTTCCAGAAGATCCAACGAAATTTACCAAAGCCATCAGGCCATAAAGCGCATATTTCTAGTAGAGCTGGAAAGATAATCCCAATAATAGATAAACAAACTCCTCCTACAAACGATATGATCGTACCAAGAAAAGGTATGTTCACCGAAATCAAAAAAGTTGTCAAACACATTCCAAGTCGAATCACGTAATCAATCAAAGTAACTTTACTTTTATTAACTTCATTTTCTTGTAATCTCGGAAATATATAGTTGTTCCAGATAATCGCCACAGGAATAATACCCTGAAGTCCGTAACTTATCACTAGTGCTAGGCTGTACAAAGTTCCAATTATTTGAGTTGTTATATCATGAGGCGGAAAATTCAACAAAATACTCGATTCAATATCTTCACCGTATCTCCAGTAACCCATCACTCCTACCAGCAAGTTAATAGTGAGTACAATCCCCAAACCAAGATTCAATGTACCGAAAGGAGCTAAGAAATGTCTAGCATCTTGCATGGCGTTTTCAACGGAAGTCATAACTGGTAGAGATTGTATAGTAAAAAGTGCAGTTCCAAAAGAGCAAGGATAATGCCTTAAATTACGGGTAAAAGCTTTCCGGGAGGTTATATCTGGTAGATCCTTGCTACAGTAATACACCAGCACTGCTAAAGTGACAAATGTTATAACATTAGCGCATAGAGCGAATGGGGAGAATATTTTTAAATTCTTAATACATATTATTGAAGCGCATGGGACTACCACCAACACCATGTATATGTAAAGATGTAACGGGTTTTCACTATACTGGTCGCCAACTGATTTTATATTTTCCGAAATAAAAATTACGTAAACACATAGCACTCCGAACTGGAAAACTGTCAGTAGAAAGTTCGTGAAATGCCAAGCAAATCTTGTGTGTCGCTTGAAGAACTCAGGTCCAACTTCGAATGCTACTTCCACAGAGTCTGAGAATGTTAGCAGTCCTACTTTTTTGTATTTGCAAAGAAAATATTGGGATCTTACCATAATGTGGAAACAGTATATGGAAAATAGGGATACAAAAAGGTATCCTATCACGCCGTTTACCATTCCTACTAGGTGAAAAGCTTCTGGTAACGCAAATATTCCGGTACCCAAAGATCCCTTAATTAGGTTCATCAAACTTTCGGAATTGGTTAATCCCTCTTCTAGATTTCTGTTTTCGTACGGTTCAAAGTCATTATCCCATTTTTCGGATACTCCAGCACGTGACATACTGCTTCAAATTATCAGAAATGTGTCAAAAATTTTGATTTGACATTTTAAGACTTCTTTTTGAGGTCTCGCAGCACGGGGTTCTACATCTCGGTGGATTCAAACGAAACATAAGACATACTGGAGCTACGTGCCAAAGCAGGACCTGGTCAAAAAACCCTCCAGTACTGTACTTTACACAAGCCCATGCTTTCTTAGATTTGTCTCATATGGAATCGAGTACTCTTAGTGCTGCTTGACTGACTGTGAAGATGACAACTAAACGGTATACTCTTTCCTGGCTCCCACGCAGTTGGGGGGGAGCCGTCACTTCAGGTTGAAAAGTTATGTCATTTCCTTTACTGGGGTTGTATGTATGGAAGTATGTAAATTGGGGAATATTCACTGAGACTAAGAGTTATTTGATTTTGTTGATATTCATTTAATCGGTTATGTTTATTTTCCATACTTTTGTAGTAGTTCTAGTTAGTTGTATCACTTTATTCTTCTGATTGCTTTTTCCACTGACATCTGACATAACTAGTGACATAATGACAGATGAGAATTGGTGATTTGCCGAAAGTTCCTAGAATTACTGGCCATAGATACATTGAGAATTCAGCTTAAACGTCATTTTAAATTAGAAAGATTTACGCTTCGGGGGTGTATTCATTGTTTTAATGAAGCAATGTAGATGTTCGTGATGATAAAAAACCTGCAAAAATCTTATGTTTCGAATGGTAGACATTAACTGTCATTCTTGTCATACTTGTCACACTGACCTTAGAAAGAACTCCTCTATTGCTGAATTTGTTGAACAAAAAGTAGAAGATTATAACCTCACAATAACAAAATCTGACAAAGGAAGTGCCACTGTCATTTTAAAACCCGAAGAATATAAATCTAAAGTTAATAATTTTATAGAATCTTGTGATGTAAAAATTTTAAGGGCTGACCCAACAAAAAAGTTTTCTAATAATGTTAGAGAGATCGTCAATAGTTCAAATTATGTTTTCAATGATTATGGGAAAAAATACATGATTAATAAAAATTATCAGTCTCCACAATTATATGAAACTGTTAAATTACATAAAGTATCGGAACCAATTAGACCTGTAGTTTCTTACGTTAATACTCCTAATAATAAGTTAGCTAAAAAACTAAACAATATACTTAATAGCTATGGAGGTATATCTAAATACTCAATTGAAAATTCAATAGAACTAATTAAAAAATTAAGAACATACAAATAACAAGATAACTCTAAACTTATTTCATTTGATGTTACCAATATGTTCTCTAAAATTCCTCCAAAAGAGTGCATAACACTTGTTAAAAAATTACTAGAGGATAAAAATATCAATCCAGGAATAATATCAGATATACTTAATTTGTTTGATGAATGTATTAATCAGAATTATTTTACTTTTGATAATAAGGTATACAGTGTGTCCAATTAAGTCGGCATCATATGGGAAACTTTTTAATTATTAATTTTATGAAAAAAGGTATTCTTTATAAAAGGTTCTGCATAGTGTAAAACTCAAAACACAACCATCAGATATCAATTTTTTCTAGCCGTATACGAGGTTTGTCAAAAAATATGAATTTTACTCAGGGGTAAAGTATCTTTATTTTGAAAATAGCGACAATTGTTGTTAAGAAAAGTTGATCATAATTGAAAACTATTCTCAGATATCCAATATGATCCATCTGACATGAAAAACGATCTTTAATAATTTCAGGTATAAATAAATTATGCAAATTTTGTAAATTACACATCAGCTATTTTGTTGAAAAACATGATATTATAACCTATCGGTTTATTAATAAGTTCTGTAACGATATTTCATTGCATTTGAATAGTTAATGCATTCAAATCATACCATTTTATTTTGCAAATGAAAAGATAAACAAGTTAACTAATACGTGATAAGTAATTGGAAATAAAATAATTTGTATTTTGCTTCAATTCACGAAAGCCTCAATATATCCACCATCTCTTTCTAGACATTAAGTGGTTCGTTTACCAAATTCCTTTAATACATTCTTGATCAAATCTTCAGTAATTTCCTGAGATGCTTCTGTAATTATCCTTTCCAAATGATCAATATCTTGAAAAGGCCCTTACTGATAAACCCTATATTTTAAGTTGCCCCATAAGAAATAATCCAGAGGACTTAAGTCTGGAGATCTAGCCGGCCAAAAAATCTCGGAATTATGTATTACTTTGTCATTGAAAATAGTTTCAAGGTATACCCTAACAGCTACTGTAGTATGGCATGTAGCACCGTCTTGTTGATACCATATACGTTGACGGTCTATTAAAGATAATTTTACAATAAAATCGTAGAATTCATTTTGTAAAAAATTTAGATAGCGTTCGGCATTCATGGACTGTCGAAAAAAATATGGTCCTATTATTTTATTCTTATAAATACCGCACCATACGTTGGTTTTGAATGGATATTGGTGACGAGTTTTGATAGTAATATTAGGATTACTGTCACACCACCAGCGACAATTTTGTGAAAAGACAGTTCCATTTGATGTGAAAGTTGCCTAATCGGAAAATATTACATTTCTTAATAAAAATGGATACTCTTCTAACTTTCCTTGTATTAAAGAGCAAAATTCAAACCGCCTGTCATAATCTCTTTCTTTCAATGTATGATCAAACTGCGGTTTGTAAGGATAACATTTGCTACTTTTTAAAAATTTTTGCCATTGTGCCTCTACTTACGTTAGACATTCTTTTTCGCAATGACTAGCGATTTGACGTTTGCCGTCAGTGCATTCTAGATTGAATATCGTTCTATCTGCAAACTGCTAGGTAGGAACTGTACATAATTTGTCATCCTTGCTTAAATGTTTATCTGTAGACGTAAATTATCAATGCTAACAAGAAGTTTATAAAAGTAACAAAATCTGTTTTCTGATGGCAAATGGATAATATTGGATATCTGACAATAGTTTTCAATTATGATCAACCTTTCTTAATAACAATTGTCGTTATTTTCTAAATTAAAGGTACTTTACTCTCTGGTAAAATTCATATTTTTTGACAAACCTCGTATACGGCTTAAAAAAATAATATGTGATGGTTGCGTTTCAGGTTTTAGACCATGCAGAACTTTTTATATAGAATAACTTTTTTCATAAAACTGATATTAAAAAAGTTTTCCCTAATATGCCGACTTAATTGGACACACTGTATATTCAAAATGAAGGTTTACCAATGGGAAGCCCTATATCACCAATTTTAGCAAACATTTTTATGGACAGTTTAGAAAGAAAAATCTTTGAATGTAACATTTCAAAAAATATGTTATTTTGGTATAGGTATGTAGATGACATATTAGCTTGTTTTGTAGGTAGTGAACGACAATTAGATATATTGTTCAATCATATTAATAATTTACATCCAAAAATTAAATTTACATTAGAAGTTGAAAAAATCAATTTTCTTGATATTAAAATAAAAGAGTCAATAATATATTTGATTTTTCAATTTACAGAAAACCAACACATACTGATGTGACTATACCATATAATTCCAATCATCCCATGTCACATAAATTAGCAGCATATAATTCAATGATACATAGAGCATTTTCAGTTCCTATGAACAAATATAATTTTGATAGAGAAATTAATATAATTAAACAAATAGCCACATCCAACGGTTATCCATCACATATAATAAATAAAATAATTAATAAAAAAGAGGGAAAAGTGGCATTACAATTAATATTTCCTGAAAAAACTAGGGAAATACAAAATTACAAAACCATCACATATGCTGGTAATATTTCTAATAATATTTCAAAGATAATATCTTGTTCAACAAATACAGTAATTTCTTTTAAAACAGAAAACAATGTGAGTAAAAAATTGTTATATGTAAAAACAAAAATACCCCCATTAAAAAAGTCTGGAATATATAAACTTAAATGTCCAGAGTGTAATGCTGTCTATATTGGTCAAACAATTCGAA
Organism: Lochmaea crataegi; assembly: GCA_947563755.1. Classification (NCBI taxonomy): domain Eukaryota; kingdom Metazoa; phylum Arthropoda; class Insecta; order Coleoptera; family Chrysomelidae; genus Lochmaea; species Lochmaea crataegi. The sequence goes on from OX387422.1 coordinate 127,931,620, forward strand.
ATTTTGAAATTAGATACAATAAACACTCACGAGCATACAGATTAAAACAGCCAGATAAATCACATTACGCAAAACACCTACTTGATACCAAACATTCATTAACACCTTTCACAGAACTAGAAGTACTGCATATATTTGTGATAAGAAACAAGAACTAGATTTCCTTGAAGAACTAGAAATAGGAAGACACTTAAGAGACCCACAATATGAAGTTGTCAATGAACAGATAAATCTAGGGAGCTCTCCACTATTAAATTGTCTTCTTAAGTAACAATTGTAAAGATCAGCAAATATAGTTTTCCTTGGCTTCCTATATCATTGCACAGTTATACTGATCTTAAATGGGAAAAAGATATCCAGGATATCCCCATAGGGCTAATAATACCTAAGCTTTAATATTTGTGAAATCATATCTTCTTCTTTTTTCTATTCATATATATTAAGTCAATCACTTACTATTTGGCCTAGCCAAAATATTAAACATCAAGTAGGTATCACATAAAATGTAACTTCTGTCATTCTGACGATGATATGTCAATATCGAAATAATTATCAATATCCTTTCATAATGTTCATAATTTTTTCATTAAATAGTGGAATTAATTAGAAACAGTTATAACATTAATAGCGTTATAATAGTATTAAAATATTATCTTCGACATCTATTGATAACAAGCTTTACTAAAATATGACAAATTTTACAAAAAAACTGTATATAATTCTTACTTTCATTAACTAATTTACAAAATTTTAATTAAAAACTCTAATATTACTTTCACCACGATTTATTTACTGTGGTTAGTCGAATACGTTGCAATATCAGACCATTATCAGCCCTTGTTTGCATACAGGTTTAGGATTGTCTGTCTAAGCTACTAAATCCTTTGAAAGTCATTTCCTGAACTTATGTTAATATTGACGTATGGGTTTTAGTCCCGTAGTCAATATTTCTCCGGTTTAGGTCCGAACTTCTCTATTAAATTCGACCAAATGAAAGTCTCGGATATAGAGATGCAATATCATCTTGCTTGAGAACAAATTTAAACAAAAAACTTCGCTTGACTTATTGCGGGGTATTGTAGGCCGTTAGGCCAGTTCCTAGATATTATATTGAATAATTTCAAGAAAAAAACAATGTTTGACGTTTTAACTGTCATACAAAATATTATAAGTACACTAAATTTTACGTATTTTTTTACTTTCAAGTTACTATTATTATAATTCTATGTTTATTAAATATAATACTATAAACATAACAATTAATGTGATTTCTAAGGATCAACAGGTGACGAAGATTGGGAGGATTATTCCATAATACAGTAGTCTTGTGAATATGTACATAAAATTATTAAGGTAAAGTGACCAAATAATTATGGGCACCCTTAAGAAAAAGTCACTGTAAAACCCACATTTACCCCAATTATTTATTAAAAAAAATTGGATATGTTCTAACACACATATAGGACTCGCCAAACCCAGTAAATACTGTATTTAGCAACGTAAGCTTAAAGTACACAAAAAAATGTTTTCGCTTTTTGGTGCCCATATTAGGTTCACCATGTTCATAATATGGGAACTAGATTCTAGTATGACCAAGTCCCTTACAACAATAGTTCTGTAGTAATACTCAAGGTGAATTGAAATGAGGCATTGAAAAAAAAACACTTCATTCTAAAGTTTGTATGAACATAAAAAATAAAACCTTATTCTTGAAGATCATAAGAAAGTCATCAGTCACAAAATGGACATTCAAAAATCTGCAGTTCATCCTCTTCAGTCAGTCCCACGAATTCCTCGTGAACCCACCTTTTGCAGTAAGAACACTGTCACATGGACAGCTTTCGGTAGGTTTTGCACAGGATACAGTACCAATTTTCGGTTGCTTTAGTGCGTACTTTCTTGGCTGTACTAACGATTCTTTGATTTTTGCGGATTTTGAAGCTGCACTTTTCGCCACAACATTTTGAGTGAACATTGAATTGTCTAATTTAATGGCTCTGTAGTTCAAAGCCTTCTTTCGTATTTGTGTTTGGTTAGTATTGGTTTCTTCTTCTCTGGAATAGGCAAAAGATCAGTAAACGACAATGAATGTTCACCAGTATCTTCTTCTGAACTGGACTCATCTGGAGCGATTCCAGCATCCTCTGAACTGTGCGATGATGGGGCAGCATATTCACTGTCCTCACTGCAGATGAAGCAGCACGCTTACGTCTAGGCTTCTTAGTCACAGAAGCTTTCTTAGAAGGGCCTGGTTGCGGACTTCTGTTTGAACTATCACGATCCATGGGTGGACCCACTCTTTGTTGATTTTGATCTGAAAAATTTGGATCTTGAATCAGATCCGGCTGTTGAAATTCTTCTGTGGACTGAGAAATGTCCAGACGTTTTTCTGTTAGTCGGGAGGGTGCAAAGGCTGTTTCAGGAATTACGGTTGGGTCATAAGGATATATTCCTGTAGCTCGAAATCCATTTGCCACATTTGTGGATGTTACTGCCTTGGGCCAAACCTTTGAGAACAGTATTACCAAAACTTGTTTTGTTCAGTCTTCTATCAACTTGGTGCCCCCAAAAGCGCTGAACCTCATCATCCCAGTAGTACTAAAACGCCCGGAACACCGATTTATCCATGGGTTGAAGTTCGTGGGTGCAATTACTTGGCAAAACAATAGAGTTATTTCGTGACGATCAGCCGTAGCGACGATATTTGCATCCAAGTGAGATTTCGCCCCATCGAATATCAGCAAAACTTTTCCCGGTGGCTTGTATTGGGAAAAGTGATCTACCCATTTGACGAAAGTTTCTGTAGTCATGCTACCCTTTGGGGTCATGAACACTTTGGCACCAGGCGGTTGTCCGAATATTCGGGTTTATTCCTTTGCTCCTTGAATAAGATTACAGGTGGTATAACTTGCCCTAACGCATTTCCACATGACACCACAGTCACATTTTCTCCATGTTCTCGTGCTACCATAGGAACTCTTTCAATTCCTTTTCGGGTTAAAACCTTTGGCTCTTTATGAAGCGTAAGTTGACAGCGCTTTTCATCCATGTTAAGATTAACTGCGGTTGATTCATAACACCCAGTTCAGTCATTATATTTGCTAATGTCTGGAAGTAATGCGTTACAATATATTTATTCAATTTTGCCGCTCGAGATGGATTAACTGTTTCTGATTTCCTTTGGGCTACATCTGGATAACGCTGAAGAAACGCCCAATTAGTAAGGATGGTTTTCTGCTTGGTGATAGCTGTTTTCAACGCAGAATGTGTAAACGGTTCTTCGCAAAACTTTCGAGCTTAATGGCATACCGATTTTGGCAAATCTAAAAATGCGGCTGCAAAGTTCTTGTTCTTGCGCCGCACTGAGCATGGAGTGTCTCTCTAAACGTTTCTCGGCATTTCCTGCATGAACATGACGTTGCAAGATACTACGTGGGATATTGAAATCTTGGGCGGCTCCTTTTATTGATGTTCCATTTCGAACAGCCTCCATGGACCTGCTTAAGTCGGCCTGGCTCCATTTTGCACTTTTAGTTGGTGCCATTTCCTAAAATTAAGAAAAAAAAATGTGGTAGAAATAATTTATCGGTGCCTAATATGGGCACTGTCAATATTTGGCGCTGAGGATGGTGCTACATGACCTTCACAAATTTATTTGGGAAACAAATGTAAAAAGTATCTTAAATGAATATTCTAACAACTACAGCTTCAAACAGAAAAAGTTAGCTAACAAATTATGTATAACATGAACCAGTTTGAAAAAGATGAAAAGCCAAAAACCTTAAGACTTACCGTATATTATAACTCACGCACACAAATCGCCATTATGAAGTATATTTCATAACTTAAGAGCTGCCATCTGCTGAGATAGCATAGGCGTTGGTCAGTGGTAATATAGATTACTTTTCTAAGCCATCTGGTGGAAAATAGCACAAGCACATACATAGCACATCGAAATTTTGAATGGGTGCCCATATTTGGAGTGGTGCCCATATTTGGAGTGGTGCCCATAATTGGTCAACATACCTTATAACAGATCCCATTTAACTTGAGAAATAGTTACTATTCTAAATGAAACTAACAATATATAATTAATTCCACTATTTAATGAAAAAATTATGAAAATTATGAAAGGATATTGATAATTATTTCGATATTCGCATATCATCGTCAGAATGACAGAAGTTACATTTTATGTGATGCAGTAAGGGTACAAACAGTAAATTCAATCAGAAGTAGTTTTCCTTCCAAGAAGTCAGATGGTCGAGGGAGACTAATCTGCTCTTTATCTGGTGCAAATCAATATAATATCCAGTCATTAGGTTGTACTGGTGGCAATCATGGTCTATTAAGGATGTCAAACTAAATTTATTCAATACTTTAATGCCTGTTTTGAAATATTTGTAAAGCTATTTGGAAACTGGTCTATTTTTGTTGTAAGTGTTTTGATTGGAAAAAGGAAAAAGCTGAGGAAAGTATCGAAATGCTGAAACTCTGATACTGGATAGTGGAATGAGGTTTTGAAGATGAAAGCGACCGGAGACATGTTTTCATATTTGCTCATATCAATAGAGCATAAAAACTGATATTAGGGAAACAAATTTCTCCATGAAATACGAGGGTTTTCTTATAAGTGTTGCGCCAACTGTGTTAATTAATTAATGGAATTAGGCTGAGAAAATTTTAGGACAATGATTTTTTACAATTTTAGTCTCAACAAGAATGCCTTGCCGAATTGGTTTCTGTTTTCGGCATTGAAACACCACGTCAGTCGAGAATTTCTCGTTGGTATGGAGAATTTAATCGTAGACGGCTCACATAGGTATGTGGAGACAGATATAAGGAAAGAGAGAAAGGAATTATTGGAAGAATGGGAATGGAAGTGGATGAAGGCCGAGGCAGGCTTGAACATGATGCAGATGAATGGTACAATATGATGTAGGGCTGTAAAGGAGGGGGAACGAGGGGCAATAAGCGTGAGCGGAGGGTTAATTACTGGTGGAATGAGGAAATAGAGGAGCTGTGGGGAAAATGTAAGAAATAACGAAGACGGATGCTGAGGGGAAGAGGAAGGATAGAGGGAAAAGAAGATCGACATGTCACATATCGTGAAATTGGAGCATCATTGGGAATTTCAAAGACCACAATTCAAAAAATTTCATATGAAGAATTAGTTATCTGTAAAAGTCAATTATGCTTAACGCAGGAAACTTAAACTCATGAACCCGAAAATAACGTCAGTGTTTGGGAGTTCCAAGATTAACCAAAATCGAAGGAAGTTATCCGTTCTCGAAGTCTCAAAAGCGAGTCATGTAGCAACAGTTCCTCTGCAAGATAAATGAACTGTTACTGCTAATTGGTACTTATCCATTTGTTTGCCGGAAGTAATTGTTGAGCTTTGAAAAACCAACCAACAACGAATGATCCTCCACCAAGATAATACAAGTTTCCACAGAGCTCGAATAATAATTTTTAAAGCAAGAAAACATCGAATTGCTGGACTATCCTCCATGCAGTCCCGAGCTAAGTCGGCCTAATGGGTGGTTTTTTGGTGGAAAACATTATTTTTTCTATTCAATATCATTCAAAGGATGTTTCCTTTTCGAAAGTTCGAAAAACAATTTATCGTTAAACACGTATATTCACTTCACCTTTCCACATTTTTGTTTTATTAGTGTGGTAACAACCACGCCTAGAGGCTTAAGCTCTAACTCCTCGCACGCTATCTGCACTTCACGCCTAATTACACTACTCGAACTCTTCGAACTCTATCACTTCATGTGTGAACTTCCAAGTATACAGAGTCTCAAATTCAGGCTATGTGAGATGATAAATGTGTGTCACAGAGCGAAGGTTTAATAATAGAAAAGATATATTTAAAGTTTTCATTGATTTAATTCAGTGTCTTTATGATATAGTATCCAGGGTGTTACAGAATAACTATTCCTAATTTTCAGAAATGACAGAGGGCACTTAAATAAACATTTTTTATTAATAAACTAGTGTCCGAAAATTCTTCAGTTATTTCGAAGAATTCGGCAGTCGATTACACATCGTTATAACTTGTGTATCGAAAATGGTGGTCGTAACTTCGAACCATTTTTATAGAGTTTGATGCAGTATTATTTCTAACATAATGTTTCTTAACTTAATTGTTTCAATTTAGTCAGTAACTACTATTTCCTGATGTAATTGTTTATCTTGACAACGAGAAATTTCCAGACACTAGTTTATTAATCAAAAATGTTTATTTAAGTGCACTTTCTGAAAATTAGGAATAGTTATTCTATGACACCCTGTATGAAATAAACTATAAATAAAACAGATTGAAGATACCAGTTACTCTAAAAACGACAAAATTTATTACTTTTTACAAGAAAACGATGTGATAATTCGAAATTTGGGAGAGAATACGGTGAATTTAATTTAATTTAACTAAATTGTATGTAAATAAGACACTAGGAAATTCGGTATAGAAATAGAAATAAAAGTTTCCACAGGAATTAACTAAAATCATTTACGTACACACTTTGCCATCCATCAATTGGGGGTGAAAGTAGAACGTTCCTGCTTCTGTATTGATTTTCATGGCAAACTTCCAAAGAAGAAATCTTTAGTGCATCAATGTATACAGTTTTCTGCATTTTTGCGTATCAATAATTATATTGAAATATAGATAGCAGGCATAGTATTACAAATAATTATTTGTGAAAATTTTCTTTCAAAAATGAATTACTTGATAAACTCTTGTTAATTTCTATATAAATTTAAGCTCAAATAATGTTTTCTTGTTACTTTCTGAGAATGCATACTGATTAGCTACAATGGGTTTTTGAAAAAGTAAAAGGAAAGTTCCAAAGACGAAATCTAAGTGAATTAATAAATACAGTTTTCTGCATATTATACGTATCAATTTCTCTATTGAAATATAGATGGCCCAAATAGTAACACTAATAAATATTTGAGTAGGACACTGAATTTATCCTACTTCTCCATAGTTTAGAAATTTGCTGTAATTAGGGTCATGTTTTTACATTTTTATACATATAGTGATAGCAATTTTTTATGTTTTGCTGTGTACTGTTTATGTTTTCGGGGATTCTGTTTATAAATTTGGAGAAATCGTTTAATTTAGTCCGGTCAGTTTATATACAATACTTAATTTTATTTTTATACTTCATTTTCTTAATTTTTATCTTATACGCAATTTATGCACTGTACTTTGTTGTATTTTATTTTTTATTAGGGAGCTATACTTTAAGAGTTAGTCATGAAAGTTAAAACGTATTATCAAAATATTCGAGGTTTGCGGACAAAGACGACTGAATTTATAAACATAATTTACTACTTGAAACGTACGATATTATAGCTCTTACGGAAACATGGTTGGATTCAGATATATTTGATTCCGAACTTTTCAACGATAGATATATAGTTTGCAGAGATTTTACAAAAACGGGTAAAAAAAGAGGGGGCGGTGTTTTAATTGCAGTGCATAAGAAATTTAAATCTAAGTTAATCAGTGTTGATACGGATTTAGAGGCTGTGTTGATCGAAGTTGATATTTCTGGGAACAAAATAATTTAAACTAATATTTACTTGCCACCTCAGAAATGAAATGATGATTATTTAGCGTTTGTCGAAATTTTTTATCAGCTTGATAACATAATAGATTCCAACCCACATAGGAAATAGACGTCTATAGATGATGGTTCATCTTGTGAAATGGTCTAATAAATATCTAATAGAGATCTACGAAAAACAAAATCAGTTTAATACCGATAACCACCCTAGAAAATGTCTAACTTTGTAGATTCTTCTATAAAAACCGCATGTGAGCTCAATTAATCGGTATTTTCCTTGTAAAATAACAGATCTAATTGAAGTATATAATTTAAAACAATTAGACGTCTGTTAAACAGATCTAATATACATCTAGAAAACGTATCAAAGATTTTGGTTTTATCTGGGTTTCATAGTAATCAAAAAATAATAATTTGGTAACAGTATGATTATCCGAATAGCGACCTTTTAGGTAACATACCTTTAAACATTGAATGGTTTCTCGTAAATTAACTAATTAAAGTATATATTAACCAAACATGATTGAACGTCTATTATACGCATGTTAGACGTAATATCGAGCAATAGAGACGTTGTTGCTCGTTATAATTATGTGAAATGGTCTAATAGAGGCCTACAAAAAATAAATTCATGGCATCATCAGTTAGAAAAATGTGTAATGTTGCAAATGATTCTTCAAAAACCAAGGCAAATTAAATAGTAAACTGTAAGCTAAATTGAATGGTATTATTGTCTCTTAATCTAACAAATATATTATTCAAGTATATAATTTACAATTGTTACATATCTTTATTATAGTGATTTACTATACCCACATCTTATAGACATATTGAAGATTAATTTTTGATCTACACAATATACACTGATCTAATAGACATCTATTTGAGAACTGCGAGAAAAAAAATTTGTTAATTATAGAAACATGCGCATCTGATGGACATCTAAAAGGCGTATTAGAAAATATACTAGGTTATCCATAGAGAAATAATATTGTTATTTCTCTATGAGGTTATCTATGGTTTAAGCCAGTTCGCGCTACAAGTTTTGCTCCCTAGAGGAATCAAGCGACGTTGCCAAAATTATATGATGAAAGTTTAAGAAAGTAGTGCTTTTTTTAATAGTGAGTTATCCTTATCATCTTTTGATTATATTGTTTGTTATGTGTCCCAATACTCCCATTAAATTTTAACCATTTAATAGGTACCATAATTCCGATAAGACAACAAATACACCATTGCTTAGAATTACCATATAGTTGGATGCATGCTATTTTACAATTAAATGTGTTAAGTATCTCCCTGCGACAGTCTTAATACAACGGAAAATAAGTATAGAAAATCATGTGTTAACATTGAAACGGCATTTTTCGTACTATTTGAGTTTTTTAACGCAATTTCTTTTTGCAAATCTTTTTTCTGTTTGGTGATGTTACTTTCACAAATGACCCATCTACTACACAGAATGAGGATAAACCTATAGTAGATGAAAAAATTAGTGACATCGCTAAAAAAATGGCTGAATTTGCTTTCTTAGTGTGGATTTATGCAGCAACATTTAACATTTATCATTTAACAATTATCATTTAACAATTAGTAAAACTGCCATCGTTTATGCAGACACAATTATAAATTAGGAGAAAATAGTAAGCATGCGCATAAGCCCGAGATTTTAGTTATTTACAATAACCCTACATTTTCATGTCTTTAAAATGTGTACTTCCTTTGTCATAAATGACGGGAAATTGTCGAACAAGATCGATAAGAGTGGCATCATCCATTTTTAGTAAACAAACACACAACATAACCCTAAGTAAACCGCTTTTCTATGAAAACAGTGAGGTTAACTTCAGGATCTGCGTACTAGTTGCGCACTAGATGAAAATTCGGTACATTTAATTTAAGAAAGTTAAAAGTTGGCCAACTTCGTAATTGTTAAATGATAAATGATAATTGTTAATTGTCTGCATAGTGAAATGAGTAGTTTAACTTATAAATGATAAATGTTAATTGTTAAATGATAAATGTTAAATGTTGCTGCATAAATCCACACTTAGATTAACTTTTTGAGCAATTGCCTTCTATATATCCTTATGGATAATTGTGTTTTTTACAGTTTCGTTAAATTTTTTTATGACATATAAATAATTTTCATTTCAGAAGCGATTGGAAGTGATACAGAAAGAACTTCAGAATATTAGAGGAACAAATAACAGTAACAGACATAATGTTTTCAACTGATGATATGACTGAATGGGATCGAAAACTAGCTAACAAGGATTTTTCTGAAAAAGTGGTATGTTTTATTTTTCACAAGTGTCTGCTTTTCAATGCAATTTTGTTTTTTATTGTCTTCTGTAGACCTTATCTCTTGCTCAATTGGGAGGTGAAGATTATGCCAGTTGCACCAGAGCCATTTTGACCAAAATCATGTCAAACTCATGTGCCAAAATGTAGTTATTTTCGTTCCAGAGGCAAAAAGATTCCCTTTCATGACCTAAATTTCAAGGATGTTTTATTTTGTAAGTTTAAAGTTAACCTAAACTTGAAATGTTTGTGCTTTAACTCATTGTTTTCATTTTAAAATATTTTTCTTGATTTTTTTAGCTGCAGTTCGCATGACTTCAAATGGGAAATTATTTGGCTCGGTAACTGATGGACAGCTGGCAGCTGTGGTGAAGGGTTGGCTCAGATTGGCTTCTGGGAGAGCTGGCAGAAGTGGGACTGTTATAAGGTAAGTAATTTGGAGCAGCCAAAAAAGTAAAAACCGTTTATTGAAATTAATAGTTCTAGGCTTTGTGTCCAACTTTCTGAATGTTTTGAATTCAATGTTTTACGTTTACTATCCGTTGTATTTTTTTTAGTAAAAAGTGACTGAGAAATATAGACGACACGTCGTCGAGTATTAACGTTGTTAACCATATATCAGAAGACATTTCCGGACTTGCTGACGAGTTTAGGACATTTGATGAGTAAGTAAAGCACACACTCGCCTCGCTTCGCAAGTTCACAAACGTTGGCCAGAATTTCCTCGAATCGAAATATGTCGTTTGGCTATCAACGAAGCAAAAAAGTAGTATTCAAATATTGTTTTTGGATTTTAATTTAAAAAAAAAATGAGATAATAGTTTATAAATTGCACATACAAGTTCTTGTCAATGTTCAAACAAAGTATAATTTTTAGTTCTAGAAAACTTTCGCCAACGTTCGCAAATCTGCCTGTAAGTCTATCGTAAAAAGTTTAATAATATTGAACAACAATATGGGAATTTAAACCCCGGGTAATTTTGTTACTCACCTCGAAGTGAGCTACTAAGACAACTAATTGTTTCAGGATGTTGTGGTCTAAACCTTGAACATTTCAAATCTCGTTAGGCGTTACCCTAATTAGTATAATCTTTTTTAGTATAAGCGAGAAGAATATCACTGACTCGCCTTCAGAGGCAGATGATGAGTGAGTATTTATAAAGCGCACCTTGACTTTTAATTATCATTGATTTAATTTTTTTTAGATCTTCAAGCAAGTCATCACAGTGATCATCAATAGATATTTAGAACTGTTGAAATGGAAAAATAAAAATGAGTTTAGAATTTCTGTCTTTGATTGATAACAATAAGATTCGTCAAATGTAAATTTTAACTTTTAAACAATTGTTTAGATCTTGAAGGTATTTTTCGCATAGTTCAAAATTTTCTATGGTCTGTTGACAAATGAAAGTTTTTTTTTCAAAACTTCTTCGTAGTTGGGTAAGATAAAAACTTAATTTTAAACTTTTAACATCCTGCAACTTGAAAAATCTAATGTAGATGATTCATTTATCGTCTAAAGGATTGTGTTTATTAGGGCCAGTTTCATAACCATTGCTTAAATGGGCATTTAACTAAAGGATCCTTTAGCTTAAAGGTCCTCTTAAAACTAGGGTCAGTTTTATAAGCTTCAAGAGTGAATTTTTGGTTATAAAACAGATCACTAGACTACAAACGGCCTTTTACGCTTAAAGGTTTCTTTAAAAGCAATATGAAACTGGCCCTATTAAAATACCAAGAGTGGATGTTAATAAGATGTCTAAAAGACGTAGTGAAATATCAACGTTACGATATGTCTATTTGACGTTGTAAGTATATATGTATAATAGACGTCAATAAGAGTTGATCTAATAGACGTCTTGAGATAGACATATAAAAGACATAGCAAAAAAAAGACACTAAGACCTCTAACAGGCATCTATAGAAGACATCTTTCAGACATCAAGTCATTAATTTGTAGATGTATATTCGACAAATATAATACATCTATTTCCTATATGGGAATACATATTTCATAATAATGGGTGACTTTAATTTACCCAACATAAATGGAACGGAGTTTAAATGGGAAAACAATACTTCAGATAAAATTTCATCATTATGCGAATTAATGAATATCTTGAAACTAAAATCTTTAAATAATATATTAAATAAAGATATGCGAACGTTGGATCTTGTATTGTGTAATGTCGATGGAAAAAAATCAATATCCTCTGACCAAAGAGGATAAAAAACACCCCATTCTTCAACTTACGATTAATATTGATAAAAATTGTAAAACATTTCGGGAAATGAACAACCTAACTTATCAATATAATTTTAAGAGGGCTAACTTTGATTTACTTTTCGAGTTACTAAGGGATTGTAATTGGGTGTTCCTAGATTGTATAGATGATGTAGATACTGTAGTATCATAAACTATATAAAATTTTCGATGTTTGTGTACCTAAATTTAAATCTAGTAACATTCAAAATACACCAGCTTCCCTTCATAGTTTACTCCAGATATAATCCGTTTATTACAGGAGAAGGAATATCACAGAACAATGCAAAAAAAAGTCTGAATATCACTTAAGCGAATTTAAAAGACTAAGAACTCTGTTAAAAAATAAAATTAAAGAAGAATATAACATATACATTCGTAATATTGAAGACGGCATCAACGATAATCCCAATTTGTTTTGGAATTTTGTGAAAAATAACAAAAAATATAACAAAGCAGATTATTGTTTCAAGAATCCTGATAACAATCGTACTAATATTACAGATAAATCAATAATATCAGCCGAATTTGCAAACTATTTTCAGTCGGTGTATGAACACAGCTCGTCTACTTACCATCTGAGTTTTTTGAATTCTGTAGATAATTATAGTTCAAATTTCAATTGTTTACAATTTACTAGGATCACTGTTCAAGATATTCACATTGCATTTAAAAAGCTTAAACCAAAGTTCTCAGCCGGCCATTCCGGGATATATTTTTAAAGCCTGTCGCGATTATCTTACATACCCCCTCATAATTTTGTTACAAAAATCACTTAACAATAACTACTTTCCAAAAGCGTTTAGGATCACAAAGGTTACTCCGATACATGAAAAAGGCCCCAGGGACGAGTTCAGTAATTACAGGCCGATTGCCTTAGCAAACTGTAGCGCTAAAATTTTTGAATATATATTATATGATAAACTATATTCGCATTTTCAAACTATTTTATGTAATCAATAACATGGCTTCTGTAATAAGAGGTCTATTGAAACAAATCTGCTAACGTTCTCCAATTATGTAGCTGAATCAATGGATAAAGAGGAACAGGTTGATGTGCCCACTATGCAAATAAATGTTACAGTCATGTTAATTTAACATCACATTGTGATAATGTTCTTCCCTTTTTCCTCTTGTTTTCATCACATGCACATCATTACAACCGCTTATGCCCAGCTTAGGGCTGTTAACTTTTGTGATGTTACAACTCAACTCCTCGGCGATGTTAAAGCACTGCCTTTTCACATTACTGTGATGTTACTACAACTTCCTCAAAAGGAAGTCTTTATAATGAACTAAAAGCAACATTTCTGTTACATTCAGAAATGCCTTTTAATATCTAGTACACGTTGATGCAATGTCCATAAAATAACATCTTACCAATGAACTAAATGCAACATTTCAAAAACTATATAGTATATTCTCTTAGATGTTGCATGGACATTACTTAAACCTCTAAATAATATACCTCAAACATTCTAGATGAAATCCTTTAGATGTTTCTGTGCCTAATCAGCAAATACAGGGTGAACAACTAAGAACGCCCGCAGTCGGCCACATCTCAAAAAAGAAACATGATACAACTTAAAAAAAAGTACCTTAAGGAAAATGACCCTGAAAAATCGCTGGAAAATATTTTTGTGTTCCTAAAATATCCGCTGGACGGTGGAATGAACACTTAAAAACATATAATACTGTGATTATCACCAAAAAAGGAAAACTAAAGGTATCCTAAAAATACAATTTTTGAAATCTTGATTATATGAATGAAGATTTCAAAAATTGTATTTTTAGGACACCTTCAGTATGTCTTTTTTGGAGATAATCACAGTATCATGATTTCGAGTGTTCATTCCACCACCTAGCGGATATTTTTGAAAAACAAAAATATTTTCCAGTGATTTTTCAGGGTCACTTTCCTAAAGGTATTTTTTTTCAAGTTGTACCACAATTCTTTTCTGAGATATGGCCTACAGCCGTTCTTAGTTGTTCACTCTGTACATTAAAAATTAAAAATGCAATAAAAGATATTATAATAGTATATTAACTATTAACACACAGAACAGTAAATAAAAAAAAACAGGTACAAAATGAAAAAAATATCTTGCCCAGAAATCCAACCTAAAAAAATATCTTGTCCAGGAATCCAACCTAAAAAATATATCATAGTGTAAGCATATTACATAACAAGTGTGGAAAGTGATATATGGTTGTGTGCAACTGTTGTATGGATTCAGTGAAAGCAAGAAATAAAAAAAGGTATATTAATCTGAATTAATAAAGTTTAACTTATACCTAAAATCTAGTTTACAGAATATTTATTAGAATAGTTTTTTAATAATATTAAAAGTAATAACCCCAATTTACATACATACATACAAAAGTAATAAAAATTTTACGAAACGTTACGGTAAGTCAACTAAAATCCAATCTGTTTAAAAAAAAATTCCAAAAAAATTCTATGGTTTACTTACGGTTCTTTTTCTCACGCAAGAGTCGCTGTTTTAGAGTGCCTCAACCATTCCATAATGTACACTTCAAAATCCCTATCTGTGAAACCTTTAAAGGTGTTCTGAACATTAGCTAAAAAAAACAACTGCTTTAGAAAAGATACACTTTTATAAAAATTATATTATTATCAACCAAATATCCTTGCACAGAAATAAAAAATGAAATGTGGACTGTATGGACCCTCTGAAAACTTACTCTGCATATCCACATCAACTTTTATATAGAAAATAGTCGAAAGTTTTTTAAATTTTTTTTTTTCAATTCTGCATAAAATTATTTTACCTTTCATTGTTAACAGAACTAAAAACATCCTTCAGTTTCATATTGTTTTTTTTGCCCAGTCCATGGATATTGTATTCCTAGCTCATTTGAGAACATTAGACACATGCATCAACTGATAATGTTTTTGAATCGGACCCACCCAGAATTACATATTATCTTCTTAACTACAATAAGAATAAACAATTGTACTTAAATAACAAACAAATTAGGTAAATTGAGCATGGTTTGTTAGACTACCAATGCCAAAATGTAACAAAAACAAGTTTTTATGTAAAAATAGCATTTCCTACCACCCACTCTTACGAGTGGATCTCCAGGAGTCTTCTGTGAAACTTGTGCAGAGGGAAGGTCGACTACTATACTATATTACTAGTTTCTGACAATATTTTTGTTCACTGTACATAGTGGTCAGAAACTATTAAAAAAGTAAGGCATAACTTTGAAATATAAAAAAAATGTATAAAGACTAACCAATTGTTTTCTATTAATGTTATAAATGAAACTAACTGTTTCTAATTATTAAATTTATGAAAATTATTAAAGGATATTTAATATCCTTTAATAATTTTCATAAACTTTTTAATTAAATAGTGGAATTAATTAGAAATAGTTAGTTTCATTTATAACATTAATATGAGTAGATTCCACAAAGTAAGGGTCCAAACAGTAAATTCAATTGTTTTCTAACTTTGTCGTTGGTTAAGGCTTTCTCAAATTCCATGAGTTCTGCTGTAGTTTTCAGTGGAAGATTTTCAAAAGCTATTACTTCATCTTCTAATGTATCCTTTGTTGTTACGATATTGTTCATTTTAATCATCAGTATATCCATTGTGGCTTTCATATCCATATCTGCCACAATACTTTTAATGTCTCGATGAAGTTCATTAGAAATGTCTTGTTCGTTAATAATTTGAATGAGCAAATCTTGAATATCTGCGCTTGAAATAGTTTCTATGGGAGAAAAGGACTCTTCTGATATCCCAGCACACACATTTTCTAGAACTAGAGATATTTATTGATTCAATATTGTTTGTACTATTTAACACATTGGCTGTATCAGCTGAAATAGTTTAACTAAATTATTTTAGAAGTTGAGAAAACCTTATTTTGTAAACTGTTATATAATTTTAGGGTACAATACTGCCATCCGGAATTTCAATATTGAATAGCCGATTAAAGTATTAAATGAGTATATTTAAGTTTTAATAATTATGATTTTGGAATAGGTACTTACCGATAACTGTTGTTCGTCCATTATAACAAGAACTATAACCAAGTATAGGAACTGTAGCTAAGTAGGAAATAACGAAAACGAATACCTACAACATTATTTCAGTACTTCTACTAAAACAAATCTCAGCGAAACTGAAAACCACGCCACGATCCGCCATATTATGCTTTTCTTTTGTTTCGTTCGTCTTCTTCTTTTTTATAATCATTCAAACAGCTCACCCAATTATGTTATTGTGATGTTTAATATGAAATATTACGGAGAGTTTTATAAACTAACATCGTATAGACATAGTCGCAGGAAGTTACTAAAAAGTAGTTCGAAAGATGTAAAAGTAACTGCAAAATGTGATTATCTTAGAAACATGTTAATTTGTAATATCACAGTAATGTTCTGTATGTGACATTAGTGAGAACTATACAAATTAACATCGTATTAATGTTTTCAATCCTTCCGGTTTATTACAGCGCGTATTTTTAAATTATTATATCATACACAGACATACATAATTCTAAATTCACATTCACATGCTAAATTCACATCATTTCCATTAGCTACAAGAGCGCCATTTCGGTGAATCTTCGAATTATAATTCGCTGTTTACAGGTGGACACTTTTTCAACTTGTCCCCCATACAAGATGGTGCTCCTTCCTTCTACCCTCCATATTCACTGTGAATTCAAGTATTATTGTGTACATCAAAAATATGTTTTAATTACATGACATGGATGTTAATGAAGTTGGTTATAAAATTTAAACATCTAGGAGATATCTTATCAACGTTTTAAATAAACATCACGAAAAGTCTCTAAAAAGAACATCACAAAAAAGACTTGTAATGTTTCTTGTTTAGTGGGTGGTATATACAGATTTCGCCAAAGCTTTTGATAATAATGAATTAATACAGTTTCCTGTAAAATTGTCGTATTTAGTAAAGCGTTTTAACAACAGATGTCGAAGAATAAAAATATATTATTCTACGCTTCACAACTAGTTTTGAAAAATATTTTTCAAAAACAGTGACCGTTCAACGAAGAATTTTGGTTTGTGACTTAGAGGTGAGATGTCGCTATTTTCGCAACAAAAATATTTCCGTAACTGGACAATATGTACCGTTGTTGATTATAGTCACATTTCAGTCCGAGATTAACTCTCGGACGATAACATATACCTTGTACTGATGAGGCGCAATACGCCGAAACCGGTCTACAAGTTGTGTTATCCCTTCTAGTTGCAAACCAGAATGGTTGGTTCAAACTTGTAGATTTACCAACCCCGTTTGACTTAGAAGTGTAATTCAATATCTGTCGGGGCATGTAGCCCGGGAAGTAGTTGTTTCTTCTTCGTTGAACGGTCACTGTTTTTGAAAAATATTTTTCAAAACTAGTTGTGAAGCGTAGAATAATATATTTTTATTCTTCGACATCTCTTTTGATAATACTTTTTAGAAAGTTAAATTAACTAGGAATGAGCTATCCTTTACTAAAACTTTATGCAACTTATCTTAGTGATAGGTGGCAATATGTATTTTTCATGGGTGAAAAGTCTGAGGCATTTATGGCAGAATCTGGTATTCCACAGGGATCTAATCTAGGACCATTACTTTTTTTGATTTTTATAAACGAAGTGCCTTCCTTAATTACATCTGAGTGTTTATTATTTGCGGACGATTTAGAAATTTATACAAAAGTGAATAACTTAAATGATCATCTTCAATTACAGTACGACGTGGATAAAATATATAATTGGTCGCTAACTAATAAATTACCATTTAACACTAGCAAATGTGTTGTTTTGACATTCAGTCACCAAAAAAACCCTAGACATTTTTATTATACAATGGGGGATGCTCAATTAACGAATTAACGAGAGTAAATGAGATAACAGACCTTGGTATTTTACTCACTGGTAGGATTAGCTTTAAACCACATATATACTTAAGATTGTTTCTCAATCAAATAAATTACTTGGGTTTATATAAAACGTACTGCCTATGCTTTAACTAATGTTAAGTCAATTACAAATATTTTTAACTCGCTTATAAGAAGCAAGTTGGAGTTTGGTAGCATCATCTGGAGTTCAATTAATAATATAAGCCTGAGTCGCCAAATTGAAGCCTTACAAAATTAATTTGTGAAATATATCTATTTTAAAAAACACAAGGAGTCATATGATCCATTAAGGTCAGAGTTTAGTATTGATGAATTAGTCTGCAGGAGAAAACGTCGAAAATTAATTTAATAGGCTCAGCTGATCTTCTCAGTCAATTAAATTTCTACGTACCCGATCATCGAACCCGTCCTAGGAACCATTTATTCTTAACACCTTCGATAAACTCGCTAGATAAAATATGTCAGCTATATTAATAGCGTAAGTGAAAATCTAGATACTGGACTGCTAGGAATTAATCTGAGTGAATTTAAAATATCTATTGCAGATCCAATATTAGAGAATTAGTCTTGTGTGTACATTCAGTCGTTTTTGTCCCATAAACAATATGGAAGCGTTGTAGTATTAGTAATAATTTGTAATCACAGTTGCATAGAATAAGGGAAACCTGTTTGCTTCTGTAATAAATAAATAAATAAATAACTAATAAAAAAACGTAGAGTCCAGTCATGGGACTGCCGACAGAAGTGAAAACACCAATATATGAATCGCTTTTAAAAGTTTTATCTTTAGCCCATCGTATATGGAAAAAGTACACATATATACAATACACAGTATTATAGCTCATGGAAAGCTTGACGATGATTTATGCAACACTATATACGCTTTATTGTTAATTGTGTTGCATAACCAAAAGTATTGTGTGTTGCATAACCAAAAGTATTGTGTGCTGCATAACCAAAAGTATTGTGTATTGAATAAAAGCGTGACAATGACGAAAAACCAGGTTTTTTTCTTCACCCAAAAAAAGTGCTCAACGCGCCTAAAGGAGTTTTCACTTCAATAATAATGTGGTTTTTGTAGTTAACGGAATAGTTACTTCAATCTAAACGAAATCTAATCTCAAATTGGGCCATTTGCACCCAAATTTTCATTAGTTAATTTTGATTCTAAGTATACGACGCGAAATTAAGTTACATTTTGACACCCAGTAGACGTAACAGAAAATGACACAGTTAAAAAGTTTAGAATAAAACATTCCCTAGATAAAAAAAAACACCCATATCACTGGCAAACTGCGTAGATTTGACAGGTGCTTTCAAGGCTGTCTACATATTATTCAAAAACTAAAATCTACCAATCAACAGACGGAAAAAAAATCCTTAAGATCGATTAAATAAATAGATCTACAAATATAGACAAGCTGCTTTATTGATGATTATCAAAAGTTAGTTACATTTATAAGAATAATTTATTTTCAGTTATGAAGTTGAAAAGCATGTAGGTAATGACCCATTTCTAAAAACATCCAGCTAATTATTTCGGGCGACCGGCCGCCAGGACTCTTCAAACGGCTCTTCTGCAGTCTTCGGGCTCTTTATTATTGCATTATGAGACCTCGTTGAGGTGGCACTGGGATCGTTAGCATCACCGCAAAAACCCGAAGATTGATAGACTCCTACATTATTTCAAAGTGGTTGTTAAAACAGAAAGTCCCATAAAAAGAGACGAGACGGTGGCAAGCACGTTTTGTTGTTGAGAAACTTCAGAAAAGTGGTTTTACTCGGCTGAATATGTGTCTTAATTTTATTATGTTTAAAGAAAATTAGAAAAACTTGCAATTTTAAGCTAACTATTAAATAATATATCACCAATCATTTTCAGAATTTATTTAAAAGGGTCTTTTTAATAATTCGTTATTTTCATTTTGATACACAAGCTTTTGGGATACAAACGTTTCCGATGGTATCCACTTTGGATCTACTTCTACTGGTTTTTTCTTCAGATTTTCATTCTCTGTGCATATTATCATGGGTTTAACGAATCTTGGATCGTTTACGTTTATTTTATTCTTCACCCATTTTATCTGGCAAGTCGTTGGAAGTAGAGATTTATCAGGATATGAATGTAGTGTGCTAACCGTGGAAATTTTTATGTTTTCAACTGCTTTTGCGTATTCCTCACATCGGCAAATCTCCATTTTAATCCAAAAAAATTTTTATAATTTGAAACAATTATATTTGAAGTAGCTATCAAAATGACACATTTGACGTAATATTACGAATTCTGTTGGTTTCAGTCCCTTGTTTACATTTTGGTTGTCGTCAACATATAGCCCGTTCAGTACAAAAACCGTTGCACGTCATCAAAGTGTCGAAAAAGAGACGTTCGTTTATATCATGTCATTCGATTGCTGCTGTCAATCCTCTGTCAATCACTATGTTAAGCCTCTCTAAACTCAATAAATATTGAAATTTGTAGGTCGCATTGCATTAAAGAATATAAATATATGCTTAAAGAAAGGTTTCGTAATTAATTTCATATCAAATACAGTTCGTAGGTTAATTAAATATTAAACTCAAACTAACGTCAGTCTTAATAAAAACTTTTTATGTTGGCAAAAATGCGCGCTGTTGCCGCGATTAAAATGGTTTATTTCAGGTTCAGTTGACGTCTTGACATTTTTGGGGTTATGTTGTGAAAAAAACTGCAAAGAACTGTGAGTAATTTTTCACAAGCAGTAATGAGTTATCAAAGTTAAAGTCACATCCAAAAAAACGTATAAATGAAACTTAATAATACTGCAATAGTTGATGCATTTACTCCTGATACTATTTACAGCGTTTATGAAGCAAGTATGTATAAGTTCAATATTATACCCAATCAACTGTATTTATTATATTCTGTTACATTATTCTTAATACTTGGCAATTATACATGGACATTTTTTTTATAGATAATCATGTCACTTTAGGAATGTTACTGCAGTAATTGGAGGAAGAACAATAATTATTAAATGTAGAATGTTCCTGAGTAGTTCACTAAAATATGATACATCCACAAAGAGGACTTATGGAACTTTCAACAAAAATAAACCACTGTATACATTTGTTTTTATTAATGAATCCTGAATTTTCCAAAATGGTGCTGTAGGCTGTTCATGTCAAAAGGTATGTTACAATGATTATGTAAAATTTTAGAATGCAAAATTGTTTTTATTCTAGATATTTTGTATTACATGCTGAGAATGAAAATGGTTATATTGATGGAGCAGAAAGTATATTTTTATATGAATCTCAGTTGAGTTATTATCATGGGAAAATGAACGAAGGACATGTTTTTAAATGGTTTGAAAACCAATTACTTACTATTGAATCTTTCTGAACCTTTAATAAATTATGGACAATGCTTTTCGATAATATTAGGTTAATGACACAATATAGAATTCAATCAACAAATGTTGAAGCTGAGCTTATTTATATTACAGCCTAGTGAGTGGATACAAACTGTATTTGAACAGTGATATAGCAAATTATATGTTAGAATTCAGAAGACTACACAACTAGTTTAATACATTCAAAATTCTTACTTCAAATTATACCTAATAGACAATAAATGCTGTTTTACTTTTATTTTTACAAAAATAATAATATAGGTTATTTGAATACTGCCCTTTCAATAAATGTTTTTTTCAGAAACAATCCCCCCAACAAAATAGATTATGGATTTGATAGAACAGTATAGTCACAAAGTATTACCTACCATCTTTTTAAAAATCCTATTGAGTTAATACAGGGTACTGCCAAGCAAGCCGATAGATAGTAACTAATTTATAAATTTGCAATGTTTCTTTTTAATAAAACAATTCCATAAAAATTGGGGTGGCATTATTTATCATTTTATTTTAATCATGATATTCAAAATAAGTAATTCAGGCAGCATTTTCTAAAGGTACATGTGTATATCACAAAGTTTTATAAAAACTACAAAGAATTAATTTAATAGTTTTTATTGAATTGAAAGGTCTCATTCGATCAATCATTTATTAGCAATACTTTCAGTAGCGGTAGGTGCTGGAGAGCTAAAACAAAATGGTAAATATAAATTTGGATTGATTAGAAGATGATGGAGTGATAAATAATTCACCAATATACTGATAATTATAATATGTATTGATTTCAGTGCTACGATTTAGTCAATCATTTGCATATACCTTCACTCGGAGAATAGAATGGATTTGCTCTCCTTTTCTGAGCTGTGGTGGTGCTTGCTGCACAATTTTCTTTTGCTATGATCATATATCTCAGGATCATTTTCCTTGTTGAGAATGACCTACACACTAAAGCTTCACATCCCGGCTTTTCTAAAAAAAATTTAAGATTTATTTCAACAAAATATAAAATAAAATTGCCTACCTTTAAAAAGAAGGTAGATCCAGGTTATCAGAACTTTTTTATTTATAATTTGTCTGTAAACCTTACATCAATCTTTCATATTGTAGTGACAACATTTTAGAAGCCAACATGTACTTAGGTAATTATAACCTAAAAATTATATTAGAGAATATTTTTTCCTTGATACTATTTATACATACATGCATTTTAAATACTAGAATAGTTCCATAACTTCTAACTAATTAAGTGTGTGGTATAAACATACAAATAAAAGTGTTAACTATTCCATACATACCTTTTTAGTGCTAAAAATAATTCCATAGTTTTTAAAATAAGAATTTCTTAGTGCTGTACGGTTAACATACAAATTAAAATTTTATATGTAACATCTCTGTATGTAACTGAAATAAGTCGAAGTTTCTTTGCACGCAATAACCATCAATAACTTTGTCTCTGACCTAACCTAGAATATTTGATAAACTTCATTTGACATATACTAGATTCTCATATTATTTCAATGGCTTGGCAACATAGTACAGTTATGACAGATGTGATGTGCAACGGTTTTAATACTGAACGGGCTATATTTAAGACGAGATTCTTCTATGGAAATAACATTTTTTACTGATAAATCGCGAACAAAAGTTAATTGACCTTTTCCAAGTACGTCATCGTAACGAATTTCTGTCACCGGACAACTTTCACACTAAATTTTAATATAACCTCAAACCGAATAATACAACTCTTAACAATTGCTTTTTTACATTTTTAAATTATTATAGTATCCAAATAGTATACAAATTTACCAAAACCAATTAACTTTTGTTCTCGATTTATATTTAAATCAGTAAAAAATTCTATTTCCATCCATCTTTCTGAAGGTTGTCCGGGATCAGCTGACAAAATGTCGCAGGATGACGTCACTTGGAAGCGCTTTATTGGTTTTGGTAAACTTGTGTACTAGTGTGTATTAGTTGGATACTATCATATAATTTAAAAGTGTAAAAAGGCAATTGTTAGGAGTGTTATCGTGTTCTATCATTTGCTTTGAGGTTATATATAATTTAGTGTGGAGGTTGACCGGTGTCAGAAATTCGTCACTATGACGTACTTGGAAAAGGTCAATTGAACCAAAAAGATGAAAGCTCTCAATGTTCATAGGCGTACACAAATCACTTAGGCTCAACTGCTCCGATTCCTTTTTCAAGAAATACCAAGTAGCATTTAGAAAGGACAGGATAAAACTATAAATTTTTTGAAAAAAAGTAATTATTCATTTGATTTTGTCCAGAAAAGGTATTATCTCCCCCCGTTTTTATAATCTGGGAAATAAAGGTAAATTGTCCTTTTGTTAGAAATGTATCCTTCTTGCCGCGCCATTTCTACAGATTGGTAGGTAATCACTTGCTCATTACTTATCCAGTCCTTTTGGTATTTACATACTCTCCACGTTGTGAATCGTTATTCAGGGCTTATCTTGGAGTCTGCACGATATCCTGGAAAAGTCCTGATGGCATTCCCGCTACCGACTGCCTCCTCTTCCGCGATTCTTTGAATTATTTAAACATTTTCTCTAGGACAAATTGCTTTCGATTAGCATTTGTTTTAGTCCGACGAGCGGCGGTAGTAAGGACGAGGAAGAAAGTCGATTACGCATTAGCCTAATTGCATTTTTCTTTGTTTGGATGTTTGAAACTTTCTCTGGAATTCTTCGTTAGCAATCAGATATAAAATCGTATAAATATTAGGGTTCCAGACAAAATCGTTTTTCATTTAATTCAGAATTCATTTAAATTTTGATAATATATTGTAATTCCGTCCACACACTACCACTAATATAAGTAGTTGACACGTTGTTTGACTTAAATTGTAAAATTCATCCAAAATTAATAGCAGAAGCGACGAATACGTGTTCGCCTCCCTTGCCGACTTTTTTCTTTGATCTGCAAATGTCGAGTCGAGAGAAAATGTGGACAAGGGGGACGAACAGGTGTTGGTCGCTTTTGCAACTGATTTTGGATTAACTTTAAGTATGGAAGCCCCAACTAGAGCACTTCACCTCAGGGAGGAACCCTACCACCTTTCAAAAAATATAAACGAATAAGAAAGAAAGCAAAAGGTGGAAAGTGTAGCTACGAATTTTTAATTGTAGTAATAAGCGGCTCTTTGGGGTGGGGTATTGAGTATTTTTATTCATAATTTTATCGATTTTCAGGATGTTGCTATTATGTCATGATATTCAATGAATTTCGCCATTTTTCCAAACAAAATGTGTTGCAGTTTTTCCCTTTGAAAAGTGATACTGGACACCTTGTACATTTCTAATCCTCTAGAAACCTCCCAAAAACTAAATTATTTTATGCAAACTTCTCACATTTGAAGAAAAATACCCCATTTATTCTCAGACTACATAACTAAAGCTTCTATAAAAAAATGTAAAAAGACTTCCATTTTAAAAATTAACTTCACATCTGAATAAATCTGATTCCTTTTATTCCCATCAATTTTACTGATAATATATGCTTCTGCAAACACTTAGACTAATAACATCCCTTGGATATTCTGAAGTCTTCACAAAGACCACAGTCAATTCCTTGCATCCCTTCATATTTCTCGTATATCTCAGGACCGGTTTTCGTAAATTTATAACTTCATCATAAGAATAAGCATTTTTAAGTGTTTCATTCCAAGTCCTCATTACATCATTTGGAGATCCATTAGTTTTTATAATTTCTTGATAGTAGATTCTTTTATTTTCGGACCAAACACCTATTGATTCTGCATAACAGTCCAAATAATACTGTTACGTCGGACTTTGGACTTATTGGACTTTGTTCTGGATGGCGATCTTGGCGACCTTCTGACTTCATTTCTCGATTTCCTATTCATTGAACGAACTCTGCTTTTGCAAGTTCTTTGAATGTGTCTGATTCTTCCACAGTTGAAGCATCTCCTACCTTCATTTTGGGTATTTCGTCGCATAGTTTGGAGTATATCCAAGATTTGTGAGAGAGTAGATTGTGGGAGGTTATCGAAAGTTATCTCTTCGTGTTCTTGAAATCTTATTTCTCTCAATTCATAACGGAAAGATTTTGATATACTTTTTGCTGCTTCATATTCCTGAGCTGCAATCAGAGTTTCCTTTAACGTTGAGTGGTGTTGTAGCCGGAGAGCTTGTTGCATTTCCATATCTTGTAATCCATCAACGAGTGCCTGTGTGCCAATTTGCTCTAGGGAATCTTCAGGTACCTGGGGATAGGCAAGATGCAACAATCTTTTTATATCAGCCTCAAATTCCTGGTTTTCATTTGATTTTTGATTGCGGACTTTTAGCTGACTCTGGAATACCTGCTTCAAGTGCGGTTGTCTCTAAAACCTGTACAAGGGACGCATAATTGGGCGTGTCTTGTGGAAGAAACTGCAAAATGGTTGCTGCCTGCCCACGAAGCGACTCTATCAATGAAGCAGCCATCTGTGTCTCAGTTCAACCGTTGGCTTTGGTCGCAGCTTCAAATTGGAGTCGATATCTTTCCTATGCCGTTTGGCCATCAAATGTAGATAGTTTTAGGGTCTTGCTTGAGTGGCTTTGAGAAACTGAACTTTGAATGAGGCCAGGTTCGGTTATAGAAGAGGACGAGGTCGTGCCTTCAATTTCAATATTAGTTACTGAAGCTTGGGTATGAATTCTTCTTTCTAAATTAACTATTTCATTTCTAAATTGCTTTTCTAAATCGAATCTTAAATATTCTTGTTGTTTTTCTAGGTTGGATTTTAAATTTTCTTGTTGTTGTTCTGAATGGTCTACTCTATTACTAAGCTGCCCTACCTCTAGTTTTAATGTTTCCTGAATTTGTGTTAGGCCATTCATAATTTCTACATCTGCTTGTCTACGCCTCTCCTCCTTCTCTCTTTCCTTCTCCTCCTCACGTCTTTTCTTATCTGCTTCTTCCTCTTTTCTACGTCTCTCCTTCTCCTCTTCTTCACCCTTTTTACGTCTCTCCTTCTCCTCTTATTCCTCCTTTCTACGTCTTTCCTTCTGCTCCTCACGACTTTCTTCCTCTACCCCCATGCTGGGGGTCTGGGAGTATCCATGTCTCTGTCGTATATGGTGGTTATAGTATTTACCATAAGCAGATACAAATATTTCTTATATCCCACCGCTGTCAGCAAAGTTATTCCTTAAACTTTATTTATTTCTACAACTTTAACTTTAACAATTCAATACTAATAACTTCTCACCATCAGAATACAGAACTCAACTCTCTACTACTTCAAAAACTAACTAACTAATGTCAATTGTCCCGCTTTTTATACTTTTCACCTGTTCCAGACAGTTCTCGACTTTTCTATGACAGTTCTAGATGTATGTCTTCTTCTTTTTCTTCACGGACCTCTACATATCCACATTACAGGTCCGACGTAACAATACTCTCTTTTTGGCAACTTTGTTTTTATAATTTCCAGTATTTGGTACTTCAGGAGTCTCCCTTGAATATTAATTTTGCTTTAGACCAACTAGAACACGAAATTGATTTGACCAAAGTAACTGGTGGGTATACATTTTGGTTCATGATAGTCGCCGGTTTTTGGGTTACTTTTGAAAACTATACCTGCATCTTCAATAAAACCGCCTCCTCCTGCAAGCACGATTATATATCTTGAGCAATCACTTGTTAATTATTTTTCCATGCTTTTCTCATCTGACCTTCGCTAAAAATCCACGTCTTATCCAAAACCTTTGGCTTATATAAGTTGGAATCATTTTATTAAATTTAACAAATTCTTTTTACAACTATCTGAAAAAATTATTAAAATAAATCCGCTTCTGGTTTTTTCTACCTCACGATCCTCTATATTACTTTCCGTATCATCAAGCACATGTTTTATTTCCCCCGTTTTGGCGGTCTACATCTTTTTCCTTATTATCTCGTTTTCATTTTTCGATAAATTCGCTTAGGGAACTTCATGATAGTTATTTTCGTACACACACACACACATAAAAATTATTACAACTTCGTCCAATTTTATCGGCAACGGATCATTGAGTTCTTCCATAAAATATTATGTATATGCCTGCCTATGATATCGGCAATCGGCAAGCGAAGCGTGTGCTTTTCCTTGCCAATAACGGCGCTGGTTTGTTTCCTTTGATAATTATTTGAAATGGTCTCTACTAATTGGAAATTTTGAAGTATGGTTATTGCTGAACGTAGTTATGTAAGTAAATAGTCATAAAATTTGATTTAGCATGTCTTGGAAGATTCTATGTGAATATTCAGTTTCCAGCTATTGGAAAATTTCATGTTAAATTACTTCAAAGAGGTTTATATTCCAATAAAAAAACACAATTTATGTAAAGTTACATAAGTTAGTTACTGAGCTTCTGCTGGTTTTTAAATTTTAAATGTTTTTGGCTAATTCTAATCTTTGTTGTTTGGTTGATGATATCTCTTAGTACACTGGTTCATTTGTCAGTCCAAAATGAACTTTTATCTACGACCACCATTAAAATTAAGCATTTACAAACTCATATAAATACGTGAAATTAGAGCGTGCGTAAAAGAACAATGCTTTTTAAATGGCATAATCATTATAACAATCTTTTTTATTTGTATATTTATTAAGTTACCTTAGATAATTTTGTGTTTTGTTTTCTGTCAAAGGTTCTGTAATTGTGATAATTTTGTACTGTCATTAAGAAGTGTGAAACGTGAATGGTCAATAATTGTCAGAATCTGTCAAAAATTGTCAAAAACTGTCAAAAATGCTCAAAAATTATAAAAATTGTCAAAAATTGTTAAATATTTTAAAAAATGGTCAAAAATAGTCAATAATTGTCAAAATTTTTGAAAGTTGTCAAATATGGTCAATAATTATCACAACCTGTCAAAAATGGTCAATAATTGTTAAAATTTTGAAAAAATGGTCAATAATTATAAAAAACTGTCAAAAATGGTCAATAATTGTTGAAAATTGTCAAAACTTTTGAAAAATTGTCAAAAATGGTCAATAATTGCAAGAAACTGTCAAAAATGGTCAATAATTGTTAAAACTGTCAAAAATGGTCAATAATTGTTAAAATTTTTAAAAATGGTCAATAATTATATAAAACTGTCAAAAATGGTCAATAATTGTTGAAAATTGTTAAAAATGGTCAATAATTGTAAGAAACTGTCAAAAATGGTCAATAACTGTTAAAACTTGGAAAAATGGTCAAAAATTGTCAACATTTTGGAAAAATGATCAATAATTATGAAAAACTGTCAAAAATGGTCAATAATTGTTAAAAATTCTCAAAATTTTTGAAAAATGATCAATAATTGTCAGAACCTGTCATAAATGCTCAAAAATGGTCAATTGTTAAAATTTGGAAAAATGGTCTGAAATGGTCAAAATTTTTGAAAAATTGTCAAAAATGATCAATAATTGTCAAAACTCTCAAAATTGGTCAATAATTGTCAAAAATGGTAAATAATTGTTAAAATTTGAAAAAACTGTCAAAAATGGTAAATAATTGTTGAAAATTGTCAAAATTTTTGAAAAATTGTCAAAAATGGTCAATAATTGTGAGAATCTGTCAAAAATGGTCAATAATTGTTAAAACTTCGAAAAACGGTCAAAAATTGTCAAAATTTTGAAAAAAATGGTCAATAATTATGAAAAACTGTCAAAAATGGTCAATAATTGTTAAAAATTCTCAAAATTTTTGAAAAATGGTCAATAATTGTAAGAACCTGTCATAAATGCTCAAAAATGGTCAATCGTTAAAATTTGGAAAAATGGTCTAAAATGGTCAAAATTTTTGAAAAATTGTAAAAATGATCAATAATTGTCAAAACTATCAAAATTGGTCAATAATTGTCAAAAATGGTCAATAATTGTTAAAATTTGGAAAAATGGTAAAAATTTCTGAAAAATGGTCAAAAATGATCAATAATTGTCAAAACTGTCAAAATTGGTAAATAATTGTCAATAATTGTTAAAATTTTGAAGAAATGCTCAATAATTATAAAAAACTGTCAATAAGGGTCAATAATTGTTGAAAATTGTCAAAACTTTTGAAAAATTGTCACAAATGGTCAATAATTGTAAGAAACTGTCAAAAATGGTCAATAATTGTTAAAACTGTCAAAAATGGTCAAATAATTGTTAAAATTTATAAAAATGGTCAAAAATTGTTAAAATTTTGAAAAAATGGTCAATAATTATATGAAACTGTCAAAAATGGTCAATAATTGTTAAAAATTCTCAAATTTTTTGAAAAATGGTCAATAATTGTAAGAACCTGTCATAAATGCTCAAAAATGGTCAATCGTTAAAATTTGGAAAAATGGTCTAAAATGGTAAAAATTTCTGAAAAATGGTCAAAAATGATCAATAATTGTCAAAACTGTCAAAATTGGTAAATAATTGTCAATAATTGTTAAAATTTTGAAGAAATGGTCAATAATTATAAAAAACTGTCAAAAATGGTCAATAATTGTTGAAAATTGTCAAAACTTTTGAAAAATTGTCACAAATGGTCAATAATTGTAAGAAACTGTCAAAAATGGTCAATAATTGTTAAAACTGTCAAAAATGGTCAATAATTGTTAAAATTTATAAAAATGGTCAAAAATTGTTAAAATTTTGAAAAAATGGTCAATAATTATATGAAACTGTCAAAAATGGTCAATAATAGTTGAAAGTTGTCAAAATTTTTGAAAAATTGTCAAAAATGGTCAATAATTGTAAGAAACTGTCAAAAATGGTCAATAATTGTTAAAACTTGGAAAAATGGTCAAAAATTGACAACATTTTGAAAAAATGGTCAATAATTATGAAAAACTGTCAAAAATGGTCAATAATTGTTAAAAATTCTCAAAATTTTTGGAAAATGGTCAATAATTGTCAGAACCTGTCATAAATGCTCAAAATTGGTCAATTGTTAAAATTTGGAAAAATGGTCTGAAATGGTCAAAATTTTTGAAAAATTGTCAAAATGATCAATATTTGTCAAAACTCTCAAAACTGGTCAATAATTGTCAAAAATGGTCAATAATTGTTAAAATTTGAAAAAACTGTCAATAATTGTTGAAAATTGTCAAAATTTTTGAAAAATTGTCAAAAATGGTCAATAATTGTGAGAAACTGTCAAAAATGGTCAATAATTGTTAAAACTTTGAAAAATGGTCAAAAATTGTCAAAATTTTGAAAAAATGGTCAATAATTATAAAAAACTGTCAAAAATGGTCAATAATTGTTAAAAATTCTCAAAATTTTTGAAAAATGGTCAATAATTGTCAAAACCTGTCATATATATGCTCAAAAATGGTCAATCGTTAAAATTTGGAAAAATGGTCTAAAATGGTCAAAATTTTTGAAAAATTGTCAAAAATGATCAATAATTGTCAAAACTGTCAAAATTGGTCAATAATTGTCAAAAATGGTCAATAATTGTTAAAATTTGGAAAAATGGTCAAAATTTTTGAAAAATGGTCAAAAATGATCAATAATTGTCAAAACTGTCAAAATTGGTAAATAATTGTCAAAAATGGTCAATAGTTGTTAAAATTTGAAAAAACTGTCAAAAATGGTCAATAATTGTTGAAAATTATCAAATTTTTTGAAAAATTGTCAAAAATGGTCAATAATTGTTAAAATTTGGAAAAATGTTCAAAATTTTTGAAAAATTGTCAAAAATGATCAATAATTGTCAAAACTTTCAAAATTGGTCAATATTTGTTAAAATTTGGAAAAATGGTCAAAATTTTTGAAAAATTTCAAAAATGATCAATTATTGTCAAAACTGTCATAATTGGTCAATAATTGTCAAAAATGGTCAATAATTTCAAAAATTTGTAAAAATGTTCAAAAATTATCAAAAATTGTCAATGATTTTGAAAAAATGGTCAAAAATTGTCAAAAATTGTCAAAATTTTTGAAAAATGGTCAAAATTTTTGAAAAATGGACAAAGTTTTTAAAAAATGGTCAAAATTTTTGAAAAATGGTCAAAAATGGTCAAAATTTTGCAAAAATGGTCAATAATTATAAAAAACTGTCAAAAATGGTCAATCATTGTCGAAATTTTTGAAAAATGCTCAAAATTTTTGAAAAATTGTCAAAAATGGTCAATAATTGTCAGAACCTGTCAAAAATGCTCGAAAATTGTCAAAAATGGTCAATAGTTGTTAAAATTTGGAAAAAAGGTCATTAATTGCTAAAATTTGGAAAAATGTTCTAAAATGGTCAAAATTTTTGAAAAATTTCCAAAAATGATTAATAATTGTCAAAACTGTCAAAATTGGTCAATAATTGTCAAAAATGGTCAATAATTGTTAAAATTTGAAAAAATAGTCAAAATTGGTTAAAAATTTTGAAAAAATGGTCAATTATTGTCAAAAGTTTTGAAAAATGGTCAAAATTTTCGAAAAATGGTCAAAAATGGTCATTTTATTGGTCTGCCGACCGCTCACCTTTTTTTTGGATTGGTGTAACACTAAATAAATTAAAAATTAGACGGAAAATGTTCTTATTGCATATTTCTCGGAAAAGTCAATGGAAATCATCAACGTTATGGTCCCATTATTCAATGTTGAAAACTACCATGAATCTAAATTTAAACATTGATATAAGTAAATTTCATAAACTTATTACCTTCATAAAACGAAAATCAGAGAGCCATAAACCAAAAAAATCAAAAATTTTCACAACGGAACAGATTTTGGATTTTATAAATGGAGCACCAGATAATGAATTTCTTATGATGAAGGTAGGCAATAATTCAAACACAATTATTAAAAAGAGAGGTTATGTAATATATAATTTAGGGAAATTATTTTTAATGTGGTCGTAGATAAAACATTATATGATACTCATGCGTGAATTACTATTGCGCACTCGTTGCGAAAAAAGCATAAACAAGAAAATAACTTATTTATTTATACTTATCAAAGTTTCATTTTTATCTTTATGATGTGATTGTAGAACATGTACTTGCGGTATTTTTTAACTGTACTAGAAAAATTTACTTGATCTTGTGGTTTTTCAATTAATTTCAAATGATGTTCAGAGTCCAACTGCAAATAAAGTTTTAAACGGTTGGCACGGGAATGCCCTATTAATTAGATCATTTTTTGCTAACCAAAACAGAAATAGTTGAAGAGCGATATGAATGGTTTGTTACTTTAAATTTTTTGGTATTTACGCCATTTTTTTCTGCCGAGATTTTGGTCCATTTGGACATGCTGTTCTCAACTAGCAAAGTTGTTTTATAATTTTTGGCTTATATAACAATTTTATTTTAATGTTGATGTTGAATTTGTTTATCAAATCCTTTATTCATTATATTTTTAAAATACGGTCCTGTTTTGTAGGGTTCTTTTGAAAATGAAGTATTTTTATAAATGTTTTAAAATTATCACAAATGTTAAATTATTTTATAAAACCTACTTTGTCCACTAAACTGTTATATTACTGGTAGCCATGTTAATAATCAGATATAGATAAAATTTTAATAATATCTCTAAAAATAAAAATATGTGAGTTTTATGTGAAAATAACATTGAGTATAAACAAATTTAGAAGAATACAACTAGTATTTCAAATATTACTATCAAAACTTGATTTTTTTATTTTTTAACTTCTAAAATTATTATAAAACCTTGATAAAATTGGAGCGCAAGTAAAATTCACTGCATTTATACCCTATAAATCACAATAGAATTTGTTTTGCATCAAAATTTTTCTTCTGTCGGAAACTACCTACATACACAAAAATCAAAATTAAGTCGGACATATTTATTTTCTTTCTAAAGATGGTGCTGCATTTATATTATCACCAGCAACTCTGAAATATAATTATTTGAAAACAATTTAGCTTCTTTCAAACATATTAATAAAACAAAGTTGATTTATTAATACTACTACAATAGCAATAAAGTGGCATATAATTCAATTATGAAACATATTATATAATCATTATATAATAATTTTTTGACCATATAAGTATCGCATAAAAAAATTTAAGAAATTTTCTAGCACGTTTATTAAACACTTATAAATCTTTTATAAAACAATTTTATTGTATTTTGTATATCTGTTTTATAGTAGTCTCTAGAGTACTTCTAAAATATATTATGTAAGCAAAATGTTTTATAAATTGTGCTTATTTTGTGTTTATATATATTTTATAAACATTTTAAAAACGTTTCTGAGACTAACATTGTTTTATAATGTTTATCGCCAAAACATTCCTACGACTATTATAAAATAGCAAATTGTTAGTTGGAATTCCAATAGGCATGCTGTTGTACCAAATTCCTTTTTTCCAATTTGGATGGACTGCCAAAAAAGTCACTTGTGTTTTCTGGTGCCTTCGTCATGAATTGGGTCTATTTTTATATTAAATTCTTGATAGTAGCACTTTTCTTATAGCATTTGCGCTATGGTATTCCATTTTTGATACTTGACTCTTTGTAGTCCTCTCATTTTTTTTATATTGTAATCATAATCTTCCATAATTTTTGCTAATTCTTCGGCTTTTCAAGCTTATAATATCTTATCAATAAATACACAAGTATTTGGAGATATTATATTCTCCGACACTGCCTTTTAAATTTCTGCAATGGATTGTGTTCCAAATCTGTTCATTTCTCCAGAAACATTCATTTTTGAACTGAACTAATCAGACATTTTCTAACAAGAAATAACACAATGACCTTTTAAATAAATATCAGAACCATGGTAACAAAATTTGTTTTGATCAACGCACCTTGAAAAAATTAAAATTTTGTCGCTGTAAAAATGACAAGTGTGCAGGTAACTTTTTTGTCAGTAGAAAAGATGCCGTTGTTATGGTATTTTACCAGTGAAAAACACTCTAGTGAAATAGTCACGTCAAAAATTGAATATTTACAACGTTTGTTTCCAAGCGTTGAGGAAAAATCGAAAATATTGTCAATAGGGCAAAAAATTGAATATTTTATTGCATAATTCCTTTTCCTATGACACCATATTAGAATTTTTGCTCCTCAATCCAATGACACCTCTATCAAGCCATTTATGAAAAAAGTGGAAAAAATAAGAAATTACGAGAATGTCTCTGAATATATTTTCCATTTTATTTCTCTACCAAAGTTCGATAAAATCACAATAACATCTTTCTAAGAGTAAAATTTCTCGTAAAATATAATCCAAGCTGAATACAAATACAATATAACTCATAAAAAAGTCCCACACAGTTTCAAAGAGTCCCCTCTTCTTATTTTGGTGAAAGTAAACTGCAAAACTCGCATTAAACTTATGAATAATCCAATGGCTCACCTCGTCGCCGAATCGGTGTGAAGTTGCCCTTATTTAAGACAGGATTAAGTCCGGTAAACTTCTCCACCGAGTCTATAAGAAGAGACATAAGAAGAAGAGGAGTATAATACTCCAACCGGTATTATTATAACTTCTCGCGAACTTTCGCCGTCATACATACATTCATGATAAGTCTGTTAAATTCAGAGACGTACTATTAATTATGAAAATTAACCCGATGTCGGTTATAGGGCAGTAGTTTATCAATTAAACCATAGAACATATTCAAATCCATTATTAACTATTTATATTGGAGGAATACATTTACGGTCTGTAGAACAATAATGTATGATATGTATTTATGGCTGTACGGTTATATATTATTAATTGTTATTTTCGGGGCAAATTTTCATACAAAAATGTTATGGTTCCATTGGCGATGCATGAAGCATAAGGTATTGTTTTTTTTTTAATATTTTCAGAATAAAATAGCTTAAGTCTAACATCTTCTACGAAATATAACCTGCAGTTTCAAAACATTGCACATAAAAGTTTAAAAAGAAATAGAACAACAAAAGTGGAAATATCTTGAAAAATAGTCTTGAATAGATGAGATTAAAATAAATTTTTTAAGGGATTGTTCTACTTTAAAACCTAACCTAAACATATCTCTGACTATAGGAATTAAAAATGTGTGGATTGAAAATGGCATCTGAAGAGTGAAAATGGCTGCTGCTGTTGTAATTTTAAGTTCTGATGGAGATTTTGATGAGAATTAAGAATATAAATTATGATCACTGCATGATTACAAAGTTTTGTATCTGCAAAATAATTCAAATTTTAAGTGAAAAAAAAAGATATTAAGGCGCCACTGTTTAAGATCTCCTTCTCCACTCTTAGCGAATTTTATAGATGTTAACAAATATTCTGTGGAATTAATACAGTACCAACTCCATAACTAAGTTGTCGCTCTGAAATGGGTAGAACTTTTGATCTAATTATATTATTTTAATGAAATCATTTCTCTCTGTGTGAAGTTGGTGAGTTGTCGTTTTCGTTTTGGTTGAAAATTGTTACCTGAAATTCCCTGATTAGCCGTGCAGTCGAGGAATAAATTAAAAACAACTTAATTATTAAATTTCATTAATTTATATATATTATAAAATAATGTCACTCCTTTTCTTAATAGTAAATATACACTGTTCATTTGAAAAGGACCCACCCTTAATATTTCAAAAATGGGACATATTAGAAAGAAATACCGAAACACATCAACTTTTAACTTGAGGGGGACACTTTTTGGCGCTAATGTCATAAACCCCCTCCCTATTGGAGACACCCATTGAATTTTTTCAAATGACGTTAGGTATCAAGTCATACCTCATTTGAAAGGTCTGGTAAATCTCCATTCAATCATTTTGTTTTGCCTTTGATACCAGCCTTCCATTGTTACTTAATCGTTCTTTAAAATTGGCTCTTTTTCAACTTTTCGTATGCCCCCGTATTGTGTTATGATAGAAAGACTCTTTAAAGAATAAAAAATTTACAAATAGTAAAAAGACAACTGTTAACAAGGAAAAACTGCTATTTAATCATGCGGCAAAGTGACCACCGTTAACATTCAGGCAATCAAAGTTGAAAAAGAGCCAATTTTAAACAACGATTAAATAACAATGGAAGACTGGTATCGAAGGCAAAACAAATTGATTGAATGAGGTATGAGGTATGACTTGATACCTAATGCCATTTGAAAAAATGTAAGGGGTGTCTCCAGTAGGGAGGGAGTGAATCTGACGTTTATGACATTTGCGCCAAAAAGTGTCCCCCTCAAGTTAAAAGTTGATGTGTTTCGGCATTTCTTTCTAATATGTCCCATTTTTGAAATATT
The DNA here is from genome assembly GCA_947563755.1 of Lochmaea crataegi. Lineage (NCBI taxonomy): Eukaryota > Metazoa > Arthropoda > Insecta > Coleoptera > Chrysomelidae > Lochmaea > Lochmaea crataegi. The sequence continues at coordinate 127,968,249 of OX387422.1, forward strand.
AAGGGTGGGTCCTTTTCAAATGAGCACAGTGTATATTTGGATTCAAAGTTTTTTGTAGACTAGTAGAGTTTGAATTAGTTTACAAAAAATGAGAAGGAAATCGTAGACTTTTAAAATCTTGTGAAAAATTTCAAAGGAGGTCGACAAATATTGAGAATCGAACCAACCAAAGTGCAGGCTTGAGGTGTTTCTCTTCGTACTTTCTTCTGATTTCTTGGCCCCTTCGTTTCAGTCTAGCAAGCAGGTAATAAATAAGGTGAAGTATTCAGGATGTAGTGATAGTTTTAAAAGGATCTTCATAGAATATTTTACTCAACTATTAGCTAATCCTATTCACTCAAAGTTTGTTAATTACAACTATCTCCTACCTCTAATTGTTCACATTTTAACAATATAATCCCAATAAAAAGTTGGATCCCCTCTATTTGTTTTGAGACTTAATGAAAAGCATCAGTCTTCAAAAATAATAATATCACTAAAAAATTATGTGTTATAATTTTCTTTATTCAATTTATCTAAAAATTTCTACGCCATTGATGAGGAGTCATTCTAGAAAAACCCAGTACATTGTCTGCATTGTTATACTACATGTAGTCAGTCTATCGTAGTGCTCGTAAAACTTGGACAGAATACAAATTTTATTTAGTCCAATTTGTAATGAGGGTCGTATATTTTCGAGTATCAAGGATTTGTTTTCTTTCTAGGCCACTTCTGTTGACGAACGTTTCCTTTGATTTTCATATTATTTCACTTGTAATAAAACCAGCGCTGGCTCGTCAAAGGAGGCAAGGCAAACTAAGCCTCCCTCAGAAAAAGTATTTGTTTATGGTAAATACTAGATTCGCCATATACGACATAGATACTTCAGGACATGGTTTTTTTTGAAATGGAAGAGAAGAAGGAAAGACGCAAAAAGTAGGAACAAGAGGAGAGAGAGAGACGTAAAAAGGAGGAAGAAAAAGAGAAGCAAAGACGTAGAAAAGAGGAAGAAGAAGAGGAGGAAAGACGTGAGAAGGAGAAGGAAAGACAGACGGAGGAGAGGAGTAGACAAGCAGATGTAGAAATTATGAATGGCCTAACACAAATTCTAGAAACATTAAAGGTAGAGGTAGGACAGCTTAATAATAGAGTAGACAGTTTAGAACACCAACAAGAAAATTTAAAATCTAATTTAGAAAAGCAAATTAGAAATGAAATAGTTAATTTTGAAGTATTTGAAATTGGAGTTCTATGTTCTGATAGCAAGACGTTATTTGTATTGAATTGTGAAAGTTAAAGTTGTAGAAATAAAGAAAGTGAAAGGAGTAACATAAGTGGTTTTCCACCCTAGACTTAAAGAGTAGAAGTACACCCTGCTGATCGAGACAATACAGCTTTTTCTACTTGCAGCGGTTTCACCATTTTTTTTTCTAGACCGAGGTCTACTTATAGAGCAAAGACAAATTTTTTTCATTTGATTAGTTCAATGTTTGTTGAATTTTATTGAGAAGGAAAAATTGTACAAATTTTCAAACAAACTTATATGAAACTTTCTTAAAGTAATTTTAACGAAAGCAACTTTAAACTCATGAAAACTTCAATGTAAAGCCTTGGACTTGTGTAAGTCGTAGTGAAAGTATTCGAAACATTTTTGAAAATAAAAATCATTACCACAAATCAACTGGAAGTTTGGATTAACATTGCTATAGTTAAAGTTACTTTGGTGGTTAGCTCGAAACTACTTGAAAGTGTCACGTATTTGATAGAGGCAATTTTGGTGAATTATCTTGAAGTGATGGAAGTTATCTGATATACAAAACAGATTGAAGATCAATTGAAAATTTAACGTTCTAGCATCTCAAACGAGCAATACATTTCTCTAATATCTCTACTTTAACAATATGATCATCTGGATAAACTTCCAAGACTTCCTTACATATTATTATTGCATCAGAATATTTATTCAGTTTCATTAAGAATTTAGCCAATTTAACCCCTACAGAAAAATCAGTTTTTCTCCCCAATTTCCACGCCATCGTATAGTGAGTGACGGCATCTTTAAAACTTTGTACTTTCCCAAAAATATAACCCAAATACGTATGAGCCCTACACGAGGACCTATTATACTGCAAAACTTTGTACATAAGTTCAAAGGCATTCTCAATTCTGCTTGATTTGATATACAAATAACCCAGGAGCAACCAAATGTCTTCCAAATATTCAGCATTTTCCAACGACCACTTTGTTTTAACAATCAATTTCAACTGATTTTCAGCTACTTTTTCTTGTTTCAATAAGATTCTCGCTATTGAAACCACCAATACAGTACCCACATTATTTGATAATGCTTCTAGTGAATTCAAATCCTCTAAAGCTTTTTTTATATTATCTTTTTCCTTTGTCCATATCAAAAGCTTATTTTGTAATAACCTGTATTTATACGTTTCAATATACTTAGGACCCAATTTTATTCTTAATTTTTTCATGTATTTATTTAAGGATTTAAAAACTTCTTCACTCAAACCACAAGTGTCTTCTACCGAATCTATGAAATTATCTATACTCAGATACATCTCAATGATGGTAATTAAACCATTCACTCCAATAACTGGATCTTCTATAACCAAATGAAAAGTTCGAAGAGCTAAGTTTAACTCTCGCGAATACCAGTAATAGAGACCCTGGATATAAAGCATATCAGCGATGTTTTCATTCAACTTTTTAGCTGTTTCTAAATATTGAACTACCTCATCTAATTCTCCAGTTCTTTTGAGTGAATTTACCAGACGTATCAGTACTTTCCAGAAGGAAGGTTCTTCAGATAAAACTTCTTTACACTGTAGAGCAGCTTTCTCAAAATTACCTCGTCTTATTTCAATATCAATACGATTAATTGTCGCTATCTGGTTGTGAGGATCTATTCTTAAAACATGCAAGGATGTTTCAAGGCAAAGTGTAAAATTTTCTGTTAACATATATACTTTTGCTAAACCTAGCAATATTTTAACACTTTTTGGACAAATATTTAAACCTCCTTCATAAAGACTAACAGCTTGTTCCTCTTGCCTCAAAATTATTGCTAAATCTCCCAATTTCACAACTGTATTTATAAAAGTTTCCAAAGTATCTTCGTTGAGTATTATTTTGCATATTTCCAATGCATTTTTAAGGTTTTTCATAGCATACAAGATATTCTCAGTAGCTTCTTGTGTACGAGCTAGAAGTAAAAGGATCTTCAATTTGGTTTTGAAGCAGCTTTCATGATCTTCATCTTTCGGTTCTTCTTCTTGTAAGTCAAGTAATAATAGTTCAGCTTTTTGATAGTGTTTCAAATTTAAATATAGCTCTGCTAATTTTAGCTTTAAATTTGAATCTCTAGTTTCAAGGATGTGTTGTTGATAGAACAAAATGGCACGGTCAAAATAATGGGATCTCACAAGAGCTTCTCCTAGTGTGGATATTATTACCGGGTTTCTAGGAGACTTGGTTAAAGCTTTTTCGTAGTTATTCAAAGCCTTTTCCGGGTCAAAAATTTTCATGTAAGCATCACCTAGCAGTAAATAAGAACTGGCAGTGGTGTTAAGTTTTACCAAATTCTCATAATACTGCGAAAAAGCTTGTTTATTTGGATAACATTTATTGTAAACACTGCTTTGCTTCTGCTTTTCAATTTGATACCATTTTTCTGTTAGGTTTTCATCATTCACTGTATTTTTCTTTAAAGAAAGGGGGGGTAATTTTTCTCGCTTAATTTTGGAAGGTGATGATTCAACTGACATTTTCCAAAATTAGTTGGCACTACCAGCGGAAAAAAATCATGGAACATTTGCGATATATTATATAAAAATTGACAAGTTAAACATCACAAAACAGACACCTATATAACCTATAGAAGTGAAAGTTTATAGAATAAAATAGTTTCAAACCCATCCACCTAAAGCGCTAGTTGCAATAGAGTTGTCGAAATAGGCCTGGCGGCTAATGCCTTTAACCCGAAAAGAAGAAAATATGTTGAAATTGTTCATCTAAGATGTTGTCATGTTACATGTCATTGACATTTTTTAATTGCCATTTAAAATAGTTTGTGTTTTTATATTACCTGTTAGTTTATTCTTTTCACCTTGCATTAGTGCATCACCTATCATAGGATATTTTATCATAGGTAAGTTGAAATTGATTTTTTCATTTTACATATTGGAGGTTAGGTATTCATAATCAAAATATGATTGATTTATTGATTGGTTCGGCACCACCAGTCAGAGGCTAAGGAACCCTTAGGCTTTTTGTGTTCTTGGTGATACCGTTCATGACCAGTAGCCCTTATCAGGCTTAACAATCTTTTCACTAGGTCCTTCTTGGAGAAATCCTCCCTTGGATACTCTAGTTCTGGGAGTCTATATATCCAATGAGACAGTGCTTCACATTCGAAGATAATGAGAGAGGCTGATTCTTCCTCTTCCATGCACAACCAACAGATGGGTTCCTCCCTATATATGCCAATTGTATGCATATGCTTCCTTAAGGTACAGTGACCGGTGAGTAATCCCGTCACTTTCCTTATCTGGCCCCTGATGAGGTAATATTTCGTTGGTCAGCGACTCCGAAGGTTTTTTGACCAGGAGTTTGCTGTGTTTCTTTTCTGGCACGTGTCTCCAGTACGTCTGATGTTTAGTTTGAATCCTCCGAGATATACAACCACGTGCAGCAGGTATTGATATTCCAAATACTAGTTTCAGTTTCAGATCCTAGCTTTGATAGGGTGTCTGCCTTTTCATTGCCTACAATACCCTTGTGCCCCGGGACGCACTTAAGAGTTACTCTTCCCAGACTAGTCAAAATATTGTTTATTTTGCAGTAAAAAATGAGGATTACCCAAAGATTTTTACAACACAAATTGCCATCTTCTTTTATTTTGTTCTTTAGACAAAAACTGTAATTTATTCGATTATTTGCTGTTTGCTAAGATAAAATTTTGTGTTTTTTGTACTTAGATATTCAACCAGAAAAAAATTATTTGATTTATTTTAATATTTATTATTTTTCCATTGGTTTTCAGTAGGTATGTTTTTTCAGATAATATATGCCTTATAAAAGATTTAAAATTGATAAATTATAATTAATTTCACTTGCGAAAGGTTTTTTATTTCATTTTCCTATTATCATTCCTTATAGCATACAATATTTGCAGATGCACGATTTAACACAATACTGTTATTATTAAAGTGCAAAATCGTTCAATAGCAAATATTGTACAGTATTATGCGTATCCCTAAAGTTACAAATTTAAAAAAACCGCCATAAATTAGTTCTGAACCGATCCACTGCGATCGCTAAAATTCTTTTCAAACCTTGACACAGGACTTTCACTTCTATAGGTTTGTCTGTTTTGTGATCTTCTTATGACTTTAAGACCTGTCAGATATCTCACGCAACCTCATCTTACACAAGCATATCAACCGAAGCCTTTAACCTACCTAACGGGCCTACAGGAAAAAGTGGCAGGACTCAAAGAAAGTGACAGATGTGGAAAAAAACGAAATGAGCAATTAACTCATTCCAACCTTATAAATTGCCAGTTATGGATGGCATTTATGCCACAAGAAGGTATATACCCACTAAAAAATAGACTGCATGGTACTAAGGACCAGTTTGGCACTGGAACACTTACAAAAAACATGAAGAGCAATAACAGTTGTTTCCATTCTTACAATCTTATTCTGTAATTGTGTCGTTTTCTCTGAATAGAATATCTTGAATAATAATATAATACTATTTAAAACTAACCTGTTATCCCCTGCTTCTAAGCTATTTATACATTACTGGTCAAGTTTATATTATTATTTACTATTGAATGTTATATAATTACTTATAGTAAACATACGTGATGAACTTGACTCTTGATACCTGTCGACCTCGTGGGTTTTATTAATGCATTCTTCAACGTTCAATGATTTATTGGAAATAGTTTCGAGGGAATTAATTTCTTATTTTATTTTATGCCAAAAGGTATCACAACCTATATGGTATACGTGGAGATACTGGCAAGTGACGAAGTTATGGTACCAAAAATACTAAAACGTTACATTTTTATCTTCTAATAATTTCCTCCATTAAAAGACTCATTAGTTGGGCCATATGTTAATTGAAACTATACTCATAAAGCCGAAAGTAAATATCAAATTTCCATTATCGTTCATCAACGCCGATAAATATCCGTGGCGTTAGTTAACGGTTACATTTATCGTTTACAAAGGAGACTTTACCAACGATCGTCACGTACAGAATAGGTTTTTTGCTAAAAATCGTTCACTTAATATTCGGTAGGTAACGATGAGTGAGGGACATACAGAATAGCACTGTTATATCTGGAAGAACTGCAGATGATAAGACGAGGGTAATGAGGCCGATAAGTCTCATATCATTTATACTCAAGACAAAAAAAAGTGTGGACATCAGGGAGACGGTGCTTTTTTTTCGGACCGAGATGGGAAACTCATGTTCGAATGGGTCCAGGATCCAAACAGTCTTGGACTCATCCCCAAGGGGATGCCTACCAACCAAACTCACCTCAAACTCGCCGTTACCCCCGCCTCGGAATCACTACCATAGCATACTTGGAGACGGGCGGCGGTCCCTCGCACACTATCACAGCTCACACCGTTGTCTTCTCCCTACTATCACTCCTACCTCTCATGCCATATCGAGTACTTCTCTTCCCCTAACCATGCTCTCTACTACTCCTCACACCTTCATCCAATCTTCCTACCCCCTCAACATTATCTCCACCATGTTCTCTCAGTACACCGCCTCCCCTAGTTTCCTCTCCAACTTCTTCAGCACTTCCTCGTTCCTCCAGCATTTAAACACATGACCCACATCCTCCACACCTCTCGCACAATCCAATCTCTCTTTTCCCAATCTTGTGTAGGTACTCTACTCTCGACTCATGTCCAGTGAACTCCTGTGTCAAGAAGTAATTCACCTCCCCATCCAATTTCTCCTATTCCCAATCGCTCCTTTTAGCTCGTCCTCATACTCCTCCCACCTTCTCTCCATTTCCTTCTCCATCCATTCCTGTACTTCCTCTCTGGTCGCTCCCCTCCAGCGTTTGTTCCTAGCTCTAGCCATCACGTCCAATGGGTGGGACCTTGCCAGCACCGCTGCAGCCAGTCCATCCACTGTCCTGTACCCCTGCACCACTCTCAGCAGTATCCCTCTCTGCACCCGCAGGAGTGGCCTAACCCTCGAATTCACTTCCGCTCTTTCACCCCACTCCTCCGCACCGTACAGCATACTCTGCTTTACCGTCCTACCAATTACCCTCCTCTTCCACTCTCCCGGCGTTTTCACATTACACATCAATCTCCCCAGCCATGCTGCCCTCACTTTATCCTTGTCTGCCACCTTTAACATTTGAGTTTTGAAGGATAATTGACTATCCAACCACACCCCTAGGTATTTCACAGACTCCTCCATACGAATTCTTCTTCCCTTAACCATCACCCACCTTCCCTCGTCCTGCTCCGTCCCTTCAATAGCAACCCCACCGTCTTATCTTCCGCCACTTCCCGTCCGCACCGCTCTATCTTCTCCACAATCTTCCTACACATTCTCTCCGCCTTTCTTTCGATCTCCGCCTCTCCCTTTTGCCGTACATACCAGAGACCCATCGTCCGCATACACCGTAATCTCTTCACATACTATCCCACAAACCTCATCAAACACACACTTTCAGAGCGTTGGTCCAGGAACCGAGCACTGAGGCAATCCAGCCTCCGCCTCATACCTCTTCCCTCTGGAGTCTACAATCATACGCCCCGTCACATAGTCCTTCACCAGGTCAACCAACCCCTGCCCCACTCCAAGCCTCAGCAACGCGCTCAACACTGCCCGTTTGCTGACACTGCTGAACGCGTTCCCGACGCCGAAGAACACGAGTAGGGCCAATTTCTTCTTCCTCCAGCTGCTCTCTTCCCCTCAGCATTCGTCTTCGTTCTTTCTTACACTCCCCCACAGCTCCTCTATTTCCTCACTTCACCAGTAATTGGCCTTCCGCTCACGCCTATTGCCCCCCTTTCCCTCTCTTTTACAGCCTTGTATCACATTGTACAATTCATCTGCATCAATCTCCTTTCTATCTCCTCTCTTACTTTCTTCCTCATACTCTCTGCCTCGGCCTTCGTCCACTTCCATCCCTACTCTTCCAATACTTCCTCTCTCCCTTTCCTTATATCCATCTCCACATACCTATGTAAGCTCAAGCTTTCCTCATCCTCAAGCACCCTCCAACTATTCACTCTTTCCCCAAGCCATTCATCACATGCTGTTATATCAATGAATTATGAACCCCCGTCACCCCTCACGAAGGTGGGCAGTAGTCCATCATTCTGGAGAGAGGAGACGGTGCTGGTAAACCAATCCTTACGCAAGGATTTATATATGTGTATAAAACAGAAAATTTAACTAAAACAGCACTGCACCCACTCGTAGAGGAGGTGGAAGCTGCAGTGAGAAACAAAGATGTGTTGCTGGGTGCATTCCTGGATATCGAGGGAGAATTCAATAGTCTCTAGGACAACCATCTTCAAGGACATCGAGACGATAAGGCATCGATAAGCCTGCTTGGAAAAATATTCTACTACTGTTTTGTTAGATAATCATTGACCAACATTTCCAGGGCTGTCCGCAAATGGGTGTCTTGTCATGTAATAGTCATTATGGTTTAAGGAAAATTCAATTCCACAGTCAGAGAAAATATAAATGGCTCTCAGCTTTGTCAAGACATGGATAAAAGTAGGTTTGAATATCAGTCCTTCCAAATCAACCATTGTAGTTTTCACCTGAAGAAGGAAGTTAGAGGCTTGGGACCTCTCATCCTTCAAGAGATCGATATTCAGCTGTCGGAGGAAGTTAAATTATTGTCAACGACTGGGTGAAGACCATTTGGAGCAGTTATTTTAACAAATAATTCCATTCCATAAGTGGCTTGTAATTCTGAAATCAAACTTTCTTAGAAAAACTTCAGTTATAATTATATTTAAAGCTTTGTATGGGGAGAAAACAATTTCAAATGTGATACTTATGTCAAGTCAAACAAATTTAAATGAAAGAAACTTATATGCAAAGAAAATCTGCATCAATAAAAATGTATAGTGGTGTATACATTCCAATTGAATAAACAACTTGAAGGCTCCCCATTTGGCAGCGACCCGGAACAATTCGACGCGACGCGGGGTTATAGAGCATTAACCCGATTTTTCTTGTCAAAAAGCCAAAGTTCCGGCCCTTTCCTTTTTGCTGATTGCGGCGACACTGATAGTAGTTGAAATAAATTGCTACTATAAAACACTAACTCTTCGATGTACGAATCTGTTCAAAAAACAACAAAAGGAATAAAATAAAAAGTTGTAGTGATAAAAACGATCGTATTGAAATATGTCGTGTGTTTAATAGAAAATCTCATAGGCCGCTCATTATTAGGATTTTTAACAAAGTTTGGGGAATAAATTTAGGACAGTTCGAGTTTCTATTACTAAAGTTAGAGCTTCCCAAAATTGCATCTTCTTATTTTATTTCGATTAATTTATCTATGGTTATTTCCATAACTTTATTGTCAGACACCACGGAGCAGAGCAGAAAGAGCATATGTGGATTATGAGCAATGTCGGAGGACAGTGGGACACACATGGGGTCTTTCACCCCGTGTGGATCCGTGTGGATCTACACTTCAATCATAAGACCTATGCCAACGTACGGAGCCATTGCATGGGGACCGAAGGTTCTACAAGCAACGGCCATCCAAAAATCACATCAAAAACAGCGACTGGCTTGTTTAAACATCACAGGAGCCATGAGAACAACACCAACCGACGCAATGGAATTAATTACTGATCTGACCCCTCTGGACTTGTACGTCGAAGAGGTTGCGTTAATGGCCATGTTACGATTGCGTACGGCTGGTGTGAACTTCGAAGTAGGAGTGGGTCAATTGAGGCTAAGCCCATAGCGAGAAGCGCTTACTGCGCTACCTCAGCTGCAGGCGGCCAATGATGCAATTGAGCCCAAGTTTGTGTTTAACAAACCTTACCAAAAACAGAACACAGAGTCAGATGCTGCAAATGCAATACGCATATATAGAAACGGCTCAAAAACCAATGAAGGCTCAGGATGTGGAGTTCACTCCAGATCACTTAGCCTAAGAATTAAGTGGGGAATGGGAAAAAATACCAGCGTGGTTCAAACAGAACTGGCTGGTATCTCAATTGCCACAAAAGAACTAACCAGAAAAGGAATTTCTGGCAAAAACATAACAATCTGCACTGACAGCAGACAAGCCCTATTAGCCTTCAACAGACAACGTGTTACATCATGGCTAGTATTAAAGTGCCACCAAGATTTATCTAACGCCTCGGTGGATAACAATATTATCCTGAGTTGTGTTAAAGGGCACGACAGGAGTAAAGCCGATTCTTTAGCCAGGGAAGCGGCTGGACTGAAAATTTTAGGACCCAGTGACACCTACGGCCTGACAACTTCAACAATTGTGGAACTAGCCAAGCGTTACACCCATGCTCGATCCCTAAAGAGATGGACTGGAATCAAAGGACGCAGTCTTGCCAGGATCACCTTGGGCGACCCTGGGAAGCCGGCGCCGAAAAAATATTTGGCGATGACCAGGAAAAACCTACGCTTAACAGTAGGATTTCTGACTGGCCACTGTCAACTAAGGAAACACCTCCATACTATGGGGCTAGTGGACACACCTCTATGCAGAATGTGTGAACAAGAAGATGAAACTGTCAGGCATGTCTTATGTGAGTGCCCGGAGTTATCGTCAATAAGAGAGTGTGTGTTCGGTGGGTTCAATGGGTCACATTTGGCCTTAGTGCTATGGGCCTAAACTCACCCTCCCCACTCTACAGAGATACAGAGAGAGTCACCACAATTTCGAACCACCTTTTTCTTTTTTTCCAATTAAAGTCCTATCGAGTGCCATTTTTGTCATTCTTTCTTTGCCTAATCTTTCCACTTGACCCAACCACCTTAACTTCTGTGTTTTTATTCTTTATGTTATTTTTGGTTCTCCGTACATGTTTACTTCTTCATTTGTTCTCCTTCTTCACCCTTCAGGTGCCGCCGAAGATTGCTCTAAGCATTTGACGTACCCATCGCTCCAGCATCTCTTCCTTTTTTTTATTAGGATCCCTGTTCCACCTTCTTATGTCACAGTGGGTTTCATTTAATTTCTTATCTTCATCTTTCTTGAGCAGTGTTTTGATTTCATCGGTGACTGAAGCATTCCAAATTTTCTGTTGCCTTTCGTAATTCTTGACTTTATTACACTGATGTTCGTTATTGTAGATTGTACCAACTGTTTTTACTTTGGATCTTCTGATAATGGCTTCTAGCGCTAAGCTGAATGAAACAATTGATAGTGGATCACCTTGCCTTTTACACCGTTTCGGACCCTAAAGAGAGTTAACTTGACGTGACTGTTCCAGATTATTTTGTTTCCTGAAAATACGAAATTGGAAAGAGAATGCTAAGAATTTAGAAGAATGGAGGAATCTAACTGTCCTGGGTCTACAAGGCCGGTAGATCGTATATATGTCCATGAATGTAAACGTATTTCTGGGTATATAACTGTGAAACCTGTTTATGCGATTCATCTTTCAGCTATCTAATTATAATTAAAAATTTTGCATAATAAATTCATTACAATTAACCATCGAATTATCCCGATAATAAATAAAATCTGAAAGTTCGATAAATACCCGTTGTTCACTGTAACTATCCTGATCAATTAATTTTATCCATGTCAATATACTGTCACTCCACATTTTTCGGTCCCGTTAACAGTATCATTAATTTTAATATTAACAGCGTCAGAGAAGGCAATGGAACAGAGCGTCATATTGCAGAATTTGCCCAGGGTCGTAAACGTACTTTGATGATAAATGACGGATGGACAAAAAATAGACATACGGTTATCAGTACAAACTAATGTACCATGCTATTTTGAAGTTTCCATCGGGAATATGAAGTATGATAGTGTATTGTTAATATATACACAGAGAAAAATGAGGTAACAGCCGACTCGGTTTTTATTTCTTAGAGATAGTTTTTTTGAATTCGGTATCATTTTTTTGTCCTTAGAGCTCTCCGTAATTTCCCCTCGAAAAAAGCATTCGCTTTCCGTATGAACATCCTTCCTTCTTCAGAAAATCTTTTGACCATATTTATGTTTTGTGACCGACTTATAGCTGAAATCTATAGCCAATTTTTTTTCCAAAAACAGTGACCGTTCAACTAAGAAGCAACAACTACTTCCCGAGCTTTATGCCCCGACAGACATTGAATTACGCTTCTAAGTCAAACGAGGTCGGTATAATATAAAAGATATAGCCAATACGACAATTTTACTGTAATAATACTTAAACCACTTTGAATCAAATTTTTCTATTAATTGAAAAATTCCTAAATGAATCAACTTTATATTACTCAAAATTATACCTATTTTCAGTAATTACCAGGCAAAACGGCGTGAGAGACAAATAATTATTTCCAGCGTATTGCACAACTTATAAAATAAAGTAAACATTAAAGTGAATTCCGATGTAGAGTTTGGTTAACCACAACTGGCATTGTTTGATGATGGTATCGGTGGATCGCAGGCAGGAGTGGCTAGTTATTGAGGAGGGCAGTTTGCAGTGGCAGTCCTTTACTAATGTAGGGTCACAGTAACATTTGCATATGTCAGAATATCACGCTCGTTTGCCGCCAAGATAACCGAGCGAAATAGTTAAAATACACAAAATTTTAAATGAAAATAATTCCAATTATTTAACATTTTGAAATCGTTTGAATAGATTGTATCAGTGTAGGTGTTTTAGTTTTAACACAGAGTACGATATAGACTAATCGAATTAACATATTTGAAAAAAATGAAAACAGGACTTAGACAAGTGGAAATGTGAGTGAAGTTTTATGATTATTTCACTCGCCTATCAACTTTGGACTTTTAACCTATCACATGCCTAGAAATTGTTTTCGCATGACCAATCAATACAAATTAAATCAATTATTCACCTTGGTGCTAAAAATCCGATTATTTAATCACCGTCCTCAATATTTACCAAAAGAACAATATCCTGAAATAAAAAACCCACCTCAAATCTCAAATGCTGCAAATAAAACCACTACTAATCGTGTGCTCATGATAGTTATATCTGATAAATTATTGTTTTTTCGTTATTAATATAAAAAATTAATAAATTTTGCTCCTTTTCTGGAAATAATAATATATTAATTGGTACTTTTTTGTAGGACACCGTCTATATTACGACAAATATATTTCAAGCGACCTATTAAATGCCAAAATTGGATGTATTACATTTTGCTGAAAAATACAGCATCTTTCTAATACGTCGAAAAATGTTATTGGCTCAAAAAAAAATCTTGTCAAATACTAGCGAACACGATAGACGTTGTACCGTCCACACTTTGACTTTTTTTTTCTTTTTATTTTTCGGGCCGAGATGGGAAACTCATGTTCGGATGGGTCCAGGACCCAAACAGTGCTGGCCTCATCCCCAAGGGTTACCCCGTTACCCCTGCCTCGGAAGCACTACCCTAGCATACTTCGAGACGGGCGGCGGTCCCTCGCACACTCTCCGCCCACACCGTCGTCTTCTCCCTAACTATGCTCACTACTACGCCACTTACTTCCATTAATTCCTCCTCCTCCCTCAACATTATCTCCACCATGTTCTCCCAATACACCGCCTCCCCTAGTTTCCTCTCCAACTTCTTCAGCACTTCCTCGTTCCTCCAGCATCTAAACACATGCCCCACATCATCCTCCACTTCACACCTCTCGCACACTCCAGTCTCCCTTTTCCTTATCTTGTGGAGGTACTCTACTCTCGACCCATGTCCAGTGAACACCTCTGTCAAGAAGTAGTTCACCTTCCCGAATTTCCGGTCCATCCAATCTCTCCTTTTAGCGCGCCCTTATACTCCTCCCACCTTCTCTCCATTACCTCCTCCATCCATTCCTGTACTTCCTCTCTGGTTGCACCCCTCCAGCGTTTATTTCTGGCTCTAGCCATCACGTCCAATGAGTAGGTCCTTGCCAGCACCGCTGCTGCCAGTCCACCCACTGTCCTGTACCCCTTTACCATCCTCAGCAATATCCCACTCTGCACCCGCAAGAGTGGCCTAGCCCTCGCATTCACTCCCACTCTTTCACCCCACACCTCCGCACCGTACATCATACTCTGCTCTGTCCTACCAGTTATCCTCCTCTTCCACTCTCCCGGCCCCTTCACATTACACATTAATCTCCCCAGCTATGAAGGCCCTCACTTTCCCCTTCTCTGCTGCTTTCAACATGTGTGTTCTGAAGGATAATTGACTATCCAACCATCACCCCCACTTCCCTCGTCTTGCTCCGTCCCTTCACTAGCAACCCCACCGTCTTATCTTCCGCCACTTCTAGTCTGCACCGCTCTATCTTCTCCACAACCTTCCTACACATTATCTCCGCCTCTCCCTTCGCCGTACATATCAGACACACATCGTCCGCATACACCGTGACCTCACATCCCTCCTCACAAACCTCATCAAACACACACTTCCATAGCGTCGGTCCAACAACCGAGCCCTGGGGCACTCCAGCCCCCGTCTCATACCTCCTCCCTCTAGTGGCTACTATCACACGTCCGGTCAGGTAGTCCTCCACCAGGTTAACCAACCCCTCCCCCACTCCAAGCCTCTGCAACGCGCTCAACACTGCCCGTTTGCTGACATTGTTGAACGCGTTCCCATCGTCGAAGAACACGAGTAGGGCCAATTTCTTGTTCCTCCAGCTGCCCTCCCTAGCTCTTTCCACCATGCCCATCACCCTACCCAATGCCGAAATAATTCCTTCCTCCCTTTCCTTATATCCGCCTCCACATAACAATGCAAGCTCAAGCTTTCCTCATCCTCATACAGTATTCTTAGCAATGAAGTCCCCTGTCACCATTCTTCTAATGATCCTCCTTTTCCCTTTTGACACCCTTAAATCGTCCTCCAATCCTGTCATGTCCTCTCATGTCCTCATGTCCTCTCATATTCTTCCAGGCTGACATTTGGGCTTATATACACACAATGTACACCACCATGTCTCCCATTCGCACTACCACCCACCCGGTTCCTTTCCTCACTTCATCCGGCCTCAGTCCACCTCCCACCACTCTTATTCCTGCCTCTCCTGTATCATCCATAATCCATCCCTGCTTTCCCACATATCTATCATTTACCTCAGATCCACACACCACATCCACTTCCCTCCAAAAAATCACTTCATCCAATATATCATGCGCAATCCTGCACTTCTCCAAATTTATCTGCAACACCTTCAATCCATCCACTACATTCCTTCTTCCCACGCACATCCCTTCCTTCAATTTGACTAGACTCGTTCCCTCTGAGGGTTCCAGAGGGTCCCTCCCATTTTTTCCTTCCTGTTTTCCATCGTCTTCATCTACTCCCTTCCTTCCCCTACAACATTCTATCTCCTCTGGCTTCTGTCCCCTCCATACCCTACAAAGGAAGGCCTGCCGACAGTCTCTGGCTATGTGATCCTCGCTCTTACATAGCCAGCACTTACTCCTTTCCTTGACTCCCTTCACCTCACACTCTGCTACTTTATGCACATCCAAAGCATCTTCCATCCTCTCTACCCTCTATAATACTTACCCTGTTCCACGCCAATCTAATCTCCTTTAATCACCGTTGTCCCTTTCCCAATCAAATTCTCTATTTTCCTCCTCACCTTCTCATCTTCCATCCACGGCTCTACATCCCCACCATTTTTATGGTTTTTGTTCCCCTCCCCGCCTCAACCACCCCAGCACCTGTCACCCTTTCCACCTCCCCCAGATTTTCCCTCACCTCAACCCCCTTCTTTGCCTCTATAACCACCTCCCTATTTCTTGAGACTCTGAGTCTATCGACCCACTCCCGTTTCAGCTCCCTGAACCCCTTTTTAATCCCTTGACTTGGGTCTATTCGCGTAGGAGGCATTCAGTGTCAACCTAATTGGAGCCCCACCTGTTGGGACCAATTGTAGATATATCTGAATCATCCAGGAACTCATTTAAACACAGACACAAAAAATCGTATAAAAGTCGGTCCATTTGGTTAGAAGGAATTCAGTGTGAACCCGATAGCAATGCCACCTACCGGGCCCAATTGTGAATCTAAACCATCCAAGGACTCGATCAAACACACCCAAAAAGTTTAATAAAAATCGACCTAGCTGTGTAGGAGGAGTTCAGTGTGAACCCGATTGCTGCGCCACCTGTCGAGACCAATTATGAACTTAAATCATCCAGGGACTCGCTCAAGCATACCCAAAAAATTTCATCAGAATAAGAACAATTCTTTGGGAGTTAAATTATACTCCCATTATTTTTCCAATAATAATAATAATATCATCAATACCAAAACTAAATATATTTATGCTTACGAATACTTTTATATTTATCCAATAGTATAAAATTATTTTATAAATAACAGCTGACTCTAGGATTTCATCAATAACCTACATTTAGGTACTTTAATTATACGGAGAGCACTACACTTGCAGCATTGCGACATTATTATTTTTAGAGTACTATGAATCTAAAGATAGCAGAAAATATTAAATCACCCTTACATTAAATGGTAACCAAACAGTCGATAACATCCGAATTCTCCAATAATTACGTACTGCTGAATCGAAATATTGCCATCGCCAACTATTTAGATAGCGGCATTTTTCAGTAAATTTAATGCTTCATTTATGTCCATAACCAGTTTTTAAAAGTAATGCAACGGCATAACTGGTTGATCACAAAAATTTACTTCTAACAAATGGTTTTAATTATACCGAACAACGCGTTGATTAGTTTTGTAACAAAGCAGCCACATAAAAACCATCACACGTTCTGAACAATGTTGCCAACTTTTATACAGTGACAGTACTTGAAAAGCAATTCTGGATTTTTATTGAATATTTTTCTCGTCATAGGAAAGTGTGCACAGTCCTCTCTCCTCTTTCCTCTCTCCTCTCTTCTCTCTTCTCTCTTCTCTCTTCTCTCTCCACTCTCCACTCTCCACTCTCCACTCTCCACTCTCCACTCTGCACTCTCCACTCTCCACTCTCCACTCTCCACTCTCCTTTCTCTCCTTTCTCTCCTTTCTCTCCTTTCTCTCCTTTCTCTCCTTTCTCTCCTTTCTCTCCTTTCTCTCCTTTCTCTCCTTTCTCTCCTTTCTCTCCTTTCTCTCCTTTCTCTCCTTTCTCTCCTTTCTCTCCTTTCTCTCCTTTCTCTCCTTTCTCTCCTTTCTCTCCTTTCTCTCCTTTCTCTCCTCTCTCTCCTCTCTCTCCTTTCTCTCCTCTCTCTCCTCTCTCTCCTCTCTCTCCTCTCTCTCCTCTCTCTCCTCTCTCTCCTCTTTCTCCTCTCTCTCTCCTCTCTCTCTCCTCTCTCTCTCCTCTCTCTCTCCTCTCTCTCTCCTCTCTCTCTCCTCTCTCTCTCCTCTCTCTCTCCTCTCTCTCTCCTCTCTCTCTCCTCTCTCTCTCCTCTCTCTCTCCTCTCTCTCTCCTCTCTCTCTCCTCTCTCTCTCCTCTCTCTCTCCTCTCTCTCTCCTCTCTCTCTCCTCTCTCTCTCCTCTCTCTCTCCTCTCTCTCTCCTCTCTCTCTCCTCTCTCTCTCCTCTCTCTCTCCTCTCTCTCTCCTCTCTCTCTCCTCTCTCTCTCCTCTCTCTCTCCTCTCTCTCTCCTCTCTCTCTCCTCTCTCTCTCCTCTCCTCTCTCTCTCCTCTCTCTCCTCTCTCTCCTCTATCCTCTCTCCTCCTTTGGAATTTAAGAAAACGAAATGGCAAATGATCTAGCTAAAAAAGGAGCAGAAACACCCCTTTGGCGGTTGGAACCCATTGCAGTATCAGCTCCAATGTGATAATTATTGTAGGAAATAGGAAACGTCGAAAAAAACTGCACACAGTTCAACTGACAATTGAATTATTCCTCTTTCCGGCTGTCAATTCTGATGTTGCAAACTGAATTGAAGTAATTTTAAAAATAAATTTTACAGGCCTGTACATAAAAACGTCTCAGCATTAATTATATTAAGAAGAAAAATTGATGTAATTTTTCATTTGGAACCTCGAGTTTTCTACGTTTTTTTTCAAAGTTCTTAGTGCTTTCCAATATTTACACTTCACTTCGGTAGAAAGTTCGTAGGCCAGAAAGAGAGGGTACATGTCGGAGTCGTTTCTCCTTTCAGGTCGTAGGGTCAGGAGGATCGGGGGTTTCATCATGGAGGGGTCATCAATCAGAAGGGGGATTAAGGTTGGACTGTTATTAAGAACAGCGCTCTTCGTAAAGACGACTACAGGCAGCGTCGTCGAATAACCGTTGCCATCGCTTGTTTTTTAACCCAGGTGTGGAAAAAAAACAAAAAAAATGTAAGTTGCTGAGATTGATGGACGTTGATATAAGAACAAACAGTCTTTCGATAATAATGCTAAAAGGAGTGACTATAAAATGTACTGTGTGTTGTAAAAAAAACAGTTACACACTACATAAGTTCAACTGGTTGGGCTATGTTCAATCTTCAGTTACTGTGCTATCAAGTTAGTCTTCATCATTTTTTTAATAATCCTTCGGCATTTAAAATCTATTGGATGATTCCAGATCATATTTTTTTGCAAGAATCACTGAATTATTATTCAGCTCTGATATGTCACATCTTTAAGGGATTGTATAGATATGTCTTCCTGTTTTCTTCAAAGTTACAGTTCTTTATTCAATCCAACCACAACTAACAAACATAGGATTTCCTTAGCCATTGGGAAAAATTATTAAGTAAAAACTAAAATATTGAATGTACTGAAAAGAATAAATGTAATTGTACGCCTCTGTACACTCACTCATTGTAACTATGAAAAGAAAATGTCGGCTTAACCACTTCTTTTTCCTTTGTGGTGGTTACTGACATCCCTGTACGGTCTTTAATACCTATTTAATGAACATATCATCTTCATGATGGCCGCCGCAGTCTCGTGTAGCTGGTGCTGCCGGTGAAATATTATTTTAAATTTACAAGATGTCTCTTCCTCCTTTTCCTCTCCCACTTTTCGAAAACGGTGAATAGATACGATACGTTTTCAGCTCAACTAAACAAACTGTTGAAGTATTTTTTAAGTGGAGCAACTCAGCTCTTAATAGTGGGATTTTGGAAAAGAAAAAGAGATAAATATAGGAAATTTGCTATTGTGTCTCGCCTCCCCACTCAGTTTCCAAGGAAGTAGTAGTTAAGCCGATAGTCTGATATTTTGATTTTCCAAGTGAAATAGTTCAAAATTGACCTTTTCCAAGTATGTCATCGTGACGAATTTCTATCACCGGACAACCTTCACACTAAATTCTAATTGCTTTTTTACACTTTTAAATTATCATAGTATCCAACTTATACACACTAGTACACAAATTTACCAAAAGCAATTAACTTTTGTTCTCGATGTATATTTGAATCAGTAAATTATGCTATTTCCATCCATATTTCTGAAGGTTGTCCGTGATCAGCTGATAACATGGCGCGGGATAACGTCGCCAATAGAGCGTTTCCAAGTGACGTCATCATCCCGCGCCATGTTGTCTTAAACAGCTGATCACGGAAAACCTTCAGAAAGATGGATGGAAATAGCATTTTTTACTGATTTAAATATAAATCGAGAACAAAAATTAATTAACGCAATGTTAGACGAATTAAAAAGGAGCAGAATTTAGCTGCATTTACAAGATCGTTATCAGTATTTATTGAAGAAATACATCAAGACCCACCTGTGGTTGAAGATGTTTCAAGCCAGTTTTAAAATATTGAAGGCTAGATCTTTTGAATTGGATGAATTAAATACTAAAATTTGTGAGGCTATGGTGGAATTAACAGCTGAAAAAGATGATCATAAGAAAATAATGGAGGATGAATATGAAGTAGCTGTAGCAAGTAAATATTTACGTGCAAAAATTGAAGCTAATAAATTGAATAAACAAAATCAACCGGATCAAAAACTAAAATATCAAAAAGTAGCAGCTACTGGTGATACAGATTAAAAACATTCGGTGGCGATTTAAAAGACTGGTTACAATTTTGGAGCAAATTTAAAAATATTAATGAAGATTAAAGTATTATCAAAGAAGATCAGTTCCAGTATTTGATTCAATGATGTGATAAGAAATTTAAGAGCAGCAGATTTAGTAAACAGTTTTCCACCAACAAGTCAAAATTATGATAAGGTTATTAACAGTTTAAAAAGTCGTTTTGGCAAAGAAGAGTTACTAGTTGAAGTATATGTTAACACTAGTAATTAGTAATACTGTGAAATTAAATGAACAAACTTCATTGGCAAAAATTTACGATAAATTAGAGGCACAATTACGTGCTCTGGAATCACTTGGTGCTACTAAAGATAAATGTTATATCTTATATCCATCAGTTGAATCATCTTTACCAGAAGAAGTGATCCGAACATGGCAAAGACAAGCAACAGAAATTAAAAGCGACAACATCGAAGAGAGGTTAACCAAGTTTTTATAAACTGAAGTAGAAAATGAAGAAAGACTCCGTAGGGCTGTCAGTGGATTCAATTTAAATAACAACAAACAATCGAGTGATATGAATAATAATAAATTATAGACTTTTTAGACGTTTTTCAGTGCAAATTAATTCGTTTCATGATGATTTTGAACAAAATCATATTGAAACAAATTTATTATCTGTAGGTTCTGCAGTAGTGTCAATTGTTAATCCTTATAGAGGTGATATGATAGCTTGTTTACGAGAAAGAACTGGTCAAGTAGTTATCTAGTAAGTTATTGAACTCCCTAGTGTATTTGAAATTGTCTACCTCGAAGGCTTTTAAAAATTTTCTGTATCCTACAAAAATCTTATGACTTTCATTCAACCTTACCAGATAACTTCTTGGTCTGTGTTGATCAATGTCAAGTATAACACCTGGTTCCCACCTTTTACCAAATTGTACCATTACTTTCTCTCCAACAATTGAATCTCTGAGATTTTTAACATGCTTATCAAACTAATGTTTTTGTTTAGTCAGCCTGTTTTTAATTATTTTTGTTAAATCGCCATTTATTTGAGGTTTTAATTGATTTTCAGACATTGGCAACTGTCCCCTAAGTCTTCTACCAAAAAGTAATTTAGCAGGACTTGGAATGTTACTAGCTACAGGAGTGTTCCAATATTCTGATAAAGTTAGAGAGATATCTTTACTATCAAATAAAGCCTTTTTTAAAATGTTCTTGATGGTTTGTACATGACGCTCTATAAAACCGTTTGATTGTGGAAATGTGGGGGTGATTTGTTTAATTTCCCATTCCGATAGAAATTCGTGTGAAGATTTATTAATTAATTCTCTATTAATTAATGGTTCATTGCACTGACTGTTTTGATAAGTCAAACAAGCTGGACAATTTTTTATTTTTGCTGTAATTTCTTGTTCCATTAATGGCCAAAAGATTGAATCACGAGCCCTAAGTTTAGTTTTTACAATCCCCATATGATTAAAATGTAATCGATCTAACATATCAGCTCTTAAAGAAATGGGTAGGTAAGTATAACTATTTGATCTCCTTTGAAGATTAATCCGTTTAATTCCACTAATTCACCTCTGCAAAACCAATATGGTGCTATTAAATCACAAACTTAACTTTTTTTTGATGGACAACAGTTTTTTATGTTTTTTTAAAGTAATTGTAAAATTTAATCTTTTTTAGTTTCATCCTTTATTAAAATCATTTTTTCTTTACTGATACCTTCATTAAATTCAATTAGGTCAACATGATAATTCAAATCAGGTTCACAAATGGTGATATTAGGGTCAATAAAACGGGATCTACTTAAAGCATCTGCAGAATAAAGTTGAGAGCCTGGTTTATATTTAACAGTAAAATGATAATTTTGCAATGTTATTCTTAGCCTTTGTAGACGTAAAGGACATTTGTCTAAGGGTTTTTTAAAAATGGCTTCCAAAGGCTTATGGTCAGATTCTACTAAAAAGTATTTCCCATAAAGGTATTGATGAAATCTCTGACACCCAAATACTATCCCTAGCATTTCTTTTTCAATCCATGTTGCCCTCACTTTACCCTCCTCTGCCGCCTTCAACATATGAGTTTTGAAGGATAATTGACTATCTAACCACACCCCTAGGTAGTTCACAGACTCCTCCATACGAATTCTCCTTCCCTTAACCATCACCCCCCCCTTCCCTTGTCCTGCTCCGCCCCTTCACTAGCACCCTCACCGTCTTATCTTCAGCCTCTTCCAGTAAGCACCGCTCTATCTTCTCCACAATCTTCCTGCACATTCTCTCCGCCTTTCTTTTTATCTCCGCCTCCGCCCCTTTGCCGTACATACCAGACACACATCGTCCGCATATTCCGTAATCTCACATCCCTCTTCACATACTATCCCACAAACCTCATCAAACACACACTTCCAGAGCGTTGGTCCAAGAACCGAGCCCAGAGGCACTCCAGCCTCCGTCTCATATCTCCTCCCTCTGGAGCCTACAATCACACGCCCCGTCAGGTAGTCCTCCACCAGGTTAATCAACCCCTGCCTAACTCCAAGCCTCAGCAACGCGCTCAACACGGCCCGTTTGTTGACACTGTTAAACGCGTTCTCGACATCAAAGAACACGAGTAGGGCCATTTTCTTCTTCCTCCAGCTGCCTTCCCTAGCTCTTTCCAGCAAGCCCATCACCTTGCTTAGTGCCGAGGTGCAAGATTTCCCCTTCGTGAACCCGTGCTGGTTTACCCTAAAACCCCAATCCCACCAACTTCCTCCTCAATCCTATCCTTTATTATCCCCCCCATCAATTTACCCATACACACAGCAGGCTGATAGGCCTGTAGTCCCCTGCCCGCTTCCCCTCTCTACATGCCTTCTTCATCAGTATCCCTGGCCACCTTCCATCCTTCCGGGAACTCCTCCTCCCTCAGCACCCTGTTGAATAGTTACCAGAAGTACTCCCCATTGTCATCCAACAGCCTCTCTACCATATCACCCCTGGGGCTTTTCTCACTTTTCTCCCCAAATCCTTTACCTCCCACTTCTCTACCGGCCTTATCCCCCTCATTTTCTCTACCCCCCTAGTATCCTGGATTTCCCGAACTCTGTCCCCACTCCTCCTTCTCCCCCTTCGATCAATTTCTCTATAATCTCCTTCTCCCAATCCTCCTCTTACACTTCGTTCCTATTTCCACCCATCCTCTTCACCGCTATCTCATACGCCTTTCCCCATGGATTGTTTTCCAATTCCCCTGTAACTCTTCCCACTTCCCTCTTTTTTCCCTCTCCACCTTACGCTCCAGTTCCTTCTTCTTCTCTTTATATCCCCCTCGTTAAATCTAAAGTTTTCTCACTCAACAATCTATCTTTTAGTCTTTGATCTCTTATTCCACTTACTATTCTGTCTTTTGATAATATCTCTTTGAATGTACCAAACTCACAGTTCGATGCTATTTTCTCGCCTGCTAACTGATTTCTAGTGTTAAATTTATGTGTCTCTACAGTTCTGTTGGTTTTTGGTACAAATTATTCATCCAGTTTTGTGATTATTGTATCTGGATCCTCTTTTTCCTGAGATGTCATTTCAAGGTTCTCAACCACTTCATTGGCTTCTTTACCAATGCACAACAACTGCTCTCACTTTTTTAGGTTTCTCAGTGCATCCTGTGGCTATTATGTATGTTTGAAAATTTGCATTGAACCCTTTCCAGTTCACTCCAAGTTCTCCTTCCATTACCATCTGTGACGGCTGTCTTAAATATTCCATTTATTTTTTTTAACTACAGGTTCAGAACTACTGACTGCGCCATGTTGTATACTTTGGGATGGTTAGATCAAATAATAATTAAAAGATTATTGTGTAGCACTTTATTAGTACTTTCATTAACAGTAACTCTGTCGCATGTCCACATTAAACGTCCACTCTACGAAAAGGGAAGAAGATGGTCTCTTACTGAATGGCATAAGCCACTCACAACAGAGACCATGCAGCTAGATATGTTTTAAATAAAATGTAACAATCTAATGAAGGTTCCAAAATACTTGTGTACAAGCCCAGGATAAATACAAGAACTGTAGATACTGCAATACCTGCAATACTGCAATATCCTGCTCAGCTACCTGATGGCACCATAGGAAAAACCTACAGTAATTTTTTGAATGAATAATAATTAAATAAAGTTTATAATTTTTCCTTTTCTAATATTTGCGTTAAAAATAAAAGTGGGTGACCATAATTATTTAAATAATATTTTTATTCTAAACATCACACAATATAACTCGCTCGAAAGTTACAGAGGTGGCCAATAACTGACGTACTATTGAATAGAGAAGCATTTTTCAAATTGACACTCTGTATATTCCAGATTGATCTCCATAAAACGTCTATGAATTTATTTTTTATTTCGCTATAAGTCATAAATCTTCTGTGATATATCAGAAGTTTTTTTCGGAAAATTAAAACATTATTCAAAAAGTCACTGAGTCAGAATCTGTTATTAAAAAGCAAGATAAAAAATATCAGATTCTACGGACAGAAAAAAGATGGTGCTCGTTTCAAATTAAAGAAATAAGACGTGGAAATAATACTCGTCATTTTTCATATTGTAGATTTATTTAATTTGGACCATAATATCAAAATATTTCTTTTGTAATACGTACATAAAGGAAAAGCACCTGGTTTATGTAAATTTATGTCTTAAATCCATCAAATTTATCATAAGCACTAAACTAAGAGTGCTTTTCTGGGTAACTTCAACTAGAAGACAATCTCGTACATCGGTAGAACCTAGTTTCATAGATAATTAACTTGGGAAGTTTTAACAACTTTATGATATAATAGTGATAATGCAAATCAGCAATATGATTCTTGTGAACTCAAGTAGATACAAATCGAAGAAGTGTTAATCTTTTACCACCACTAAAAACTTTACTTAATGGTTTTTCGATACTATTATGTGAATGTTGGTATTTCATCCCTTACCATGTGGAATCTTTCGATAATTGAGGCGCTTAGAACCATAGTGGCCCCTTGCTTAAACGGAGAAAATCGAATATAAAAAATTGCTAGCTTTTACATCCACCATAACTCACCAAATTCCAGGAGATTTTATCCAAAATTTTGGTTTTATTACAGTTAATATAAGCACAATATAACCCAAGGAATATGGGATAGGCCACTATGGAACAGAACCTGCATTCAATTATAATTAGGCTAGAAAGAATATGTGCTGCTATCTATGAACAACATACCAAAGGTGGCTTGAGACACTCTGGTTTTGAAAAAATAGTGGTTAAACTTTATTAAAATGAATATAACTCGATTTTTACAAATTTTTTGGTTGGACTACTATGGTTCTGAGCGCCTCATTTATCAAATAAAAAAATGTCACTGTTCAGGGTTCAAAAGAATAGCTTGAGATGGAACTATTTGATTCTTTTACCACCAAATATCAAAGTTTCACCTTGGAAAATGCATAGTGAAAATATTAATAACACCTTTCCACAATAAAATGACGTATTTCTTGGAACTCCGGTTCCACAAATGAATATCGGCGAATTATCAAAAATATCAAGCTTTATGTTGATATATTTTTCGTATGAAAACTTATTTGGAAGATTAATTATTATAATATCAAAGACCGTCCTTTTCAATGAAAACCTTTTCGGTTATTCTTCGACTACAATGTCTGATTCTTGTATAGGAACGTAACATATTCCCAATTCTATAATATTCGACGGAAATAAATATTTCTGATTCATAAATTTTCACAAAAGACTGCCAAAGCGTGCTGTTCCTTAAATTTTCATGGAAATTCGGCAATTTTCTTAAGTATTTGCACTGCGAGGGAGTTATTCGTTGAAATTACGGGCTCAACTTTTACCAAAAACTTTTAATGAGCTACCGAAGACAGTTGCGAGGGGCAAAAAAGTTAATATTTTATTATTAGCTTTTAACTAATGAATAAGCATGTTTTACAACATAGGCGTACACTTATTGTATAATTAGCCGCTTTCGGTGAGAAATGTGTTTTAATTTTTGCAAGACACTGTTAATTTAATTTTATACCATGAAAGACAATTTTGAATTCATGTTATGAAGTCGTTCATCCTTAGAATGGTGGATTTGCGCCAAGGAAAAGTCCTCTGTCTCTTTTGTCTTTATTTTTGGTTTTTTCATTTCCAAACTTTAATTTTCAATATCTTAGTCCCACTATTTCTTGGTCCTTCTTCATTCCCGATGCACAGCACTAAGCTACTACTTAAATCATCCAATCCAAATTTTTTTCTTATTATGGAATCTGCCCATTGTAAATTTTTCTCATACATATTTTCCTTTTTAAATTTTTTTGCCCAATGTATGAATTTTGGAGTGGAGTTACAATACGATAAGTTACTTTTCAGCTTTCTTACATTGTCCATTCCTTTTTCCTCTCATACATTCCTCTGTGTCCTCAATTAGATCATCTTTTCCTAGTATTAATTAGCTTTCCTATATTTTTTCTTTGCCTTTGACTATATTTCTTTTGATTTATATTTGTTAGACGTTTCAATATAATAATCTCAGTGGCTTGAAAAATCATGATAAAATAAACGCTTTTATTTCAAGAGTTTTCCAGTCATATTACTGGAAAACTATTCTTTTAAGACAGATAATAAAATGCAGCATTTATCTTAACGTGCATTAGTCATATTTCAAAATACACTTAACATGTTCCATTCGTTGTTAGAAACATCAGATTTATGGAATATTATTACGTCTTATATGGCCTTTTTACACTGAAACCCAATAAATCTCCAAACACGTTGTACTGAAATATCCCCGCCGTTTCCTGGCAGATATAAAAATTTAAATAAAAACATTTGAATTTGATTTATGCCATTTTCCAATATCTATTTCCATTTCTATTGCTGCTATTCTACGGACACATACAGTGCCTGTGAATTCTGTAATTGACTATTATTACATAAATATGGAAGCTGACATATTGGAAATTTTTCCAACAAAGACGTTTGCACAAATTTTCTTATTTAAAATGTATATCTGGTAAGAAAAAATACTCACTTTGTGCCTTGTTTAGTGAAACATATAACAATTTAGAATCTCTGAATATAATTCAAAATTATATTCAAATATTCTAAATTATAAATTCTCAGAAATTAATAATATTTTGGACATTTTTAAATTGAAATAATAACTTTTGTCAGGAATATAAATATATATAATAATAATATATAATAATTATATATCAACAATAATAATTCTTCATAATAAATTTTAAGTAAATAATTTATAGATATATCTAAAGACTATATAATGTAATTCTTTAATTGTATCATTATAATTCAATATAAGAAATTTTTCTGGGCAATTTTATTGAAAAATTTTTGAACCTCGACCTGAGAAGAATTAGTAGCTGGGGCACATGAAAAACCAAAAACTAAATAATATTGCTTAAATTCAATATAATATGTATGTATCTTGGTACGTGTATGTGTTTTTTTTCATTCATTCGTATTTGGGTTGTGCTCATCAACCCAGGCACTTGAACTGAATCTTTGTAACATTTCCCATGTTATCTACTTCCATTCCAGAAGCTTCGTGTCTTCTATAAAGGCCACTAGTTGACTGGAGGGATTTTTAGTAGTTGTGATGGTTGTATTAATTCCTTTCCAAAGTGCTTCCGTCCAAGTTCTTGTAAGTTCTCGCAGAAGCAGAGTATGTGAGTAGGAGGTGTTTCATCATCAAGTTCACACTTTCTGCACAGGTTCACTAACTTTGCTCATATTGTACAGATGTTTCCTCAAGGTGCAGTGTCTGTCTTCAAATGTCTCTTACCCAGTTTCAGTAGCCTGGTTGAGAGTTCCTTGTCTACCTCCATATGAATTTGTGTTCCCTATCTAACCAGTTTCCGATTTCCCCTCTTATGCAATCTTTTGTGATTCCACCAAACGGTTCCGGACCTATGAAGTCTCCTTTCGAGCTTTCTTTAGCTAGCCATTTCATTACCTTCAATCCCCTTATGTGCCGTCACCCATATTAGAGACACTTTGTTGTCTCTTGCCAGCCTGTTAAGGGATTCTTTGCAGTTTTTTACCAGTCTAGACCCAGTTGTTGGATTACTGATAGCTTTAAGCAGAGCCTGGCTGTCAGTGAATATTCCAATTTTTCGTCCGGTATATCCTCTTCTGATGTTTTCATCAATACAGGCTATAGCGGCAATCGACTCTGCTTGAAACACAGTCGTATATCGACCAAGGCTAAAGAACATTCTCTTTCTAGGTCCTTTTATACCAGCCCCAGTGCCATGGTTTATCTTGGAATCATCGGTGAACCGGATGATTTATCCAGAATTACCTGGGTGCATCACAGCTGTTCCCTAGATGGGATGATGATGTTCCCTCGCTCAGTGAATATATTCTCCGGTGACATGCTATCAAAACTCATGTGAAATATGGGTTCGTCTAGAAATGTCCCAGTTGTATTAGTGTGTCCTTCTCGTACATTGTTCGGGGACCATAAGACTCCCGATTTGAGCCTAAGAATTGCCATCATTGTCTCCGCCCTTGTAAAAAGTTCTAGAGGAGGGAGTCCAATAAGGGCTTCCATTGATGCCATCCCCGTGCTGTTCTATGTATGTGTATATATATATATATATATATATATATATATATATATATATATATATATATATATATATTTGATATTGATTTTCTGTACATGGAACCATAGACAATGGAAGAGATAGGAAACATTTATTTGAGATGTATTTGTACAAACAAGTTGTGATGTTAGGATGTGATTGTGGAAAGGCCTCTTTAATTGGTGGTCTACCAGGACACTCTGACTTCAATAAAACTACGACTTCTGGCACTGGGATAAATTCTGTTCATTACCTTACTTCAATATTAGACACTACAACTAATTAAGATTACTAAATCTATTATAAGTATCTATCATTATAGCATACTTATATCATAAAATGAATATAACGGAATCAAGGCTGAATTGAAAATGCGTTGTATCTGAATATGTTATCGTCTACTTATATGATATTTACATATTGTGGTTCAATTTCAGGCTGATATTTACTATTTAATGTTATATGTTTATTTACGTGATGAACTTGAATCCCGATACCTGTCGGCCTCGTGGGTTTTATTTATGCATTCTTTAACGTTCAATGATTTATTGAAAATAGTTTCAAGGGAATTTATTTCTTTTTTTATTTTATCACAAAATGTTAGCTCACCTAGGTACATATAATTTGTAATTATTGTATACATTATAATACATTTATTGCAATATTGAATTGAATGAAACAATATCTTGTCCCACCTATACGGACGCTCCTGTCATAGTTCCAAAAATAATAGATTTATTCTTGTCCCACCTAGCTCCTAACCCCACTGCTTCTCTCTTCCTTTTACCCCTCTCCACTTCTAGCATCTCTCTACCGCTTACCCTCACTCTTCCCCTTATTCCATTGGCCAGTATTTCAGCGAGCGTTTGTGAAAACGTTAGTCTATATCTTTGCCGGCAAGGAATGCGTACAAGCTTATTTGATATGTGCCGAAAATACTGATTCTAGCCGAACCAGTTTGTACCTTCTTCTCTCTACCCTTCACCCTCACTCTTCCCCTTTTCCCCATTTACCCCTACCCATTCTTTTCCTCCCTCTGCCCCTAACAACTCTCTTCTTCATAACCCCGTTACCCATAACCACCCATACCCGCCCACTATCTTCTCCACCCCCTTTACCACCACCCTCTTCCTACCCCTCAACTTCTACCCCTAATATATATCTCCGTTTCCTTTTCCCTCTTTAATACTACCTCTTCCCCTTACCCCATTCACCGATACTCTTTTTCTCTCCCTTACCCCTACCCTCTCTCCTACCCCTCACCTCCTTCTCTCTTTCCCTCAACCCCTATCCTAGCATCTCTCTGTTTCCCTCACTGTATTTTTCCCTACTCTCTCTACTCTTCCCCTCAACCAATTTTCCACTCAGCCTCGCTCTTTTACTTATGACCATTCACCTCCTACCCACCCCCTCTACCCACTAAACCCTCCCACCAAAAAAAAAATATTAAAACAAAAATACTTTGAAATGCAGCTTTATTATTTAAAGATGAATAGATGTGAGCAGCAATAGAATCGTGGAGGGCCTATAAGACCCATTCACCATGGCTTCAGACAAGAGCACCTTGGGCAACCATTACAACTACTAAAGATCCCCCCAGTCAAACTAGAGGCCCATATATGTATAAGACACGAAGCTTCTTGAATAGACCTACGTTGTAGTACTTTTAAAAAAGGTGAGCGGTCGTCGGACCGCCGACAGAAGCTTGCTTCTTATGCACAATAGAATGACCATTCTTCGTTAATTTTTGACCATTTTTAAAATTTTTTGACTATTTTTGACAATTATTGACTATTTTTTCAAAATATTTGACAATTTTTGACTTTTTTTTCAAATTTTAACAATTATTGACCAATTTTGACAGTTTTGACAATTATTGATCATTTTTGACAATTTTTCGAAAATTTAGACCATTTTAGACCATTTTCCCAAATTTTAACAATTATTGACTATTTTTGACAGTTTTTAACAATTTTTGACAGATTTTGACAATTATTGACCATTTTTCTAAAATTTTGACCATTTTTCTAAAATTTTGACCATTTTTCAAAAATTTTGACAATTTTTAACAATTATTGACCATTTTTGACAGTCTTTGACTAGCCTTCCCAAAAGTCCTAAGTCGGGCAAAAAGAAGCAAGCTTCAAAAAAACAAAAGGGTCTATAATTTTACCATCTAAAATCCCACACCATACGTTAACTGACCAGTGACCCTGATTAAAATCTTGTTGCGTGACGAACGCATTTTCGTAACATTACACGTTTCATGAGTTCACTAGCCTTCCCAAAAGTCCTATGTCGTGCAATAAGATTCAAAAAACCAAGCATTTGTCAGAAGTCCAATAACTAAATTTCCATTGTTCAGGCTGGACAAACTGAAATAATTAAGGTTATTTCAATCACATAATTTTTGTTTAAACTTAAATTTCTTTAAAAAAATCACACCAATACAAACGTACAGACTATCAGAAACGTTCTCAATAATGGCCAACTAATTCCCACACCAAAATGCAGTTGTTGTAAATATCCTCTTACCTACCTTATTTACACGATGATTATTCTCCATTTTGCTTCTGTTGCACTTCTCCGGCAAGAGCCACCCTTTCGTGGCGCAGTTATTCTCTAAAATATAGCCCGACAGCCGCATACTAATTCGAAGGTATGCACCCATAGATTCGGTTTCAGTAGCTAGTAGTCTAGTAGCCTAATGAAATTTATTCCCATTAATAGTCTCATAGCCTCAACGATGAATTCATTAGTGGTTCAACGAGGAAGGGAGATCGAACAACCTGGAAATGGACCGTTACATTGCCTTCAGAGTAGGACTTCAACAAAATTTTTCCACCGGTTTTATTTAAACTGGACATTCACTGATTTTATGACAAAAATAATTATTCTTATATAAGATAAGTTTATTTTTCCAGATTGTATATTTATAACAAGTCCCGTGTCACTATTTTCGACCACTCTAAGGTCAATATTACACTATAAAATATCGTTGTCAAAGAACTTTTATCAAATATTTTAAACAATTTCTCTGATGATGTTCCTTTCAACAAAAGTTAAAGTGGTATAGAAATTGTGTGAATTGTTCAATATTTAGGAAGAGGGGAGTTATTTTCATTAAAAAAATGAGTGTGGTACTTAAAAAGAGAAAATAAAGATTCGACCGACTTTGGGTAAGGCCATAGGATAGGAGAATTTCCATCCCAATGATTGACATGAGGGTCGTATGGCGTTAATAACTATAACGGTATTGGGATTCTACAAGGAGAGCGAAAAGGGCCGTTTCAATACTGGGCCGTTTCCAAGTTGGATCGTTCGAAACTTCATAAATAAAAATTTAATTACTGCGACCCTCAGAAGTGGCTTTTTTTTGACAAAAAGTTTGAAGCATTGTTATGCAGCGATATGAGGTGAAAATGATCATCACTCGTGTTTGAATAAGGGTGGTTTTAATATTGTATTTGAAAATGAATATTTTCTTTTAAAAAGTTAATAATAATTTATTTACAAACCAACACATAGTAAAAAAATCTTCTGTTGATACACAGGAATTTCATCAAGACAGTTGAATTTCTAGGTTACCTGTCATAATTTTGTCATTGCTATTACAGAACACCTGAATTTGACAGGTCGAACATATTGTTCTAGAGGACAACCGATCAGTTGGAGTTGAAGCTTGTTCGTTTCGACATGTGCAGTAAGTCAATTGGTTGGCAGGCAGACTTTGTAGAGCAATGTCAATGTAATATATATTGTATTTAAATGATAAAAACTTCACAAATAACACATGGCGCAGTCAGTTAACTGTTTCTGAATTGAATTAAATAATAATGAAAATGTCAGACGACGAAAAAAGCAATCATCAGAGAAGTTATGTGATTCCAACGAAAGTCAAGGGCAACAGATTCAGGTGCAGACCCCTATTTTTAAATATAATACCTACCTGTTTTGCAACTTTTTTACGTTTTTTTCTTCCCAATCTCTCCGTTTACCACTAGTGATGTAACCCATATTTTGGGTAGGAAGAAATATGCAAAGCCGAAAAAAGAGAAGATCTGACCATCGGAAAGATCTATTAGGTGTTATGTAACGTAAGGTAATGCCAATTTGCAACGCCTCCAACAATGTTGGGCGACAATTTTCAACGGCTACTCAGTTTAGAGAGCACCTCAGGTGGATTCTGAGACCAAACTAGTACAAATTCAGAGAGTAGTCTTACCGGTTCTCGGGTAATCCTACTTGAAATTTATTTAAGGTACTGAAATTAGATAAAGGTAAATTATGAAAGTTAAGAAAGGTAAGTGGGCGCCACCCTGAATAATACTAGCTTATTTGTTATTCACATCAGCATTATAACGACAAATCCTGTAAGATTGGAAGGGAAAATAAACTTGAACATGAACAACGTTATTAAATTTACAAGTTGTATATTGACTTTTGTTACATAGTAAAAAAAATTAAATGACTAGTTCATAGAGGTTGTTGAAGAAGCGATGAAGGATTTATTTTACTTTCCTGGAGTGATGGTGTCCTTGGTGTCCTCTTTAGTTTACAGTTCCAGGTAGTGTCTCAGATAAAATTCTGGTCCAGGTAAAGTTTCTGGGTCCAGGTAAAGTTTCTGGGGGCAGGTAAAGTTTCTGGGTCCAGGTAAAATGTCCCAGGTAAAGTGCCCCAGGTAAAGTGTCCCAGGTAAAGTTTCTGGGTCCTGGTAAAGTTTCCCAGGTAAAGTGCATTCAGATGAATGCACTTCTTAAAGATAAGATACGATAAGTTGAAAAGGCTTCAATGGCACATGTTCACAGGAAAGAAAAAAGAAACCCTTTTGCCACTGTTTAAATACACGAAATCATGTGAAAAATAACAGATTTACGTCTCATGTTCATGTGAAGCTCAGACGCCTTGACCAGGAAAGGAATTTACATTTCAATAGTGAATTCTTAATTCATATTTAATTAATAAGTGGTAGAAGAAGAGATACGAGGTCGAAGTGGGAATATCAAAAATGAAAGTGACTATTTTCACCACAGGTGGACCTCGATCGGCCCGTATAGAAACGTTGATTTCGACTCTCGTCCACAGCAAATATATTCAGCCTTGAAACATTTCTCAGTGTTGGGTATGAGAAAGGACTGGCTATTTGCCACGCCCATACGATAAATTATTTAATTAAATAGAGTAAAGTTAGGTGAACGGAATTAACGTTACATAGGACTTAAACAATCACAGATTCTTCTGGGTGACTTGAGATCAAATAAGTCAAAGTAGAACTGAGTCTTAACAGGGATCCTAACGGGACATTGTCGCATGAATGGGCACATGAAAAAGCTCAAAATAGTGGAGGAAGAAGAATGTAGATTCTGTGGCATGAAAGAAGAAACCTCCATCCACATACTTGCGAATTGCACAGCAATTCAGAATCCTACGACACAACACCTAGGAGATTACTGGATAGGAGAGGGATATTTACCCTAGTTGAAGCCTGCAGATAACCTAAAATTCCTCCGCAAAATAGGACTAAAGGAGCTACTAGTTTCTGAGACTTTCCTTAGGAACTAAGTAGAAGTAAGGGGGCACAATAGATCTTTTAGGTCTCAGTGAATGTCACCCCAATTTTCATAGATCCATACAGTCCCTCTAGAACAATATGGCCGACCTGTTAGTGACGTCATTCTGGAATGGTCTATATAGTTCTTCCCCTTTTCGTTGGTATAATAATAACAGTAGCTTTGTTTTTAGCCACTCTGGTGAACAGAATCTAATAAAAGATTCCATTACATTTAATTCTGATACCAATAGAGTATGAATTATTTCCAGCAATTATTTCAAATTTGGATCAGTGGCTTCAGTCTATTTTGTATACAATTTTGATATAATTGCTAGAAGAAAAAACGACCTGCATGATTTTACATCTGAGGGTGGTTTTCTGGATTTGCTCAAATGATCACTCCTGCTACTCTTCAGCTAGTAGTTACGTGTTTCAATATTTGCTGCATCAACTAGGTATGTAAGCAGGACTATTTCTTTTCTATAGGTAGGTTTTTAAAAATCGCATCAGTGACAAAATCTAAACCTAGTGCTCTTTCGGGTTCAGATTTGTTTTAATATATCTCAGATTTTGTTTTGGTGTAACTGGTAACATTATTTATACTTATCAGACTCTTCTATTGGAATATTATCTACTGGTATTGTGTTGGGTGTAAATACATTACAGGATCGACTTTCTATGTTTTCTATGCTCCTTATCTAGCCAGTTCCAGAATTTCCCCTCTTATGCAACCATTTGTTCTGGACCTATGATAAAGTCTCCTTGAGAAAATTATTCAGCTAACTGGTCCGCAAATCCATTACCTACAATTCCTTGATATCCCGGTACCTATACTAGACACTGTATTGTTTTTTGCCAGCCTATTAAGGGAGTCATCACAGTTTTTTACCAGTATAGACTTAGTTGTTGGATTGCTGTTAGCTTTAAGTAGAGCCTGAAGGTCAGTGGATATTTAAATATTTTGTTCGGTATATCCTCTTCTGATGTTTCTATCAAAACAGGCTAGTGCGGCAGTACCAGTTAACTGCCGGTTGAAACTCAACTAACAAGAGGTTAAAAGCGTCCCTAACTGTACCAGGAAACTATGCTACACCAATGAATTTTTTCCCAACAAAATAGTAGTTTCCAAAGTATGTATATATCAAACGTTAAATCAGCATCAATTACAATATCTGCAATATAAATTTCGTGTTTATTTCTAGTAATCTATCTTCCGATCCTAGCAGTCAAATTTATAAATGAGCGTACGATAGAAACAAACTCGCACGATTAATGCAGGCTTTTCGAATCGCCAGCTTTTTCCACACACTACCCAGATAACATTTACATCGTTACGCACAATTTACTTCTGACCAGATTTTTATCGGTCGGATAATAATCATTAGCGAAAATGTTTTTGACGCGAAACACATTACGGATAAAGTGTAACTATTAGTCTTTTTTTTTCCAGTAATGGGTACGTTATTCGTAATTAGTGTTCTCGTTTGCTATTGTTTGTTGTTTATGATTGTCGGTGGGTTGGATTTGTCGGTAAGTAAACAACTATTGGATTTTGATGTGGAAAATTGCTTAAAAATTCCGACAAACGAATAATTTATCTTTCTAAATGCTCTGTATGGATATCACACAAATAAATCCAAAAAAGTAGATTGATATAATATAATTAATTATTAGTAAATGAACTGGACCGATTACAAAAAGTGGAAGATCATCCAATGGAAGAAGTAGAAATGGAAAAGAGAAGCCGAGAAGAAGACGAAATACAGGAAGGAATAGAAAAACTCACAATTGAAATACGGAGGACAACGGCTATATGAACATATATTGCATCTGCCAAGACAAAAAATGACAGAAATGATTAGGAAGGGAACAGACTGGATAAATATGGCCTAGAAAGAAAGCAAAACCAAGGAAACGAAGGAAAGGTGCTATAGACTAAGACGCAAAGTAGCGGAGAGTAACATGTACGAGTATAAATAGAATAAGGTAGGAAAATTCAACAGGACTAGCCAGGACTGACCATTGTAGAAGGAGAAAAGTAGGAGGCCTAATCCACTTAAAATATTAGATCACAGTGACTTGGCACTAGCCATAGTCCGCAAGGATTGAACGGCTTAATAATGATGATGATAAAATGCATCAACTTTTTTTCGAAAATGGGAATGGGATTTTGGGGAGGGTGAGAGAATTGAGCAGACATTGAAACCTTTTTATCAGAGATTGAATGGAAAATTGATGCCTAAAGGGTAAGAACTAATACAAAAATTAAAATATGCTACATTGGCCGGTTATCTGTCTCCTTGCATATTCTTGTAATTGATTTCAACTGAAAACACACTCTACCCCAATCCTAACAGTCACACTACCAAAATAATCATACTGGAACAGCAATGCATGTTTGTCTGCTGATGTGTATCGTTTTCAAGGTTTCCCGTCCCTGGCTACAAAGCGAACACACTAGTGCCTTTTTTTGCAGTTGGCTATTAATTAAAATTCAAGGTAAGGGATTGTTACCTAGTGGGTTCGATTTTTCTATCATAGTTTCTTTGAAATAGTTTAAAGTAGCTTTTGTTCAAATATTCCTATTCGTTTATGAAATAGAGCCTGGCGGAATTAGTCTAGGACATCCAGTATATCTAGAAAACTGCTGTAGGTTTTAGTTTTTCGTTGTTTTATAGGCTGAATACTAATTGTGTTCAAAATTTGAAGCTTGCATGTCTGCTAGAAGTACCCTAAAATTTTGATGATGATTTTGAGTCAGTCAATGCGTCAGTGACAAAAATCAGGAACTTTGACAATAGCTCTCAAGCTACATATTCAAATTGACTACAATTTGGGAATAAACCTAGTTTTTTCTTGTTTTCTTGGTCACTGAAAATTCAGTTTTCTAGCTTTATCCACAACAAATTTACAAGGGAGTCAAAAAGGATCTGCCAATGGCATCATTTTCTATTTTTGCTCAAGTTGGAGGAAGCACTGCTGTATCCCCATATTTTTGTATGTCTTAACAAATCAATAAGGCCAAATCCACTTAAAATAATGGATCAAAGTGACTTGGCACTAGCCATAGTCCGCAAGGATTGAACGGCTTAATAATGGTGATGATAAAATGCACCAACTTTTTTTCGAAAATTCCCCATGCAGTTGGTAGGGAATTTTGGGAAAGGTGAAATAATTGAGCAGTAATTGAAACCTTTTTATCAAAGATTGAATGGAAAATCAATCCCTGAAGGGTAAGAACTAATACAAAAATCATATTATGCCACATTTGGCGGATATCTCTCTCCTTACATATCTTTGTGATTAATTTCAACTGAAAACACACTCTACCCCTAACCTAACAGTCACACTACCAAAATAATCATACTGGAACAGCAATGCATGTTTGTCTGCTGATGTGTATCGTTTCCAAGGTTTCCCGTCCCTGGCTACAAAGCGAAAACACTCGTGTCTTTTTTTGCAGCTGGCTATTAATTAAAATTTAAGGTGAGGGACTGTAACCTAGTGGGTTTGATATTCCTATCATAGTTTCTTTGAAATAGTTTAAAGTAGCTTTTGTTCAAATATTTCTATTCGTTTATGAAATAGAGCCTGGCGGAATTAGTCTGGGACATCCAGTATATCTAGAAAACTGCTGTAGGTTTTAGTTTTTTGTTGTTTTATAGGCTGAATACTAATTGTGTTCAAAATTTGAAGCTTGTATGTCTGCTAGAAGTACCTTAAAATTTTGATGGTGATGGTGATGGTGAGTCAGTCAATGCGTCAGTGACAAAAATCAGGAACTTTGACAATAGCTACATATTCAGATTGACTACAATTTGGTAATTAATCTTCTTTTCTTGGTCACTGAAAATTCAGTTTTCTAGGTTAATCCATAACTAATTTTCAAGGGAGTCAACAAGGATCATAGTCTATTTTTGCTCAAGATGGATGAAGCACTGCTGTATCCCCAGATTTTTGTATGTCTTAAAAAAGAAACTAAAAAATAGTAAATTAGGTGTACGACAAGAACAAAAAGAAAAAGTATATACTTGAGAACAAAAATACTACTGTTGGTCTTAGTGTTTGAATGTGACACAAACGCTTTGTAACAATTAAGCCCTTAAAAGAATAAAACAAGTTTTAAAAGTTCGTGGTATATAATAACGTTCTCAAACTATGTTTACTGTTGCTCTGAAGTGTTTTACTATTTTGATACAATTGTTGGATCAAGGCTTTTAATTTGCCTTGCTTATCCAACCTCACTACTTTTTTTTGCTCAAAACGTACAATAAAATTCGAACGTCAAAAGTATAAAAACACTAATCGGCTGTAACTTTTAATAAAACTGCCTCGATGATAAAAAAACAGATAATAAAACTCCAATAAAAGATAGAGGTCGTTGCTTGAAAAAATTTCGCCTTAACCATGAAAAAACTGAAGGAAAAATTGGAATTCGATTACTATATACAAGGTGAGTTACATATGTATATTTTTTTCTACAGTAAATGGGGAAAACAGAAAATAATTTGCAAACTGTCGCCAAAATATGGGATATCCATTTCACTTTAATCTTCATTAGTTTCTCCACTATTACCACTGTTTTTAATACTATTATCAATGTTTACCCCAACTCTATCCTCTTTTCGTCTGTTGCGCTTGCTCGTGATGAAATTACCATCAGTGGAAGAATTTGGATCTAGTTCTAGTTTGGTCATAGCTGCATGTTTGGTTTCATGAACACAATTTCTCTTTTCCTTTCATGTTTTCTCACATTCTATCTGGCTTGAAATTTTTTAGCTTCAGCTGTTTCAAATGCGTTTTCTCCATTGTGGATCCAGCTAAATCTACTAAAGAACCTCTCTGTCGCAGCGGAGCTAGATTAGATTAGATTTGACGAGGTTGCCTTTTTCACTGCGGTCTGTTTAACTCTATTGTGATCATCTGATTCTAGATTACATTCACCGAGCTAACTCTTTTTTGTAGCCAATCAGCCTGTAGACATTCCTTGCATGTAGTTTCTTGCCGGTTGCTTCTCTTCGCCTAGTACAAGAAATGCAGTTCAATCCTACTAGGGTCTGCTGTAAATTTTAACGAAATTTCTTTAATGGAAGGTTCCGCCTCTTGAGATTTCCCAGCATTCTAGAGATTTCTGTGCTACCCACTTTCTCGTGGTCATTACTTATGTTGATTTTGCGACAGCATAGAAGGGTTCCGGTTCAATAAATGGCATTAATGCCCCTTGTCTGGTTGTATCCTGGGCCTTCTCGCTTCCCTCATTTTACCAGGGCAAAATTTCATCCCCATAGACCATCATTTGCAATGTAAATTTCTAAGTTGATTGCGACACTTAAACGGTTTCCTGGTGGATAAATACTTTTTGAGGTCTTCATCCGGTATTAAATTTTCCCCCAAGTTTCATCACTATTTTTGCATAAAGCGAAAAAAAAACTTATAGTTAGTCATCTAGTTGATAGTGAAAAATCTCTGGTGATGCCTCCCCACTTTCTCGCTTCTATTTGAACACAAAATATTTTTTCCCGTTTTATTTTTCTTTTGAATCTAGATTGCTTTAGCTTGTTTGAATTTTCTAAAATACTTTAAATAATCCTCGTATATGCTGTGAAACACATCCCAAAAAAGAATAAGGTGTTTATTTTATGAGTCTCATTATGAATTTATCTTGGAAGCTACGAAACTCCTGAACTCTAACGACGTAAGCTTCGATATTTTACTGGGGCGTTAAAGCAGATTGTAACTCGGCTCGTTTATCCCGAAATTCAAGTCTACGTTGTTGTTTGGAACAGGAGGGAGAGAGAGAGAGAGAGAGAGAGAGAGCTTCCAATTGTTATAAGACCGCCAGCTACAGATTTTTTTATTCTGACGGATTTCCAATTTCGGTGTATTGATACCAATGTTCGATATTTAGTGTTTTGTTTTGATTCTGCTGGATAGAGTAGTTGACAATATGTGATTTTTATTTTATATTATTGAATATAGACGGAAAAATCAGCTCATCACCTACAATACTGCAACACAAACAAGCGTGATCCCATACACAAAATATATTCAACTAATGCCTTTTCCTGAGCAGGAGTAAAAACAGGTTTATGACGTCCTAGTCGTTTTTTTGCTGAATCCTCTCTGTTAAGAGCACCCTGTTTAATTTTCTTCACCCTTGCTTCAATGGTTGTGCGAGGAACCTCATATTCTTTGAAGCTTTGAGATACCCCATTCTTCCCTTCAGTACCTCCTCAACAGCCTGGAGCATACTGTTCTCATCCCAAGACTGCCTTTGCGTTTTTCTGGTATACTTTCCCATTGAAATTCTAGCCTGAAAAAGACATTGACGATGTAGTTGTACACACAGTATCCGGT
This sequence comes from Lochmaea crataegi, assembly GCA_947563755.1. Classification (NCBI taxonomy): domain Eukaryota; kingdom Metazoa; phylum Arthropoda; class Insecta; order Coleoptera; family Chrysomelidae; genus Lochmaea; species Lochmaea crataegi. Next base: position 128,008,896 of record OX387422.1, read on the forward strand.
TTTACCCAACTGTGGATTGCTAAAATATGTGACCATATTTTAATTAAAAACAAAACAAATTCCCAAAACCTATTATGCATAACTGTAGTAAACAAAATCTACTCACCTTCAATGAATTTTGCCTGTAAACTAGAAAATCACCGTTTGAAAGCACGCTAAATATTTTAGTTTAACCTCACAATTCAACACATCCTCTTCTTACGCCGTCTATAGTGAAACTAGAGTTGGTAGATGACTTACTGGACATCGATAGGTACCGAGAGTTATCCGATAGATGAAACTACTTGTTTTGAAATAAAACAGGTATCCGGTTTTACCAGACCATCCTGTTTTACCCAATCTCCCCCTACATATTTCACGTTTTTCGTTTTGTGTATTTTTACTAATTTTCGTGGTATTTCTTGGAGTTTTTCGCGAAATTGTTGGCATTTTTTCGCAAAAATTTCTTAATCTTCTTGGCGTTGTGAAATTTTCGTATTTACTCAAATATTTGTTGTTTTTCTTGATATTTTTTGGCACATTCGTAAGATTTTGTATTCTTTAGAATTTTTGTGGTGTCAATTGGTATTTTTCGCGAAATTTTTCAAATTTTTGGTGAGTTTATGTATATTTTTTTAAATTTTTATGTTGTTTCTTGGCATTTTTTTTGGTATTTGTTGCCATTTTGAATTTTTTAGAACACCTGTAGTATTTTTTGGAATTTTGCGTGAAATTTTTCCAAACCCATTAATGAAATTTCTGCATTTATCCGAATTTTTAACATTTTTCTCGAAACTTTTTGAAATTCTTTGCATTGTGAAATTTTTTCATGTACTTTCACTATTTTCATTTTCTTGTGTTTCTTCTAGTCTTATTTCTTTAAATTTTTATATTTGTTACTGTATTCATTGGCAAGTTTTGTGAAATTTTTGTATTTTTTTGAAACTTCTATTATATTTTTTGTCATTTTTGTGTGCATTTTTTTTAAAATTTTGTGGTATTTCTCTGCCTTTTATATGAAATTTTTGTAATGCAGAAAATTGTGGAGTAATTTTTTGAGAAATTTCTTGAAATTCCATTTTTGTGCAGTTTTTGTATTTTTTTGAAATGATTGTGGTATTTCCAAGCATTTCTGTAAATTTCCTTGTATTTTTGCGAATTTTTGGCATTAGTCTGAAAAACATTGCCATTTTTTCGAGATTTTTGTATTTGTTCAAACTTCTGTTATATTTTTTGGCATTTTTGTGTGCATTTTTTTAAAACATTTAAGGTATTCCTGTGCCTTTTATATGAAATCTTTGTGTAATTTTTTGAGAAATTTCTTGAAATTCCTCCCATTTTTGTGCAATTTTTGTATTTTTTTGAAATTTTTGTGGTATTTCCAAGCATTTCTGTGAAATTCCTTGTATTTTTGCGAATTTTTGGCATTAGTGTGAAAACCACTGCCATTATTGTATTATTCAAAACTTTATCTAGTTTTTCTTCGGAATTTTTGTAAATATTTTGAATTTAATAATTTTTTTTGGTATTTATAGACATATTGAGTTACATTTTTTGCATGAAATGTTCGGCACATTTGTGAAATTTTTTGGAAATCTTGACATTCCTGTGCATTTTTTAGGTATTTGTTGGCATTTTTGAATTTTTTAGTACTTCTGTAGTATTTCTTGGAATTTTTCAAGAAATATTTCCAAACCTATTCATGAAATTTCTGCATTTATCCGAACTTTTAACGTTTTTCTCGAAACTTTTCAAAATTCTTTGCATTGTGAAATTTTTTTATGTAAGCACTTTCACTATTTTCATTTTCTTGTATTTCTTCTAATCTTATTTCATGAAATTTTCATATTTGTTACTGTATTCATTGGCAGGTTTTGTAAAATTTTTGTATTTTTTCAAACTTCTGTTATATATTTTGGCATTTTTGTGTGCATTTTTTTCAAACTTTGGCGGTATTTCTGTGCCTTTTATATGAAATTTTTGTATTGCAGAAAATTTTGGTGTAATTTTTTGAGAAATTTCTTGAAATTCCTCCCGTTTTTGGTGCAATATTTGTATTTTTTTTTGAAATGTTTGTGGTATTTCCAAGCATTTCTGTGAATTTCCTTGTATTTTTGCGAGTTTTTGGCATTGGTGTGAAAACCACTGCCATTTTTGTATTTTTCAGAACTTTATCTAGTTTTTCTTCGGAATTTTTGTAAATAGTTTGAATTTTATAATTTTTTTTGGTATTTATAAACATATCGCATGAAATTTTTGGCGTTTCAGTGAGATGTAATGAAATTTTTGACACATTCGTGACATTTTTTGGAAATCCTGACATTCCTTTGCATTTTTTTGGTATTTGTTGGCATTTTTGAATTTTTTAGAACTCCTGTAGTATTTCTTGGAATTTTTTGTGAAATTTTTCCAAACTCATGAAATTTCTGCATTTATTCGGGTTTTTAACATTTTTCTCGACTTTTTTTAAAATTCTTTGCATTGTGAAATTTTTTTATGTACTTTCACTATTCTCATTTTCTTGTATTTCTTCTAGTTTTATTTCTTGGAATTTTTATATTTGTTACTGTATTCATTGGCAGGTTTTGTGGAATTTTTCGAGATTTTTGTATTTGTTCAAACTTCTGTTATATTTTTTGGCATTTTTGTGTGCATTTTTTTAAAACATTTAAGGTATTCCTGTGCCTTTTATATGAAATCTTTGTGTAATTTTTTGAGAAATTTCTTGAAATTCCTCCCATTTTTGTGCAATTTTTGTATTTTTTTGAAATGTTTGTGGTATTTCCAATCATTTCTGTTAATTTTCCTTGTATTTTTGCGAGTTTTTGGCATTGGTGTGAAAACCACTGCCATTTTTGCATTTTTCAAAACTTTATCTAGTTTTTCTTCGGAATTTTTGTAAATATTTTGAATTTAATAATTTTTTTTTGGTATTTATAGACATATTGAGTTGAATTTTTGGCATTTCAGTGAGATATCATGAAATGTTTGATACATTCGTGAAATTTTTTGGAAATCTTGACATTCCTGTGCATTTTTTAGGTATTTGTTGGCATTTTTGAATTTTTTAGTACTTCTGTAGTATTTCTTGGAATTTTTCAAGAAATATTTCCAAACCTATTCATGAAATTTCTGCATTTATCCGAATTTTTAACATTTTTCTCGAAACTTTTTAAAATTCTTTGCCTTTTATATGAAATTTTTGTATTGCAGATAATTTTGGTGTAATTTTTTGAGAAATTTCTTAAAATTCCTCCCATTTTTGGTGAAATTTTCGTATTTTTTTGAAATGTTTGGGAAATTTCCAAGCATTTCTGTGAATTTCCTTGTATTTTTGGCATTAGTGTGAAGAAAACCACTACCCTTTTTGTATTTTTCAAAACTTTATCTAGCTTTTCTTCGGAATTTTTATAAATATTTTGAATTTGATATTTTTTTGGTATTTATAGACATATTGCATTGGAATTTCAGTGATATATCATTCGTGAAATTTTTTGGAAATATTGACATTCCTGTGCATTTTTTTTAAGTTTTTGTGGAATTTACTGACATTTTAATAGATTTTTTGTTAGACTTTTCCAACACCCTGAGCGTTCCCAATTCATCCCTAAATAATTTCTTTAATTAAGTGTAAAATGTGGAAATAGACAGTTGTTACGACTTGTCGAAAAACTTCATCGACAATTTTAAAAATAAAGGACAACGAAGATTATTTTCAATTTTAATTGATAAAAGAAGGGTTGCAATTCCAAATTTCATCTCTAACAATTCAGTCACCTCATTCCGGACATCTCATTTAACTTTCCTCATCAAATTAATGTCCCTCATTTATATCTTATAGTCAGGACTCTGATACTATTTGAAGTACTTTTTAGGAATAAAAACGGAACTGCTAAAGCATTTTTTATTCTGCGCTATATGGTGATGGTGGCAGCATCGTAATTGTTTTGAGAAAAAAATGTTCTTCGTGAATACATTGCTGATACTGTCTATTTGCAGGAAACTCAAATAAATGATAAAATTTATAGTTACCATAATTTTTTATTAAAAAAATATATACGTAGAGTTATTGGGACAATTTCATATAAATCTAGGGAAATAACAATATTTATACATCAAAATTTCATTTTTCATCATACCTCTAGTCTGTAAGGTCTCAAGAAAAACCGCATGTAAATGAAAACCATGCGTGCATATTGGACGACTTGCATTTAAATTTTAGCAATAGGGGAACAAAAGTTTTTACAGGTTCGTACATGCTGACTGTGTTTTAAAATTAATTATTGTGTATAGTTCCTATTTAGGAGAGTTAATTCCTTTGATTTGTTTTAATATGGTCCTGTTCAACCTTGCCCTCTTGCCCAGGTCATTCAATATGCACGTGCTTTTACTTACGTGCGGTTTTTCTTGGGAGCGAATCCACTTTAGATCTCTTGATTTGTGGAAAAGTATAGCACATATATGGGAAACCTCTAGTACATACACTTACTCTTTTTTTTTAAACCATCTTTAATATGTTTCCTTCCATTAGTATAGTTATCCACTTTATTTGGTCAGCCTTCGAACTATATAGACCAACCTCTTCAAATCTCTTTGTAGGAATTCTAATGAATCGCATTTAATAACCAAAATAGTAAAAAAACAAAAAGACGGAATGGCGTTCGTTGCTGTCTCTTGACACGTATCAGCCTTTATCATTCTGTTTTTCACGGAGAACATGACTTTATCGTTTCTGTGGAATCACAGCGTACTACTACAGATAGGAAAAGAAAAACCTCAAGGACAATTTACAGTGGCGTTATTATTGCTTTTGATTATACTTCAAATAATTGAATATTCGTAGTAATTAAGAAAAGATTGACGATTTCTGGAACTAAAATTGATCTTTTCCAAGTATGTCATCGTGACCTTCACACTAAATTCTAATATAACCTCAAACCGAATAATACGAAACACGATAAAATTCATACCAATTGCTTTTTTGCACTTTTAAATCATTATAGTATCCAACTAGTACACAAAATCAGTAAAAAATGCTATTTCCATCCATCTTTCTGAAGGTTGTCCGTGATCAGCTGTCAACATGGCGCGGGATGACGTCACTTGGAAAGGCTCTATTGTGGAGATGGGAAGTATTCTTAGATGCTTTTTTTCAATTTAAATTTTATGATGAAGGAGGACAGAAGTATCTTCTGCAGTGAATATATTAACTGGAATCCAAAGACAAGCTTTCCTTGTTACCGGAGCCACAGTAAGCCTTGTGATGTATTTTGGGCATTACATAAAGAATTAAATTCATTGAAATTATCTATTATTAATTAATTCATATAAGGTATTTATATTTATAAAAACAATCTATTTAGTTATTTGTTACATCACGCGAGGTCACGAACTGGATAGTTGACCTAGGGCAGTACGTATATATGCTGATGAAGTAGATAAGCGAACAATTCAGAATAATTCATAATTCATAAGAAACATTCAGAAACAGTCAGAGACATTCCGGTCTATTCACATACATTTAGTTATATTTAAATGTAGTTCATCGATATCAGATCTAAAACTATGTTATACCAGTAACATGATCATCTTAAATAACACATATGTAAAACTAGTGTAAATAGTTAAGTATACAATAAAGCTAATCTCAGTGAATACTGTAGTTTCCGTAAGTAGAGTATTCCATCAGGACCCGGGCTTCCACTAGTCCCTGTGGCACTCCGCATTACCGACATACAATACAGCCTTTCTCCTTTGGAATTTTTTTTGGCAATCCTTAGGCTGAAATCGGGAGGCCTATGGTCTAGCGAGAGACACACTAATACAACTGGGACAATACTAGATAAACTGATATAAAGATGTAGCTTAAGCACTACATACCGAAATGAATGGAAATCTAAAGGAGCTACTAGTCTTTTAGACTTTCCTCAGGAACTAAGTAGAAGTAAGGGGGCACAATAGATCTTTTAGGTCTCAGTGAACGTCACCCCAATTTACATACATACCGAAATGAATGATATTTTTATTTCTAGATGAATATAAAATTCTACGTCATTGACTTTGTTGACGTAACATTTCGAGTGGAATTGCTGTTTCCGTGACTCATCAATTTATTTCGTTTGTTCCATTTTCTGATCAAAGTTTTCTTTTTTTTTGTATTATATTTTCTTGTTTTGCCTAAACAAAACATGAAATAATAACAGTAGATAAAGTAAAAGCCTACAAGAAAAACTACTTATCGAATTTCGATATTCAAGTGAACATTTCAATTTGTAAATAAGCACTTATAATAATTTTCGTGCCTATGAAGCTGCAGACTGTTTTCATCTGCTTCTAAGTTTCTCACCCCTCAAATTCCTTTTTCTTGGGTTGTAAACTAAAGCACTGGGTTTGATTTGTTGTTGCAATACCACCGGCTCTATTATGATGAACGAAATTAATGGCAGCACTAGAACCCCTACTTATAAATAACTATGACTTATTTCGGCGAAAGAAGTGATGATAAGAAAATCGAAACTTCCCTCGAGAAGCTGGCGTAGTCTCGAGTATTAAAGAATTTATTTTTATAAAAAATTATTGAGTTATTTAAAGCTGGATTCAACGCACTAAACTGGATCGTCTAATCAGTTGATGTACAAGCTTAAAAAATATTTTGACAAGTTGTGGTATAATAATCGCCAGGATATATCGTTGACTTCCTATCTACCTTTTCAAGTAAGCGCCCGTCTCTGCTTAAAACTGTCCTGGGACGGCTTAGGTGAAATTTTTCAATTATTACCCAGATAAAATATTCCAGTTTTCTGCCTCCTTTCTAGTGTGCCTCTTCTATCTAGTAAGGAGGTTTCTTCATCCATTTCACAGAATCTACTTTCTTCCTTCTCCACTAGTTTGAGAAATTTAAGGGGCCCATTCAGGGGACAGTGTCCTGTTAGGACACCTGTCAAAGCTCTTAGTGCAATTTTTCTCTGGCTTAGGCACTCATTTGATCTCAACTGGTTCAACGATGTAACAGACTTATGAATTTGTAATGTATGAAAGTCGGTGGATACGTTGGTAGACTAAAGGTGTGGAAGGGCCTCTGAATAGGTGGTGTTGCGGGTCACTTGGAGAATCATCGTAAGGGAATGAAACAACTACCTCTAGCACTGGGATACGTTTATATTTAATTTACTATAATACATTACAATACTTACTAAACTAATGCCATGCATAAGTACCTAGCCGTATAGCATACTTATACGTAATGGTTAATGATTACCAATAGCTGAATATTCAACTATATAGAATGGTCTTCTTCAAGTATTCTGCATCGACTTCTTCTCATGATAAACACTGAATGAATATTTATATATCCAGTCAAGTTCGAGTAAAACAGATAAACATATAATTGTTTTGTCTTACTTCACGCTTTGAACTTGACTTTATATTCAGTAACCTTCTCAATTTATATTTATATAATAATGAAATGTTTTGTTGAAATGAGATCAAGGGAATTTAATTCTTATTTTAAATATTTATTATTATATTATTATATTGGGCCAAAAGGCATCACAAATTAATGGTGAACTCACTCCATTTGCCGATAATCTAGTGAAACATTTTCATAACCTTCAATACCAAAAAATAGGCTCCAAATATTGACGCAGGCATTTCTTCAGAAGAGACCATATTTTACACTGGCAGAATTTTGCATTGTACCTTAGACTTTTTAGTTACATTTTCAATAAGATAATAGATTCATTACTACTTTATATTATTGTATATACAGTGTAGAATCGAACAATCTAATACCCGAGCTCCAAGCTGGAATTATAGAAGAAAAGGGTTACATTGACAATATTTTCTGTTTTCTGTTATTCAAATTAATTTACGGTTAGGTGGTAGAAATATGTATGCAGTATTTGTGGACTTCAAAAGGGCGTTCGACGGTAGCAATCATAATTTGTTATGGTCAAAATTGTACAGTATTTGCTTAAGTTCAAAGTGTATCAGAATATTAAGAAATATGTATAATACCTCAAGCTTTAGAGTTAAAGTTGACACTCTAAAGAATATCCGGTCACTGAAGGCGTACTTCAGGGAGAACCGTTGAGTCATATTCTCTTCTGCTTGTTCTTATCTAATATTGAGCTGTTTTTTTTTATTAAAGGGCGTCAGAGGTGTGAGCAAATTTAATCTTCTTTTATTAATGTATGCAGATGACAGATGTCTCTAGAAAGCTTAAAATATTGCCATAGTAATTGTTTATCGTTAAATGCAAATAAAACTAGAATTATACAATTTTCAAGAGGCGATTTCCAACTTTCAAAATTTCCTAAGTTTTCATTTGAAAATAAAATGGTTGAGGTAGTCAATAAGTGAAGGTTTGAAATAAATAATGTGCTAAGTGCCAAAATTATTATTTTGAGATAAACAATATTTTTTGTTCTACAATCAATATATTAAAAAAAAAACATAGGTTTATTCAAGTGAGTATTTTTCTGTATACTTAATATTTTCTGGAACTTTTTGTGAAAAATAGCAGAAAAAAATGATAACAGTTACAAAATCATAGAATGTGAGAAGTGCCATTACAAAAATATAAATAATATGGTAAATAATAAAGCAAAAAAACATACAAAATTTAACTCCTAATGAAAATTAGTATTCAATAAATAAAATTGTCTATTTTCTTCCTTCAAATGAGGAATCATTGCCAGCAGATTTTGTCTTTTTTGAAGCTTGCTTCTTATTGCACGACATAGGACTTTTGGGAAGGCTAGTGAACTCGTGAAACGTGTGATGTTACGAAAAAGCGTTCGTCACGCGATAACTCATTCAAGCGACTGTGCGCAATCTCTCTTGCCGCACTGAGCTCGCACACCTATAGATGTGAAAAATTGTCAAAAATGGTCAAAATTTTGAAAAAATGGTTAATAATTGCCAAATATGTTAAAATTTTTGAAGAATTGTCAAAAATTGTCAAAAATTTGGAATAAGGATCAAAAATTTTCAAAACCTGTCAAAATTTTGAAAACATGGTTAATAATTATTGCCAAATATTTTTTTGAAAAAATTTTGGAAAATTGTCAAAAATGGTCAATAATTGTCAAAGACGGTCAATAATTGTCAAAACCAATCAAAATTCGTCAAAATTTGTCAAAAATGGTCTAAAAGGATCAATAAATGTTAAAATTTTGAAAAATGGTCAAAAGTTGTCAAAATTTTGAAAAAATGGTCAATTCTTGCCAAATATGTTAAAATTTTTGAAAATATGTCAAAAATTGTCAAAAGCTGTCAAAATTCTGAAAAAATGGTTAATAATTGCCAAATATTTTCAAAAATTAGAAAAGTGGTCAATAATTGTCAAAAATTGTCAAAATTTTTGAAAAATGGTCAAATTTTTCGAAAAATTGTCAAAAAATGTCAAAATCTTGAAAAAATGGTCAATAATTATTAAAAATTGTCAACAATGGTCAATAATTGTCAGAAACTGTCAAAAATGCACAATAATTGTTAAAATTTGGAAAAATCGTCTAAAATGGTCACAATTTTTGAAAAATGTTCAAAAATGATCAATAATTGTCAAAACTGTCAAAATTGGTCAATAATTGTCAAAAATGGTCAATGATTATTAAAATTTGGAAAAATTGTCAAAAATTGTCAAAATTTTGAAAAAATGGGCAATTATTGCCAAATATGTTAAAATTTTTGAAAAATTGTCAAAAATGGTCAATAATTGTCAAAGACGGTCAATAATTGTCAAAATTCTTTTGTGCTCGTAAACAAGGGAGTCAAATAAGGAGACTCGAACTCCCCAACTTTATTCAATTTGGCATTGGAGAGTATCTTAAGAACAGCTAAACTAGAAAGCAAAAACATCATAACAGACCATATTCAAATCATAGCATATGCAGACGATTTAACCATAGTAGCAAATTCAAGACAAGAACTTATAAAAGCAATTGAAAAGATAGGAGAAGAGGCAAAACAACTTGGAGTGGAAATTAACGCGGACAAAACAAAATATATGATAGTAGGTAAAAAAACCGAAAATTCCGAAGGGAACTTTAAAACGCAATGGCATTCATTTGAAAATGTACCAACATTCAACTACTTAGGAGTGACGATGGGACAAACAGGAAAAGAGCGGGTGCAAGAAAGAATACTCAATGGAAACCAAGCCTACTGCAGAAATAGAAAACTTCTGAAAAGTAAAGCCATAAATAAAAACACCAAAATAAAAATTAATAAAACACTAATAAGACCAGTGATCGCGTATGGCTTAGAAACAACGGTAATAAACAAAAAAGAAGCAGAAGACTTAAAAATCATAGAAAGAAAGATTCTTAGAACGATACTGGGGCCGAACATAACAAGAACTGGGGAAAGGAGACTCAAAACTAACAAAGAAATAGAAAGCGAGTTAAGCAATGAGACAATCGTGAAATATATAAAAGCACAACGCCTAAAATGGGCAGGACATATTATGAGACGAAAGCCTGGAGGAATGATAAGAAGAATAACACAATGGACTCCTCTATGGCCGAGAAGAAGGGCAAGACCCAGAGAAAGGAGGAATCAGATAGGAGAGGATACAAAAAGGATGGGAGTCAAAGAGTGGAGAGAAAAATGCAGAAATAGAGCAGAATGGAACAAAATAACTTCTGACACACAAGAAATAGTATTAATAAGGAGTGAAAAGGGAGTAATCCACCCTAATAAATGGATTTAAAAGCGCATTAGCGTTAGCCACAATCTATTAGATTTAAAGGCTTGATGATGATGATGATGATGATGATTGTGCATAAGAAGCAAGCTTCTGTCGGCGGTCCGACGACCACTCACCTTTTTTTTCCTCAGAAATTCTATTTTGGCAGGTCAGGTTTGGAAGAGTCATTTCTACGATAGTTTCAATAGTAACATTTTTCTTCAAAATCTTCGTTGTTTTCCAAGGCGCTATTTCGTTCAGGGATTCTCGAGTGCTAACGAATCCTGGATTTTTTCGGCTAATATTGATCCACTGGGCTTTCGAAATTTGAAGCTTGGATGTATCGATTGAACTTTCAGAAGCTACTTTAAAATCGAAAAAGTCCTCACGGTTCATAATTGTAACAAGAAATGGTGTTTTAGTGATGCTGCTATCATTCATTCACCAAATCCATAGGTACCTCGCTTTTCTCTTGCCTTTTTCGCTTTTCAATTTGGGCAAAATCGCTGTCGCTCATAACCGAATGACCCTACACTAGATATTTTTGATTAATCTCATCGAAATACCCCTTGTAAACTAAATAAATCCATAGAAACAATAACATTTTGTTTTTTATTGCTCCACATTTGGAGAAATTTGTGTCGTCAGATGTCGGAACAACGGTGAAGTCTGGTAACGCTTGAAGTGCACCCTTTTTGCAAATTCAAACAAAGAGACAGAAATTATTAGATTGTCGGCAAAGCCACGTTTTTTGGTTTTGTATTCGTTAAATGTTGTATTATGTTCATTCACACATTTTTTAGTAACTAAATATTGAGTGTTAGTTAAACCAGCGAGTGATTTGATTTAATATCTTTATCGAAACAAGATTGTTAACTTCCGTTTCTGTGCTTCGTGAAAGCTTTCAGTACACATGATGCAATTTCGTTCCCACCACGTCCTGTTATACCCTCGTGCCACAAAAACATGTAGCCAGTGTTATTGTCCCCTAGGTGAACACAAAGGTTGTAGTTGGAGAGCTGTCGCATGTAATGCATCTGACTATGAGTGAGAGTTGGCATTGAAATTGTCATGGTGTCACTCGTGGGTTGCTGACAGTTTTGATGGTCTTCTCTCATTGCTTCGACAGCTGCTTCAGCTTTCCTGTGGTGGAGTTCTAATTTAAATTTAGCATCTGCCTTTGTGGGATCTTTTGTTTGCATGTGCAGTAAATCACAGGTAGCACAGGTATCAGTTCTAGGTTTACTAAATCTTAACTTAGGAAATTTCTTTTTGAAAATTTGAAAGTGAAAACGATAACTCACTATTGAATCAAAATGGGCTTCCTTAGGCGTCCTTAGGAGTCCAATTCGTTGCTTCCTCGTTGTTTCGGGAAATGCCTACATATTCAAGTATTAAGATTATTATTATGTAACATGTCTATCGACCTGTTTCGATTTTACAGAATAAATCCTTTTAAATAGCGCTCGTCGTCACTAGCCACATTCAATTATAGTTCTGTGATCCCAAACTCTTCTACCCCGAACGTAAGACAATTGACGTCTGCCAACGGTCGCTTCCATTTTTTTTTGCACACCGCCACGTTAAACACCCCTTTTTGTTATCGTCCGCCTAAGGAGGCAGATCGTCTTTCGCTATCTTTCATATCTTAAGTATCTATCTTAGGAATTTTGCTGTGGTAAGTTCAAAATCATAATTTATAATTAATAAGCTTCTTCTAAAGTACTGTCGGATATAATTTTCGTATGCATTCTTTATTTTTTTACAGAGATAGACGAAATTAAATTCAACACGTGGTCATAAACTGTTCTTTTATACTAATATGGTAGTTTTAAACCAAATATTCTTTTATAATTCACTGTTTTACTTTTATACAAACATTTTCAAGCTTTTTCAGTTGCGAAAGACCTCTTTTAATTATAAAATAACACTTTTATAAATTACCGTTAACCTATAAAATATTCTTTCGTAACGCCAGTGCCGGTTCCATATATTTCCTAAGCACGATATTTTTTTATATAACTAAATAAATAACTTTTTGCTATTATTAGTTTCTTTCGGATCATTAGTATATTTTTTTAATTTAGTCGATAATTGCTATTTTTACTGTTTTAACATGGAACATATAATGTTGGAAAGCTTTCAGTAAATTAAGTCAATTTTTTTACTTTCAAATAACTGCCTTCCTTTACTTTAACCTGAAAAGCTGTCCAACATAATGTGCCATTACAATCAAGTTCTTACATATCCCTGATCCACTTGTACTTCTAGGTAAGCACAGCCCCTAGGCGAGAATATAAGCCAAGAACATAACCCTAGGCTAGGATATAACCCGAGAATATAACCCTAGGCTAGAATATAACGCCGAGGATATAAACCGAAGAATTTAACCGGAGAATATAACCCCAAGAATATAGCCAAGGATACAGCCCTAGCTCAAAATACCGTCCTAGAACAGAACTCATCAGTTCAGATCAAGACCTGACTTCTTCATCAGGAAACAACTCCATATAAGCTAAGTACCTATAAAAGTACAAATTCCTGTTCAATTCCTGTGGCAGAATAAATTGTAAATTTGTGTTAATTCTATTTTTATTTTTTTTTCTAAATCCTCAACTATAAAAGTTGAGGGAGATATCGCCCGGGGTAATTTTTAGTAGTTTTTATGATTATCTTATTTCAATTTTACAAGGCGTTTCTACCTTTTCCGCCTTAGTTTTCTTAAAAAGTTAAAAAGGTAGTGGCGCCCTCAATTTTTACAACCCTTCTGTTATTCCTGTGTGACATAAACTTGGGGTCGAATCACCCTTGAGAGGAGTCTCTAGCCGGAGCCCTTCGAGCTGGTGCCCTGTGAGGTACAGCATTTACCGTTACAAATTGGCGCCTTTACCGTTACAAATTGGCGCCCAACTAAAAGCATACCTTTACCGTTACAATTATATAAGTATTATGACTTTACTTTCGCGTTCCAAAGTAAACTCTTGGGAAGCAAGAATGGAAGTCTATAATTCTATAATAGTTAACTCATTACTATCGGGTGCTTCTGTCTGGGGTCTTAGATACTTAAATATTATAGAGAGAGCTCAAGTGGGTTTTTTCAAACGGTTATTACTTTTGCCAAAATCTACACCTGATTATATAACTCATGTTCGAATGAACCAATACAATCCTTGAATTTCCCTTAGTTACGACGTATTGATAAGTGAATATACCCTTCGACGACGTGATATAATCGTTTTGGTGTTTCGCCTCCTGCCATATTGTGATCATTTCCATAGTAACGGGCAAGCTCAATGAAATGTCAAATAATTCTACTACAAATTCCGAAAACAACAATACATCAAATATGAATTATATTAATTGTACCTTCAATATTAATATTAATCAATAAAAAAAATTAGAATATTATTCGTTATATAATCGTAACGAATACCAACTCCAGCATAGACAATATTTTTCGATTATTTACTCTACGTATTTCGCGAAACACCACTCGAGCTGCGCTCTCGTGATGTTTCGCCAAATACGTCTCGTGACTCGGTGAATAATCGAATATTGTCTATGCTCTTGTGATATTATAACTGATTATCTCATTAGACTAGAAACCGGTACAATAAAATTGGAATTTTTAGTTTTAAAACAGTGTCTTAACTGGTTAGAGAAACTTCTGTCAATGGACGGATCCAGGCTTCCTAGAATCTGCTATGATAGGCATCTCCAACTTGACTCTAACTACAGAATTAGGTAAAACTGGGCAACTCAAGTGAAACAATTTTTTATTAATATTGGTTCAATCGATCACTCGTTGGTTTGACTAAAATGCAATAAAAATAATCTACTAACGAGGTACAAATATCTTCTAAATAACCTGGATAAGGAATAATTAGTGGAGTATAGATACTCAATTTTGAGAACACCTAACCTAACCAGTGGAAGACTTGTTTATACAAAAAATTTTGTAAATTATGTTGTGCAGAGTTGAATGTAACCATTCAAACCCCTGCTATATATGATGTATTATCCTGATGAGCAATGATGATTATTATTATTATTATTATTCTATACAGTGTATCAAATTTAGGATGAAGACACCTCCGTATTTTCGCTATTGGAAGGATCAAATGTTCAAATTTTTGCATGATCATACAGTTTTATGGCAAAAACTTGATCTGGATTTCTGAAACTTGTTTTATTAACTTGATTTTATACCATTTCCCAAAAATGGAAATCAACTGGTGTAATATTGGGAGACATCGGAGGCCACAGTTCGAAAGTACTGTTTCTTCCTATTCAACCCATGGGAAAATCTGGGTACAACCATTGACGAACAAATCTTAAATTGTCTAACTTCAAAAACATTTCCTGGCGCACATGACCAGTCATTTCCTTCTGTCGTTTCTTCAAATCGAATGAAATATTACCTGAATAAAATTTGCTATAAATTTTATTCGAAATCAAGTTAAACCTTCATGATGGTAAATACATAATATATAGTCATTTCATTAGGTTGTGTATAATTCACAGTAATTCCTTTAAGCTTTTGTTAGCTCGAATTATGTTGCACAAGGTGTGTCTAAGTTAACAAGTACATCCAGCCACGGATTAACATTGTAAAATATACGAGAAAGACCTCTACGTGCCGTTTAATTCAGTCCCATTCCAAACTATTTCAAGAATGTTTGTTTAATATCGGATTTTGTGGTATATACAGAGTGGTACGTGAAATTAAAGATGCTGTGCCTCAAAATATTACGATCTGGTGCAACTTGCATTAATAAAAGGTGGCAAAGTTGGGATGTTAAAAATGTTTTTTCACAGTTAATTGAAAGATTTTGGATATTCGGACGTAAACATTTTGAGATAGCGGTTTTGAGGTATAGAAAATCATAATATGATACCCGGTCCGATGTATTTCCTAGAGGGCGCCACATTTGTCGCTAGAGTTGTTGCCAGGTGGGGATATTGTTTTGACGGGGTGTAAATGAAATTTAAATAGAGAATAGATTGAGGAACGTCTTTTTCTTTTCCAAAAGTACTCAATGAAGTCTTGGGTGTCAACGCATATATATCAATGGTTACAGAAAACTACATGGAATGATATTTTTTGACGTGATAAAATTTTGCCTGGAGGAGCAAGTAGTTGATATGGTGATTATTTTGATTTGAACTAATTTCCTTTTATTTTACAGAATCATCCTACGAGGGAAATACAAATACAAAAAATAGAAAGTTGCAAAGGAACTCATTTGCCGTGGCGTTGGACGAATATGAAAATGAGATTTGATAAGACGACTCAACGAAAATGTTTGAGTATTAAAATGGTTATTGATAAGAAAATATCTCAGGACTTAACGGTGAGCTAAAATTATTCTAGACAAAGTTAAATTATTGGAAAGACCCAAAAAATCGAATTCTGTAATGAACACCAATGGTGGTTGGTAAAATCATCCTTTCACCTTTAAATGCTGACATGAAATTTATTAAAAAGCGTATTTTCAACATGAAAAGTCTTGTAAAAATCACAAAACTATGAGTTTTAAACTGAAATTCCAGTACTTTGAAAAAAATTTACAAAAGCGTTACTTGTAGGGTTTCAAATTTATGAAAATTAAATGTAAAAGTAGTGAAAATATTCGAAAATACACGTTTTGAAACCAAAAGGATCTCATAACTCCACTAATTGAACATTCAGAACGTTGTAATCAATTCTGGGGAAAATTCTACATACATGAGCAAATTTTCAGTCGATATTTCCAAGCATTGAGGAAGTTAGTAAACAGCAATTTATATCGCGAAATATTTCCATAACAACCCTTTTGTTTAAAATTTCCAACAAAAAAATGTTTATGAGATGAAGAATGCTAAAAATTCCTGAAATGGAAATTTTGGAACGAGAAATCGACTTAGTTTATTGATAAAATCATTCTTTCATCTTCAAATATTGTCGTATTTTTCGAAAAAAACGCATTTTGAACATATACAGTCTCAATACTCTCAAAAGACCAATCAATTGGGAAAGAATTTTCATCTTATAAATCGATAAATAAAATAAATTAAAACACCCGAAAAATCGAATAGCTACTGCAATTAAACAGTTGGAAAGTTGATATGACCAGTAATCGATTCAGTGGAGAATTCACATAAGTGAGTGACTACTTTCCATTAATTTTTATTAACTGGAGGTTATCTTATGTGATACCTTGGAGAAGCAATTCCAAACAGTTGAACAGACAGAAAGTATTAAAGTATAAAAAAATCCGAGGAGTTGACATCCTATAAAACCCCGCAGCACGACTAAGTCTCGAGTGTTAATCAAAATTCCATAATTAAAAGATAATTACACTGTGCAAAGATGTCTGCCAGTGGAAATTTTCGTGATTAATTGTTATTTTGTCAGGACCGGATTATTAATTTATACGTTAACAGAACTGACGGATTAAAGCGTTCGAGAGACTGAAAGAGGGAGAGAAGAATAGTTCAGTCCATTTCATATTTCAGGTTATTTAATAGCATAAAAATGTCAGAAACAATGGCTAACGGATAATGACCGTCCGTTTTTTCCACTTCTAATTTGGGTCACTGTATTTTCAGGAATTTCACTAATGGTGAGGGAAAAGAGGTACTTATTAACGGAAATCTTGGCATCTACCAAATCATTATCACAAATTGCCTAAAACGATTAATGAAATCTAAACTCATATATTTTTATTCCACAAAGGTTGCATATTCATTTTATTGGCCCCTTGATATGCAGGGTGATTTATTGATAAGTATTAATATTATTAATCATTATTAATATCAAATAAAGCATTTTTTATATTTTTTATTGTTGACCGCTTTGTTTATAAAGTGTTTATAAATTCTCAATTACAACGAAGCACATATCTCCCTGTTCCTGTAAAATCCTGTGAAAAATGCAAATGAAATTCGAATTATCAGTTATCAAAAGCAATGATGTTATTTAAATATTCTTAATTGAAGTCAAATACCAACAATTTCAAATTTCCACAAATAAACATCGGTTTCTGGTTTTTCATTTCATTCTATATTTTTAATTATATTTATTTTCCTGTTCAATATATTCATTTCACAAAAATTATTAAAATGCTATTTTCATTTGTGAAATTATTGAAATTAGTGTATTCTATAAATTTTCCATCACAGTACTTTTATTTCTCATTCGAAATATACAATATATCATTAAAAATTAATAGCCTCGGAAATGTCATTAATTTTATAACGAAAATTGTCCAATTAATGCACTAAATAAATATAGGTAAATCCTTATAAAGTGAATTACTATAAAATGAGGTGAAGCTTTCCTTTCAACACCCAACTGACGTAACAATGACATATATTTTTCTATTCCAGGTGCCTAATAGTTATAGATTATACATGTTGCAAGCTGATAAATGAGTTTGAAAATGTTCAGTTTTTATACTATCGTAGACATGTAGAAAATTAATATATAATGCCCACTTCATATAATTTATTTCTTTTAACATTTTTTCAAAAAAGGTAGACTTTTTCCTAATTAATTTATTTACCACCATGTCTCGAGTTGTCAACATTCAAAAGGCTACTGATAATGAACATGTTATTTCTTATTAGTTTTGGAAACCAGTAGCGTCACTAAGGAAAAACGACGGTCTCATTGACGACAAATCTTATCATAAATGTTTATGGAAACTTTTTTTCTTAAAATTGAATGACGAATCGCCCACAATGATATATCAGATTTCTTTGAAAACATACTTTTCCATTTTTATTGTCTAGACAGTAAATAAGTTATTTGTGTACTTTACGCTCGAAAAACAAACATAATTTTTTCTACAGTCGCCCTTTTAATAATTAAATTATATTACCTTAGGTTATAATAGGAGTGCTAGAATAATCGTCATTTTCGCTATTCATCATGATTAACCTTAGAAAGATCTACTGACTAGGGATGTTTAAAAAAATCGATTTTTATATAAATCGATTATTATTTTCTTATAATCGATTTTCAGTTATCGATTTTTATAGTAATATTAATCGATATTTAGTACATCGATTTTATAAATTACGTGTTTAAATCGATTTTCGGAAACGGCTCGTATTATTTATTGACAATTTTTCAAAATTTTGACATTTTTTGACAATTATTGACCATTTCTCAAAATTTTGACAATTATTGACCATTTTTCAAAATTTTAACAATTATTGACCTTTTTTCAAAATTTTAACAATTATTGACCATTTTTGACATTTATTGACCATTTTGACTGTTTTTCAAAATTAGTGACCATTTTTCCAAATTTTTGATAATTTTTGACCATTTTTTGAAATGATGACAATTTTTAACCATTTTTGACAGTTTTTGACAATAATTGTCTATTTTTAACAAAAATTGACAATTTTTAACCATTGATAGTTTTTGACCATTTTTAACAATTTTTCAAAATTTTAGATCATTTTTCAAAGTCTCTGACCATTGACAATTATGGACCATTTTTCCAAATTTTTGACAATTTTTCAAAAACTTTTTTGACAATTATCAACTATTTTTCAGAATTTTAACAATTATTGACCATTTTGACTGTTTTTCAAAATTAGTGACCATTTTTCCAAATTTTTGATAATTTTTGACCACTTTTTGAAATGTTGACAATTTTTAACCATTTTTCACAGTTTTTGACAATAATTGTCCATTTTTAACAATAATTGATAATTTTTAACCATTTTTGATAGTTTTTGACCAGTTTTAACCATTTTTAACAATTTTTTAAAATTTTATACCATTTTTCAAAGTTTTTGACCATTTTTGACAATTGTTGACAATTATGGACCATTTTTCCAAATTTTTGACAATTATTGACCATTTTTGACCATATTTCAAAATTATTGACCATTTTGACTGTTTTCCAAAATTAATGACCATTTTTCCAAATTTTTGGTAATTTTTGTCCATTTTTAAAAATGATGACAATTTTAAACCATTTTTGACAGTTTTTGACAATAATTGTCCATTTTCAAAAGTTTTTAACAATAATTAACAATTTTTCATAGTTTTTGACCAATTTTAACCATTTTTAACAATTTTTCAAAATTTTAGACCATCTTTCAAAGTTTTCGACCATTATTGATAAGATTGACAATTGTTGACAATTATGGACCATTTTTCCATATTTTTGACGATTATTGACCATTTTCGACCATATTCAAAAATTTTTGACAAGTTTTCAAAAACTTTAACAATTTTTGATAATTATCAACTATTTTTCAAAATTTTGACAATTTTTAACAATAATTGTCCATTTTTGACAATTTTTGATAGTTTTTAACAATTATTGGCCATTTTCACAATTTTTCAAACTTTTTGACAATTCTTCAAAAATTTTTGACCATTTTTCAAAATTATTGACCATTGTTGATAGTTTTTGACAATTATCGACCATTTTTCAAAATTATAACAATTTTTGACAATTATTGACCAATTTTGATAATAATTGTCCATTTTTGACAGTTTTTAAAAAAAAATTAACAAGTTTTAACCATTTTTGATAGTTTTTGACCATTTTTCAAAATTTTAGACCATTTTTCAAAATGATTGACCGTTTTTGATAATTATTAACAATTGTTGACAACTATGGACAATTTTTCCAAATTTTTGACCATTTTTGACAATTATATTATATTATATTTTTGACTATATTCCAAAAACTTTAACAATTTTTGACAATTATTAACAATTTTTCAAAATTTTGACAATTATCAACTATTTTTCAGAATTTTGACAATTTTTAACAATAATTGTCCATTTTTAACAATTATTGGCCATTTTTGACAAATTTCCAAAATTTTTGACAATTTTTAAAAATTTTTGACCATTCTTTAAAATTATTGACCATTTTTGGCAATTATCGACCATTTTTCAAAATTTTAACTATTTTTGACAATCATTGACCAATTTTGATAATAACTGTCCATTTTTGACAGTTTTTGATAGTTTTTGACAATTATTGACCATTTTTGAAAATTTTTGAACATATTGCAAAATTTTTTACAATTTTTATTTAATTTTATTTGATTTTTAATCTGATAAATTGTTAAATATTCACCAATTGAGTTAATTCGGAGGGCGTGGTTTGATTAAATAAGTGAGCGAAAAAGATTCCTTTTTTGCTCTAGAGCGTAAGGTAACAATCCTCGGCATTTGTCGACTTTACGATGATTTCATTTGAATATAGTAATTAGTCATTTTACGCGCGACTGTAAAAAAAAAATACTTTATTAACTTGTTCCATATTTGAGTTGATATATATGTGTAATTTAAATTGAATTTGATCGTAAATTACCCCACCTAAATTATTGGATTTAAGCAAAATAATTTAGGACGGTTCATGAACAAAATAAAAAAATATAAGTTCAACCTAAAATAGAGAATAAATTTGCTCAATTGGGATTTTAAGTAGGGGCAAAGGGGGTACATTGGTACACGGGGCACATATGGACATTCCAAATTTTAGCGCCACTAAGGGTAAAGTTTAATTGTACTGCTTATAGTTAGAGCGCACCACGCACCCTTTTTATTGTAGAAAAGTTTCGACAGCGTAAAGCGACTCAGTAACTAGTTACAGTTTGTTACGTGCACGTGTCCGGCGTGGTAAATAAATCAGAAATCGTTTAAGATCGAATATTTTCCAAGAGTATGCTAGAATTAACTCAGTTGAAATTCTAAAGGTAAGTGGACTTGTTTATGCTTACTATGTCTGTATGTGATGATGTTATTGTTTATTTTAGTTATTTATATAACCCCACTTTGTTTATAAGAATCATTGGGGTAGATTGGGACATCTAGTAGGGGGCACATATGGACACTGGGAAATGACTGAAATTTTTTTTCAGGAATTAACATGGTAAGGACTCACAAGAGGAAGAGCAATCGTTCTGCTAAATCAGAGGAAAACATAATTGCCGCTATTGAAGATGTTTTGCCAGGAAGAACTGCAGCCACAAGCTACAGCTTGACAAAATCGACCGTGGGTAGCAGAGTGAAAAAAATAAAGAGACGACGTCTTGAAGATCCTGACCGAGACCATGACGCTCCTGACAGACAAGATCCAGATGATCAAATATCATTGGCATCACCATTCCAGTCAAAGTATTCGTCTCAACAAGTTTTCACATCTGCTCAAGAAGAACAACTAGCCAAATATTTTATCCAAAGTTCGAAAATAAATTATGGTCTCACATAAACACAAGCTCAAAAACTGGCATATGATTATGCCAAAAAACTAAATGTAAAGTATCCGCCAAGCTGGAATAACTCGTTATCCACTGGAAATGATTGGATGAAATTATTCATGAACAGGTATCCAATTTTGTCATTAAGGAAGGCAGAAAATACTAGTATGGCAAGAGAGACAAATGTGAAGGAATTTTTCGATAATTTACAGAGAGCTTTAGAAAAGTATAGGATAGCACCAGAATGAACCTACAATTTGTTTCAGATGCATCGAAAGTTATTGCCAAAACTGGCACAAAACAAGTTGGTCAGGCAGTATCCGCCGAACGGGGAGAGACAATTCCTCCTGTCTATGTGTTCCCAAGAGCAAAATTTAACGATGTTTTTATGAAAGGAGCGCCTACAGGAGGTCTTGGATTAGCCAACAAGTCAGGGTCAGGATGGATTCTAGGATCTAACTTACACAAGCATACGAAATGTACGAAAAATGAACCAATATTTATTGTTCTGGACAACCATGAGTCCCACACCATTCTAGAAACTATTTTATATTGTAGGGAGAACGGAATTATTTTCGTTACGTTTCCCCCACATTGTGCCTTCAGCCTCTTGACGTTGCACTACATGGCCCATTTAAAACCTATTTGAAGCAAGCTTTCAATAATTGGTTAGTAAACCATCCTGGCAAAAGGGTATCCATTTATGAAATCGTAGAATTGACAGGAAAAGCGTGTCAGAAAGCTTTCACTCTGGCCAACATATGTTCTGGGTTTAGAAAAACCGGTATTGTGCCTTTTGATAGAGGTATTTTTAAGGAAGATGATTTCGCTGCTGCATCTGTAACAGATTCAAGGGATCCAGTAGCAACAGACGCACCATCAACATCTGCGTTGGTGAGTAGCACTTCATCAACTTCATTACAGTCGGATGTCATAACTCCAGACATAATACAGCCAACCCCAAAGCAGAGGAAAAGAAATTAAATTTAAAAGGAAGAGAGCCTGGAAAATCACGAATTCTAACAGAGATGCCAGAAAAAGATAGACTAGAAGAAACAAAAAATAGCCAAGCAATAGAAGAAGCAAGTTAAACATAACCTGTTTGATAATGTAGAGCAACAAGCGCATGATTCAGATGATTCCGGGGAAAAAGTGAGCTACGCTTATGATGAAGCTGACTGTTTAAGTGAAATGGACCGTGAAAATTCCGACGAAGAATTCGTGCAAGATGTAGTCGCTATCATAGATCCTGAATCTGGGATGCCAAATATCAAAATCGGTGACTATTTGCTGGTTAAGTATTGCACGAAGAAAACCAAAAAATATTATGTTGGAGAAGTGGAAGAAATGGTCGACGGAAAATATTTGATACATTTTCACAGAAAGAGAGGAACTGGATTTACCTTACCCCAAGTACCTGATAGGGACCTAATAGAATTGGAACAAGTGGAACTAGAACTACCTAAGCCAAGAACATGTGAAACAACTGCAAGGTCTAGTTCAATAAAGCGGTTTCAAATTGACATCCGTGTCTATAGTGTCAACTAAATTAAATGAAAAAATTGTTGTGTTTTCCTCTCCCTAGCCCCTATATAATAGTTGTTTCAAAGTAACTTTTTATAACATAACTTCAGCTTTGTATATTTTTGTGAATTTCAAAAGTTGGTGGTGTCCAACTTAAAAATTAATCGTGAGTGTTTAGTAAAATTGTACAACTGGAATCTGACACAATGATGAGTGGGGAGCTCAAGCTTCGACAATTAGTTATATTTCGATAAAAAAGTTAGTGTAGAGTAGTGAAAGCACTGTAAAAGTACTGGTAATATTCTGCTTTTAGACCACATAAGAGAAACTCAACAAAAACCTTTGCTTAGAGATGTTTGGATGGAGATGATATTTTATGACAATAAATTAGTATTAAATTAATCAGGATAAAACTCGATGAAGAACAGTAGGTGCTTACCAGAGTCTTTTAATAAGAATTTCTAATCACCACCAAACCTGCTACCCTTACAAGTGTAAACTGGCCTAGTTTATGGGGGTGTCATTGTAGTTCCGAATAACATTAAACACATTTTGATTGAAATTATTGAATTAAACCATTTTGACATGGTCCGTAGGTCAAAGTGATTAAAATTACCAGACTGATAACGTATATTGTTGGGTTATAATGTCATTAATAACATTTCCTAGCTAATTAACTTATCTGACATATCTAATTAACTAGATTCTGAAAAATTTGTGTTTGCAGTTTGGTTGATTGAGTAATGGTTCGAATTTATTGAATAACGACTTCAATTAAAATACTATGTAGTGAAACAATTTTGAAATAAGTGCACATTTTGCGGTTTAAGGTTAAATATGACAAAAGTTCTATTGGAACAGTCCTTTGTATTGGAATAACTCATTTTCTACATGGCGAAGTTTTTCTTATAATTTTTTAAATCAAAAATTGTGCATAAATGAAATTTGGTACCACCAACAGCTTCATAAATTTTTTTGTATTGTCAATTCACTGTCTTCCTTCAACTGCATCTTAGACTACAATGACAAATACTTGTAATGTAATATTGAAAAATTGATATTATTTTGGAATGATAAACAATAACGTTCCGTTGTTTGTTCCAGGGCAAGTTATCCTTTTTAAAATGTGACAGCTCTGGTAATCCCGACAGTTGCGAGTACATACTTGAAGATAAAGAATTCGAAAATGTCTGTCAATATCTAAAGATGGATGATCAATCGTGGAGTCTATTTTTTGCTTATTCTGATAAGAAAATCATGTGTCCAATAGAACCAGTAAGATGTTTGTTTCATTCTCTAAAACGTTCACTTATAAAAAAGAGGTGAGCGGTCGTCGGACCGACGACAGAAGCTTGCTTCTTATGCACAATAGAATGACCATTTTTCGTGAATTTTTCACCATTTTTTAAAAATGTTTACAATTTTTGACAGTTTTTGACGAATTTTGACAAATATTGACCGTCTTTGACAATTATTGACAATTTTTCAAAAATTTTAACATATTTGGCAATTATTGACCATTTTTTCAGAATTTTGACAATTTTTTCAAATTTCAACAATTATTTACCATTTTTGACCATTTTTGACCATTATTGACCAATTTTGACAATTTTGACAATTTTTCAAAAATTTTCACCATTTTAGACCATTTTTCCAAATTTTAACAATTATTGACAATTTTTCAATATTTTAGACCATTTTTCAAAATTATTAACCATTTTTGATAATTATTGACAATTAATGTTATAAATGAAACTAACTGTTTCTAATTAATTCCACTATATTAATTAGAAACAGTTAGTTTCATTTATAACATTAATATGAGTAGATTCCACAAAGTAAGGGTCCAAACAGTAATTTCAATTATTGACAATTGTTGACAATTATGGACCATTTTTCAAAAATTTTCCCCATTTTTGACAATTATTGACCATATTTCAAAATTTTTGACAATTTTTCAAAAACTAACAATTTTTGACAATTATCAACTATTTTTCAAAATTTTGACAATTTTTAACAATAATTGTCCATTTTAGACAGTTTTTGATAGTTTTTGACAATTATTGGCCATTTCTGACACTTTTTCAAAATTATTTACCATTTTTGATAGTTCTTGACAATTATCGACCATTTTTCAAAATTTAACCAATTTTTGACAATTATTGACCAAGTTTGACAATAATTGTCCATTTTTGACAATAATTGAAAATTTTTAACCATTTTTGATAGTTTTTGACCATTTTTGACAATTTTCCAATATTTTAGACCATATTTTAAAATTATTGACCATTTTTGGTAATTATTGACAATTGTTAACAATTATGAACCATTTTTCCAAATTTTTGACAATTATTGACCATTTTTGACCATATTTCAACTATTTTTCAAAATTATGACAATTTTTAACAATAATTGTCCATTTTTGACAGTTTTTGACCATTTTGACAGTTTTTTATAATTATTGACCAATTTTTCAAAAATTTGGCAAATTTTTGACCATTTTTGGCAATTTTTGGAAAAATTTGACCATTTTTCAAAAATTTGGACAATTTTTGACAATTATTAACCATTTTTCCAAATTTTTGACAATTATTAACCATTTTTCCAAATTTTTGAAAATATTTGGCAATTATTAACCATTTTTTTGAAATTTTGACAGTTTTTGACGATTTTTCCAAATTCTTGACCATTTTTGACCATATTTAAAATTTTTTGACAATTTTTCAAAAATTTTAACAATTATTGATCATTTTTGACCATTTTTGACAATTTTTGACCATTTTTGACAATTTTTGACAATTTTTGACAATTTTTGACAATTTTTGACAATTTTTGACAATTTTTGACAATTTTTGACAATTTTTGACAATTTTTGACAATTTTTGACAATTTTTGACAATTTTTGACGAATTTTGATTGGTTTTGACAATTATTGACCGTCTTTGACAATTATTGACCATTTTTGACAATTTTTCAAAAATTTTAACCATTTTTCAAAATTTTTTACAATTATTGACCATTATTGACCATTTTTGACAATTTTTGAGAATATTTGGCAATTATTAACCATTTTTCAAAATTTTGACAGTTTTTGATCATTTTTCCAAATTTGGTCAAACATTTTTGACAATATTTCAAAAATTTTAACATATTTGGCAATTATTGACAATTTTTTCAATATTTTGACAATTTTTGACCATTTTCCAAAATTTTAACAATTATTGATCATTTTTGACCATTTTTGACGAATTTTGATTGTTTTTGACAATTGTTGACCGTCTTTGACAATTATTGCCCGTTTTTGACAATTTTTCAAAAATTTTATCATAACTCATCGAAATCTCTATGCAACTTGAATACGATTTAGACATTTTCACTCTTTTAACATCACTCATTTTAATGTCCTTCCCGTTGTTTCCTTTGAGCTTTCTTAAAGTTGTTATACCTTTCCATTCTAAGAAATTTGAAAAATTCATAGGTACTACTTCGTATGGCCTAGGGCGCTTCCTAGCATTTCATATTAGATTTGGCCATTCTGAAGGTGCCTGTATATTCATTGAGGAAGTGTATTTCTCAATGACAGCATGAACGCTGTCTACGGGCATGTATGTATGTCCAGCTACTAAATAAGTCAGAGAAATGTCAGTCACTGACAGGGAGCTTTGTAAAAAGAACATCAGCATGTTTAATACAAATTTGTTTTTGTTTTGTCCCGGGCAGTTGTCACAGAACAGTGACAGAGACTTAAATTCACCACGTTTATTTCTATTTGATGCAAGTAATTGTATAAATTAGTGCAGATCTCATTCACACCACGCCTTCCATCCTTTTCTTCCCATATGTAACATACTCCTTCTTGTGACTTGCTCTCATATAACGTGAAATTATAAACTGCGTATTTCCTTGAAAAGCCAAACATGCGGTGTGGACAGAACTTTTTGTAGATCAAATGATATAACAAGAAATCCGTCTTGTAAAGATTTTTCCTGTTCATAAAGGAAAATTCGTTTAGCATTATCTTTCTCTTCAGTGTGTCTTAAATGATCAGCCTTCATGGCTTCAGTTTTTTCAGAGTCAGGTGTATTTTTGTACCTTTCACATTTGACACATTTATCTTTTTTACGCCTGAATAGATTTTGCACAGTCCTAATTTCTGCTGGTAGATGTAACCTCTTGCTTGACGATCGGCAGTAATGCGATGGTACCGCTGGTAAACTCTTAATAAAGTTCTCGAAGTCTGTAATTTGATCATCCCTCATCTTATGCCTGGGATTATGTTGTCCTCTATTATCCCTATTTTCTTTTATTTTAACGTCAATGGAGATTCTAACCATTTTTTGAGTGATGTTTAGTGTTTTAATAACAAATTGTAGACAAACACGAACTTGAACACCTTCTTTCATAAAATAATATTGGTAAGTAAGGACTCTTCTTGATAACTTGTTTTCAGTCCTTTTACGTTAAACTGGAACCACATTGACACAGCCATTCAAAAAACTTCTTTTCTCTATTGATACTCCAAAATATTTTAAAGAGCTGAAGTATTTCTTCTTCTGTAAATGTGTTGCAATTATTTACACATTTTTTATTTACACATGGATTAGGTAGGACTGACTTAGCTTCCACGATTTCATTTCTGTGATTAAAATATGATAAACCCATACTGCGTTCCTTGTTTCTCAATCTCTTGCTTCCGCACTTCTTTCTTTTTCTTATAGCTCTGGAACCGCTGCTGGAGGTGGCTACGCTTTCATCACTTTCCTCACTCAAATAACTAGAGCCAGAAGAACTCCAATTTTCTGTTGACGTGTCTGCATTTGACTTCTCCTGGCAAACTTGGTGAACAGGTATATTCTCGATACAGGGCTCTTGTTCCACAACGTCGTAGCATTTCTTGCTGGACACTCTTGTCTTCCGCCTGCATGCCACACCTATTTCCACAATTTCTACATTGGTTATTTGTGTTCGACTGACTGTTAAACTGGCTTGTGCTTAGTTGTTTATTCATATCTGTTCGAGTGGGTTTATGTTGGTTGAATTTTGTTCCATTTGTTCTTCTACTTACTCTAGAAATTTGTTCTGTGTTTGGTTCCATCTGCTGAGCTTGTGTCTCTGTCACTCCATATGCCTTTGCTTGGGCGATCAGTTGTTCCAGTGTTGTATTTTCAGCGAGTCCATACTTTCTTAGTCTTGCAGATGTAGTGCATTGTATTACTTGTGATTTAATTTCTATGTTTAGAAAGTTGTCGAACCTTTTCAACCATTTCTGCCATCAGGCTCCAATGTTTTCCATGCCATTATGTATGTTAAATGTGTCTGTTTGCGAATATGTTGTCTCCTAACATGTTTACTGCTTTTCGCCTTGTTCTGCTCCTCTCAACTACAATATGGTACTCGTCGCCATAATGTAATGTTTATGTTTGTTCAATAAAGATTATTAATTAAGCGTTGTTTTAACTCCAACTTTATTTTGTTTTCTGAATATCGTACAAAACTATTGCGCGCGTTCTTCTTTGTTAGGTTATGCTCTTCTTCTCTTTGTCAGGGTCTACTCCTCTCGCAATATGGAATACATATCTAGTATATTTATGAACACTACAATTCGTTTATTCGATTGGGTTGTGCTCAACAGCCCAGGCACTTGAACTGAATCTTTGTACCATTTCCCATGTTCTCATGGCTCTAATTTTATGGAATCAGTTGAACAAATCATGATATATGACCTTTTTCCACGAAGATAATAGAATTAATACTATTATAATGCCTCATGAAGTTTTGGAAAATATTTTTCAAAAAACAATGACCCTTCAACTAAGAATTATTAACAACTACTTCTCCTGCTATATTTTGCAGATATACCAACCCCGTTTAGCTTAGAAGTGTAATATAGCCCAAGAAGTAGTTGTTGCTTCTTAGTGCACGGTCTCTGTTCTTTGGAAAATATTTTTCAAAAACTTTGTAAGGCGTTATAATAGTATTCATTTTATTATATTCGATCTATACATAATTTTATGTTTAATTAAATTGAGGATGTTTTCCATTTTAAATTTCGCACGGTATTTTGATTGAAAATTAATAAAATGAGTGAATTAATTAAAATCAGATATGCCAGCAAAATAGTTTTGGAAAATATTTTCAATATTATCCAGGAATTTCAAGGTTTATTAATAATTCATTTTTACACAATAAAATTTAACGAAGCAACAGTTTTTATTGATTTTTTTGTAACTATTTCATTTATTCATATTTCAACCCAATTTATTTATTATTATTGTTATAATTATTCGCTTATAGACAAACTAGGAGCAAAGGTAGAATCAGTGCTTTTTGATAAGATGGCTTTACTTTGTGGCATCATTGGAGTCTACTAGAGCTGGTCGTGGAGGAGAATTCTGGACTATTAAGAAGGAATTAGACATGGGCGCAAAATAGAATATGTTTTCTGCACAAAGATATATTTTGAGCGACCATTTTTTCTTAATATGCGTAATGGAAATATAAAAACGCTCTCTTTATCTATTTTATAGTCGATGTTTTCTCGGAATCTATCGGTTAGAAACATAAACGAATTGCGAAAATAAATGAATTTCCACATCTTTATAAAGCGTACCTTGAAAAGAAGATTGGTATAATAAAAGCACTCTAAGTTATATTTCACTTTTTCTCGCTTACTTAGACTACGCCAACAACTTCCGAAAACAGTTAACAAGAACAATGAAAGAAATTATGACACAATTAAAGTAGGCCTTTAATTAATTTGAATAATTAGTGGAGTAATTAGTGCTACGTGAATGGGAATTTTCATTCTTCCCGAACTTTTTTGCATTTTTAGCTTTTATAGCTTGATTTTATTTGGCACGTCGTTAGCAAAAGATGGTGAATGTTGTAAGAATTATCATATTCTCTGAGATTATCAACATCATTTGGAAAATTTGTAAATATATTTCAAAACTTAACAAAACAACTTCGACAACATATAATACGCTGATTTTTTTAATTTATCGTTTTTCGGTGTTTCAAATCATTACTATTGGATAAGATTACAAGGGAGTCGATTGGACCGGTTGGCGTTTCCACATTGCGAAGAAATCTGGACTTCTGTCACCTGATCAGGCTCTAAATAGACCTGTGTTAGGTTTCTAAGGCGTTGGCGTTGGCAGAAAAGCATTAATGGTAGGCCTGAAATAAGAGATGGAAAAAATTTAAGAGGAATAACCGTAAACCGTAATAACACATGAAATTTAGGAAATAAAGTGGAAGGCTTCATGTTATTTTATACTCATAACCATAAGAGGTATCTATTGTAACGATTGAAAAATTGGTAGGTCCAATTGTAGGTCAATAACCTGAAATTAAAGAAAGTTTTGTTTAATAAAACAATTATCATTAGTTAGTAACAGAATATCTCAACATTAATTAGTTTGAAACACCCTTTATTGAAATTATTTCAGAAATAATCAAATAAAATTAATAAATGAATCGAATAAGAACAGAAATAAAGTTGAATGATAAAAACACAAAATTATCTTTATAAACCTCAATAAATATTGTTAGAATTGACACACTATTTGTACATAGTGTGAAAATGTTGTAATCCAAACAGGTTTATGTCATTAATTTAAAAATTTGTGAAGTGACAGTGAATAATCGCGAATAGAATCAACCGATTAAAAAAAAGTGTAGTTCATAGAGGACATGGTATTAAAACATGTTAAAGAACCTTTAACATCAATAGAAATCAATAAAAATAACTCTAAAACAATTTATCAGAACGGCAAGTCGTCTGGTAAAAGATAAACAAGAAAAACATTGAAGGTTGTTGATTTTGGAACCAGGAAAGAGGAAGTATAAGAATTTTGATGGTGAAGATAAAAAATTAAAAATTGAAAAAAAGTCTGAAAAATCAAACCAGAGAAGTGGAAAAGTTAAGAAGTACCAACCTTGTAAGAGATAACATCCAGATATTATCAACCAGAAATCGGTAAGCTTAATTTCACATATTTAATCGATTGGAGGTATTCGAAGGAAACCAGATACAATTTGTTCCAGAGAAAGTAAAATTTACTTTCTACAATAGAGTATATGACATCAGCATGCCGATTTGATGTTATTTTATATCCCACACACAATATAAATCATAACACTATAATATATTCATTCTTGATTTATAGCATCAGCTATGTCATCTGGTTGGACGGGTTTCAGTTTTCCAGAAAACCGAAAATATAGAATTAAAATTAGATTCAGTAAATCTGGTTATATACACTCACTTTCATTCACGTCTTGGCTTAGTTTTTGTAATAAAATCCTAATAGTTTTATCCTTTACATTTCCAGTGAATAGGAATATTTTTCTTCAAACCATCAATTTTCAGAGGCTGGAAATAGAATGAAGAATGAACTTGAAGTAGAAATCACTTTGAAATTTTACATTTTTCTTACCAATGTAAATCCCGAAGGTTGATTATAAAAAGGCTATTTTTCTAAACTTGCTGGTGGTCGAGTCTAAAGATTCAATTTTCTCCAATCGTCAGGCTTTCCAGTAAGATTCAAATACTTCCGAGGTTAAATTGTGAAATTTTAGAGATCGAATTTTTTCCTCAGTGTCTTCTTCTGGAACTAAAATAAAATTAGATTATGATTTAGAGTAGAATTTTGAGAATTTTTATTGTTGTTCGTTTTTTGAAGTTTTTTTTTTATAAAAATTGAATAGATGAGGCTTTTACTTGATGAAGATCCATCCATCATTTAGATGAAATACTAACGTTCAAATTAAAATTAGTGTGTAGCGAAACGCGTCACTAATTTTAATTTGAACGTTAGTTCAAAATAAAATGAAGATTTAAACAAATTAAATTGTTTTATTTCATTATTTTTTTTATATTTATATTTAACAATAACATTAAAATAAGATTTATTTAGAAGTTCTTGATAAAGTGTCAAGACCTAGATTTTCATCATGCATTTTCTGTCACTTTCTGTTCATGTACAGTAATTTCAATGATTAAAATATACAAAGTTTGAAGATGTTCTTACCAAGTTTTAGTATTTTTCTAGAGAACTTTATTCCTCTGTTAGTTTCTGAATTATTTGTTGAATAAATATGTGGAAGCCTACTTAATTGTAACCGCCGAATTTCGCGATTTATTGTATAATTTTCCTCTTTGGATGTCCGGTAACTCCTGCAATACTTATAATGAGCTTGCAAGAAAAATTAGCAATTTTCAATTGTTTACCATTGTACCTACCTATACGTGCTTCTCAAAAGTACCCTCCCCCCTCTTTCCTTTTGAATGGTGATATTTAGACTGATGAAATTTGGAGGGTGAAAATGAACTATTGTAAGCTTCTCTACTAGTGATAACAGGTGACGTAATAGGCATCGGTGACAAGCTGTCATTTTTTATTTATTTTTTATTTTTATTTTATTTTATTTTTTTTTTATTTTATTTTTTTTTGTTTTTGTTTTTTATCTCATTTTTGTTATATGAGCTTTATAGAACTTCGGTTCTCAGCTCATAATTTATTGTAATAATAAATAATAAATAATGATGGAGCGTTGGTCAACCGGATTAAGACATCCCTCTGGAAAGGGACGCAGGCTTATTATAACCTATAGGGCAGTGAAAACGGATTTTTGGATCAATGATTATTGGAATTTCAATCAAAGTAAAGACTACCACGAAAAAATGACGGCTGACGTTTTTGAGGAATATTTCCAACAAATGATCGAATACAGTCCCCAGAATTCAGTTATTGTAATGGATAACGCCAGCTATCATTCTTGATTAGTAGAGGAGCTTCCCACAAGTTCATGGAAAAAAGCGGCGATAATTGAGTGGTTGCAGTGTAAAGCCTTGAATTTCGATAATACAATGGTGAAAGAAGAACTTTTGCAGCTTGTTAGACAGCGTAAGGCAAAGTTTAAAAAATTTGTAATCGATGAGATGGCAAAAGGTAGAGGTATTATTGTACATCGCTTACCCCCTTACCATTGTGAGCTGAACCCAATAGAGCTTATATGGGCACAAGTCAAAAGGTTATGTTGCCAGGAGCAACAAAAATTCTGAACTTCAAGAAGTACGGCAGCTTTCGATGGATTCATTGGCGAATGTGACTGCCAAAAACTGGCAAAGCGCCCCAAAACATGTTATAGCTGAGGAGGGGAAAATGTGGGATCTTGACGACTTAATCGATGAAAGTACAGAAATCGAACCGTTAATTATCAACTTAGGACAAGACGATTCTTCAGATTTTTCTGATGAAGAATTTAGTTAATAATACTGTATATATTATGGTTACAGTAATGTTCACCTGCAATAATTTGTTATAATTTTTTTATTTTTTACAAGAATATGTGTGTATATAAATCTTAGTGCATAATTACTTTGTATTTTCATTATAATATTAATAATTATAATAAAAAAATCATAAATAAGACCTAACCCAGTTCTACGACTATGAACCGTTTAGTTCACTGCGTATGCTTCATTTGCATTTTATTACCTATTGTTATTTGACCGATTACCGAGTGGCCTGGCCACAATTTCTTTCTTCTTAGTCAAGTTACATTGTAAAACATGAATAAGAGGTGAAATTTTTTGAGACACCCGACCCCCGTTTTCCGTTTATTATAGGCGCTCTGTGCTATCAACTCCTTTGAAACGAACTTCAATCCAGGTGAATTTGGTAACTTGGAAATAACGTTCCAACAAGATGGTGCTCCTGCACACTATTACGTTGCAGTAAGACGTTATCTAGATGAGGAATATCCTGGTAGATGGATTGGACGCCGCGGTCCAAAAGAATGGCCAGCTCGGTCACCGGACCTATCACCTTTAAATTTTTTTCTGTGGGATACCTTAAATCTGCACTTTCTTATTTATTTAAACATACTTTCGGGAAGGGCGCAATATATTATAGTGTTAGCTATAATGCATACTAGATTATAAGGACCAGCCGATGTCGCAATTGCTTCTTTCCACATAAATTTAGCGGGAATTGAACAAGTGTTTAGGTGGTGGGATATAACAGGACGTAATATTAATGTAAATAATAATGTTATGAATGAAACTAACTGTTTCTAATTAATTCCACTATTTAATGAAAAAATTAGGAAAATTATTGAAGGATATTGATAATTATTTCGATATTGACATATCATCGTCAGAATGACAGAAGTTACATTTTATGTGATACCTACTTGATGTTTAATATTTTGGCTAGACCAAATCTATCTTGTGATTGACTTAATATATATGAATAGAAAAAAGAAGATTTGATTTTACAAATATTAAAGCTTAGGTATTATTAGCCCTATGGGGATATCCAGGATATCTTTTTCCCATTTAAGATCAGTATAACTGTGCAATGATATAGGAAACCAAGGAAAACTATATCTGCTGATCTTTACAATTGTTACTTAAGAAGACAATTTATTAGTGGAGAGCTCCCTAGATTTATCTGTTCATTGACAACTTCATATTGTGGGTCTCTTAAGTGTCTTCTTATTTCTAGTTCTTCAAGGAAATCTAGTTCTTGTTTCTTATCACAAATATGCAGTACTTCTAGTTCTGTGTTAGGTGTTAATTAATGTTTTGTGTCAAGAAGATGTTTTGCGTAATGTGATTTATCTGGCTGTTTTAATCTGTATACTCGTGAGTGTTCATTGTATCTAATTTCAAAATTTCGAATTGTGTGACCAATATAGACAGCACTACATTCTGGACATTTAAGTTTATATATTCCAGACTTTTTTAATGGGGGTATTTTTGTTTTTACATTTAACAATTTTTCTACTCACATTGTTTTCTGTTTTAAAAGAAATTACTGTATTTGTTGAACAAGATATTATCTTTGAAATATAATTAGAAATATTACCAGCATATGTGATGGTTTTGTAATTTTGTTTTTCCCTAGTTTTTTCAGGAAATATTAATTGTAATGCCACTTTTTCCTCTTTTTTATTAATTCATTTATTTATTATATGTAATGGATAACCGTTGGATGTGGCTATTTGTTTAATTATATTAATTTCCCTATCAAAATTATATTTGTTCATAGGAACTGAAAATGCTCTATGTATCATTGAATTATATGCTGCTAATTTATGTGACATGGGATAATTGGAATTATATGGTGTAGTCACATCAGTATGTGTTGGTTTTCTGTAAATTGAAAAATCAAGTATATTATTGACTCTTTGAATTTTAATATCAAGAAAATTGATTGAGTTATTTTCTTCAACTTCTAATGTAAATTTAATTTTTGGATGTAAATTATTAATATGATTGAACAATATATCTAATTGTCGTTCACTACCTACAAAACAAGCTAATATGTCATCTACATACCTACACCAAAATAATATATTTTTAGAAATGTTACATTCAAAGATTTTTCTTTCTAAACTGTCCATAAAAATGTTTGCTAAAATTGGTGATATAGGGCTTCCCATTGGTAAACCTTCATTTTGAATATATACCTTATTATCAAAAGTAAAATAATTCTGATTAATACATTCATCAAACAAATTAAGTATATCTGATATTATTCCTGGATTGATATTTTTATCCTCTAGTAATTTTTTAACAAGTGTTATGCACTCTTTTGGAGGAATTTTAGAGAACATATTGGTAACATCAAATGAAATAAGTTTAGAGTTATCTTGTTATGTGTATGTTCTTAATTTTTTAATTAGTTCTATTGAATTTTCAATTGAGTATTTAGATATACCTCCATAGCTATTAAGTATATTGTTTAGTTTTTTAGCTAACTTATTATTAGGAGTATTAACGTAAGAAACTACAGGTCTAATTGGTTTCGATACTTTATGTAATTTAACAGTTCCATATAATTGTGGAGACTGAGGATTTTTATTAATCATGTATTTTTTCTCATAATCATTGAAAACATAATTTGAACTATTGACAATCGCTCTAACCTTATTAGAAAACTTTTTTGTTGGGTCACAAGATTCTATAAAATTATTAACTTTAGATTTATATTCTTCGGATTTTAAAATGACAGTGGCATTTTCTTTGTCAGATTTTGTTATTGTGAGGTTATAATCTTCTACTTTTTGTTTAATTGAATTTGATGCTGGAATATCATTTTCTGTTTGACGTTTAACCTTTGAAGGTTCCATATTTTTAATCAAATTAGCAATTTGTAACATTTTGGTCAAACAATTCGAAATTTTGAAATTAGATACAATGAACACTCACGAGCATACA
Organism: Lochmaea crataegi; assembly: GCA_947563755.1. NCBI lineage: Eukaryota > Metazoa > Arthropoda > Insecta > Coleoptera > Chrysomelidae > Lochmaea > Lochmaea crataegi. The sequence goes on from OX387422.1 coordinate 128,045,549, forward strand.
GATTAAAACAGCCAGATAAATCACATTACGCAAAACATCTACTTGACACAAAACATTCATTAACACCTAACACAGAACTAGAAGTACTGCATATTTGTGATAAGAAACAAGAACTAGATTTCCCTGAAGAACTAGAAATACGAAGACACTTAAGAGACCCACAATATGAAGTTGTCAATGAACAGATAAATCTAGGGAGCTCTCCACTATTAAATTGTCTTCTTAAGTAACAATTGTAAAGATCAGCAGATATAGTTTTCCTTGGTTTCCTATATATCATCGCACAGTTATACTGATCATAAATGGGAAAAAGATATCCAGGATATCCCCATAGGACTAATAATACCTAAGCTTTAATATTTGTAAAATCATATCTCCTTTTTTCTATTAATATATAATAAGTCAACCACAAAAGAGGTCACTTACTATTTGGTCTAGCCAAAGTATTAAACATCAAGTAGGTATCACATAAAATGTAACTTCTGTCATTCTGACGATGATATGTCAATATCGAAATAATTATCAATATCCTTTAATAATTTTCATAATTTTTTCATTAAATAGTGGAGTTAATTAGAAAGAGTTAGTTTCATTTATAACATTAATATGAATAGATTCCACAAAGTAAGGGTCCAAAGTTATGATTTGTTGTATTATCTAATAAGTTTCGGTATTATATTATTGCTATGGGTACCTAAATTAATTGATGTCTATAGGCCTTATAGTAATGATTTTCGATTATTGACGTATACCTTTTAGAGAATTAATCTATAAGCCGTGACACCATTTTTTCTCATTGGGCAATGATTAACTTATGTCCTCTAGGTGATTGGTTTAATGTAAATTATCATTATCTTGATGTATTATGCTACAAAAATAATTGAATTCTTATATCAGAATAATGACCAGGCATACATTGTAACAATCCAAAAAAATATTAGCTAATGTTTTTTAAGCATCATCATAATCATTTCAAAACATTAATACTTTGAAATTGATTATCGGAAGACATTGATATCAGGCACGATATTTATTTCTGTGTGGAGTGTTTTCCAGTAGCCTTTTCTCATTTTCGGGAATTTGCATATTAGTGAAGTCATATTGTAAAAACAAGATGACCATTCGCCACGTCTCCCGTCCATCGATCCATCGTCCTGCTGCATAATGTGGTGGAACTCCATCTTGTTGAAACCATGTTTCTATTATTGTCTGCGGGGTTAACAGTATCAGGAAAAAGTTGTCTCGATCCAGTTAATTTCCCTTCAAAAAAATATGCTCCAAATATCCAATATTCATTATACCAAACCTAAGCGTTTACTTTAATATGATACTTAGTGTGAACTACCTTGATCCAGTGCGGATTTTGGGTACTCCAATACCAACAGCGACTGATCATCACCGTCGAGTGGTCAACTCGATGGTTGTGTGGGCTCACTTAACACATCGACACGGGATCAGCACCGCCGCGATACCCGACTATAGGCTTCACTTTATATTGTCAGAGATATTGTATTGTACTGTTCTAACCGAAATGTGCTGATAAGTGAGTGTACGACGTCGGCCATGGATCATCACACCACAAGCACGCCGTCCGCAAAATATTCTCTCTGAGAAATGTGTTGTGGTTGAGGCGTTGAGGTGCCTTGTCGGTGCTGTGCTGATATTGTTAGGTAGGCGCGCTTACATTTAAATACATATAAGAAATAAAATCTGCAGTCGCTGTTCCTATGAGGTGCTGATAGGTGTAATTCGACCTTTAACGTTGCCTTATCGGATAAATTAATTTGGGAGTTTTTTCTCCTTCCCAGTAGACATATGTCACTCCATATTTCGAAAAATGTTTGTCCCCTGCGATTCAATGTTTGGTAAAATGTGAGATACGATCTTAATCTTCATTCAATGGAGTCTGCAGATGGGCAGTTCCAGTTTTTTTCGGTGGTCTTCAGCAAAAGTCGTGATGAATAGTTTGTAATGATTTTTTGTCGTTTTTCATTAATGTTTAGGATTTTTACTACATTAATCTCCAGAATGGAACTTCAAAAACTATTATCTTTGACATCTAACAAAAGTTACATTTTGTATGTATTTGTGGTGAAAAAAAATATTTTTTCATTAGAAAAACTCAGTAATATAAATGTAAAAATGTGAATATACCCGAACAAAACCAAATCCGTGGGAGTTTATTAAAATACCCAGAATCCTGGCGTTCGAGTCCAGCTGCTCATTTAGAGATCTTGAAATATTTTGCATTCTAAACTTCCAACTCAGTTGCAAACTTTTTGAACAAAGTGGTTTTATTTTGCAATTATTCACCGTTTAGAGGCGTGAAAAGTTATAAGAATGCTTTGCATTTTAATTTGTATTTATTTGGAGACTTCTTTCAGCCGCTGGCGCGGCTGGATGTATTTTAAGCACCGTTGCGCATTTTCAACGCTCTTTATGATTATTCAAAGCAGATTTACCTGTCGTTTTGCACTTTTATGAGAATTAGCCACAAGCCCATTCAGCTGGCTTGTAACTGGTTAGCATTTTAAGAAAGAAGGGAAAGTTCAAAGATAAATTTAGGCATTGAATAAGTCCATGGATTATTGTAGCATCTTATAAAGTAGAAAATAAGAAAAATAGTGAGTTATATATTTATCTTTTACATAGTTTGCAAATACCCTTGTGCTATTTTAAATCACGTCTTAAGGATAGTACCCAAAGAAGCGATATAGCTGCTTGCCTATTTAGTACGCTTCGTCCTTAATGCTTTAAAATCAATGCGCTTGAATTCACCCACGAAGGATTGGAAAGCTTGGAAATTTGAAGGAACCCGGACTGAAACTCCTTCAGGGGGCCGGAACCCTTTTGCGGTATCACCTCCAATGTAACATTGGAAGAAATAGACAAAGCCACAAAAAAGAGTAGATCTGACCATTGGAAAGATCTAGCCGGGCTTAGACAATCAAAGATACTTCTGGGTGACTACAGCCTGTTGAATGCATAAGTCAAAGTAAAACAGGGATCCTAACGGGACATTGTCGCCTGAATGGGTACCTGAAAAATATCAAAATAATGGAGGAAGAAGAATGTAGATTCTGTGGCATGGAAGAAGAAAGCTCCATTCACATACTTGCGAATTGCACAGCAATTCAGAATTCTAGGGCACAACACCTAGGTGATTACTGGATAGAAGTTAAAGCCTGCAGATATCCTAAAATTCCTCCGGGAACTAGGACTAAAGGAGCTACTAGTCTCTGAGACTTTCCTCAGGAACTAAGTAGAAGTGAGGGGGCACAATAGATCTTTTAGGTCCCAGTGAATATCACAATATACATACATACATACATACATACAACCTCTCCTGTTTCTCACATTTGAACAAATGAATTCACTCTTTTTGGAAGCCCCATCTCATAATGGTCCGCAGCAAGAAACAAAAAACCGAAATTATTGGAAGAAAATTACTACATTTATTAATGTTGTTTCTAGTTATTTTTTAATATGTAGAATTTTTTGAAATTAGTTTCGCCTAAGTGCCAATAAATATTGTTGATATCAGAAAAATATTCTTTATAGGTTTTTATGATCAGTAGAGCTCGTTTAACACATTTCAACACTGTAAACGCATGTAGTTTGATGTGCTCTAGCTAATGAAAATCTCGTTAATATTTTAATGGTATCGTTAAATTTAACGATTTGATTTATTGGATAAGCTATCGTCACTTGCGTTATTACTCGTAAAAATGTTACTTTAATCCTACTCTGAAAAATGTATACTGAATATAATTAACGAGACCGACACAAATCCTCGCGTCGGGTCTTTCTTCTTCTAGTCCTTGAAGGATTTATTTCTGTACGAAAAAAAAATGATATTACAGAAATTATAAAAATATTGTCTCTTCATCTACTTTTTCATCGAAAGAAACAATGAGTTGTGATGCCTTTTGGCACAATATAATAATATAATAATAAATATTTAAAATAAGAATTATATTCCCTTGATCTCATTTCAACAAAACATTCGAACATTTTATTATTACATAAATGTAGAATAAGAAGGTTATCGTATAGAAAGTCAAGTTCAAAGCGTGAAGTAAACACAAAACAATAATATGTTTATTTTTTTTATTTGAACTTGACTGGAGATATAAATATACATTCAATATTTATTATAGGAGAGGTTGATTCAGAATAATTCAAGAAGAACATTCTATGTAGTAAATAAATCAAACATATCCCAGTGCTAGTTGTCTCTTTCCCTTACGATGATCCTCCTAGTGACCCGCAACACCACCTGTTCAGAGGCCTTTCCACACCTCTAGTTTACCAACGTTTCCATTGGAGACACATCCATTACAGAGTGGAGCCTTCACATTTTGACAAACAAAAAGTACGAATCGGAAATAGGTCACTTTTGAAGTTGACAATTCGGAAGCCTATTTTCACCTTTCCATAGCATGACGAAATATTGTTTGATTTCTACAAGCATTTACCTCAGAAGTGGCAGCTATACTTCTTTAAACATGGAACTATCCCAATCGCTTCTTTATTCATGTTGCATAATTATCGAAAACGTTAAGCATCAATAAAAACGTGTTTCAGCTATTTTTTTTGCAGCTTCCATTTCAGTGTGTCTTTAAACCAACAGTGAAGGGACATTGAGGTTTTCTAGGCATTTCCAACAGTACAGTACCTATTTCTATTTTCTCATTTTTCAACATTACATTATACGTTTGTTGTTTCAGGGTACATACAATGTAGTTGATCTACCAATAAATTCAAGTGCTTTGATTAAAGTTCCTATACCAGATGCACTTTGGAAGATTCGCATGGTAGGCTTCGACAGAGGGAAAAAAGTAACTTGTATTGACACGGAATTCAAAGTCGTAACTCTTGCTAACTGAAACAATAATCAAACTATCCGAAAAAACTATTATCGCACATTTGTTATTTAATAAATATTAAAAATAAATGTTATTGTTTTTTTACATTACCTAGTGTGTCCTTGATCATAGTTTCGTACCGACCTCGTTTTGGGATAGTCATAAGGTCCAATACCAATGAAATCAAAAGGGGATCACTTGGAAAGTTACCGTAGACTAGTTTTTAATGAGCCAATCAGTTTATCTGAAAAGCGATAGAGTGAATTAGTTTGTATAATACGACCAGAACAGCTAGAGTGCTGGATATGCACGAAGAAAGAGAGTGAATGATGCAGAAATGAAAGATAGACGCGTTTGCTTGCTGCAACTGTAGGGTACCAACAAAATAATCAAATACAAATAGTAGGTAGGTACAGGTACATATACCCTCTCTATTGTAATATTATAATATTAATTTACTAAAAATGTAACTACGCCACTGCAAATTTGTCGAAGTGCATTGTCTGACAAGCTTTTACCGACTGAGCTCCGTCAGCGTAACAAGACGTTTGCTGACCCGCATACAATTCTCAGCACTCTAGCTGTTCTGGTCGACCTATACTAGACGTGCCGTGTTTTTCTGGAAAATGACGAATTAGCCCCTGCTACTGCTTTAATCAGCCACGGAAGTTGAATTTGTTTGGTAAAATATAAATTTAAAATTATTTTATAATTATTGTTCTCTGATTTATTTCTTTAACTAAATTACCTAGTTAAATGTGAAGCCAATAGAGAGAGAGAGAGTGTCAAAAGTAAAACAAATGAAAAAACGAGTCCAGCTTTAGATATAAGACTCCCTCGGGATATTTTCTGCCCTTCAATTTATTTTATATTCTGTCGTATTGATTCTCTAACCCAAATGCCCAGCCAAGTTTAATGGGGGTAGTTTTAATTCGAATTATAAGGGTTTATTTTCAGGACTCTTGACACATTTCTTTCATTAGAAGTAACTTTTCTTTTTCGAGAATTTTTTTAAGACCGATATTTTTTTGTCCGGCGGCGCCGTTGATTCAGTATAAGAAAAATTGAGGTTTGGCTTTAGTCATCAAAAATCACAAGCAGTTCATTCGTCTGTTAGAAGGGAGTAAAAAAGTTGTTTGAGAAGTTGGAAAAAAATATTAGTGAAATGGAAGGGACCGATTAATTTATTGAAAGGATTGGTTAATATTCGAATGGATTGAACTTCTATTATGTGGATGTATTTAATGGCATAAAATTAATTTGAATTTATTTTTCGAATCCATAACCTTTCAGGAGAAAATTTTTTACAGCTTGTGCTTACATTTTCAACGGAGCTTCGTGGAAAAAATCACTTTGCTTAGTAGAGTCATCAAAAATCTCAATACATTGATATTGTTTGCTAATATTGTAAGAATGAGGATCTTTGAGCATTAGACAAACGTCAACAGAGACGTTTGATTTATCCCCGGACTACTGCTCCTTGATAACGTTTTTCCATGCCCTAAGAAAATAGATAGTGACTTCAGAATGTGCCCTGGAGGTATTTCAGTGTAGAAAAAGAGCTTAGAAAATTGGTCGGAGCGTCTGCGAAAATGTATTAATTTTTTATATAAAAAAAGACCCACAGCTATTTTTCATTACAAACATGACAACAGTTTCTGTCAAATATTATTGAACGTACGAATAAAACGGTTGTTCATTGCACAGTCTTCAACTAATTGAGTCTCCAAGCGATGCTTTCGATCTAACACAATTTTGAAAAATGGTCAAAAATTGTCAAAATTTTGAAAAAATGGTTAATAATTGTAAAAAACTGTCAAAAATGGTCAATATTTGTGTTTTTTTTTGAAAAAATGGTCAATAATTGTCAAAAAAATTTTAAAAACTGTCAAAAATTGTCAAAAACTGTTGAATATTCAAAAAAAAGGTCAATAATTGTTAAAAATTATCAAAATTTTTGAAAAATGGTCAATTGTTGTCAGAATCTGTCAAAAATGGTCAAAATTTTTGAAATATGTTCAAAAATAGTCAATAGTTGTTAAAATTTTGAAAAATGGTCAAAAATTGTTAAAATTTTGAAAAAAGGTCAATAGTTGTCGAAATTTTTGAAAAATTGTTAAAAACGGTCAATAATTGTTAAAATTTTGAAAAATGGTCAAAAATTCTCAAAATTTTGGAAAAATGATCAATAATTATGAAAAACTGTCAAAAATGGTTAATAATTATTGAAAATTGCCAAAATTTTTGAAAAATTGTCAAAAATGGTCAATAATTGTCAAAAACTGTCAAAAATGGTTAAAAATTGTCAAAATTTTGAAAAAATGGTTATTAATTGCCAAATATTTTGAAAATTCTGAAAATTAATTGTAAAAATTTTTTAAATATGGTCAAAAAATTTTAAATATGGTCAAAAATTTGGAAAAATGGTCTATAATTGTCAAAAACAAAAATATTTGTAAATGTTTTGAAAAATATTGGTCAATAATTGTCAAAATTTTTGAAAAATGGTCAATAGTTGTCAGAACCTGTCAAAAATTGTTAAATATTGAAAAAATAGTCAAAAATAGTCAATAATTGTTAAAGTTTTAAAAAATTGTCAAAAATTGTCGAAATTTTTGAAAAATTGTCAAAAATGGTCAATAATTGTCAGAAACTGTCAATGATGGTCAATAATTGTCAGAAACTGTCAATGATGGTCAATAATTGTCAGAAACTGTCAATGATGGTCAATAATTGTTAAAATTTTGAAAATTGTCAAAAATTGTCAAAATTTTGAAAAAATGATCTATAATTATAAAAAACTGTCAAAAATGGTCAATAATTATTGAAAATTGTCAAAATTTTTGAAAAATTATCAAAAATGGTCAATAATTGTCAGAAACTGTCAATAATTTTCAAAAATTGTCAAAATTTTCGAAAAATTGTCAAAAATGGTCAATAATTATCAGAACCTGTCAAAAAAGGTCAAAAATGGTCATAATTGTTAAAATTTGGGAAAAGGTTTAAAATGTCAAATTTTTTGAAAAAATGATCAATAACTTTCAAAAATTGTCAAAATTTTGAAAAAATGGTCAAAAATTGTCAATAATTCTGTTCTGTTCTTTTATCCATACAACTTATACAAAACAATTTCGTTGTTTCACATCTGCCAGGCGTCCCGTGACGGCTCACACATTTTTTTAATGATAAAATTTTTGTTCATAGCATAGTACAGTTTAATTCTTTTTTTCTACAGTCGCGCGTAAAATGACTAATTACTATATTCAAATGAAATCGTAAAGTCGACAAATGCCGAGGATTGTTACTTTGCGCTCTAGCGTAAAAAAGGAATCTTTTTCGCTCGCTTATTTCATCAAATTTGGTGGGATTAGCCATGACGACGAAAACCAATAAATGAACGTCAAGGTACCAGATAATACTATACTATCTACTTTATTTATCAACCATTTTAATCGGCTTTATTAATATTTCTCACAACATTATAATAATTTTTATAACAATTTAAAAGAAATTAAAAGGTGAATTTCAAACGTCATTGTTATTGTTGATATCTCGGGCACGCCTCTACCTAGAGCGACAGCGAATCAAATGTCGACAGGGGAGGGAGGTATAAGCGCTCTACAGATTCTGACAAGTCTGAACAATTCAGTTACGCCATAAAGAGAAAGCATTCAAATACTCAAATTGAAATAGGTACTTAAATTGATAATAAACCAGAAAAACACAAAAAGGTTATAACATGTTTTTTATATCATTTTGAATTTCATTTTCATCTTCAGTAATGGAAGAAATTTCTTCTGAATCAAAAATTGCAATAAATAATTGTAACAATTGTACTTTCATATTCAACATTAATAAATAATATGACAGCTAAAATGTCAGAGTACTATCTTAAATCATAATCCACTCCTATTATAACCTAAGATAATATAAAAAACTGTTTTAATTATTAAAAGGGCGACTGTAGAAAAAATTATGTGTGTTTTTCGAGCGTAAAGTAAAATTGCTGCTTTCAAAAGATCGCCATCGCGCCTTCTTTCTCAAGCGACAATCTGTTACTTTACGCTCTAAATACACAGATTACTATTTTAATTCGTTCATTACTCCTAGGTATTCAAATGCTTTAGCTTCATCTACTTTTATGTTAGCTATTTTGATGTCTGTATTAATATTTTGGTCAGTTAGTATTTTTGTTTTATTTGTCTTTATTTTTATGCCCTCTTCTTCCATAACTTCTTACCAGATGTTTATATTGTCTTGTAATTCTTTTTCGCTTCCTGCTATTAGTACTAGATCATCTGCAAAAACTCCCTCCGCTATTTCTACTCTCTCTTAATTTTTGTGTCCAATCAACATTAGTATCATGTTCGCTTTTCTTTATAATGTCCACATGTACATTGAATAAAGTTGGGCTCAGTCCTCCTCCTTGTCTCAACCCTATCCTAGTTATAAATCCTTCTGACTTCAAGTTGTTACTTATTATGAAATTCTTGTTTGTCTTATACATGTCTTGGATAACTTCTATTATTTTACCGTGTTTTCCTTTTTATTTCAACCCTTCCCATACTTTATTTCTAGGTACTGTATCAAATGCCTTCTTAAGATCCATGAAAGCTGGATACTATGTATATTTATCCTCCAGATGTCTCTTCTCTACTATCTGTTAGATCGTGAATATGTGATCTTGTGGATTCCTTTCTGCCCTAAATCCGCTTTGCGATTCTGATAGTGATAGTGATAGTTGGCTTTCTAGTATTGTTCCAATTCTGTTATTTATAATTTGTTCACATATCTTCACAAAAGTATTGATCAGAGTTACTCCTCTATAATTGTGACAATGGTTTTGTTCCCCATTCTTGTATATAGTTGTAATTAATGCTATTCCCTATTCTTCTGGAACTTTTTCGCTTTTCCATGCTTTATTTGATATTTCTAGTAATCCTTTGATTCATAAGTTCTTAACCATTTCAGCTGTAATTTTATCATTTCCAGGTGCTTTTCCATTCTTTAGTGCTTTAACTGTATTTTGTATTACTTCGATTTCTTTATACTCATTCTGATTTTCGGTTTTTGCATCTTCAGTGTTTGTACGGGCTGGTCTAGCAGCTCTTCAAAATAGTCTCTCCATGACTTTTATTTCATTTGTTAGTATTTCTCAATTTTTGCTTTTATGAGTGGTTCTTTGTCTGTTTTTCTGTTCTTAATGAATTTAAAATTCTATGAAATGGTGTTTGACTTCCTGAGCTATCCCTTTCTATTTTATTTCCAAAATCTATCCATGAATTATTTTTTGCTTCGATTACTAACACTTTAACTTTTGTATACTTCATATAGCTCTGGCGTATATTTTTTCCATTCATTTTTCTTCTTTTTAACTTCTTCTTTTATACTATTACTCCATGTTGTTTGTTTTCTCTTATTATTAGTCTTGTAGGTTCCACGTACCTAAAGAGGTACAAAATACCATAAAATGTGAAAAAATATTAACTCTCTGATTTTTACGTCAAATCTAAGCGCCCAATAATTAAAATCCGAAAGCATGAAGACTCAATTTTTGGAATACTGATCTTGTGATAAACGATGTTGAAAAAGGTAGCGTGTCTATTGAAATAATTCTCACAGATTAACCTACTTTTTAATATAAAAAATTTCTTTATTATTTACTCCTCTTACATTTTTCACTCCCTCGTATTCTGTTAGCTTTATCACTGTTTCTCGGCCTTCCTCCTTGTAACTGTTACATTTATAACATTGAGAGTTACCCTTAAGAGGAAAAGTTTGGTTTAGCATTGGGTGATTTAACAAGCTTTGGGTAAAACATCAATAAATGAGGGATGAAATCCATTAAGGGTTTCATAATTACGTTAGGACCATTAATGTCGTTGTATATATGGCGCTTTTCCCAAATAATTGTGATCGACACTACACAAATTGTTTCTATTTACGGGGGAATGATTTTTACGTAGGCGAACATCAATACTAGACGGAAGAGAATTGATATTCGAAAAGTATACCAATGCTTTCCACATGGATACATTAAATTGTCATTATTAGGGTGGAATGGATACTGTTCTATCTTTTGGTAAGTATGCAACGAAAGCTTTTACCATAATCCTAATTAAACATAATGAAATGAAATCTCGCTTAGGCTCGATTTCTATTCATCTAAATATTATGACAACAAACGCGATCTTAAGATATCTAAGTACCCTCGTAGCGTTAGAAGGGTCTTATGTTGATAGCTAATGCGTGTAACTTACGTCCTTAAGTTGTCGCAAATCCTAGATTTGGGAGAAAGGATCAATTAGTGCGTATACAATTTGTGTAACTGACTTACGATTAATGTGTCTTCAAATCGAAGCATAAGCTTATTGGGGGTTGTTTGTATAAGAGAGAATGTCAAATAATATTAAACCGTCATAACGTTGTCAATAGAATTGATTTGTTTGTACACAATAAAAAAAACTTTGATAATTCATTAACTAACTAACAAACGTACTTCATGCTAACATATTGATGACTGATAGGAACTCTGTCGTGACCGTCAATAATATTATCATAGATATTCTATCATTACAATTCCTCAACCAAATGTTGAATACTATCGTCGTATCACATGTCAGTAATTGAGGACGTTAGTCAAGCTATAAGTAGGAATTATAAACTTTACGTTCGAGTTCAGTTCGTAGTTGGCAGTTGGTAGTTCAGTTCAGTTGAAGTTAAACTAAAGGAATCCCACAATTACGTTTATAAAGTCAGTTCGCGTTCAGTTCGCAGTTTCCATTACGCCCGTTACGCTACGTCCGCGTTCGAGATGGCCAAGATTTAAGTTCGCAGCTGGCAGTTCAGGTATAAACCAATCAAAACGAAAGTTATGCACCACGTGAGAAACGTCATTGTCAACTGTTGACTTTACTCTTCACTTCTAAAATGGTTTTTCTTTGTTTTGTTTAGGTTTGTTCACGGACTCCGCGGGTGTTTTTTTCAATATTGTTTTTTTACTGAAAAAAATGTCTGTTACTCTATGAAAATTGTCAAAATAATTTTCAACCAATCAAATCCCTAACTGCCAACTGAAAGTTGTGAGTTTTATAAATGCAAAAATTTACCAACTGCAGAATGGGAACGACGCGAACGTCGCAAACTGCGAACTGAACGCGAGCGTAAAGTTTATAATTCCGCCTATAAGCGGCATTGATAAATAAAAATTGGTGAAACTATAGTGCATCTGATGAATTGAAACAACGTTTGACGACGGAGAAACATTATGTATTAAATATATTCGTATGAAGATATTACCAGTACTTTGTCAAGATGCTTGGTTAATATACAATTTATATGGAAAGATTTATTTAAATTCTAAAATGACAAATACATTAACATTCAAAAACGTTTTGTGTCATCTGCTGTCACCCTGACTTGTTTTTATAGTACAGAGTGATCGACACGTATTTTCCACCATTCGACCATCCTGAACATTATGTTTGTCCTCAAACATAGTCGTTTAATTTGTAAGGCCTTCGTACTTTCCATTTTGGTCTATTGTTAGAATTTATATTTTCGATGTTAACAGCCTCTTCTGTTTCGTCATCAGATTCGGGTTTCCATTCTTCTCCGCTATCATCAACATCTTCGTCGCTCTCTTCATTCTCATGCTCCGCTAATTCAATGATTTCGAATTCTGTTTCTTCCTGTTCTTCTTGATCATCATTTTCGTAATCATCTTCTTCTGCATTTCTATAGATTTTCATTTGACATACATGAGCTACTGTATTCAAATTCGATCTTCCATCTTCTTTATTCAATTTTTCCAATTTGTAGGTATTTCCAGGAAGTATTTCAATGACAACATATGGTCCGCGATGCTTTAGTTGAGTTTTTGTCGGTTGTCCAGTAGCTACATGTGGTTTTCGTACTGCTACAATATCGCCCACATCAAACTGAATACCTTCATACCGTCTTTTATCATAATACATTTTATATTTACTTTGGTTCCTTCCTGCATTTTCTTTTACTTTATTTCGGAAATCTTCATATCTTGTTTCTTCAGCTTTTCTTTCAGCAAAATGTACAATTCCTGCATCTTCGAAATTTGGTTGAAATCTATAGAGACATTCGAATGGTGTAAACCCAGTAGTTTCATTAACTGCGCCATTCAACTTCCTCTCTACTGAACTCAAAGTTTTGTCCCATTTCTCATCTTTAAAATTCACTGAAGATACAATGCATGGTACAATAGTTTTCATTCTATTTTCAGCCATTCCATTCGCTTGCGGGAACTATGCACCAATTAGCTTCAATTTGATATCAAATTTCTTACAAAAATTTGTAAATTCAGTACTAGTGAAAGCTGTTCCTCGAGCGCTTACAATCACTGTTGGTGCTCCATACTGATCTATAAAAATTTCTATTTGCCTAATCGTTCCTTCTGATCTTGTACTTCTCAAAGGATATAATTTGACAAATCGTGAGAAAGCACAAACGATCACGAGTACATACATTTTTCCGCTAAAACTTTTAGGAAAAGGTCCTAGATGATCAATATGAATTTAAATCATTGGTCTTTCAGGAATTTTTGGTGAACATAGCATTCCAGCTTTCTTTCCACCCGGAACTTTAGTAAGAAAACACTCAAAACATCCTTGAATATGTTACATACATCCGAATTCCCTTGAACCAGAATTTTCTTAAAATAGCAGATACGGTACGATCTAATGCCCAATGACCCATTAAATCATGGTATTTTACAACCGTTGCTTTCCTCATAGAATCTGGAATCACATAAAGCCATTTATTTTCTCCATTAATTTTTATTTCTTTGTATAACCTTCCATTTTCTATTGCATTATTATTTATCATGTTCTCTTCTTCTTTACTTCTGTCTTCTTTCTGTATAATTTAGACAATCTGTTTCATCTTTTCATCATTCTTTTGAATCATCAACACTCTGTCTTCTTCGGTTACAATTACAAACATATTTAATCTATTTTCGTATACTTCTTCGATCATACCTTCTTCGGATGGTTCTTCAACAGGAGCTCTACTCAAGTTATCTACATGAAACATTCTATCACCAGCTCTATGCCTGATTTCGAAATCATACTCAGTCAGAGTAGTATACCATCTAGCAATTTGTGGTAGAAGAGTTTTTTTTCGCATTCAGAAAGACTAAAGCTTGACAATCACTTACAACTGTAAATTTTATACCCAACAGCATTGGTCTTAGTCTCTAAGCACACCATACTCCAACAACTCCAGTTTGGAAGAATGATACATCTTCTCAACATCGCTCGTTTTCTTGGATACACAATATATAAGATGCATTCTACCATCCGTACCTTCTTGTAATAATATTCCTGCGATACCTAAACTAGATGCATCGCAATGAAGTTCCGTTTTGGCTTTGGGACTATACAATTGTAAAATTGGTGCTTTTTGCAACAAGTCTTTTAAATCATCAAAAGCTTTATGTTGTTCTTGTTGCCACGAGAAAGTTGTGTCTCCTCTTGTTAAATCTGATATTGGTCTTGTTATCACTGCATAATTCCTGATGAATCTACGGAAAAATCTTGTCAATCCCAGAAACCGTCTCACATCGTGTTTATTCTTCGGTATCGGAAATTCACTAATAGCATTCATTTTTCCCTTCTCAGGAATTATTCCATCTGCAGTCAATTGGAAACCAAGAAATTTCACAGATTTCTTTCCAAATTCACATTTATCAAGTTTAAAAGTTAATTTTGCTTTCAATATCGCAGCAAATACTTGTCGTAGTTTATCCAACATTTCGGTCCAATTTATAGCTCCGATTAAAATATCAGCTAGATCGATACAGCAACCGTATTTCTCAAAGGTCCTAGAACCAAACACATGAGTTTCGAAAACTCAAAAGGGGCATTTACCAAACCAAAACACATTTTTTCAAACTCAGCCGTACCATCGGGATAGATAAAAGTTTCTTCGTCAAGTTGTATTTGCAAATAACCTGACATCAAGTCCAATGTACAAAATATTTTACAACCAGCTAATAACTCAAAGCAATCAAAGGAATTGGAAAGGTCTTTAACTCGGTTTGAGCATTCAATCTTCGAAAATCTACAACGAGTCTCTTCTCTCTAGACGCTTTCGGTACAAGAAATGCTGGCGATGCATTTGATGAGTTCGTATCACGAACTATACCAAACTCACGCCACTCGTCAACAGTTTCTTTTATAGTTTGTCTATTTTCCAAAGATAAGCTTTTCCCTTAACGGGTTTGTTGTTGTCTTTTATATTCACTGTCATTAAGTCTGTGCAGCCTAATTCAGACAAATTCATCGCAAAACATCAACGAAATTCATTCAACAAATCCAGAAGTCTGTTTTCGTCTTCTTCATGTACTTCTTCATCGAAATTTATCATGTCTAGAGTAATACTAACTCGCTTATGATCAATAAAAGTTTTGCAGTCAGTATCATTTTCGCAATTACTTCGAATTCCATCGAAACGATCTCCAGCTTTCAAACTTATATTTTGATTCGTCATTACTGCTAGACTTCCAACTTCTTCTCCAACTTGAATATCAACAAAATTCAACGTATTTCTTTTGAAATTTATATCAGTTTGTATCAAAACTTCAGTATTTCGTTGAGTTTCTTTCCATTTCATGTTCCTGAATGGATCTTCATATTTGTAGCCAAAATGTAGTTGTTCGCCAGTTTTAACATATGCAATACAAGGTAATTCGGTAAAAGTTCTTCCGATTACTAAGTCCATTGGTTGAGAACTATTAGAAACATCCAAAGCTTCAATTTCCCCCTCAACGTCATCCAATGTTAATACAAACTTCGTGATTTTCTTACTCTTCACGCTCTGGCCTCCAAAACCAAATAAATTTTGATCAATTGGTTTGCATGGTAGATTGTGAGCAGATATTACTTTTTCTTTTATTGTACAAACTGCACTACTTGAATCTACAAATCCCGTTATATTTAGATGATGATCAATCATTACTGATCTAATAAATTTTTGGATATTATCAACTTCATTATTTTCATAATAGACCAAAGATTGTGCATTACTTGAACTTCCTTCATGTGAAACGTTAGCAGCAACTGAAGATTGATTTGTATTTTGTGGACAATTTCTTTTCATATGTCCTCTTCCTTTACATTTGTATAGCAGATCAGTCTAGATTTTTTATCCTTTTCTTGAGCTTCCCTTATATAATTAACATTTTCTGTTTCAATACTAGTACTTTCTGTAGACTCTTTACTAGCATTATCAGAATCACCAAAACAATTCTTATTTCTGTTCCAAAAATTACGATGAGCTTGATATTTATTGTGGTTATCAAAATTAGCTTTATTGTTGATTTTCTCGAATTTCACAATATCGTGTAATAATTCATCGGTATCTGTTGAATCTTCAGCCATCAAACCAGAAATAATATTTTTATTTTGTAATCCTACAATTACTTGCTCTTTGATTTCCTCAACTTCTGCAAAGCGAAACCTTATCTTGAAAATAAGAATACACCGATTCTGTTTTACCTTGAATTCGTTTCTTCATCTTTTCCCACATATCATACTTACTCAGTTTAAAATCATAAGTTTTCTTAAGACTTGTTTTAAAATCTTCAAAAGTCCTAATTCTAGAAGTCCTTTCAATTAACCATTTTCTAGCTGTGCCTATCATATGAATCTTAGCTGTTTCCAAGATAAATTCTTGCGGCCAATTGTGTAGAACAGCTGCACTCTCAAGACTATTAAGCCAATCCATAGCAGGTTTTCCTAGATTCTCTCCATTGAAATCGTCTATACTTTTACTAAAATCGGGAATAATTTGTAATTCTTTATTTTCATGTGCGTTCAAGCAATTTTAAGAACTTTTCTCCCGAAGCTAGTCTATTATGCTCCATAAATTCATCATCTCCATAAATTTATCCATCAGAGTCCCCTGCGATGCTGAACCTTCAGACGTGCTATTTGGAGTACCTCCTTCTGCCATGTCGTTAACCACTTCAGGAACCAGAAGAAAAACCAAATCAGTCTCGAAAATCGTGCCAACACAATTCACAGCATCCAAAGGTAAAACGCAGGAAGCGATAAAAACATATAGGCTAGCCAATAAAGAAGTAGCTAGTAAATACAAAGAAGAAGTAAACAAAATACTCCATGAAACAGAAAACGATCAGAGAAATAATATAGAACAGGTTTGGACTAATTCACCTGCAAAGGATATACGTGGAGTGACAAAAATCTGCAAGAATAGACACACGAAACGGACTTCATGGTGGATAGAATAGGTTAGAAGAGAAGTTGGAGAGAAAAAATTAAAATGGAAGCAATATTTAAAAAAGGTACACAAGGGTCATATAATATCTACAAGGAACAAAGAAAAAAGTGATAGATATAATAACGGAGGCAACGAGGCAATCATAGGAGCAATTTGGAACAAAAATGGAAGATGACTGTCACACAAACCAAAAGTTGTTTTACAGAGTTTTAAAAAACTCAAGAACGGGAGGCAAACAGACTACTATTAAGCAAATAATGGATAAAGAAAGCAATATTCTGACGAAGGAAAATGAAATAATGGAAAGATGGAGGCAATATTTCCACGAATTGTTAAACCTGCATATCCAAAATGAAAAATAATTAGAAAAAACAAGTCAATATGAACAAGAAGAAGGAAAAATATCAAATAAGGAAGTCCTGGAAGTCGTAAAGGGGTTGAAAAAAGGCAAATCAGCAGGTTCACGATCAAATCACCACTGAAATGATGAAGAACATGGGGGAGAAAGGATTGGAGGTTTTAACACAAATTTATAATAAAGTATGGAAAGAAGGAGTTGTGCCACAAGACTGGAAGACCGGTATAATAGTTCCTATACACAGAGAGAGATTGTTCTAACTACAGAGGTATTATACACTGTTAAGTATTCCCTAAAAAGCCTACGAACAGATATTAGAAAAGAAAAATTTTTAGAACAATCACAAAGTGGATTTAGGAAAGGGCGAAGCATCAACGACCATATTTTTACGATTAAACAAGTGACACAGAAAGCAATGGAGAGAAATTTGGAAATATACAAGGGATTCCTTGGTTTAAAAAAGGCGTTTGACAGAGTGCCAAGGAATATCGTCACTCCAATACCAAAATCACGAATGAGCAAATTAACAGTTTTGATAAAACGGCAATATAAATATTTGGATAAACACTAAAAATAACAATAGATATCGAAGAATAAATATATTACTCTAACGCTTTACAACAAAATTTTGAAAAACAACTACTTCCCGGGCTATATGCCCCGACGGACATTGAATTACACTTCGTCAAACGGGGTCCACAATTTAACAGAAAACTGTAATAATACAATATCAACAAAACTGTTTTATATGACATAATTTTTGACATTTTGGAAAAAAAAGAACATAAATATTTTGTAAATTGAGTAGTATCTTTCTCAACAGCTTTCCGTAACTGGTTTTAACTCTAAAAATTGAAATAAAAAACACAACAAAACCCAATAGCCTCTTATTTATGCTGTATCATTGTCGCTTTCCTCTGCATCTGGTTCTGGTAACTGATCCCGAACATTTTGGTCGGTTTTCAAAGCTTGATAAAAATTATGGTGTGCCTTAGGTATGGTAAAATCTTTACACATTTTTTGTAAATCTTTCGATTTAGCCTCGCTAATAGCTAGTGGGCTTGTATAGGCATTTCTTAAAACTATTTGTTTTGGACGACCCCGACTTTTTGTAGAGTTAGAACGATCTAGTTCAATAAATTCTTCCGCATAGTCTGTCTTTTAAAATACTTTCGTTTGCTGTCCCTTAATGAAACGAAAACAGCAAACTTTTCTCCAGGGAACCTGGAAAATTGAATGACCTTTCTGGAAAGGATTTGAAGTCCAAGAAATCGTCGAACATCATAGTCCTTACGTTAAAAGGTTGAGGCGTTATTCGGGAATCTCTAATAACTTGTGCCCATCCCTCAGGCGTATAAACTAGTATTTCTTCTCAATTTCAAAGTCCTGTATGGAATCACACTCCATTTCAGTGAGCCCAGTCTCAAAGAATTTATGGTTGACTGTTCTTAGAGATGGATGATTGATGCAAAATTGGAGACACATCGTTGCAAAAATAGAGTTTTTCGCATCCGTCTGACATCATGCGATCTGCAGTGATCTCATTATGTGACATAATGAAATCGTATATGCATGGAGCAATCTCATTTGCACCTCTTTTCCCTCGTGTCTCATACCACAGATAACATCTCACTTCCTGATTTGCCAAAGTTATAAATGGTAAAATTATAAACTACCAGCTTTCTCTAGTGAAAAAGTTGCCCTGCAGACCCTTTTGAAGAAGTCAGTACTGCCTGGAGATCAACGTTGAAAGCTAAAATACTCTGATCGTTCTTTGCTAAAAACTACGTGAATGAGCTTTTGCAGATGACCTTGCAATATTCGCAAAAAACGAACAGGATCTACAAAGGAACTTGGCAAGTAATGGTGACAGGAAAAGAAAATACCCAAATAAATGTAAATCTTAACGGAAAACATCTAGAACAAGTAGAAAATTTTAAATACCTAGGAGTAAACTTCAATTATAAAGGGAACCATGACATAGAAATAAATACAAGGATAGAAAATGCATTAAAGGTGTACCATAGTTTAAAAACTCGTTCATTGGAAAGAAAGAAATCTCTGTTAAAACGAAATTGACTGTATATAGAACTATATTATTTCTCCCTATAATAAATTTTGGATGCGAAAGATGGGTACTGACGAAGAGGATAGAAAGCAAATTACAGAGTATGGAGATGAAATACTTACAGAAGGTCGCAGGAATTACAAGGAAAGACAGAATTCGAAATTCAACAATAAGAGAAAATCTTAATGCACTACCAGTAATCCAGATAATACAAGATCGACAATTAAAATGGTTTTGACACTTAATTAGATTAAGCAATAACATGCCAGTAAAACAGATATGGGAGGCAAAAAGACATGAAAGCAGAACCAGGGGAAGACCAAGGAAACATGGAACGATAACATAGAAAAAGTTTTGAAAAGCAAAGGTATAACTTTAGCGAAAGCACGAACCAAAGCAAGAAACAAAAACACATGGAGAGCTTTTGTATACATTTATTTCACACTTTTTACACCTTCGGGTAGATAGGTTTAGATTATATATAATATACGATAAATAGTTTCTAATTTCAACTCGAAGAAGATAAAGATAGTGAGTTTAATGTGATAAGTGTTTGTGCCATTAAAGAAAAGTCACTTGGGAGGGCTAGTGGAGGATTGTGTTTGTTATATAAAAAACACATAAATGTAGTATTGCTAGACCGGTCTCACCGGTGGATAGTGTGTAAGATTTCTCATAAAAATTGTAACTTTATTCTGTGCTTTTTGTACCTTAGACCAAATATTGATATTAGATATATTTTAGAATCTTTTGAATCTGTACTTTTAGAATTAGCTGAAGATTATCCAGACGTAATGATAGTTATAGGTGGTGACCTGAACTGTAGAGTGTCAGATTTTGGTACGGTCCCAAGTGAACTTTTGGAAAACACTAATATATTTGAAACTAGGGAATCTTCTGATACTATTCTTTCTACCAGGGGTAAGGTTTTGCTTGATTTCATGTATGATAATTCATTTGTTCTACTTAATGGAATAATCTCACTTGATCGACCAGCAAAGTTTACATATGTTAGTCAATTGGGCAATAGTGTAGTTGATCACGTTTGGGTAAGCAGTATGTATCTATCCAATGTCAGTAATTTGTTTGTCGCTAATGATGATTTTCTGTCTGACCAGTTTCCTGTTACACTCTTACTATTATGTAATCTTTTTGAATATTCGGATGAAGTACCCCAGATTGATAACGTTAGTGAGCGGCGTCTAGTTTGGAAGGAAGATATGTCTTTACAGTATAAACTTGCTATGCGTTACTCAAACAAAGTATCCTTCATCGATGATGTACAATCAGCTCATGATAATCTTTTGTCTGCTATTAATGAAACTGCTAATTCTCTAGGCCTTATCAGTAACAAGTTTCATTCAAAAGTCAAATCAAGTAGAAAGACTAATACAAAACCGTGGTTCGACGTAATCTGTAAGCAAGCAAAACAACAATTACAAATATGCCTTAAAACATGTAAGAATGATAACTTTGGAACTCAAAGTAAAAATTTTTACCTGGAACAGAAAAGAAATTTTAAGATCCTATCAAAAACTAAGAGAATAGACTATGAAAGAAAACTCGTAGCCAGCTTGTGTAACACTAGAAACCCTAAGGAATTTTGGACTACAGTAAAACACTATAAAGGCAATTATGTACGAAAATCCCTGCCTGTAGCAGTATGGGAGTATTTCTATACAAATATAAACTCTAATCGAAGCCTGGATCATGTTCAGTTTACTGACGTACAACACCCATTTTTGGATTGCGAGATTACTTTAGCAGAGAATTACACGATTTTAAATTCATTAGAATATAATAAAGCTCCGGGCATTGACTCCATCACTTACGAGTTTTTTAAAAATCTACCCAATAATTGGATCCTTTATCTCAATTCATTATATAACTGAATCTTTGATTCTACTAATATTCCAATTAGTTGGCCATCAATTAAGCTTAATATGCTTCATAAGGGTGGCCCAGGTGAGGATCCCAATAATTATAGAGGTTTGGCACTACTCAACTGCTCTCTTAAGATATTTACACAAATAATCCTTGACAGATTGATAACTTATTGTGATCAAAATTTTTTACTCCCGGAAAGTCAGTCAGGCTTTAGATCTGGAAGGGGTTGCATTGATAATGTTTATACACTTAACTCAATTATCCATCTACACATAAGACATAAGAAATCTAGAGTTTTTGCAATATTTGTGGATTTTAAGCAAGCGTTTGACTCGGTTAATCACTCCTTATTATGGTCAAAATTGTTTGCCTTAGGGGTCTCTGCAAAGATATTGCGCGTGGTAAAAAAAATGTATGAGAATGCTCATTTCAAAATCAATGGTTCTGATGGTTTTACCAAATCTTTCGATGTTACTGCTGGAGTTTTACAAGGTGAACCTTTGAGTCCTCTTCTTTTTACTTTATCCATTGCTGATCTAGAAACATTCTTCTTGTCAAAAAATGCCAAAGGCCTCAATATCGATGATAAAAATGATCTCCTATGCCTTTTGTATGCAGATGATTTGGTGATCCTAGCTTACTCTGAGGTAGATGTTGGAAGAAAACTTAGAATTCTAGAAGAATATCTTACTGAAAATCAGCTGACCGTCAATGTACAAAAAACAAAAATACTATCCTTTGCTAGAGGTGGTTTCAGACCTTCTAAACTCAAGTTTGTTTTTAATGGTGTGCCTGTTTCTTGTACAAATAAATATGTTTACCTGGAAATAACGTTTACCCCTACTTGTCTTTTTTATGATATGTCTTGTACTGCTACTGATAAGGGGAAACAAGCAGCCGGTCCAATTTTTTCTATTATGTCAAAATCGAAAATAGATATGTGGCATCCCAGGATACAACTTTTCGAATCCTTAGCGCTTAGCACCTTAAATAATTCTCTCCCAATCTGGGGAGCACGGTACTTTGACATAATTGGAAGGGTTCAAATATACTTTCTGAAACGTTTACTATGCGCCCCAATAAGCACACCGGATTATATTATTCGACTAGAAACGGGAAGAGTTAAATTTCTTTATAACATCTTTAAGATGGCTTTAAATTGGTTACAAAATCTATTTGAAATGTCACAAAATAGATTGCCAAAAAAGTGTTTCATTCGGCAGTTACAACTAAGTAACGTTGACCCAAAATTTAATTGGACACTGCAAGTTAAAAATATGTTTGCTTTTTGTGATTCACTTTATTATTGGGATAATCTCTCCGCTACACTTTTGAGACGTAACCGAAATCTGATTCTATCTCGCATGTTTCAAGCAATACGTGAACAAGATTTAGCTTTTATGAGTCGAAGCTCTTATTTAACATTATATAGTTCACTTAAGCTAGTCAAGGGCTCCCAAAGCTATTTAAGGTTGAAACTTCCCATACGTGTAACGCGTATTATTGCTCAACTGAGGAAGTCAAATATATACAAGTTGAAATTTACCCTAAGTGGTTCGACTTACGCGTTAGATCCTAAGCAGGTATGTACATTTGTAATATGAAAGAACCAGAAACGTTTCACCATATATCCTGAATACTTTCTGTTTCTAAGTTCTGGCAGTATAAGTTTAGAAAGTGACGACATCCCCGTCCAAACTTTTTAACCCTTTCAGTACGGTTGTCTTACATACACAACACCGACTTTTTTGGCAGACAGACGGCTGTCGTGTATGGACGACAGTAGCTCATATCCCTGCTAGACGTCTGCCGTTTCAGATACGACACAAATAAATTTTTGCTTTTCCCCATCGGCGTCCGTCGTACCGTTTCGACAGTTTGTGTTTCTCAGACAGACGGATGTCGTGAATTTTCGACAGTGTCGTAAATACGCGACACCCGGCAACATGGCAAAGTTAGGCGATCCTGTGCCACACCCGTGAGTTTTAGCGCCAGTCTGTTTCAGCAAAGCATAGAGTTAGGTACTTTGGTTACAGAATGTCATATAAAGATCAAGCTGGTCCTTCGGGCTTTTGTGGATTATGTGATATGGATGTGAGAAATATTTTGAATGCGGTGAACGATAGTGATATGTATATCAGTGAGGAGGAACCATTTATAGATAGTGGCAGCGAATATATTCCTGACTCTGAAAGCGAATTGAGCTCCGAAGAAAACGACGAAAACGCCGAAGAACAACAACATTCAGTTGCTTCTGCGTCTGATATCTCTGATCACAGTATACGGCAGGAGGAATTTCAGATAATATGGGATTCACGTGAGTTTGTTCCCAAAGTTCACCAGTTTGACGACACTAATAGTGGACTACAAAATGAAAATCTAAAAAATGAAGGAAGTGAGATAGAGTATTTTATGAAATTATTCTCAGAAGAAATAGTCAACATTATTATTGAAGAAACTAATATTTATGCTCAACAACAAGATGCCAAAGGTTGAAAAAACGTTGATAAAAATGAGTTTTACAATTTTATTGCCCTTTCAATGTTGATGCCTCACGTCAAAAAGTCTGATATAAAGGATTACTGGTCTACAAATAATTTAATTGGCACGCCTTCTTTCCGCCAAACAATGTCTCGAGATCGCTTTCTAGAAATACTAAGGTATTTGCATTTTACTGATAATCAAAATGAACAGGAAGGTAATCGACTGCACAAAATAGAAAATGTTCTAAATATGGTACAAAACAATTTCAAAAGTAATTTTTATCCATTTCAAAATATCGTCATTGATGAAAGTATGATCCTTTTTAAAGGGAGACTGTCTTTCAAACAGTATATTAAAACCAAAAGGCATCGCTTTGGAATAAAGCTTTATGTATTATGTGATTGTGATACGGGCTATGTTTTGGGATTTCTGGTTTATACTGGCAAGAATACAGATAAAAATAGAGATAATAACAGCGGTCTAGGATTGTCAGGCGATGTTGTTGTGAAACTTTTGGAGCCCTACTTGGACAAAGGCCATTCGTTTTACAGCGACAACTACTACACCAGTCCAACTTTGTCCAATTATCTTTTTGTTCACAAGACAAACTCTTGTGGAACTGTCCGCATAAATCGTAAGCACATGCCAATTTTTGAAAAAAAATTAAAGAAAGGGGAAACAGAGTGGCGTAGCAGTGATTCAATGCTTGCACTGAAATGGAAAGACCGTCGCGACGTGGTAATGCTTACTACCATCCATGAAAATAAGATGGTTACCCTTCCCCAGCTGGACAGACTTACCAATGAACATAGGATCAAACCTTTATGCGTACTGGATTATAATGAAAGAATGGGGGCAGTTGATAGAAGTGATATGATGATGAGCATTACAGATTGTACGCGAAAAACTTTAAAGTGGTATAAAAAATTATTTTTCCACACACTGGATATATGCATGCTCAATGCACATGCATTATATAAGACTCAGAATGCCAGTAACATCTTGTTTCCTGCCTTCCATTTAGAAGTTATTGGGCAGCTTCTCGAAAGGTATTTTAAATCTTTTGTTTTTGTCTTTTTTTACATTGTAATCATTTTTTATTTTCAGATATCCAACCAACTACCATATGAAAAAAACCATGCAACCTACTAACGTGGCGAGGCTATCAGGCAAGCACTTCCCTTCAGAAGTCCCTCGCAAAAATGGGAAACCGCAATTGAGAAGATGTTGGGTCTGCTCTCATACAACAAATGTTAACAAAAAAAGGAAAGAATCGAGATTCATGTGCAGATTGTGTGACGTCGGGCTCTGTGCTGTTCCATGTTTCCAAACATACCACGAAAAAATAAAATATTAGCTATTTTCCTATTTTTTGATTATTTCTTTAATAAAAATTACTTTTTCTAGAGTGTCGTTTATATCCGACAGCCGTCTGTCTGCCACTGCAAAATCTCCCGTCCGAGTATCATGCTACCTACTTTTGGGTACCGTACTGAAAGGGTTAATTGTATGAACTTAGGTATTTTTCCAAAAACATTTGAAGTTTTATAAGGTTACTACATGTTTTAAAAAGGTGAGGTTCAACGACAACATGGGGTCAACAACAACAGGCACCTCAGCCCTCAGGTTCTTCTTCCCAAAGAGCACCTCTAGGTATATGTTTTATATTGATATATTATGGGATTTTTTACAAAACATTTATTAATTATAGGGTTTGCTTTGTATGGTGGAGTGCGAGGAGGAGGTGGAGATGTTCCAAAACAAGCTGGTTACTATTTTTTATTTATTAGTTTAGCACAAAAAATCGTATCTTAGTAAGCCTAGTTAAGTCAAGATCTTCCTGTCTGAATTGACTTTTTCAAAGTACGTCATCGTGACGAATTTCTGTCACCGGAGAGCCTTCACAGTAAATTCTTATATAACCTTAATCCGAATGAGATATTACGACAAAACTCATAACAATTGCTTTTTTACACTTTGTAACATGTCTATCGACCTGTTTCGATTTTACAGAATAAATCCTTTTAATTAGCGCTCGTCGTCACTAGCCACATCCAATTATAGTTCTGTGATCCCAAACTCTTCAACCATGACCGTTAGACAATTGACGTCTGCCAACGGACGCTTCCATTTTTTGCACAACGCCACGTGAAACACCCCTTTTTGTTATCGACCGTCTAAGGGGACAGATCATCTCTCGCTATCTTTCATATCTTAAGTACCTATCTTATGAATTTTGCTGTGGCAAGTTCAAAATCATAATTTATAATTAATAAGCTTCTTCTGAAGTACTGTCTGATATAATTTTCGTATGCATTCTTTATTTTTTTACAGAGATAGACGAAATTAAATTCAACACGTGGTCATAAACTGTTCTTTGATACTAATATGGTAGTTTTAAGCCAAATATTCTTTTATAATTCACTGTTTTACTTTTATACAAACATTTTCAAGCTTTTTCAGTTGCGAAATAACTCTTTTATTTATAAAATAACACTTTTATAAATCGTTAACCTATAAAATATTCTTTCGTAACGCCAGTGCCGGTTTCATATATTTCCTAGGCACGATATTTTTTCATATAACTAAATAAATAACTTTTTGCTATGATTAGTTTCTTTCAGATCATTAGTATATTTTTTTTAATTTAGCCGATAATTGCTATTTTTACTGTTTTAACATGGAACATATAATGTTGGAAAGCTTTCAGTAAATTGAATCAATTTTTCGACTTTCAAATAACTGCCTTCCTTTTCTTTAACCTGAAAAGCTGACCAACATAATGTGCCATTACATTCAAGTTCCTACATATCCCTGATCCACTTGTACTTCTAGGTAAGCACAGCCCCTAGGCTAGGATACAACCCTAGGCGAGAATATAACCCTAGGCTAGAATATAACGCCGAGGATATAAACCCAAGAAAATAACCCTAGGCGAGAATATAACCCTAGGCTAGAATATAACGCCGAGGATATAAACCGAAGAATTTAACCGGAGAATATAACCCCAAGAATATAGCCAAGGATACAGCCCTAGCTCAAAATACCGTCCTAGAACAGAACTCATCAGTTCAGATCAAGACCTGACTTCTTCATCAGGAAACAACTCCATATAAGCTAAGTACCTATAAAAGTACAAATTCCTGTTCATTTCCTGTGGCAGAATAAATTGTAAATTTGTGTTGATTCTATTTTTATTTTTTTCTAAATCCCCAACTATAA
Source organism: Lochmaea crataegi (assembly GCA_947563755.1). Taxonomy (NCBI): domain Eukaryota; kingdom Metazoa; phylum Arthropoda; class Insecta; order Coleoptera; family Chrysomelidae; genus Lochmaea; species Lochmaea crataegi. The sequence continues at coordinate 128,072,712 of OX387422.1, forward strand.
AAGTTGAGGGAGACATCGCCCGGGGTAATTTTTAGTAGTTTTTATTATTAACTTATTTCAATTCTACAAGGCGTTTCTACCTTTTCCGCCTTAGTTTTCTTAGTCCTTTTTATCGCCAAAAAGGTAGTGGCGCCCTCAACTTTTACAACCTGCCTGTAGCACTTGTGCAGCATAAACTTGGGGTCGAATCACCCTTGAAAGGAGTCTCTAGCCGGAGCCTTTCGAGCTGGTGCCCTGTGGGGTACAGGCATTTACAGTTACAAATTGGCGCCCAACTAAAAGCAACATTTACCGTTACAACTTTTAAATTTATTACAGTGTCCAACTAATACACAAAATTACCAAAACCAATTAACTTTTGTTCTCGGTTTATATTTAAATCAGTGAAAAATGCTATTTCCATCCATCTTTCTGAAGGTTGTCCGTGATCAGCTGACAACATGGTGTGGGATGACGTCACTTGGCATACATTGGGGACTTTTTTAGTTGAAATCGATTGAATCTGTTTAGGTGGATATCACTTTTTTTTCTAGTATTGTAATTATGGACGTCACTATTTATTTGAAACTTATCCTTATTAGGAAAAGTGTAGGTTGAAAAAGTATGGACGCATGTGCAGGTCATGATAGTATTATTTTTTTCTACGCCCATGTCCGTAAATGTCAAAAATCGCACTGTCGACATTCCTTGTAAGTGACATTTAACAATAACATGCACGTAATGAGATCTCATAACATTGTTTAATCAAATTGCAATCAAATTTTTATCTACGTACTACTTTATTTGGTCTATTTACATAAATTTAGTCAATTGGAAAACATAAAAGCTTTTAGCATTAGTGAAATACATTATAGATTAAAAGAGTAATGCCCCTAAATGTCGGCAACACATTATACAATTTCTCAAAAAATAAGTCTCGTTTTCTTAGCATCATAATGCTATGCTGTTAATTTTTCTAACAAAATATAGTATCTTCTACATTGGCGGACGGCTATGTGAATCACTCTCATAAAAATATAAACGAATATCGGAAGCGATTACCAATTATCAATCTTCATCTTCTGATGTACCGTGCAGTACTACAGTTATAGATAACCGTTCATCACCGTCAAGTAATAAGGCACCAACGACTTACAATAATTGTTATATACAACTATTATAACAAAGTTTAAATAATTGCGATTTCCTTTATTTCATAGGAGAAAATTGATGGGCGTAGAAATAGTATAGTACGTTACACGAGTTGTAATCCCATTACGCAGTCGTGAAATTTACTTTACACTCGTGAAAACTTTTTCACTTCGTGCGTAATGGGTTAATTACAACTCTTGTTACGTAATATACTATTAATTGTCTGTTTACAAGATTAATTGTAATTTGAGTTAAAAATTAGGCGAAAGAATCGCTTCCGAAGGACGAATATACGCCCAATTTCCTTTGCCCTCCCCCACACAATTATATTTCAGCTGATGGCGGAGTATATAAATGCATAATACAGGTTAAGTAGGTGAGATTGATGAAAGTGTGATTTCAAATTATTGAAAGCAAAGAAGAGTTTATTTAGCTTTTAACACAGAGAGTCAATTTGATGATTAAAATTGACTTTGGAATGTAATTCCATTCCAAGAAATTTAGTGTGTTCGACAGTCTCAAACTTAGTGCAATTATTCAAAGTAAATATCAAGTTGTTTCCTTCCTTAAGTCGAGATGTGAATTGTATAAAAATGGTTTTATTTTCATTGATGATGTTTTTGACACCAATGGATGAACTCATTCATGGTTATTTGTAGTTTCTCAAGCAACTCTTACGTGTTGGTTCGTCATATGATAATTACAAATTTAACATTTCAAATATGTCAAATAGCTGTTTTTTAGAGTAACAATTTTCCCTAAAATCAATATTGAAGTAGCCACAAAGGATAATGAATGTATACTTAGCTGTAATGTAAGTTAGAGTATCAGTTAGCTTATCGAGAAAGATCTGTGGACGAGACTTTGTAGAAGAGCTACGGTACAGGGTTATATTATAATACACATTTTAATATCTGGATATTTTTCATTCAGTTCACGAGTTATTTTTGTCTCCTATAATGCTTGCATTCGTATTCCAGGCAAAAATCTACTCTATCGACACGGGTTTGCAAATTAACATCGAAAGGGGGTATAGAGGACAAAAGATCACTATACTCTCTAGAAAGTCAGGCAGCACTGAAATCTTCAGCGTCCTGAACCAGTATTTGGAATATTAAAAACTGCTGCACGTGGTTGTGCATCTTGGTGAATTCAAACTAAACATCAAACGTAGTGGAGGATTTCTCCAAGAATAGGTCCTTGAAAAGACTGTTGAGCCTGATAAGGGTACCACATAAAGAGCACAACCAAGAGCACAAAAAGCCTAAAGGCTGAGGTGCCGATGTCTTGAAGTATCTGACTGGTGGTGCCGAACCAATCAATCAATCACCTATAATGAAATGGTATGAGCTTGCACAAGGAATATCCCACTGAATTTATTATTGTCATTTATAACAGGAAAATGATGCTTTCGGGTTAACTACCCTAGTAAACGATGGCTAAAAACACCATACGCGGTTTCCACCATCAATTCGGGTCCATACTTGGGGGGATTTTGGGGGGGGGGTCAATTTTGAAAAAAAAGTTTGTATTATAAGCACCCCAAATGAGGAAGATTCCCCGAATAACACCTGTAGTTGATCTTCTGGTTTAGGATCTCCTCCATAGTCAGCGTCGCTAAACCCTTGAAGATGTTGCAATTGGTTACCAGACGTATAGGTAAACATAGATAGTATTTTTGAGATATCTAAAAATACGTTTCTCTCGAATCCAATAATCATGAGATGGATTTTATAATGTTCTTGGGGCAACTCCTACTGCATACGCAATATCTGGTCTTGTTCCTACCATAAGATCCATTAGAGCTCCAACTACTTGCCTATAAGGGAAGCTTTCTTCAACTTTTTTACTCTTACTTTCCCCGATTGGTCACTTTTAATAATTGGTGTAGTCACAGCTTTACAATTTTGCATTCCAAAGTGTTCCAAGATTCTTCTTGTATAAGCTGCCTGACTTATTACTGTCCGCCTGACCTACTGTGAGAGAACCAACATAGCATGGAGAGTAGACAATTACTAGTGTCAATTTCTAAACCTAAAAAATAGGAAGCTGGTTTCGCAGTAATTTTAAATTATCTTTCCAAATCATTCATGCCAATAGTTGTCCTTTTTTTTGATAAACAAGCATGGATCTGCATCACTTGCCTTAACATTTTGGTTTATAAGAAAGTCTACGAATCTTTCATTCCAGCATCTTGGGGATTGCTTAAGTCCATACAAGCTATGTTTGAGACAGCAAACTTTACTAGTACCATCTTGATACCCCTCCGGTTGTTTCATGTATACTTCTTCCTCTAGGTGTCCATAAAGAAATGCAGTTGAGACATTAAATTGGCTTAAATTCATTTTCGCACTAGCATTTATACTCAACAATGCTCTTATTGTTCCAGATTTAGCAACAGGACTAAAAGTTTCTTCATAGGATTCACCATATATTTGTGAAAACCTCTTGACTACCAATCTAGCTTTGAATTTATCTACAGAGCCATCCGGACTAGTTTTAATTTTTTAAACCCATTTCCTGGGTGGTAAATATTGTAGAGTCCATGTATCATTTTCTATCGAAGATGATATCTCTTTATTCATGGCTTCCTGCCACATGTCACACACATTACAAAATCTTCAAACTTCTTGGGTAATTTTATTTTTCTATGATTTCTGGATCTATTCTCTATCAATATTGGCATTTCTTCAAATCTATCTTCTTCGCTTACTTCTTGATTTTCTGGTAGAATATCGTCTTTAGATCTATCTAAACTCCTTTTATCTTCAATTTCAGTATTTTTCTTATATTCAACCTGTGAAAATTCAGTCCACCTAGTTAAAGGTTAAAAGATAATATCTCTGGATTTTATGAGTTGTTCTTTTTCTTTATACCATACACGATATCCATCATCATTATCGTAACCAATTAAAACTCCTTTTACAGGTACACCCTATAACTCTCAAATGTTTGATGTTAGCTCTTTTCCCTGTCCAAACTTCATAGGGAGATTTTTCGTTTACGCCAGAAATACCTGTTCTATTCAAAATATATGCAGCAGTATTTATTTATCAACTCAGCCCATAAAATTTGCGGCAAATTGTTTCTTGCATACATAATTATTGATCTTGCAGTTTCAACAATAGTTCGGTTATCCCTTTCTGCACGTCCATTTCGCTCTGGTGTGAACCGCATGACCAATCTATGCTTAATTTCATTCTTTTGTAAAATTTGTCGAAAAATGCTGCTGGAGAATTCATCTCCATTATCTGAAAGTAGCTCTTTCATTACGTGTCCCGCTATTTTCAATTCATTCAACAGGATTTTTAGTTTTTATGGAACTTCAGATTTTTCCTTCATAAAATATCTGAATTTACTAAAATCGTCCTTGAAAAGTACAAAATAGCGATTTCCAGAGTTTGAGGTTATGAAAGGTCCACATACATCCGAGTGAATGAGTTCTCCAGGTGCTTTGGCACGTTCTCTAGCTCCAAATTTCAATCTATGTGATTTTCCGTAAATACATCCTTCGCATATTTCACTATCTAATGGAACTTTTATATCTAAAACTTTTTCAATAATATTATAGATTTCACGTGTCTTTTATTTTGATGTCCAAGCCTTTCATGGTATAGAGGGAAGGGAATAATCCCTTCCCCTTTTGGAAAACTTCATGTGGAATACAAATTATTTGATATTTTTTCGAGAAGGGGAAGGGAATAAATATGTATGTATGTATATAGATAGACATAAATATCAAATAATTTGTATTCCACATGAAGTTTTCCAAAAAGTTTTTTTGCCGAATAAGCATAATTAGGAATAACATATCTTTTATAAATAATAATCATAACAATAGTTTTCATAATTCAATTCATCATCGCTTCCCGACCAACTGACACCGATCAAAGTGTAACTATCTATAACAATATCAGAAAATAAGAAACAGAAAACAAATAAGAAAATAGTAAATAACAATAGAAATAACCTCAATAAATAATAGTAATGACAATCAATAGTTTTTAGACGACGCCATCTGAAAGTTGCTCGTTCTGTATTCATTTACATACCGAAAGTTGCGTTTTGAGTGTTCCATGTAGTGAAAGTGACAGTTCTGTACTGCAAAACACTTTCGGGACGCTCCTAGCCACTTCAATGTTGACAGTTGACAGTTTCACTTCGATGATTTTGCATAACCTTAAATTTTTAATTTTCTGAAATTATTTGTTTTATCCGAAGTTTTGTCTAAATTAATGAATAACAATGAATGACGATGAAAAAGAAAACATCAGCGATGAAGATTTACTCGAATCCACGCCACCTGATCTCACCGAAGAAAGCAAATTCTCTATTATTTATTTTCTTTCCTCAGTGTAATTGAAAAAGTTTTGGATCTCATGCGTCGTCTAAAAAATGGTGTGTACGCCGCGGCTGAAATACTACTTTGTTGGACTCGTCTGTTGCTCGCCTAGCTTCGCTCGTCTCGAAATTTTCAGACTCGTCCAACAAAGTAGCACTTTCAGTCCTTGGCATACAAATAACTATTTCATCATAATCCAACACATATCGCTTCCCGACCAACTGACACAGATCAAAGTGTAACTAGAACCAAAATCTAACCTAACTTACATGAACCAATTGAAACCCAACAATGTAGTAAACTAGAGAGGTTGAGCTTCGAAGTATCATTTTATTTATTTTAAAGTAATAATATATATATATTATTACTTTTAAAAAAACTATGTGGTAGGTACAGCAGTAAGTTTGTTATAAACTCTTACATTTAATGTAAGAAATAAAGCAAATCTAAGATAAACATTATATTCAAAGGATGTTCAATTTTTATGATTATAGATGCAAATCATTTAAATTTTTATATATTCCTGTAATCTCGACAATGCAAAATTAATTCAACTAAAAGAAAATAAACACCATTTGACAACGCCGCTTAGCTATCACCTGATCACACAACAATCATGATTTGTGATCGTGACGTATTTTAGACATAAGATTTGAGTGTGTAGTTTTATAACCTATAAGTGTCGAGTGAAAATAATATACTTAAAAATATTTCTGAAAATTGGCAAAATTAAAGTATTTTCTTCCCGTTTTTTTTGTGAAACAGACTTACATTTAGTTAAAGATAATAACCTTTACAGTTTAAAGTGAAAATATTCATCGTAAATAGCATGGAGGCTATACAAGGAGATCGAACTCATACGGGAAAATTTACAAAACCTGTCCTCAAAATCGTCTATCTAAGTAGTTTGTTTTTTCACCGCGGCGTCGCGCATTGTACCTAAGATACCATTTTAAAACTGTCACGACAATAACCATAGAGAAATAAAAAATTATTTCTCTATGATAATAACCTTACTTTTTATATTTTACCAATTTGACAGTAGGTAAATAGTAAACATTACTTGTGAATTATAAAAACTAGAAAATTAAAATTGTTAAAAATTGATAATGTTGTTGAAATTTATTGCAATAGTGGTTGGTAGTGCAGACTATTTAAAAGGAAGACGTGAATTGAATTTAATTCAAGTAAACCAGAGTTTTTTCAGTTACCAAAAATATTCAAAGATAAAAATAAAGTAGGAAAGGAAATATTTATTATGATAGACTTAAATTATATACCTTACTTGTGAGAAGTCTAGAAAAAGCACAATTGCACACAAAATACTTTACTTTTGCTGATGACATTATTATGTTCTATACAAATACAATTTAAGAGAACTGGAAGAAAAAAGGTGAACAAAGATTTGAAGAAAAACCAGAGATGGTTGATAAGGAATAAGCTGTAATACTAATTTGAAAATATTACTGGCATGTTCTTTATACAAAAAATATGAATTCAGTTGATATTCAGATAAAAATAGGAAATGAAAATATAAATAAGGTGAGAACATACATTGAAGCAAATATATACATCAAATAGAATAAAATTTATGTTTGCCAATGATTGCGGTGCACTTTACCAATGTAGGGATTACTAAAACCATAAGACATTGAAACTAATCGGTGACACTTATTTCTTACCAATCTTCAGCTACCTAATTCCAGTGTGGCACACTTTAGTATAACATTCATAGATAAAACACAAAGGATTCAAAATATTGTAGAGAATGTTTTGTGCAAGTTCAGTTACAGAACGTCCACAGTTATATATTTTGTGTATGTACTTATGTATTTTACTAATTGTGACTTTCCACTGTGTTTGCTTCACAGAGTGGAACTGATTATTTTACCACCAAACGATTACAATTTCCGATATTTTTGAAAACGAGGACAAAATACGGATTTCTTATTCACAATATTTTCCATTTCTGTGACCTAACCTCACTTACCTCACACGTGGACAGCGAACTGTCAAATAAGCTAGCAACCAATAAAACATCATGAAATCGAGTTTTATGATTGGCTGTCGTCAGATATTTTACTTAATTTAACTGTTTTCAAATTCATCAACTTTACTGAGGAAAAAGTGTAGTAACTTTTAGAAAAATGCTTTAATCAAAAAGTCGTATCTGACATCAATCAAAAACTGAAAAACATACAGTCAGCTGAGTAGACCTTCGTGTATACCTATCAAGTGAAACAAATTAATTTCTTAGGCCCGGTCTTTCCAAGTCTGAATAAAGTTGTAAATAATATATATTTATCAAATAAGCACTAGATTCGTCTTTCCATTATTGAATAATTTATATTCGCAGAATATATAGCATTATTCTACAGTTAAGTTATTAGGAGGTATGAGTTCGAAATAAAATTGTTCGGGTTGTGAATAACAACCGACTGATGCCGATTAACTACGAATTGAGTTTTTCTCTTTTTAAAGTGTCGGCGATTCTAACCTAGTTTAAATAAAAAATGTCACATTTATTTTGAAATGGATATTTTTAATGATTTCGAGGAACTCGAAGATCAAGAGATACAAGAAATTGTAGATTTTGTAAACCCAGAACGTCACCCATATACCGTTAGAGAACGTATTGACCACTTTGAAAGATGGGATGATAATAAAGAATTCTTACGCCGTTTTCGATTATCTAAAGAAACTTGTTGATACTATTGTGGTTCATTCTGTAAAATTACTTTTGTTAGTAATACACAATTTCAGCAATTATTTAAATACTTACATGAAATCCTGATTTCAGTTTCAGTGCTGTCAAGCAGGTGACAGCTAACCTAAAATCTATTTTGCAACTTACAGCGCGTCCGCGAAACATAACAATTGTTTATCACTTTCTATTATATACACATTGTGCATGAAACTATCTTTCTCTACACATATTATGAAGTTAGTTATTGTAATTTCATTGCAGCCAACGTTGAAATAATTATTTTTGTTATGTTAATTCACCGAATAATAAATAAATCAATGGTTAAAGTCAGTTTGAAAGACATTTACACTTTATTTGTTGAATAAGACTTCCTAATACACTTATTTTCCAGTTAGTTATTGGCCATTTTATTCGTACTTGAAAGTTGAAAGTTGGCCATAATTTGATCTCACAAATAAATAAGAAAAACATTCACGTCAAATATTGAACGTCAATCAACGAAATATGGAAGAAACTGGAGATAATCTCAAAGAAGCTGCAGAGGCCCCTAACGTAAGTTTTTAATGATTTTTATTATATTTAACAGTGTCTAAAATATTAAGTTTTGGCTTATATCAATCTTTAGTAAATTTATGTCAAAAACTATACCAATAGGTACCTATCTAACTAACCCTGATTGCATATAAGTAAAGTAAATTGATCTTTTAATTAAATCTAAAATTTTATTCTGTATCTCTAAATAGTATTTCATAAAACCCTTAAGTGACACTTCATTATTTAATTTTTTTTGTCAATACGAGGGCATTTTGATAAGACAGGTGCATTTTAAAATTTCCGTGCAGTACTACTTTAAAAATGACAATTCAGAAAAAAACCCCTGAACTGGTAATCCTATTGGAAAGGTTCGATGTAGCAGGAGGAAAAAAGGTAGGTAAGCATGAAAGATAATTTTTATCCGATTGTGTCAAAAAATAACGTTTTATGGTTTAGATATTAGATAGTTTTTGGAACCATTAACTTTAGCGTTGATTTCCGTTCAACAAATAAAACTTCAATTTATACTTCAAAATAAATATATTTTTTCATGGTAAAATTGTGTCGGTGGTTCGAAAAATACCAATGTGAGGATATTTTTCGTCTTATTTTGATGATAGGGTCTTTAATGAATAATTATGCTATCAAAGACGAAAACTAACTTGAATACGGAATACGTTATCGTAATTAACGTTAACGAAAGCTTTAAATTCTTCTGCGCATGCTCCGAATAGCGTTAACCGTAACGACAGAACGAATTAAGGGTTCCAAAAACTCTCTATTTGGACGAAAAGGTGACCTTTTCAGTAAGGTATTAAATAATTAATTGTTCCCTAGGCAACACTTTTCGTCCTAGGGCGAAATAGTTATTTGTGTATTAAGAGCGTAAAGTACAGATTGCCGCTTGAGAAAGATCTTTAGAAAGCGGCAATTTTACCTTACGCTCGAAAAACACACATAGTTTTTTCTACAGTCGCCGTTTTAATAATTGAAACAGTTTTTTATATTATCTTAGGTTATAATAGGAGTGCTAGAATCATCGTCATTTTCGCTATTTATCATGATTAACTTTAAAAAAGATCTACTGACTAGGGATGTTAAAAAATAATCGATTTTTATATAAATCGATTATTATTTTCTTACAATCGATTTTGAGTAAATCGATTTTATAAATTACGTGTTTAAATCGATTTTCGGAAACGGCTCGTATTATTTATCGACTATTTTTCAAAATGTTGACAACTTTTGACGATTTCTTAAAATTTTGACAATTATGGACCATTTTTCCAAATTTTGACCATTTCTTACAAATATTGACCATTTTTGACCATATGTTAAAATTTTTGACAATTTTTCCAAAAACTTCAACAATTTTTGACAATTATCAACTATTTTTCAAAAGTTTGACAATTTTTAACAATAATTGTCAAACAGTTGACAGTTTTTGACCATTTTTGATAGTTTTTGACAATTATATATTGGCCATTTTTGACAATTTTTCACAAATTTTAACAACTTTTGCCCATTCTTCAAAATTATTGACCATTTTTGATAGTTTTTGACAATTATCGTCCATTTTCCTAAATTTTAACAATTATTAACAATTATTGACAAGTATTGACAATGATTGACAATGATTGACAATGATTGACAATTATTGACAATTTTTGACAGTTTTTGACAATTTTTGACCATTATGGACCATTTTTCCAAATTTTTGTCCATTTTTTACAATTATTGACCATTTTTGACCATATTTCAGAATTTTTGACAATTTTTCCAAAAACTTTAACAATTTTTGACAATTATCAACTATTTTTCAAAAGTTTGACAATTTTTAATAATAATTGTCTAACAGTTGACAGTTTTTGACCATTTTTGACAATAATTGTCCATTTTTGAAAATTTTTGACCATTTTTCAAATTTTTTAAAAATTTTTGACAATTATCGACCATTTTTCAAAATTTTTACAATTATTGTCAATTTTTGACAGTTTTTGACATTTTTTGGCAATTTTTGACCATTACTGACCATTTTTGACAAAAATTGTCCATTTTTGATAGTTTTTGACAATTATCGACCATTTTCCAAAATTTTAACAATTTTGACAATAATTGTCCATTTTTGAAAATTTTTGACCATTTTTCAAAATTTTTTAAAATTTTTGACAATTATCGACCATTTTTCAAAATTTTTACAATTATTGTCAATTTTTGACAGTTTTTGACATTTTTTGACAATTACTGATCATTTTTGACAAAAATTGTCCATTTTTAATAGTTTTTGACAATAATTGATAATTATTGACCATTTCTGATCATATTTCAAAATGTTTGACAATTTTCATATAATTTTGTTTGATTTTTAATCTGATAAATTGTTAATGAATGAATCTCTTAGGTTTATTATCGCAATATGAGAAGCATGTACTTTTTAAAAAATACAAAAAAAATCGATTTTTTCGCAGATATCGATTTATTTTTTATTAAAATCGATTTTTGACAAATCGATTAATTTTGAATAAAGAAAAATCGATTTTTATTTAATCGACAACTTTTGACAAATCGATTAATTTTGAATAAAGAAAAATCGATTTTTATTTAATCGACAATTTTTGACAAATCGATTAATTTTGAATAAAGAGAAATCGATTTTTTTAATCGATTCTTTTCCATTAATCTCACATCTCTTCTACTGACATGTTCAGACTTGTCAGAATTCGAATGACAATATCAGTTAATAGTCGAAGTGAGAGGGAAGAACACACGCACGCGCTTTCCGATAGGAAGTCAGGTCAGAAGTCAGAAGAGCGGTTCCATAAATATCCACCAATTGAGTTAATTCGGAGGGCGTGGTTTGATAAAGAAGCGAGCGAAAAATATTCCTTTTTTGCGCTAGAGCGTAAAGTAACAATCCTCGGCATTTGTCGACTTTACGATTTCATTTGAATATAGTAATTAGTCATTTTACGCGCGACTGTAGAAAAAAGTTTTGTTTCTAGCAAATTTCATGCTGAATCGAATGACGTTGACTAGAGAACGCTAAGATCAAACCAAAAGTATGGAGAGATGTCATAACTTATGCATTGAAACCGGAAACAAAATTATTACTTATTTTCGAAAACTTTCAAGGCCATATTCGTAATCTACGAGTGGATTATTGGATTTTGATGTTGAATGTAGTCGAATTTACACGCTATAAGTCAAAAAATCATAGAGCCCACAATAATGGGAATTTCGAGCTGATATTTTAGATACACCTTATCAAATAGTGAATGAATGGCTTTGAGAAACTGTACATTGAATGGGGGGGACAGGTTCGGTTATAGAAGAGGACGAGGTCGTGCCTTCAATTTCAATATTAGTTACTGAAGCTTGGGTACGAATTCTTCTTTCTAAATTAACTATTTCATTTCTAAATTTGCTTTTCTGAAGCAGATCTTAAATTTTCCTTTTGTTCCAAACTAGATATTAAATGTTGTTGTTGTTTTTCTAAATTAGATTTTAAATTTTCTTGTTGGTGTTCTAAATGGTCTTCTCTATTATTAAGCTGTCCTACCTCTAGCTTTAATGTTTCCTGAATTTGTGTTAGGCCATTCATAATTTCTACATCTGCTTGTCTACGCCTCTCCTCCTTCTGTCTTTCCTTCTCTTCCTCACGTCTTCCTTCTCTGATACTTTCTCCTTTCTGCGACTTTTCTTCTGCTCCTCACGTCTTTCCTTCTCTTCTTCCATCTTTAAAAACCATGCTGGGGGACCGGAAGTATCCATGTTTCTGTCGTATGCGGTGGATCTAGTATTTACCACAAATAGATATAAATATTTCTTAGATCCCACCGCTGTCACCAATGTTTCTCCTTATCCTTTCTTAAACTGTCTTTATTTCTATAACTCTTAACTTGTACAACACAATACTATGAATATACACGTCTTACTTACTAAAACTACTACTACTTACTAAAACTAACTAATGTCAATTATTGTCCCGCCTTTTATACTCTTCACCTGTTCCAGACAGTTCTCGACTTTTCGATGACAGTTCTAGATGATTCTAGATGTAGATATGTCTTCTTTTTTTTATTCATGGACCTCCACATATCCTCAGTGCAGGTCCGACGTAAAAATATATTCATTTTGAGAGATAGAATATAACATACTGAGCAAATGATTAAGATTATAAGAATAAAGACTTAATTTATCACAAAAAGTATGTGGTATTTTGTTATATAGTTTTATAAATATGTAGCTAATAATGAAATATCTATGACAATGGATATCGATCACCCCAAACTTGAAAATTATTTTTAACTTTTTATTTATATTTGTTATAAGGGTGTGTATTTTCACACTATTATTTATTTATTATAATTCTAACCATAAAACCATCGAAGTAACATTGTATTTCATATTATATATTATTTATACAAATAATTATTTGTTAATATTGGTTTGCAGCCTCTACAAGATTGCCTGATGTTGCAGGATCCTCAACTAACACAACAAGGTCCTTCCTCAGCAGCATGGGGTGAAACCCCACCCGCATGGGGTCAAAAACAACGACTAGGTTTGGCAACTGTTAATATCAATTATTTTCATTAATCGCAATAATATTCGGGTTTTGAAAATTTACTAGTACATGCATGTTTTATTTAAGATTGATATATTATGGGTTTTCTTACAAAACTTGTTTAATAATTGCAGGTCCTATGCCTATGGCTGGCCAACCAGACTGAGAAAGGGGAAGGGGGAGGAAATAGTCAAGCACCAGCAGATTAATTTTTTTGTATTGGCTCAAAACAAATAATCGTAAATAACTGTTGACTGTACTTAAAATATTTCATAAGGTGTATAAAGCTGGTATAGCCAAGGCATACATTGAAACGTGACCTAGAAAAACTAACTAACTCAAATTACCTACACACTAAATATTAATGAGAGATTTCAAGAATTTTACAAACATAGGATAGAAGCATTGAAAGTATTAGTGAAATAGTAGATAACATTATTTATCAATCATCCAGTGATTTCCACGTACCAATCAAAGTTGAAAACATTCAATTTAATAAATTTGAATTGGTGGATTTTGAAACATCAAAATAATTGTTCTATTTTTAAAATAATATACCTCGATTAGCGAAATATTCTATTTTGTAACAATCTTTAATTTCTTATGTTAATTATTTTGATGTTTCAAAATCCACCAATTCAAATTTATTAAATTGAATGTTTTCAACTTTGATTGGTACGTGGAAATCACTGGATGATTGATAAATAATGTTATCTACTATTTCACTAATACTTTCAATGCTTCTGTCCTATGTTTGTAAAATTCTTGAAATCTCTTATTAATATATAGTGTGTTATTTCTATACTAACAGGTAGCCACTAACACGTCACTAAGTTACTAAATGTGTCATATTCATAGTCAGTACTTTAGTATTATAGTTGACATTTTCCATGCGCATGACGCATATATTGTACGAATATTCGGGGGTAATACCACGAGTGCTTAAAAATTACCGATAATTTCCATGAAATCGAGAAATATTCTATTCAAGCTTGTTATATAATTATTAACAACAAGCTTGAATGGAAATTATCCGGTTAATTTTTAAGCACAAGCGGTATTTAGGGAGAATATTTCTCGAATAAAAATACAAATTACTGTATATCTCCACTATATTCAGATAGATAATGTAACGGCTTTAACTTAAAAATCTTAATAAAAAACAAAATATTTATTTATTGAAACAGTAACGTAATACATTTTTGTCAATTTCCCGTTCTGTTATATCTCCGAATCGATTCATGACCTCTAAGAAACTCTTCTTCGACGTTTCACGTTTATTATTTTAATGTTGTCTGACAATGGTTGTCATGGCAACGTGGAATTTCCGCTGAATTTCCATTTAATAATTTAGCATTCGTTGGATTGATACAACATGTATGAGTGAAATATTCAGTAAAAAATTAACTTTTATTACTTTTCTACTTGCACAAAAATTATTTAAACCATTTTTATATGTACACTGTACCTATATTTACATCATTTGATACCATTATTAATTAAAAAATAAATTATTTATCTCAACCGAACACAAAATTTACCTTCTGTCAAAACACGTAGTTTACGCACCTAAACATAACCAAACACGCTGCCAAATATTTAACACGTTACTAGCTAACTACGACTATGAATAGGTTATTTGTGATTGTTCAACTAGTAGAGTCTTAGTAGCCACTAACTTTTACTATGAATAACGCTGTTTATGTTTAAGTATGGTGGAAATTTTAGCTTGTATAAATACGAAGGCTAGTCATTTTTATTATTTTTAGATATGCCATTAATTGATGCATTAATAGAAATTTTGAGTAATGAACATACTCGATTTGAAAAAATCGAATTTACAAGACCCCTCAATGCATGTAATAAGGCAATATTTGGGAAGTTTATTGAGGGATTGAAGGTTGTATATCAAATTCCTGGTCGGTCAGATACCAAAAGAGTTTTCCGTGTTAATGGATTAGAAGATTGTGCAAGTCGAAAAACCTTCGATTTGGATGATAATGGCAGAGGTATAAAATTCGACACAATAATCATTATAGTCGGATCGAAAATGCATTTTTCTGACTCCGATAACACTGCAACTTTTACATAGCGCTGTTGTCCCCTGTCACCTGACTGATTTATTATTATTGTAGTAAGAAACATAACAATCAAAGAATATTTTGAAGAGTACAAAAGATGTCCTTTGGAATATCCAGACCTGCCAACACTCTGGGTAGGATCTCGGGATAGAACGAACCCCATATTGGTACCACTAGAATTGTGTTACTTGAAAGGCGGTAAAGTGTTAAACCGAAAAATGACTGGAAATCAAACTGCTGACATGATCAGGTATTGTATATTTACATCCCCCATTCCTGAGTTCAACCACCATTTCAATTCGAATTTTTATAAACGCGCTAGTTCATCCTACAGCTAAAACCGCTTTGCAAAAAAATTGTTTTCGTGTTCATTTGTCGCTCTCGTCTACAAAGCGACGATGGTTAGATTTCATCACAACAATATAACCATGCAAGAGGGAGGAGATTCAATGTACACAATCATCAGCCACATTGTCAAACTTCTCCTACCTTGATCGCCAGATACGTAAATGTACTATTCTCCATTACTGTTCCCATATCTTTAATATACAAACCCCCCTTTATTCCCCGTTATCCCCTTATCTAGTGACTGCCCATCGGCTCTTTCCAGTATAGCCTTTGAAACATTGTTTTGAACAATGTGACAATAGACCATACAAGTTTTCTTTTTTTAAACACTTGAACCGTTTCAAGTTTTGTCACATTTTAAAATTTATTACTCGAAAATACATTTCGAACGTTGGTTCATAAACCCATTTACATCTGATTATCAAAAATCCAATTACCATAGTATATGGTGTAGGGTATACTTTTACACTTATTTCAAGTACATTGCTTAAGACATAAATATATCCATATTTCATCGATGCTTTGTCGATCCAGCTACAATTTTATTCATGTACAAATTTAGCCCATTGATTTCTATCTCTTGCCATTGTTTTTGCCTCTGTCCATGTTTTTCCCTTTTCTTGCAGTATGCCTACCATAACACCATCCCATGTTTGTTTTGGTCTTCCCTTTTTCGTTTTTTTTTGTACTTTTGATTGCCATACTTTTTTAACAGGTCTTGTGTCGTTCATTCTGTGTAAATGTCCCCACCAGCTCAATTGTCTCTTATCAATAAATTTAAGTGTTGATTCTATGTCAAGGTCTTCTCTTATTTTCGTATTTCTTAATTTATCTTTCTTTGTGACTCCTTTAACTCGTCTAAAATACTTCATCTCAACTGATTGTATTTTACCCTTTTGTCTTTTTGTTAATACCCAAGTTTCACACCCGAATGTTGATATTGGAGGGTAGATTGTTTTAAATAAATTTATCTTTGTTTTATTGGAAATTTCTTTTTTATTTATAAATGTCGAATTCATCGTGTGATAAAATTTCATTGTTCTTTGTACTCTATTGTTAATTTCAACTTCCTGCGTTCCAAATTCTTTAGATTTCGTGTTCCAGATTTCCATATTATTTTGTAAATCTTTTTCTTTCCCTGCCATAATTATTAAATCATCTGCAAAAGCTACTTGTGATATATCCACTCTTATTAAATGTCTATGTCCCACGTGTAGTTTTGCCATTTTGGTTGACAATTTTTTAATTATTTCATCAATGAAAATTGTAAATAACAATGGATTTAGTGCCCCTCCCTGCCTTAATGCTTCTTGTGTTGAAAATGGTTCTGATTTTCTATTTTTGTATATTACACAATATATGTAGATATTTTCTTATTATTTTGTGGTTGACTCCTCTTACTTCTAGTATTTTCCATAACTTGGAACTTTATCAAAAGCCTTTTTCATATCTACAAATCCTATATATATACACCTCTTTATACGTTTTCAAGTTTTGTCACATTTTAAAATTTATTACTTGAAAATACATTTCGAAAGTAGTTTTAAACCCATTTACATCTGATACAATATGATGGCGAATATTTGTTGGTAGATAGTCATGAGACTGCCAGTGATGGGAGCTGATATAAATCAGTAGATGATTTTTTTTGAAATTCTAGATATTCAGATGCGAAAAGGAGAAAGAATGACGAGATTGAACCATCTAACTATAATGCAGATCCAGAACGTGAGTTTTGGTTTTCGGTGTCTGGTAAATCTGAAAAGGTGGGTGCTGGAGTTTTGGATCCCCCACAAGGAAATCCTTACAAGGGAGACAGGGAGAACGAAAAATTTTTTGCTCCAGCTATAATTAAAAATTGGACTATAGTTTGCGCTGATAGTAGAGACCCAAAACCTGATGAACTTAGTAATTTAGAAAAACGGGTAAGATATCACTTTATATAATTAGTATTAATAATAAATAACTTTATTAGTCGACACAATAATTTATTTTTTTATAGTTATTGGATGCGGCAACAGTATCTGGTATGCATTTCCCACAGGCTATACAACCATTTATAACAATAGGAAGTATGCCAAGGGATATACAAAGTTACTTTGAAAGTGTAAAAGGCAGATACGACGTTATTTTCGTGGTAGTACCAGATAGTGGTCCGCAGTATTCTTACGTTAAAACCGCCGCCGAGATCACTGTCGGATGCTTAACACAGTGTATTAAATTGAGAACCTTGGACAGAACAAACTTCCAAATTTACATCAACATCTTATTAAAAGTAAACACTAAATTAAACGGAACTAATCATTGTTTGGACACACGTCCACCAATGTTGTCCAGACTATGTATGATTATGGGCGCTGATGTTACTCATCCCAGTCCCGATTCCCAAAATCGTCCCAGCATTGCGGCTGTAGCAGCTGCATTTGACGCCGATGCTGTCAAATATAATATTTGTTGGAGACTACAACTTCCAAGGGTTGATATAATAGAGGATCTAGAAAACATGGTAGTTGAACAATTGGAGTATTTTTACAACGCTAACAGACAGATGAAACCGGAGAGGATAATATTTTTCAGGTTAGTAACCTACGCCCTCGGAAAGCGGAAAACAATATATTGTAAATAAAAAACGAACATATTTTTCAGGGACGGAGTGTCGGAAACACAATTTGAACAAGTAAAACATGCAGAGATTCGAGCTATTAAAGCTGCTTGTAAAAAATTACAACCTGACGGTTACGAACCAGCTATAACGTTTATAGTAATTCAAAAAAGTCATAATGCCCGAGTGTCTCCTTCGAATCCCAAAGATTCAGAAGATAGGAATTGCAATGTTCCGGCAGGTAATAATAGTAATTATGCGCCGAGGTAGAAAAGTGAGGTATTATTGTATTAAAAACCGAGAAGCGAAGCTTCGAGGTCTTAAATGGATCCGAGACATTAATACACTTTTCTACCGTGGCTCATATAGCATTTTTTCACTACTGGCATTTTATTATATTAGTTTTTAAAACTAATAAAAATCGAATATGAATTTCAAAATTTTCTCAAAAATCAAATCATCCATGCTATGAAAACTGCATGGATAAGTCAATTGATTTTCATTTTTGAAGAGGTAGATGGATATGACCATTAAATAAGTAAGGACAAATATTTTTTCATTTTGTATTTGCATCAGTTAACGTCACATTCTGTCAAATGGATTGAGATTTAGTTCTAATCAAGTAGGCTCTGTATTTTTCTACCTTGGTTAATAATGAACAACTTTTCTACCTCGAAAAAAGTCAATAAAGTTAGGTTTAGAGGCTAGTAGTGAAAAAAAGTCATTAAAATATTTTACTTATTCAGTTTTAACAAAGATATCATTTTTTAAATAGGCCTTTATCATAAATTGATTACCATTAATGTATAGTTGATTTTAAATGCTACAAAATTACAAAAAACCACCATTTTGCGAAAAAAAAAACAAAAAAAATCTAGTGATACTAACAGCAATTTGCGTGAAAGCAGTGATATTAAACCTTCGATCATTAAATCTTAATTGATGGTTTTACATACCTAAATGTTGCGGTGGATCGTATTGTGTTGCAATCTAGCGGCGCATGTCGAAAATAGCTATGAGGTAAAAAAGTAGGTAACCAGAAAGTGTAATTGGTGTCTACCATTTCACTCACTTGATCGCCGCTAGATCGTATGTGAAACCATCAGTTATGCAAATTTCAGAGAATATTGTATTTTTAAAGTACTGTTGCGCCCCTAGCGGACATTTTACAATCTTGAAAATAGTTTCCAGCAATTTCTCTTCGCCACTTTCGTAACAATAATGTTTACCGAGAGGTCGTAAGTTGAGCGGTTTCCGAGATACAGTGGTCGCGTTCATCCCAACAAAGTTGATCAGGTAGCGATTTTTGAAGTGATCCATTGTTTCTTAATTCTGCTGAACGTCCTATCATGATATAACAACATAACCTAATTTTATTCGATATATAACTTGAATAATTTTTTATTCATTTCAATTTAGTTACATAGTTCCTACTGGTTTCCATTCAATTTCAGGATACAAATGTCTAAAATATCTTCAAACAAAAATCTGTTATGTCACTTTATATGTTTAAACATGATATTTGACATGAATGAGAGTTAATGCATCATTGGTCGGTAGCGTAGCGGATTTCAATTCTGATGGAAAAAATGGCGTCTGCTACCCCATCGCTCACATCTGATCGTTGACAAAACACGTGTTCAGCAGGAAATTGATGATCGCTTCGGTAGCGCTGCGTTGGGATGAACGCGACCAGTCGCTTACCTCTCTTATTTGGCCACTCGGTACAATTGAATTTAAAAGTTGAATAGCCGTATGCACCGCTTACACTTGAAACTTGTTTAAACATTAAACTAGTTTATAATTTTGAGTTGGTATGCACCGTCAATTCTATGGAGGTTAAACCAGTTTAAAATTAAAGGCCCAATATTGGTGGTTCAACTTATTTGAACTGTACTCAAAATTCAAATAACGACAAACATTGTCACCAACGAATGTTTTTCACACAAAAAGTCCCTAAATTTCTAGACGTTGTCAAACTTCTTCGACAAACATCAAAAGACAACATTAAGGCCGTTAAACTATTTAAACAAGTGTAGTTAAACGGGATTAGTACTATAAACAATGCATACGGCCATAAGTCACGAACAATTTTATTCCGTAAGTGGTTGTCACACTATATAAAGTTTGTAATAGTTGAATAATTTTGTTGCTGTTTTGGATATTGAACGATCATTATTTTTAGGAACTTGCGTGGACCAACCAAAAACAGATCCGTCTTTACACTCTCATTCGTCTTTACAAGATTCCCATCTTGTGTCTCACGCCAGTAATCAAGGAGTACCTAAACCTACGAAGTATTGCATTCTCTGGGATGAAAATAATTTTCCGAACGAAGAGATTGAAGAATTGACGTACTATTTATGTCGTTCCAATAGATCCGTCAGATATCCTGCTCCAACTTATTATGCGGATCTTACTGCAGCTAGAGCAAAAGCTTACATCGAAAATGATACATTCGATCTAAACAATTTACAGCGGGAATATGAAAAAAGTACTGTAGAGGATAGCCTTAGAAAGGAATGGCCAATGTTTTTTGTGTGAAAATTTCGGTTTATTTTTTTTTATCATGAATTTATTTTCATTTCTTTATAATTTGTCATTTAAGCCGGCGTAGAGAATACAATGAAGCATATTTATGGAATTAATTTTACCTACTATGGTTGGCAACATTTATTTTTTATCGATTGATTAGTCTTTTATAGTTAGTAACTTTTAGTTAGTAAGTTTATGTTATCCGCATTGGAATTTTAAAATAAATACTTAACACAATTGAGTTTCTTATTTTTTATTTGTGGTGGTTACAGATTTTGTAATTAAGTATTTTTGATTTAATATAATAATTACTCCTACATCTCACATTTGACACTTCTGTCTTGACAGAAGAGTCAAATGTAAACGTACCTTAAAGGGAAGTGTTGATTATTCACCGATCACTTGAAACACTATTTGCTTGTTCAGTGTGCGACACTGGATAATTCGGAAAATCAACTTTTGTGTGGAAAAACCGAGAGTCAATTTCTTATTTTTTACTAATCTTGTAAAAAGGGGTCTTTTACTAAGAACACCGAAATATGATTTTGGTTACATTATTTACAGTTATAAATTGTCCAAAGTTAATTGTTCGTGTTCGTCTCCCTTGCCGACTTAATCTTTTGATCAGCATAATCTACTGCAATTGATTTTGGACAAACTCAAAAATATTTCCCATATGACTCTTTCATAGGAGTGACCCAATAACGTACGATCAAAGACTTTGGCAACATTGCTAGTTACTCTCGCATACAGAAATTTTCTTCAATTCAAATTATTTAACAAATTAATTGTTTCCACCCTTACTATGTGGAATATTCCCATGATTATCTAATAAAATAAATTAATAACAAATTCCACAACAGAAATATAACATTTCATACTCTACCCCTCCTTTTTTAAGTTTCGCGTTTGCATTAGACTGGCTTCTACTACTTCTTAACATACTATAAGAAAGAGATTAGAAATAGATATCGAAGAATAAATATATTATTCTAACGCTTCACAACAAGGTTTTGAAAAATATTTTTCAAAAACAGTGACCGTTCAACTAAGAAGAAACTACTACTTCCCGGGCTATATTCCCGACAGACATTGGAGGTGAAGATGTCGCTATGTTACAACTTTAACATTTCCGTTACTGGAAGACATGTATTGATTGTGATTTTAGTGTCAAATTCAGTCCGGGATTCGGATCTTAGAGTTCTCGAGCAGAGAACATATACATATGTACTGATGTTGTCCCTTCTAATTGCAAACCAGAATGGTTGGTTAAATCTTGTAGTTCATACCGACCCCGTTTCAGTCTGTTACTTGCCAGCAGAGGGAGGTATTAATATTCATGTGCCGAGCTTGACTATTTTTATTTCGTATACCTGAGACATGTGCCTAGTTTGTATTACCCCGTTGAAGGTACTATTGTTTTTCGATTAGCCAGTGCTTAATTGTTATGAATAAAATTGAATAAAATAATTTTATTCGAGTGTCCTATATACACAGCAATAAAGGCTAAAATGGAATGTATGCAAAATGTGGATAATTTCCTGCTAGCTTTAGACAACCCAACGTTTTTTGAAGCTAAATCAATTTTTGCATTCATTGCAAATATCTTAAAGTTGCGTTCTTTTATATTCAATGAGTAAAATATTATCATTATTTTTCCTTTCTTTTTCTGTTGTAATTTGTGATACTGAGTTTTGTATTTATTTATTTTTTATTATATTGGAATGTACTTTGTTAATTTGATTAATTCTCCATTTATTGTTTGTTATTTTTATGTTTAAGTTACTATGTATACTCACGGATAAAAACATCCAAACCCTTGCTATAACATGTATGTGTTCAGAAGCAATAAAGTTATTATTATTATTATTAATATTAAATAGTTTCTAAGATACAGTGGGTTACCTCTCTTAATCAGACACTTTTGTATTCAGCATTGTATGATGAATGCATTGTTTTTACACAAAATCATCTAAAATTTGTTATGGTTAATTTGCAAAGTGACAAGTTTAATTTTCTGTTCTACAAAATCAAAAAATTAGGTGTGACGATACAATGCAGAAAATAAGGTTTATCATACATACGTTGTCGTTGTGTTCTATAGTAGTTGGAGTGGCGAATAAGTGCATTAGACTAATTGAGTTTCAGTTCATTTGTACTGAAGCTGCAGTTAGAATAGAAACGGGAATGTGTATTGTGCTAGTGTAATTTGGATGGGGAAATTGCTACAGGAAATTAGATACTGGGCTATTTTTCTTCTGAATTTTAGGGTACGTCAATATCGGTGAGTCAGATAAGATAGAAAATGACAATAAAATATTGTTAATTGCGTTAATCTTGCCTACGCACTGAAAAGAATATAAGTGGTGAATTTCCAATTGTTAGAAAATATATACAGGGTTTCCCAGGAGCTCGTACCAAAAATTTAGGAGATGATAGTAATTTATATGAAATTTGTGCCTTAGGTTGTTGAAAGAGGCTTATGGTGTGAATTCTCTATCTCATGCGCGTGATTTCGAAAGGTGTAAATGGCCTAAAGAGCCCCAAGGATGACCAGCTTCCTGGTGTTTCTTCCTGTTTCCGAAGATCAAGTCTGCCTTGATTGATTTATTGGTTCGGCACCACCAGTCAGAGGGTTAGAGACCTCGGCACCTCAGCTTTCAGGCTTTTTGTGCTCTTGTTTTTACCGTTTATGTGAAGAGACCCTTATCAGGCTCAACAGTCTCTCCACTATGTCCTTCTTGGAGAAATCCTAGCTTGGATACTCTAGTCCTAGGAGTCTATATCTCCAATGAGGCAGTGCTTCACATTCGAAGATACTTTGAGAGGCTGTTTTCTCCTCTTTCATGTATAACCGACAGATAGGTTCCTCCCTATATCCCCAAATATATGCATGTGCTTCCTTAGGGTACAGTGACCGGTGAGTAATCCCATCACCTTCCTTATCTGGCCTTCCTGAGGTTTAATATTTCGTTAGTCAGCGTCTCCGAGGGTTTTTTGACCAGTAGCTTGCTGTGTTTCTGTTTTGGCACGTGTCTCCAGTACGTCTGATGTTTAGTTTGAATCCACCGAGATGTACAGACATGCAGCAGATTTTGATATTCCAAATACTGGTTTAGGACCAATGAATGCAGTCTCAGACCCCAGCTTTGCTAAGGTATCTGCCTTTTCATTGCCTACAATACCCTTGTGCCCCGGGACCAACTTGAGAGTTACTCTATTACGCTTTGTCAGGGTTAAAAGTTTTTGTTGGCAATCTCTTACCAGTCTAGATCTGACCTGGAGACATGCTAAAGATTTCAGTGCTGCCTGACTATTTGAAAGTATGAGGATCTTTTGGCCTCTATACTCTCATTCGATGTTCATTTACAAACACGTGTCGATAGCGTAGATTTCTACGTGGAATATAGATGCAAACTTCCCCAACGATGCGTGGACATTGCACCTGGGTCTGGCAGTATGGACTCCAGCTCCTGTTCCTATGTCAGTCTTAGATCCGTCTGTGTACCACACCAACGTTCTTTCCTGACTGCATGCCCAGCCCATCCCAGTTTACCTGGATATGGTGTGGTTGGTTGTCGTTAATTGTGTAATCACTTCTCATTTCAAGAAGCGAGTTTGAGATAACATCTGTGATTCTGGAATTACTAAGGGTGTTGGTTCCTTCGTGCTAATTTCCATTGCATTCCAGCCTGTATGCAGCTATTCTCGCCTCCGCTTTTTCATCGCACCCGTTATGCACAGTCAGGCAAGCCTCTGAAGTTTTGATAGCTCCAGTTCGGCTTGCCACCAAACTAATGATTCATAGGCAAGTCTGCTTTAAAAGGAACCCAGTTCGAGTCGATGGAAGGGGTGAAGCGAGAATCGGTGGAGCTCCTAAATACTCTCATAAAAAAATATTCTAGCATTGCTTTGACCATTGGAAAAAACGAATGGAGCATTGTGAGGGAAGGGGAGAAAAATATGGGGGGTTTATTCCACCCCTTAAGAAAATAGTAAACACTGTGGTTTCATAAAGCCTTAACCTTTTGTAAAAACTCAACTCATCCATTTCTTGATAGTAATTATTTTGATATATTATATACCTTTCTGGGAAATATTGTTTCATTATGATGGGAACTTCGGGGTCGTTTTCTAGTAAATCCACTTCGCTGTCAAATAAATCCAATTTTTAAAATAGAAACTGCTAAATTAATAAAAATATATGGCCGGATTTACGTCATAAGTCATAACATAACCTCAAAAACTTGATGAGGCGAGTATAAGTCGTGAAAATCTATGACTCAATAAAGACAATCTCACAAGGAAATTGAATTTCCCCTAAATTTTGGCCTTAGTGCCTTAGTGCTAAGAATTCCTCAAACGGCCATTAGTTGTTTGTTTATTCATATCAATTTCTATCATTCAATCTCCTGATAGGAATGGAGAACTATCGATAGTCCCGACTATCGACATTTGTCGATAATGCTATTTTTACTATCGAATATATTATTGATAATTTTCGATAGTTTTACAATCGGTAACATCATTGTACGATTTTTGTCAAAATGTTAAAAATATACATAAATATATACATTTACTTCAAGACAACGTATCAAGTTTGTCAAAAATTGTCACATATTTTGAAAAATTGTCAAAAATAGTCAATAATTGTCAAAAATGGTCAAAATGCTCAATACTTGTCAAAAATTGTCAAACATTTTGAAAAATGGTCAATAATTATAAAAAACTGTCAGAAATGGTCAATAATTTTGAAAAATGGTCAAAATTTTTGAAAAATGGTCAATAATTGTCAAAAATGGTCAATAGTTGTTAAAATTTCGAAAAATGGTCAATAATTGTCAAACATTTTGAAGAATGGTCAATATTTGTCAAAAATGGTCAAGAGTTGTCAAAAATTGTCAAACATTGTGAAAAATAGTCCATAATTGTCAAAAACTATTGATAATTATCAAAAACTGTCAGAAATGGTCAATAATTGTCAAAAATGGTCATTAGTTGTTAAAATTTTCAAAAATGGCCAATAATTGTCAAAAATTGTCAAACATTTTGAAAAATAGTCATTAATTGACAAAAACTGTTAATAATTATCAAAAACTGTCATAAATGGTCAATAATTTCGAAAAATTGTCAAAAATGGTCAATAATTGTCAAACATTTTGAAAAATGGTCAATAATTGTCAAGAACTTTTAATAATTACCAAAAACTGTCAGAAATGGTCAATAATTGCCAAAAATGGTCCATAATTGTTAAAATTTTGAAAAATGGTCAATAATTGTGAAAAATTGAAAAAAAATGGCGGATTTTTAGTATAATAATTGCAATTTTCTCTTCCGAAAGTGAATTTTTTTGTTTTAAAATGTTCTATAAGAAATGAGGGGCTTTATAATAAGAAAAAAAAAACGTTACAAAATTCCGAGGGTCGTGAACCTTACCGAATCCGTTTTAGATTCTGACAGTTTAAAATAATGATTGTACTCACACGCAATACACTCTCCCATCTCTCTCTCTCTCTCTTTCTCCCATCTCTCTCTGTTCCATATCTCTCTCTCTCCCATCTCTCTTCCTCTTTCTCATCTTTCTTTCTCTCTCTCTCTCTCCCATCTCTCTCTTTCCTATCTCTCTCTCTCCCATCTCTCTCTCTTTCCAATTTCTTTCTTTCTCTCTCTCTCCCATCTTTCTCTCTCTCCGATTTTTTTCGATAGTCAAAAATGTCGATAGTTATCGATAAACCATCTATAGTTCTCCATTCCTATCTCCTGATGATGCAAATGTTGTAATTTGTGAAACTGGTCGAGTAATGTTATGTTTCTGTTGTCAAATTTGGTAGTTACTGGTTTTATTTGATAATTATGGAAATTTCCCACATATTGTAATTTAAATTTTGAGTAAAAATATTCATTTGACAAATGATTTAGCGAAGTATATTAATATTTATTGAGATAAGTTTGAAGACAAACTAAACTAGACTATTGTATTTTTCGTTGTTTTATATAATTAAACATTCTTTCACAATAATTTTAGATTTAAAAATTCTCCGAGCTACATTCTGAAAATACATGACAATGAAATTTCTGTCCACATGCAAATCTGTTGTCAGTAGTTTTAATTTAAAAGTTAAACATGCTTTTACTCATATTGTCATATAATATTTACACTATATATACACAAATTTTCAACGGGATTTTTATTAAAACCAAAAATTAAAGTGCTCCATGGTAAAACAAACCGTTCTGTCTATTAAACCAAAATTCACACCCAACGTATACATTTCTCTATAAATTGTTACATTTTCATTTAAATGATATTGAATGTAAAGTATTTTTGAACAAGCGACTTGTCATGGATTGAAAAATTCAAATTATTCCCGGCTAATGCACAGTTTACGGTCATTTAATATCCAAAATAGAAATGTTTCATGAACAAATTAAATTTCGGATTATAGAGATATGCTGGAAGTATGATTATCCATACATTAAAGCAGTTTTAACGCGTCGACAATTTTGATATGCCCTCGCTATTCTATTGTTTTATTCCCGAAAAGAGAAATAACATGTACGGAAAATGTGAAAATGATTATTCGGCTTAACCCTGCACACGTTTTTGTTAAAATATTTACTGGGACAAAAAAAGTTTTTTTTCCCAATTTTATTTAACTTTTGCGCAATAATCAAGTTAAATTGTTTGACAAATAGGACTTAAATAGTAAATTTCCTATTGAAATCGTTCGCTAAATACCCCCGGAAAACGATTTTTTCCCTTTATTTACATTCAACAACATGCAGAGGATTTGATAAAAATTTTACTTGCTGTCGAAATATAAAAATTGAACTGGACAATAGACAATTAAATAGAAATTTTTTGTTGAATAAAAAATCTTTGACTGCGGGCTAGGAAGACTGAGAATTTGTTGAAAGTTATTACTAAATTTGTGTCATGTCGCTTATTCTGGAAGTGTATCTACACATTTTATCAGGATATACTTCACTGTAACCGGTTCAGAGTAATACTGACATATTTATGTGCATATTGAGGTGTGAGCAAGAATGACTGCATATAGGCCAGAATGTATTGGGAACTGGTCTAACACCCACAATCATTCCAGAATAACAAATGTTATCATAAGCTCGAGTCCTGAAATGAGAAATTACATGTTTGACAAACAACCATAAAATATCCAGCGAAACTAGAACGGGCTGGAAGCATGCATTCAAGATGGAACGCTGGTATGGTACACTGATACGAGATGGAGTGCACGGTGCTAAGTCCAGGTCCAATGTCTTTGCAACTTTTGGGAAGTTTGCATCTGTATTCCAGGCGAAAATCTACCTGAAAGGACGTGTGATATTAGGCACTAGAGGGAGGAGGTATGAGACGGAGGCTGGAGTGCCCCAGGGCCCGGTTCTTGGACCGATGCTATGGAAGTGTGTGTTTCATGAGGTTTGTGGGATAGTATGTGAGAGGGAAAAGGAGGGGAGATTACGGTGTATGCGGAAGATGAGTGTCTGGTATTTACGGAAAAGGGAGAGAGAAAAAAATTCGGAGAGAATGTGTAGGAAGATTGTGGAGAAGATAGAGCGGTGCGGACTAGAAGTGGCGGAAGATAAGACAGTGGGGCTGCTAGTGAAGGGACGGAGCAAGACGTGGGGAGTGATGGTGAAGGGAAGGAGAATTCGTATGGAGGAGTCTGTGAAATACCTAGCGGTGTGGTTGGATAGTCAATTATCCTTCAGAACACACATGTTAAAGGCGGCAGAGAAGGGGGAAGTGAGGGCAGCATGGCTGGGGAGATTGATGTGTAATGTGAAAGGGCCGGGAGAGCGGATGAGGAGGGTAATTGATAGGACGGTAGAGCAGAGTATGCTGTACGGTGCGGAGGTGTGGGTTGAAAGAGCGGGAGTGAATGCGAGGACTAGGCCACTCCTGCAGGTGCAGAGAGGGATACTGCTGAGGGTGGTGCAGGGGTAAAGGACAGTGGGTGGACTAGCAGCAGGGGTGCCGGCAAGGACCTACCCATTGGACGTAATGGCTAGGGCCAGGAATAAACGCTGAAGGGGTGGGACCAGAGAGGAAGTTCAGGAATGGATGGAGGAGGAAATGGAGAGAAGGTGGGAGGAGTATGAGGGCGCGCTGAAAGGAGCGATTGGGAATAGGAGAGATTGAATGGACCGGAAATTCGAGGAGGTGAACTACTTCTTGACTCAGGTGTTCACTGGATATGGGTCGAGAGTAGGGTACCTCCACAAGGTTGGGAAAAGAGAGACTGTAGTGTGCGAGAGCATGTGTTTAGATTCTGGAGAAACGAGGAAGTGCTGAAGAAGTTGGAGCGGAAACTAGGGGCGGCGGTGTATTGGGAGAACATGGTGGATATAATGTTGAGGGAGCAGGAGGAATGGATGGAGGTGAGAGGCGCAGTAGAGAGCATGGTTAGGTGGAGAGAAGGACTCGATATGACATGAGAGGTAGGAGTGAGAGTTAGGGAGAAGACGACGGTGTGAGCGGAGAGTGTGCGAGGGACCGCCACCCGTCTCGAAGTTTGCTTGGGTAGTGATTCCGAGGCGGGGGTAACGGCGAGTTTGTGGTGGGTTTGGTTGGAGGGATCCCTTGAGGATGAGTCCAACACTGTTTGGTTCCTGGACCCATTCGACCCGAATAAAAGGCAGAAATCTACGCCTTGCAAATGAACATCTAAAGAGGATACAGAGGCCAAAAGATCCATAATGAATTGGCGGATACCCTAGAAAAACTAGTGAAACTGCATTCACTTATCCCGAACCAGCTTTAGGGGATATCAAAAACTGCAGCACGGGGTGTACATCTCGAACAAAACATCAGACGTACTGGAGCCAGTTGTCAACTCAAGAACTCAGCAGATTCTTGTTCAAAAAGCCCTTAGAGCCGCAGACTGAAGATATATTGGTTTAGTTGACGTAAAACTTATTGTCCGAACTTAAAGTTGTCGGCTTTTTGTTTGACTCTAATAGGAGGATACCGTCATAGTCCAGTCAATATTATAATTTAAAATGCTTAGTTGACAATATTATACTTTCAACTAATAATCGTTAAAATGTATTTAATAATTTTTAATTATTAAATAAATGTATCGACTGTATAACGGTTATTTTCAACCCGCAATTATGGAGCGACATCCGAATTTTTAAGATACTTAGCGTTAATGTATAGAAAAAAATACATTTTTTAATAAATCTTTACTTAAACGATGAGTCGAGCTTTCTTTTGATGTATTCATGGTTTCTTTTAATCTAAAATCTATTTGTTCTTTCCTCTGCTATTTATAACCCGAATATCAAACATTGCTCTAAACAATATATTAACCTATTTTTATTTAAAAACATTTTAAACATAATACCAGACAATTAACACTACCGTATATCTCGTTTTATTAAGAAGAAGTAGAAATATAAATTTCAAATAATTTATTATTTTTTACATCTTTGACTGAACTATAATTATCTTTGAGAGAGGGTGATTTTGCGATCCCCACACGTGTTGACTCATTAGTTGGTAGTCTGACATCAAGAAAGAGTGTCGAGTTTTTCTGAGGAAATTGTAAGTATAACTACATACTTATAAGCAATTATATTTTTAGTTAAAAATTAAATATTTATAATTTGGCGTCCTTGGGAAATATCAAGTTCGGTCCAAAATATTCTGTGTAACAACGACAAAAATTCAAATAATGGTGATGAAAGTGACGATTTTAATAATAGTGGAAGTAATCAAAACAGGATTCGACGACATTTAAATTTGGAAGCACAGAAAATATGTTTTAATGTGTATATGAATCTACGAGAAAACTTTGGTTTCGATGAAGAAACAGAATTAATGCAAGCAGTATCTGATTGAACAGAAGTTCCCTTGTCAACTATACGTGAAATAGCCAAGAATGGGCCTTACGAACGCAAGAACCGATGTGATAAGGGATTGGTCTAACCTTCAAATGTGTCTGTGTCAAAATTATTAAAAACCACCATATATGACTGTTACAAAAGTAATGAGTTACCTACGATTGAAATAATAAGAAATAAATTGACAAATGCCGGCCATAACGTAAATTGCTGTAAGAATACTATTAAAAACTGGATTAAAAAATTGGGATTCAAATTCAAAACGATTAATTATCGTCAAACGTTCAACAATTACGTAACATCAAATACAACATAGAATTATGTTTGGTAAGTAGACAAGAATAATATTAATACCTTTCAGAGTTTAGCTCCGCAACATAACTTGAAGGGGATATACGATTAGATAGCTGCACTATAAGTTTTACGTCAACTATACCTCCTACGCCTATGGAATACGGCGAAGACCACGTCAAATATGATTCATTATACTCTACTATTAGGAAGCAGAGTACATATTTATAATATTATACTGCTTCAAATTATCTCTTTTTATTTAAAATTTCATTATTTCAAATAGAATTAGAATGTATTTTCTTTTTTAAACAAATAATCCACTCCACCAATGAACCCTAATTTAAAACTGTCTTAATCGGCATTATTTATACTGCATTAGTGTCGGGAGTAGAGTTCCTCAGCGTTGGGAACGGTATGTTCATCAGACGTAAAACAGAAGAAGCGAACGTAGTTTTGAGACCCAAGTTCATTAATTTTCCAATGAACAACTCTGCAGGACAGACGTCTAGCGTCTCCAGTCGAGGGATTCTATAAATTCGTTCAGCCGCTAGTTTTTTTTTAATCGAATACTTTTTACCGAAGGGAATGTTTTAAATTACAATACAAAACAAGAATTATTTGAACACTATTTATTACGATAATAAAAGATTGGAGAATACTATTTCAAATAAACTATAGGTTAACAAATATACAGCTTTCGCTCCAACTTTACGTGGAACATTTTCCAATAGTTTTGAAAATTGGTGATTTTTTAGATTTTGACGTACACTTTCTGAATTTCCACTTTACCACCTTGTATCTGTGTCGCTCGCGTCGCCATTTTGGATGAAGGATATAAATCCAGGGAGGATCAGAATCATTGCAGATTTCAATTTTTAAATACTTTACGTGCATTCTAAGTACCGAATAAAGTAAGGTTGTAAATCCCTACATAGAAAGATTTATATCTTTTGTCTAAACAGCCAAAAAAGAATAAAACTGTTTTAAGAAATGCCCTGGCTCTGCTTCCAGCTATAAATTCCCATCATTGGATATTTATAAGAATCTTAGGATCTACGTTTTTGTTGTTTATCGAAGTTTTTTAATTTACCTAAATTAGAATATCGACTGGAAAAAGATTTATAGCAGCTTTAAATAGAAATTAAAATAATTACCATCAAGTAAACTACACTAAAACTGTAACTATATTCCATAAAAAAACACCTGGATACTTTTTGAAGTGAAAACTTCTTTTGGCGTACCGCAGATTTTTCCGTAGGTAGTAAGTTAGGCTGATCCGTCGCGCTCTAAGGTGAAAGGCTCGATCGGGTGAACTCAGGACCGCCGAGTGTACCCGAGCGAGAAAGATACAGTCAGCTGCTCTTCACTGTTGTGTCGCTGTTTAGTATATTCAATTCATACCTAATAATTGTCTTCGTTAATTTAATAGTTATTATTGGTACGGTATATATACATATATACATACATATAAATATATGTATATATGTAATATAATTGAAAATTAACCTATCCTTAATAATAATACGAGGTATGAATGTTTGAATACTGTCTGTTTCATCGAGGGGGATCGCACAGCAAAAAATCTGACCGCATCTCTCTTGCCGCACTGAGCTCGCACACCTATAGGTGTGAAAAATTGTCAATAATTGTCAAAAACTATCAAAAATGGTCAAAAATTGTCAAAATTCTGAAAAAATGGTTAATAATTGACAAATGTGTTAAAAATTTTGAAAAATATTCAAAAATTTTGAAATATGGTCAAAAGTTGTCAAATATTTGGAAAAATGGTCAATAATTGTCAAAAACTGTCAAAATTTTGAAAAAATGGTTAATAATGCCAAATATTTTCAAAAATTGTCAAAAATTTGGAAAAATGGTCAATAATTGTTAAAAAACTCACAAAAATGGTCAAAATTTGTGAAACTTTTGAACTAATGGTCAATAATTGTCTAAATTTTTGAAAAATGGTTGAAATTTTTGAAAAATTGTCGAAAATAGTCAATAATTGTTGAAGACGGTCAATAATTGTAAAAACCAATTAGAAATCGTCAAGAATTGTCAAAAACAGTCAAAAATGGGCAAAAATTGTCAAAAATTGTTAAAATTTTGAAAAATGGTCAAAAATTGTTAGATATTAAAAAAAACGGTCAATGATTGCCAAAATTTTTGAAATATTGTCAAAAATGGTCAATAACTGATAAAAATTTGAAAAATGGTCAAAAATGGTTAAAATTTTTGAAAAATTGTCAAAAATTTGGAAAAATGGTCAATAATTGTCAAAAACTGTCAAAATTTTGGAAAAATGGTTAATAATGCCAAATATTTTCAAAAATTGTCCAAAATTTGGAAAAATGGTCAATAATTGTCAAAACTCTCAAAAATGGTCAAAATTTGTGAAACTTTTGAAGTAATGGTCAATAATTGTCTAAAATTTTGAAAAATGGTTAAAATTTTTGAAAAATTGTCGAAAATAGTCAATAATTGTCAAAGACGGTCAATAATTGTAAAAACCAATCAGAAATCGTCAAGAATAGTCAAAAACAGTCAAAATGGGCAAAAATTGTTAAAATTTTGAAAAATGGTCAAAAATTATAGGATATTGAAAAAATGGTCAATGATTGCCAAAATTTTTGAAATATTGTCAAAAATGGTCAATAACTGATAAAAATTTGAACAGTGGTCAAAAATTGTCAAAATTTTGAAAAATGGTTAAAATTTTTGAAAAATTGTCATTGCATGCATATAACTTATACAAAACAATACAAACTCGGGTCCGCCGAGTGTACCCGAGCGAGAAAGATACAGTCAACTGCTCTTCACTGTTGTGTCGCTGTTTAGTATATTCAATGCATACCTAATAATTGTCTTTATACTAATAATTATTTTAACAAAAAAGCGTGAAGAAGAAAATTGCGAAATAAATATTGATGACAATTCACCGCCACTACAATCACATGCATCGGTTGCTCCCACTTCTCAATTCAACAGATCATCGACATACAGTTTTCACTTCTGCCGTGCGGTCTCAAGCACACACTCTAATTTTTTTTATTTCGAATATTAAAAGGTGTTTATTCTAAATTATCTTCTTATTTTTGTCTTGTTGAGTTACCTCTACCTCTAATTTATTTCTAAAAGGTGAAATTAATAATCTTGTTAAAATTCAAAGAAAAAAATGTACAATATTTTCTAATACTACAAACAATCCATACTTAATAGCCTCATGCAAGACGCTGTCAAAGATAACTAATTTTAATGAGATTCTCATATTTCTTTAAGCATCTGGAATAATAAGGTAAATTTTGAATGCAGATACAATGTAGGGGTAATTGGTGATTTCATAAATAGGACAAGGGTTATTCGCAGATGCAGTGGAGGAGAAGAGTCAGGAGGAAAGTAAGAGAAGTTGGTGGGAAAATTTTCACTGACCTATCTTCAACGTTAATAAGTTTAGGTGACGGGTTATGAGTGTCTTGCAGGTGATGAATTGGCTAAAAGAGACTTTATAGGTCCGGAACCGTTCTGTGCATAAGAGATGAAACCCGGAACTGGCTAGATAAGGAACACCAATTCAAATGGAGGTTGACAGAAGGTCACCTCCATACAAGGAAATTACTGAACAAGTTAGACAGGTTCTCTCAACCAGGCTATTGAAACTGTGTAAGAGACATTTGAAGACAGTTACCTATCTGGTCACTGGAAACTGTACCCTAAGAAAACATCTACACAAAATGGGAAAAGTCAGTGAACCTATGTGCACTGAGGGATGAAACACCTACTCACATACTCTACTTCTGTGAAAACTCACAAAGACTCAGACGGAAGCACTTTGAAGAGGAAGTAATACAAACATTAGAGCCTCTAGTCAAACTTCTGGCCTATATAGAAGACACGAAGGTTCTGGAATCGACGTAGAAAATATTGGAAATTTTTTTCTCCAAATTTCGACCCAACAATTTCGAACCCATAATAGGGGACAATTATGTAAGCAAATGAACATTGCGAAATAAGAAAAGGAAGTCTTGGACTTGGTCTTGCAGACCTGGAGCTGGTCTTTTTTGGTTGGAAAAAGGTAGATGTTGATTGATCGTTTTAAATGTGAAGGATGTGAATCTCAGTGGTAAATTATAATTAAAGAATATTTGGATAGTGAGTAGGTATGATCGGAATGATGTGCACATCTTCCCCCCAGACCTACGATTGAATAAGTTAAGAGTGAATCAGTATAACGCATCTTGATATTAAAAAGATTCCTTGAACTAAATTTAATTATAGTAAAAGATGAGACGGAAAACCGAAAAGAAAATAAGATAAAGAAAGACTTTGTCGAAGTGGTACTTTGTGAACGTGGTATTACTAGATGAGTGAAGTAATTAGAATAAAATATTATTGAAGTTTTCTGAAACTTCTCGTAGTTTTAGTTGTTTTTTTATCAATTTGAAACACATAAACTTTCGGAAACTAAATGTTAAGATTTCAGTTAGTCTTTATTTAAGATAATATGATTGGAACACAATTAATTAGGTATTTCAGTGGAAAAAAAATACGTTTACAATAATATTATAAATGAAACTAACTGTTTCTAATAAAATTCCACTATTTAATGAAAAAATTATGAAAATTATGAAAGGATATTGATAATTATTTCGATATTGACATATCATCGTCAGAATGACAGAAGTTACATTTTATGTGATACCTACTTGATGTTTAATATTTTGGCTAGACCAAATAGTAAGTGACCTATCTTGTGATTGACTTAATATATATGAATAGAAAAAAGAATTTCACAAATATTAAAGCTTAGGTATTATTAGCCCTATGGGGATATCCTGAATATATTTTTCCCATTTAAGATCAGTATAACTGTGCAATGATATAGGAAACCAAGGAAAACTATATCTGCTGATCTTTACAATTGTTACTTAAGAAGGCAATTTAATAGTGGGTAAGTTTGGGTAAGTGTCCTTCTTTCCAATAGTCTCCGAGGTGTTGTGCTTTAGTATTCTGTATTGCTCCACTAGTTTGAGCTTTTCAAGGTGTCCATTCAAGCAACATTATCCTGTCAGGACACTTGTCAAAACATTTAGACCAGTCTTACTTGGACTTAGGCATTCATTTGATCTTACCTGGATATATACCGGTAGCCCATGACATCATTATTTCGAATGGAAGCCATTTTTACCATCGAGTTCCATGTGAAAAACAAGCTGAGCAAGGCTATTCCCTAGGACCCAAGCTGGATTATCGACCCTATAGTGGACATCGAAAATCTTAGAGTTTTCACGAAACTAGAACAATTAACTCATGGAATTCCTTGGGTACTACTTTTCATCCGAAAACAACATGGAATACAAATCCAGGGTTGATAGGCGATGATTAAAAATTGATAAAATTGTGAAAAAAGACAACTAACTTATGCATGACCCTGTTGACTTTGTACCCATTTTTGTATTTGTCTTTGGACCTCTTGCCTTTGTGGAGCCAAGGACTGGTTCTGATCCAACATATATTGCTTCTCGCGAGTTCATCAGCTTGTTCATTTCCAGAAATATCATTATGTCCTGGCACCCACACTAATCTTACTTCATTGTGGTCTACCAGTTCATTTAGTTCTTTTTGGCATTCCTCTACCAGTCTGGATGTTACCTTGAGACTATTAAAAACTGCAAAAATTTTATGACTGCTAGGCCTGGCCATTTTGTTGTACTTCCTGCTCAGTTTATGAACGTTGGCATCTGTCTTTTTTTCATTATTTGGCAAGGTTTTGATGAACTTATTATCAAGAGATTTATAAAAGTTCCATTTCATAAAAACCGTAATTATTGAATTTTCTACTACATGTATCATATTTCAGTATATTCTTAATCCTCTACAAGATACATTTTCTGAAAGGTGATTGAAGTCGTTTTTCTTATAGCGTGTAGAACATCATAAGCAGCCGTGGGTGGATCATACGAGTATTCAAAAATAAAGCAAAAAATTACTTTTCAACATTAAAAGTTATGTAGTGTATATAAGTAGGATGCCCAAGGGAGTTTAACTCTAAAATTACATGCCACAAGAAGTAGTTTCACAGCTCATGTACTTCAAACGAAAATCCACTAACTTTTCTAAAATAAAATCACATGCCGCCCGAAGAGGATTTCCAGCATGAAAACCTGTTACTTGCATTAAAATATTAGTCAGTCTGTGGTATTTTTATGTGGACAATTTTTTTTCTATCTGTCAGAGGTTACAAGGTTTCCAAGAATACTCTTTGCTGGATACAGGTTGTTGTGACCCGTCTTCCAGTTTAATTTGGGATAATTGATTCCATGATGTGAGGAAACCACAGGTGCTCTGTATACTACGAAATATGACAAAGGTGATCGCATTTTCTGGTCCATGCGATGTTCCACATACGAAGAAAGTATAGGGATGGCGTCCCTTATACATCGCATGATGTTGAAGAAAATTCCAAGGTAATGATTGATTAAAGTGAGGAAAGCTCCAGGGATAGATGGCCTGAGAGGTGATATAATGAAGAGGTTGTTAAATGCCAATGGGGAGTACTTCTGGGAACTATTCAAGGAGGATGGGTGATACTGATGGAGAAGGCGGGTAGGGAGGGGAACCGGGGGAGGGACTACAAGCCCATCAGCCTGCTGTGTGGTATGGGTAAATTGATAGAGGGGATAATAAAGGATAGGATTGAGGAGGAAGTTGGTTGGAATGGGGATTTGAGGGTAAATCAGCACGAGTTTGCGAAATATATCTCGGCGTTAGACAGGGTGATGGGCTTGGTGGTAAGGGCAGCTGGAGGAACAAGAAATGGACCCTATCGTGTTCTTCGATGTCGGGAACGCGTTCAACAGTGTCAGAAAACGGGCGGTGTTGAGCGCGTTGCTAAGGCTTGGAGGAGGGGAGGGGTTGGTTAACCTAGTAGAGAACTACCTAAGGGGGCGTGTGATAGTAGACTCTAGAGGGAGGAGGTATGAGTCGGAGGCTGGATTGCCCCAGGGCTCGGTTCTTGGACCGACGCTATGAAACTGTGTGTTTTATGAGGTTTGTGGGATAGTATGTGAAGAGGGATGTGAGATTACGGTGTATGCGGACGATGTGTTCTGGTATGTACGGCAAAGGGAGAGGTGGAGATAGAAAGAAAGGCGTAGATAATGTGTAGGAAGATTGTGGAGAAGATAGAGCGGTGCGGACTAGAAGTGGCGAAAGATAAGACGGTGAGGTTGCTAGTGAAGGGACGGAGCAGGACGAGGGAAGTGGGGGTGATGGTGAAGGCAAGGAGCCAAGAACAAACACTGGAGGGGTGCGACCAGAAAGGAAGTACAACAATGATGGGTGGAGGAGGAAATGGAGAGAAGGTGAGAGGAGTATGAGGGCGCTCAAAAAGGAGCTATTGGGGGTAGGAGAGATTGGATCCACCGGAAATTCGAAGAGGTGAACTACTTCTTGACACAGGTGTTACTGGACATGGGTTGAGAGTAGGGTACCTCCACAAGATTGGGAGAAGAGAGACTGGAGTGTGCGAGAGCTGTGAAGTGGAGGACGATGTGGGGCATGTGTTTAGATGCTGGAAGAACGAGAAAGTGCTGAAGAAGTTGGAGAGGAAACTAGGGAGGCGGTGTATTGGCAGAACATGGTGGAGATAATGTTGAGGGGGGAGGAGGAATGAATGGACGTAAGTGGAGAGCAGGATTAGGGGTAGAGAAGGACATACAGATTGTATAATGGTGGGATTTTATTTGCTGGATTTTTGGAAAAGTGTACAGAAAGGTGTATTGTTGTAATATTGTATAGAATGTTGGGTAGACATTAATGGTTCCAGTAACTACAAAAGTTCTGGCAGCTGGTGGTACTGGAAAGTGCTGGCTGATCTTATAATAGAAGCAAAAGCAAAAAATTGATTTCAAAATGTCCGCCATTTGCTTCAATGCATTTTCTATTTATTTTCTCTGCAAATGATGAAGATCTTGTCGAATAACTTCGGCTGCTAGTACTATTCATTCCTAGTACCGATGGGGAGATGTTCTGCTCTGGAATAATGGAGTAAGTACCAACTTGTAAAAGCCAAGTACCTTCCCTAATATTCAAAGAAATATAATGGAAACAGCGAATTTGATTGAATTTGTATGCCTCTAGTGAAAGTTTATGAATTCAACAAATTACTCTTTTTAGAAGTTTTTTAGTAGCTTGAAATTGCACCGGTGAAAGGTAAAAATAAAATACAATAGAACATGAACAATACAGTCATTCGTTTCCATTAGACAGTTATAGCGTAAAGTTAAAGCGACAGTATCTCGTTAGTCACACTTGCCTGACAAAATAAATGTGACAACAATGTACCGCTTGGGAAAAAGCGTTTGTTCTTGCGGTGCGTGGCGTATTACGAAGTAAATCGAAATTCTGTTTTCGTATTTCGACTGAATTCTCTTTAAACTGAATTAGTTTCTACACAGATTTACACAGTAACTTATGAAATAGGAGATTTTTATTACAAAATTATCGATTCGGCGAGGAGTTTGACCGTGGGTTATTGAATATATTTGAAAATTACTTCAAACGACATGTCAAAAGTAGTCGTGGTGAAATTGACCAAAAAATTGGGACCGGTTAGAGCATTTTTAAGAAAGTATAGCGATAGCAGTATGATGGTTTTGAGACAGTAAATTTTCACATCGATGGATCGGAAAAAATGGAAGAAGTGGAATGGCCTGCTAGATCACCCGATATCACTCTATTAAACTTTTTTCATGGTATTATTTGGAATATTACGTTAACAATAAGACACCTGACAATATACGTGTCCTAAAGACTGAATCAAGCAGGAAAAACAAAACAACGAAAGAGTTTTTTTCCTAGAAATTTGATATGTTCAATAATCTACAGTACTTCATCGTCACTTTAACATCTAGACCGAATTGTGTACCTAGCAAGTGGTGACATTAACAATAAAAAAAACTAATATATTTTATTTTATAACGATACATTCGAGTTCTTGAAGCTGTTCCACGATTTTATTTCCTTTCTTTACGGTGTAGCTTTAGCCTAAAAGTTGTAGTGGAATCACCGGAGCGTTAAAGAAGGGCAGGAAAACAGAGGGGTTGTTCTTTTACATGGAAATTTGTAGCATTTGAGCCCTTAACTATGCTCCGAACAAAAGTTTCTAATGTCGAACTCTCTTCCCTCTACAACGATTTGTTCTGGTAATGCGACAAGTCGTGTTCGCTAAGCTGGGCTAACTTAAATAAGATTTGTACGAATGGAGACACATATAGGGTTAAATGGAAAAAAATATTAGTACAATTTATCGGATTTTCGAATGGAAACATTATACAAACGACCGAACTGATGTAACTGGTGTAATTAGCTTATTTTAGACCTTTATATGGAGTGAAATGTACTTATTAGAATAATGAGACCAAATCAGCACTTAAAAGAGGCGATCGTAACGTTACCTGGAAAAAGTAACCAATCTTGATATACAGTGAGGAAGTCCGCCCCCCCCTGTAACTTTTGAATCGTTGGGTATTTAGTGATGAAATTTGGAACGATATTATATGACCCCATTCTGCATTTTTTAACAATCGATATCTGAATGTCAAAGTGACTGCTGAGGGTCGAGTAATACCTCATTTTGAAGGTCGTTTTATGCTCACTACATTCCCTAGATTTGAAGACATGAGGTTCAATAGTTTCAAAATAAAAACCAGTAATATCGGTTTATAACAATCTTCTGTTAATTGGTGTACTACCTACTAGGTGTCATTGTTGATTGTTGCTGTCATGTTCTTTCATACCTGCATTTAGGTTTCACAG
Source organism: Lochmaea crataegi (assembly GCA_947563755.1). Lineage (NCBI taxonomy): Eukaryota > Metazoa > Arthropoda > Insecta > Coleoptera > Chrysomelidae > Lochmaea > Lochmaea crataegi. The sequence continues at coordinate 128,113,539 of OX387422.1, forward strand.
TAAATTTTAGCTCCTTACAAGACAAACTTGAAGAAGCGGTTATTATTTTTGGCGAAGCTAATATAAGTTCTGCTGTTCGTGTGTTCAATGAACGTTATCCTGAACGCCAAATATGCAGAACATTTTTAGGTAAGTTAATTTTTTCAAAATTTCAAGAAACTGGTTCGGTAACAGACGCTCCAAGGTCTGGGCGGCCAAAAATTGGGGAAGATGTAAAAGTCCAGGTTTTAGCTAAAATAGTTGTTAATCCCCAACAGCCATCGTAGCACGTCGCCGAGGCATAGTGTCAAAAATAATTTAAAATGCCATAAATTGCATCCATGCAAAATCAAAATTATTCATGAATAAACAGAAGTTAATCCTGATAGACGACTCGAATTTTGCGAGATTATGTCAGGAAGAATCACAAGGAATCAAAACAATTTGCGGAATATCTGTTTTAATGACGAAAGTACTTTTTTTTAAACGGAAGAGTTAATACTCAAAACTGTAGGTATTTTTTTTTTGTGTCGAGATGGGAAACTCATGATCGAATGGGTCCAGGACCCAAACAGAGTTGGACCCAACCCCAAGGGGGTGCCTACCAACCGAACCCACCTCAAATTCGCCGTTACCTTCGCCTCGGAATCACTACCCTAGCATACTTCGAGGCGGGCGGCGGTCCCTCGCACACTCTCCGCTCACACCATCGTCTTCTCCCTACTATCACTCCTACCTCTCATGCCATATCGAGTCCTTCTCTCCCCCCAACCATGCTATCTACTACGCCACTCACACCCATCCATTCCTCAACATTATCTCCACCATGTTCTCCAAATACACCGCCTCCCCTAGTTTCCTCTCAAACTTCTTCAGTACTTCCTCGTTCCTCCAGCATCTAAACACATGCCTCACATCATCCTCCACTTCACACCTCTCGCACACTCCAGTCTCGCTTTTCCCAATCATGTGGAGGTACCCTACTCTCGACCCATGTCCAGTGAACACCTGTGTCCAGAAGTAGTTCACCTCCCCGAATTTCCGGTCCATCTAATCTCTCCTATTCCCAATCGCTCCTTTTAGCGCGCCCTCATACTCCTCCCACCCTCTCGACATTTCCTCCTCCATCCATTCCTGTACTTCCTCTCTGGTCGCACTCCTCCAGCGTTTATTCCTGGCTCTTGCCATCACGTCGAATAGGTAGGACCTTGCTAGCACCGCTACTGCCAGTCCACCCACTGTCCTGTACCCCTGCACCACCCTCAGCAGTATCCCTCTCTGCACCAGCAGGCGTGGCCTAACCCTCGCATTCACCCCCGCTTTTTCACCCCACACCTCCGCACCGTACAGCATACTCTGCCCTACCGTCCTACCAATTACACTACTCTTCCACTCTCCCGGCCCCTTCACATTACACATCAATCTTCCCAGCCATGCTCCCCTCACTTTCCCCTTCTCTGTCGCCTTTAACATGTGTGTTCTGAACGATAATTGACTATCCAACCACACCCCTAGGTATTTCACAGACTCCTCCATACGAATTCTCCTTCCCTTCACCATCACCCCTACTTCCGTCGTCTTGCTCTGTCCCTTCACTAGCAACCCCACCGTCTTATCTTCCGCCACTTCCAGAGAGCTCATGGCCGGGTATGTTAAATGTATTGCTATTGACGCGTAGGTTCGCTATTTCAGGCAAGTCAGAAATTACATTGATGAGAAATGTTCTCACTTGTTCTATGACTTGTCCTTCAATGTACCAATACCAATTTCCTCCTGTCCTTCTCCTGTGACCCTATCTTTCGTTTTGTTTTTATTCATAACCATCCCATTTTCCTTCAAGATAATATTTCATGTTTCTAGATTATGTTTCAGATCTTCTATAGATTTCGCAAAAATAACTATATCGTCAGCAAATGCCCCTTCTGACACTTCTACTTTTTCCCTTACATTCCTTTATTATGTCGTCCATATAGGTATTGAATAAAGTTGGGCTTAAACTGCCTCCTTGTCTCAATCCTTGTTTTAAACGTTGACAATTGTAGATTATTCGTTATAACCGAGTTAGTATTATTACTATATATTATATCATTTGGATTAATTCTATAAGCTAACCACTAACTCCGTGTGTTTTTAGAATACTCCATAGCTTTCTGCTTGGTGTTTTATCAAATGCTTTTTCTAAGTCAATAAATGCTAGATATATCTTTTTCTTTTTTTTGGCAGGATTTTTCAGTTATGTGCTTTATAGAAAAATATGATCTTGTGTGCTTCTTTCCTTCCTAAAGTCACTTTGCGTCTTATCCAACGTATTTATTATTATAGTCTTTAGCCTTTTGTCTATTATTTTTTCAAATATTTTCATGATACTGCCTTTGTCTTTTTTATATATCGGTACTATAAGAGATCTGGTCCAGTCTAGTATATCAGTGGATCATAATTATTAATAACTGCTAGTATATCCTTCAGATAAAAATAAAAATAATCATTTCAAAAGCTATACATACTTTGGAACACCATCCTTAAAAATCAAATCATTTTTAGAATCTTTAAATATGAATATTTGCTTTAAAAACGACTACAATCTATCTAAATTCATTAAAAATAACAAATCTAAATCCTCAAAATTAAACAAATCAGGTGTTTATAAATTAAAATGTGGTAACGACAACTGTGACAAAATTTATATCGGTAGAACTTTTAGGAATTTTAAAACTAGAATTTCAGAACACAAACGTATCTATGACAACAACAAATTAGATTCAAACTATTCAAATCATCTATTAACAAACCAATGCATTGGCCTGGCAACGTTTTCGACAACTTGTACGAAAGTTCGCTCCCTAATAAATAGTGATTTCTAGAGTTTAACCTACTATTACTAAATTTTGGTAATAATCAGAAAGTGCAGTAACCATCACTGCAACAGTGATATGAAAATCAGTGCTTTTGAAGAACATTCCAAGGTAAAACAAAACTTTTTGTATCGATACATAGTCAAAAATAAACATTTACACTTTATTACTACGGCAAATCTGGTTCTGTTATCTGTAATTTTCAAAGGAAGACAGGGCCGCACTTAACAGGCAGGTCCCATGTCATTACTTAAAAATGGATGAATTTCCGCCTTTAGGAACTCCAAATAGCGGAGTTCAGAACACAGCAAGTACCTCATCACAGTCGTATTCATCCATTGCTAGCCAAAGCAATCCAACCTTTCCTAAAAAAAAAACAAGCAATTGTCCTTAATGCATTGGACAATACCAAATTAGAAGAATATATATATGCAGTGGGAGATACAATCACTCCAGAGAATATTTTGTTCGCTTCTCGGATTTCTAACAATAGAATATGTATTTACCTCTCCAGTGAAAAAATTGTTAACGACTTTATATCTACTAACAATGGAATTATCACAGTTAACCATCAACGTATTCAAGCACGAAAATTGTTAATCCCAAATATACGATTGATTATATCTAATGTGTGTCCCTCCATACCACATAACATCATCGAAGCTGAGCTTGAGAACATTGGACTGAACTTGGAAACTCGGTTGAACTTCCTAAAGATTGGCACACCAAATCCGAAATATAAGCACATTTATAGTTTTCGTAGACACACATACATCACTCCCCCAGGTCAAACTGTAATACCCGAATTTTTGGACATCAACTATGATAGCACATCTTACCGAATATTTCTCTCTTTAGACAACATCTGCTTTACTTGTAAACAACCTGGTCATACAGCGAATAATTGTTCTCACTCTAAAATACTTCCAAATATGGTATTGATCGACCCAACATCCCAATCTCCGGCATCTACAAATAATGTCAAACCTACAAATATCCCTACTCTTGCACATTCACCATCAAGCTGTATTTCTAGTCAAGAAAACCTGATGGATGCTAATGTAATAGAATGCTCTACCAACCGTATAAGTATACCAAATTCAGATCTGGAGCCAGCACCAGAACAATCGCAAAGACAATCAAACTTATCACTTGACTTTCCGGATCAGTCAGAACAAACTAAGACGCTGTCTGTGGCCTGTAAACGTCAAATTTCTACCTCACCTGATTTAGAGAACCAAACTTCTAATGAAGAAATGTTTAGACGTCCAAAACCTTCAAAAAAATCTAAAACAAAGAAAAATGCGGAAGAAATAACTCACATTTTAGAACCTATAAAAGATCTCCTAATAACTTTCAGACCGCCAAATTTTATGAACCATACTGAATTATGTGATTTTATAATTAACGCATCTGGGTCTGAACATGTTGCAAGCATAGCAAAAAATTACACCAACGACTTCTCCAATTTGAAAAATCTACTAACATTTGTTCATAAAAACATCGAAAATACATCTTTAAAAAATAATATAACACGAATAAAGAAAAAATTGACTGAAGATGCTGACCTAACATCAACAGACGAAGAAAGCGATATATCTTCAAAATCTTCACATTCTGGTTTTACAAAATAGAATAATGGCTAACTCAAATTTCATTCTTCAGTGGAACCTGAACGGTTTCTACACCCACCTACCTAACATACAACTCTTAATCAATGAATTGTCACCCCTAATTATAAGCCTTCAAGAAACTCACTTCAAAGAAAATAAGCTACCCAAACTTAAAAACTACTCAATTTTTTCTAAAAATAGACAAGAGCAAACTATTGCTAGTGGAGGAGTTGCCATGCTAATCAAAAATTCTATTGAAGCCGCATACATCCCTCTAAACACCAATTTGGAGGTAATCGCTATATCAGTAATTCATCATGTTAAGTTAAACATTTGTAATTTTTATCTGCCTCATCCAGATAATCAGTCACTTAATGAACTTCAGAATATAATTGAATCAATTTCTTCTCCAAAAATTATACTCGGGGATTTCAATTGTCACAATGTTGCCTGGGGCTCGCAATCGACCAACAGCAACGGCGACTCTCTATTAAATATTATTAATAACAATAACTTAATCCTTTTAAACTCTGGCAAACCTACGAGGTTTAATGCCTTTAATGGTACCATGTCAGCCTTAGATTTATCTTTCTGCAGTCCCACAATATCATCTTCTTTAACATGGGATACTCTAGATGATCTGCATGACAGCGATCACTTTCCTATAATTATAAACCATACTTCAGATATAATCCGTGATGCAATACCCCCACAAATATGGAAAATAAAATCAGCTGACTGGAATAAATATGCAGATTTGATAGACCTTTTCACGTCAAGCTACACAGCAACATCAAACGTAACTGGTAGCATTACTTCCTTCAATGAAATTATTACGAAAGCAGCTATTGAAGCAATAGGAAAAACAAAAATTATCAAAAAGCGTCCTGTTCCATGGTGGAACCCGGAAGTAGCAGAAGCAATAAAAATCACTAAACATGCGTTTAACCAATATAAAAGGCTTAAATCAGTGGAGAAACTTAACGACTTCAATAGATGTAGAGCAAAATCCAGATACTTGATTAAGAAATACAAGAAACAAAGTTGGATTTCGTACGTATCTACAATAAACTCATCTACACCACTTAATATGGTTTGGGATAAAATTAGAAGAATAAAAGGATCAAATTCAATCAAACACATGAATAACCTTAATCACAACAACAAAATAATATCTGACAATCAAGAAATAACAGAGGTTTTAGCTGAAACCTACGAACAAAATAGCAGTGACGCTAATTACACAGAAGCCTTTAAAGAGCATAAAATGAGAACTGAGCTAGTAGACGTATTAATACGCGACGATGACAGCTATCTAAATGTACCTATATCATTTCAAGAAGTTGAAGAAAGCCTCAACACTACAAAAAACACTGCAGCGGGACCAGACGAAATACCTCCAATATTTCTACACAAACTGCCTTTTCGAGCCAAATTAATTTTAACCGATCTTTTTAATCTGATATTTTCTTCCCAAAACTTTCCTCTTTTATGGAGAGAAGCCATAATAATACCAATTTTAAAAGAAAACAAACCAAAAGCTCTTCCTACCTCGTATCGTCCTATCTCATTGACATGCAGTATGTGCAAGATACTTGAAAAAATTTTAACTAACCGACTCAAATGGCACTTAGAGAAACTAAATTATTTTAGTTCTATACAAAGTGGTTACAGAAAAGGTAGATCAACAACAGATAACATCGTTCTCTTAGAAACGGAACTCCAAGAAGCCTTTATGTATAACCAACACCTCGTTGCAATTTTTTTTGACATTAATAAAGCCTTTGACACAACTTGGAGATACCATATAATGAAAACCTTGGGGGATTTAAGTATACAAGGCAAAATGTTGGCATTTATAAAAAATTTTCTTACTAACAGAACTATCCAGGTCAGAACAAATGGCAAACTATCGAGTAAAAAGATAATCCAAAACGGAATTCCACAAGGCGCAATATTAAGTCCTATCTTATTTTTAATTGCGATAAACAGTTTAGCAAATCAATTTAATTTACCAGTAAAAGCGAGTCTTTACGCAGATGATCTACTAATTTACACAAAAAGTAAAGACTTAGATTTATCCAAAGATATTTTACAAAATTACCTCAACAAATTAGAAAACTGGTCCAGTACAACTGGTTTAACCTTCTCCTCGACAAAAACCCACGTTATAGTTTTTAGGAAAAAAGGCCAAGCCAACATTAGTCTACATCTGAATGGGAAACAATTAGAGCAGAAGGAAAGTGTAAGATTCCTAGGAGTTACTTTTGACTATCAGCTGAAATGGATAATGCACATTAATAACCTCCTTAAAATTTGCCAGTCGAGAATAAACATACTTAAAGTCCTATCAAATCATTCCTGGGGAGCCGACACCAAAATACTGATTAACCTGTATCAGTCAATTATTAGAAGTAAACTTGACTATGGGAGCATTTGCTACAGCTCAGCCAACAGCACTCTTTTACACAAATTAGATATTATACAGACCAGTTCTCTAAGAATAGTCTCAGGAGCTTTCAGAACAAGTCCTGTTAGTAGCCTCCAAGTTATCACATCACAACCCCCTTTATATCTAAGACGTCTATATCTATCTTTATGCTATGCATCTAGAGTTTCGGTTCTAAAAAACAACAATCCTTCTTTTTTAACAATATTTCATGGTACAAATACCATCCCAGACACCCAGAAAAAATACTTACCATTTTATGAAAGGTTAAAAAGATCATATTTCAATATTGATCAATTCCAACTGTCTTTACCATTATGTCATGAAACTCCTCCTTGGATAATTCAAATACCAGCAGTCAACTTCTCATTAGCAAATCAGCCCAAACACTCTACCAGTGACCACATATTCAAATTAAAATATTATGATCTCATTTCTAAATTCACCAGTTATGATCATATTTTCACGGATGCATCTAAATCAGAAAACGGAATTGCATCGGCATTCTTACAAGATACTAACAGTTATGCAATCAGACTAAATCCTCACTGTTCAGTATATACAGGAGAGTTACTCGCTATACTTGAAGCTTTGAGAAGCTACAAACAACCAAACAAAAACTTATTAATAATATCGGACTCCTACAGTGCTCTCGTAGGAATAAAATAACTATTTCCCACTCACCAAATACTTTTAAATATCAAAGAAGAACTTTACAGACTCCAGAAAACACACTTTAAAGTAGAGTTCCTGTGGGTTCCTACTCATGTAGGCATACCATCCAATGAAAAAGTCGATGAAATCGCACGACTTTCTGTAAGCAACGATAATCTACCATATTTTGGAAACATTCCAGTTGCCGATTTCAAACCAGTTATAAAGGATTTTGTATGGAATATCTGGCAAAAAAGATGGGAAGAAACCAATCCGCTACTTAAAGAAATCATGCCATCAGTAAAATCCAGACTGACACTTCCACAGAACAGAAAAGACCAGGTTGTTTTAAACAGGTTAAGAATAGGACATTCAGCCATCACACACCAGCATTTATTTAATAAAGAACCACCAAAGCAGTGTTTAATATGCGATATGCCTCTAACCATAAAACATATACTGTTGGATTGTGCAAATTTTAGTGTTAGAAGAACAGTTAACAATATCCCACCTAGTTTGAAACGCGCATTGAGTGAAAACTGTGAAAAAGTGCTCAAATTTCTAAAAGACTCCAACCTCTATTTCAAAATATAAGAACTATTGTATGTTTTTTTTTTTTCATGTAATCACACTTTGTCCCCGCTCATAACCCTAGAGGTTGATGCGGTAAAATAAAAAAAAAAAAACCAATGCATTTTCGACTCAAATTTTGAAATTTTGCATGTAGAACTCAAATCCTTTAAATTAAATCTTTTAGAAGCCCTTGAGATTAACAACAATAAATATTCAGGTAATCTTTTCAACGACCAAATAGATATCAATCATTCTCCCTTATTAAATTTTTTTACCTAGAAGAGGGTGATGGTTGTGAATGAATTTCCAACAAAATAGCGTTTAGGGTCCTACATATTTTCTACCACAAGATGTCATGCAAGCAGAAATGCAAATGTTACTTTTATAGTTCAGCGATAACTTTTGCAGGTTATAAAGCTTATATCTCGTTATCATTCTTCTGAATTTATTTTGCGTTGTTTGGTTGCTGTCGTTTCGCCAATCATCCTGTCGGCTTCTTCAGAGCTTGGTAACAGTTCCCGTGTTACCATTACCAAGCTCTGACGAAGACGGCAGGATGATCGGCGAAATGTCAGCAACCACAAAAATCCAATCGAAGCAGGAGAAACCTAGAAGAACTATATTGTGTCATATTTTGTTTTAGGATACAAACCTACTAAATGTAGCCCATACAGCGTTGATGGAGGCTCAGCTATCACTTTAGATATTAAAATCGTGCCGAAAAACTTATCTAGAGAGAAACTTCAAGATAAACCTGTAACCGAAATAATTCTTGAGAACGTCGAGGATGTCGAAAATATGGAATCTCCATTGTGCACTAAAACTCCTACCCGTTCCGGCCCCTCTCATAATGTTAGAAAAAGGAAGAATCCAACACAGGAATACATGAATATTAAGAAAAACGTTTTGCAAAGAAGAGAAGAGTTGCTGGAGGAGTCACATACAGAGAAACTGAAAAGTAATGAAAAAAAGGAACTTCATAATGCAGAGAATCTAGGACTGATGAAAAAAAAGTTGGAGCTAGAATAAAGGAAAATCAAAGTACTTGGAAACTACCTGGCCTTGAAAAGTCAAGAAAAAGATTAGTATGGAAGAGAGAAGCATAATTATTGACATATTTTGAGTCAAATAAGCTATTTTGTAAAAATTAAATAGCTACATTTTTGATAAAAGTTAAGAGTTACGTAAGTGCTGCATTTATTGCCTAATTTCCTATGTCAAGTATTTAATTTAAAACAGTAATTTTCTTTGTATTAGATAGGCGAGTATAACTTACGTTTGTTATTTAGTTGGTGAATATTTTTGCTAGAAATAAAACAAAATAACAATTAACAAAATATTTTTATTTACCTATCTGTGGCATTAAAAATCTAAACTAATAAGTGGAAATATAGTACCTAACTTGTACCTGTAAAATATCTGTACAGGGTGCTTCAAAAAGGTTTACTTGTTCCTGCATTCTTCACTCTGAAACACTGTCTAATTATCCAAACATTTCCTAAAATAATAGTTGTCTCCTATTAACACCCTCAAGATGATCTGGTATAGGATTTATTCCTATGTTTTGAATAGCTGGTACTTCTGAAATTTCTATGTTAAGATCATCTAAATTGATGCAAATGTTGTGAAAAACACAAGCACAAATAACACATGCAACTATAAAGTCTATATTGAAATAATCGAACCCATACAGAAGTCGTCTAAACCGACTTTTTATTGGGCCAAAGGAGTGTTCTATGGCAATTCTTGTAGAAGAATGCCTCTTATTGAAGTATATGTGGTTGTATGTTAAATGACCGTTATCTTTAAATGGGGGAATCAGCCATGGAAGCACAGGCTAAGCTGAATCTCCTAGTAAAAAGAGATTCTCTAAGTTTAAGTTTCCCTCTTCCGCTCTTCTATATAGATTTGATTTTCGAAGCACCCTTCCGTCATGTTGCGACCCAGCCTCTCCACAAAATATCTCAGTAAAACATTTTTCATTGTCACAAACTGCTTGGATTACTATGCTTTGATAGCCTTTTCTATTGTAAAAAGCCTATTGATAATTTGCTGGCCTTTTAATTTTGATATGGCTTCCATCTATGGCTCCAATGACACCATGTATGTGGCCTTTGTTATAAAATACTGCTTCTATATGCTGTATTGAGTCTTCTTCTGAAGGTCATTTAATTTAGTCCTTGCTATTAAGTACAAAATATTCATCAATTTTTTCATAGCCACATATGCAGAGCTTTTACAAACATCAAACCTATCTGAAACTTGCCTAAATGTCTCTGTATTGGCTAAGTACCAAATAATTGAAAGGATGGCTTTTTTTGGAGTAACTGGTTTTCTGCCATAGGTATGTTCAGGTGAAACATGGGCTAATGAAATGTTTCCTACAAATGGATAAGCATAAATTACATGTGTACAGATATTTTGTTTTCAACAAACCAATAAAATAATCGACGGTTGTCCTTTCCATACGAAAATGTTCTTGAAAATCAATCTCATCATACCTGGCTACAACACTTTCAACAAAATTTTCTGAGCTAATATGACTTCTTCTACCCACCAAGATATTTTCCTCAAGAGAAGACTCCGAATCTGATTGGTCTGTTTTATCGCTGGAAGTACTGGAACTGGATGATGATGAATCTTCATAGAGTAATTCCTAAAAACAAGTTATTATATATAAATAGGTATTTTAAAATAAAAAATGCATGTAAAATACACTTATTAATTACTTTATTATTCACGTAGTTATTAAAATAATCGATTTTAAATTAAAATTCATAAAGGTACACCTTCTTCAGGACCTTCGTACAAATATATGTTGTTCCAAATGTGGATCCAGTAAATCCATTTTCTGAGCTACTAGTTTCCTGATTTTATTGGTAATTTTAATTAACCTTCTAAATTGAAAGTTCTAATTCAATAAATTTTTGATTTATTAATTTGTTTACCTTTTCATCTTTGTTTGTGTGCAAATGCGCTTGCGCCGATTGCAGCGTTTGAAAAGTGCGTTCGAACAATTCTGCTCAGCTAAGAATTCTGTAGTTAGCTAAGCTAAGCCGGGGGATAGAAAAAAAGCAACTAATATTTCACAAAAATCAATCTCGAGAAAAAGGTTTGATATTAAATAAACTAGTTGCTGATAATTATCAATAAGGAGGATCCGAAGTTTGGCATTCGAAGTCTAGTAATAAAGACGGGTCTAAACAAGGAACCCTAGCATAAGAGGAGGACACACACAATAGATCTGCAAAGGTCGTAGAGGCTCTTAGTAGCATATAAGCCTCATATTTATCTTATCTAATCTTAACCACCTACTTAACTGTTTCGCATAAATTTAGAAGCACCCCGTATGTAGAATAATAATACGAAATACCTATATGTTGCCCAGTATGTTGTCTGATTGTGAACTCAACCTTTTTACGTTTTAGTATAAGTTTAACGTATGTGGTAAAAATTTAATTTTAGAGACTTATTTCTCAGCTAAACGGTAAGCTGTAGTATTTTTCAATACACATGAAAAGGCAATTTTCTTTTACCTAGCAGATATATTCTGAACAAAAATTAATAGTGACAGAATCGATAACCTCTCAACTTCGAGAACTTCAATACTTTGAGGATATTACCCGCGATACATCTGATAGTTTCTTTTTTGAAGAAAAATGTCTTCCTGAATCGTTCTCGTCAAGCACCGAGAAAAAAAATCGAATCAATTTCGTTAAAGGCGTATATCAGAACAACGTATGTGTCTACTAAATCATCGCCTCGGCTTTATATCCTCGTTACAAAAGTGAATAGCCTGTCTGGGTTCGTATCGTAGCCCGTTTGCGGATACCGAAACGCGGAATTGAAATATTGAAAACTACACGAAATATTAGTTTATGCCGTTACTGCGCTTTTTTGCTAAATATTCGGAGGAAGCGAAGCTTGTTTTTATTGTGGAATTAATTGGACTGAACGTTGTGTTAACTTCAGTAAAGTTAAAGTAAACTTTGTATCTTTGGTAAATTTAACAACAATCTTTTTTAATATTTTTATTTCAGTAGCGTTCTAGCTACCGTTATCAACAATAATTGAGTTTTTTTATTTGGTTTTTTGTTCCTAGCTATCTGACAACCGCACTGCCAGCTGGGTAGCCCAGCAGCTCCCAGATAATAGCCTTTAGGATACCTTGAACCCGGCTAGAAAGTCCCAAGTAAACCCACGGCGATACGATGAGATTGACAAGCAGAAAAGACAGACGGATAGGTTATTGGCAAACTTCACCTCGAATCCAGTCTTGGCAAACATGTCCTGGACGATGGTCTCCTCTCGCTGCCCCCAAACGAAAAGGGTTGGTGTGCAAAGATCCGGACTTTGCACAAAGTGGTATTGGAGACTTCTTCAGTCCTTCGGTTCATTTCCCTCGGTACAACTCCCTCTTCAAATAGCATTGTTAATAGAACAATTAACGTTAGTACCGATGAGGGTAATGTCCCAGCGTTCCGTCGTGGCCCGTATACCTAGTTCATATGTCCCCTCAGCACTACCCTTTTCTTGTGTTCATTGGTTGGGTAAGATAATCACATGCACATGCGAAGAGAACAAAAACAATTAGCATGTTCCTCAGGGGCAGTTGCACACGGCTTAATTAGAAGCTGGGTTACATCTACCAATACAGTTGTGTATCATTGTCCAAGGTCGGCAGAAGGCATTAGCCATCGAAATTTGACTTGGCAAACATGTCAAGGACGATGATCTCTCTGTCCCAAAAAGAAGAGAGTTGGTGTGTATAGACACGCACTTCGCACAAAGAGGTATTGGAAATTTGTTCAGTTCCTCAATACTAGTCCCTCTTCAAATCGGATCGTGCAAAGAACAATTATTAACGTTATCATTGATGGGGGTAATGCCTCAGCGTTCCGTCATGGCCCGTATACCTCGTTCATGTGTCTCCCCAGCACTATCCTCTGCTTGTGTTCATTGGTCCGGAACATGCGAAGAGAACAAAAACAATTCGCATGTCCATAAGGGTCAGTTGCGCCCGGTTTAATTAGAATCTGGGCTACAATCTACCGATACAGCTGTAGGGTTTGTAACATGTCTATCGACCTGTTTCGATTTTACAGAATAAATCCTTTTAATTAGCGCTCGTCGTCACTAGCCACATTCAATTATAGTTCTGTGATCCCAAACTCTTCTACCCTGACCGTAAGACAATTGACGTCTGCCAACGGACGCTTCCATTTTTTGCACAACGCCAAGTGAAACACCCCTTTTTGTTATCGACCGCCTAAGAGGGCAGATCATCTTTCGCTATCTCTCATATCTCAAGTATCTATCTTAGGAATTTTGCTGTGGTAAGTTCAAAATCATAATTCATAATTAATAAGCTTTTTCTAAAGTACTGTCTGATATAATTTTCGTATGCATTCTTTATTTTTTTACAGAGATAGACGAAATTAAATTCAACACGTGGTCATAAACTGTTCTTTTATACTAATGTGGTAGTTTTAAGCCAAATATTCTTTTATAATTCACTGTTTTACTTTCATACAAACATTTTCAAGCTTTTTCAGTTGCGAAATAACTCTTTTAATTATAAAATAACACTTTTATAAACCGCTAACCTATAAAATATTCTTTCGTAACGCCAGTGCCGGTTTCATATATTTCCTAAGCACGATATTTTTTCATATAACTAAATAAATAACTTTTTGCTATTATCAGTTTCTTTCGGATCATTAGTATATTTTTTTAATTTAGCCGATAATTGCTATTTTTACTGTTTTAACATGGAACATATAATGTTGGAAAGCTTTCAGTAAATTAAATTAATTCAATTTTTTGACTTTCAAATAACTGCCTTCCTTTTGTTTAACCTGAAAAGCTGACCAACATGATGTGCCATTACATTCAAGTTCCTACATATCCCTGATCCACCTGTACTTCTAGGTAAGCACAGCCCCTAGGCGAGAATATAAGCCAAGAATATAACCCTAGGCGAGAATATAAGCCAAGAATATAACCCTAGGCTAGGATATAACTCAAGAATATAACGCCGAGGATATAAACCCAAGAATATAACCCTAGGCTAGAATATAACCCCAAGAATATAGCCTAGAATACAAACCGAGGATAGAACCCCAAAATACCGCCTTAGAACAGAACACAACAGTTCAGATCAAGACCTGACTTCTTCTCCAGGAAACCACTTCATCTAAGAGCTAAGTACCTATAAAAGTACAAATTCCTGTTCATTTCCTGTGGCAGAATAAATTGTAAATTTGTTTTTAATTCTTTTTTTATTAGAAATCCTCAACTATAAAAGTTGAGGGAGATATCGCCCGGGGTAATTTTTAGTAGTTTTTATTATTAACTTATTTCAATTTTGCAAGGCGTGTCTACCTTTTCCGCCTTAGTTTTTTGTAGTTTTTATCGTTAAAAAGGTAGTGGCGCCCTCAATTTTTACAACCTTCCTGTAGCACTTGTGCAGCATGAACTTGGGGTCGAATCACCCTTGAGAGGAGTCTCTAGCCGGAGCCCTTCGAGCTGGTGCCCTGTGAGGTACAGCATTTACCGTTACAAATTGGCACCTTTACCGTTACAGGTTTGTCCTTCAAGTTGAGGTGTTTGACTTCTTTGGTTTCTCCGTTGGATGCTTTATTTTGGGCTTGTACACGTTTAAATTTCACTCCCTTTGTCAGCTTGCTCTTGTCACTTTTTAATTTCTCTTCACCCAGTGGAAGTGGTATAAGGTGTTCCTTTTTACTTCTCTATGTAATATTTGTAATAATAGGTTTCGATTAGGGCACGAAATAGTTCAAGGTGCCAAGTATTAGTGCCTTTACCCTATCTTTAATATGTAAGAAAACAAAATATCGAAGGAATGCGTAAATAAAATAATGGCAAACGTGATGCGATCGACATTCGATGACAGACGGAGTTTATGGATCATATCTACGTATGCTTTTATCTAAATTGAATCGCTGTTGATGCTACTTTGGCTGTAAAGTTGTATCATGTGGAATAACATTTTTTTCTCCTGAATATGTTGATTGCGTCGGTCTTTTTTTCATTAAATTTCTCGTTCAAGACGGCAAAAAGATTCAACATACACGAGAACAATTTTATCAACCAACTGGAAAAAAAATTGACTTAAAAAGAATTTCAATTTTTCTCTCTTTTTGAATGTAATCTGTAGAAGCTTCTTACTTACTTTTTATTGTTATTTCTCGTTGCGGAAGCCGAAGGGCATCATATATCTCTTTCGATGACAGGTGTGAGTGTTGTTAAGGGAAGTGTCCGACCTCGATCTAATTGGAATCCAGTCACATCTCTTGATGGTATTAGAGGAACAAACAAAGCTCACTGTGCCGTTGAAGGTGGAAATTGCGGTAACAGCTAATGGGATTATTTGATTTATACGTCACCATTATGTGAAAAAGTTGCTTGGGCTCAGAGTTAGTTGGTCTTGCCGGTTAGTCTTTCATTTTTGTTACCCTTCTTCTTTTTCCTTTTCTCCCATCTTCTATTTGTGGTGGAACTACATGTTTTTTGTTAACAGCTTCTAATTTTGTCGATACGTGAGGTGTTTTATAAGTAGTTCTAATAAGTTATTTTGGTTTTAAAAAAGTAGTCCAAATTCAGTGTCTTACTATTTTTGCAGGGAATACAAACTATTAGTTATTCCTTCTATTTCTACAAAAATATCCTAAAAACAGTGTTTCCTACGTTTAAATAAGAGAATTACGTACACAAAACAATATTTCATACGATAATAATTATATTTTCGAGTGCATCAGAACATGTACCAATAGTTATACGATATTTTCAGTGTACTTGTATATATTTTCAATCATAGTAAGCAGGCTACGTTGAGATTTTACTGGTAATAAATCGAAGAAAAGATAAAAGATAATGGTAGCTTGTGTGTACGCTTTACCGAAGAAATCTTTGATAGGTAATCGAGAAATAATGGGATACTTCAAAAATTATTAGAATTTATTGGTTTGCTTTATAACCCGATAGTGATATCGTTTTGAAGGTTTGTATTGATGTCGGTTATTGATTTTAGCTACTATTTTCTGATTTATTAAAATGTTCAATGCATGAATAAATAAATATATCAAGTTCATTTTTCTTTCGACCAAGAGTTACAGAAATCGATATTTACAATGATGCATAGAAAGCTAATATGAATATGGTTATGATATCATACATTACATTGTTGTCACCCCAACGAGGCACTAGACAAATAAAATTAGATTCCTTGAATTTTTTGTTATATTGTTGCGGACTTCTAATAGATATTATTATAACTTAGATTTGTAAAAGCTTCATTCAATTTGAAATTCCAATTTTCCTAAACTAAATTGTACTTTTAGCTAAATACCGTACTGTATAAGTCGGAAGAGTTTTTAAAAAGATTTTTTTTTAAATACAATGTTACAAATATGAACTTTACAATTGGTATGACAAAATAAGAATGACCTGAATTACAATTTTCTGCAATTTATATGCTGACAGTGCACCGAGTAATACCTTTATGGTGAAATATAGGGTGGAGGTCCTACCATAACTCCTCCCTCATTAGAGAAAGACTTCGGGTTTCACAGGAGAAGGCTTTTCTTGGGGCTCACGGTACTTCTTGAAGGTTTCCTTAAGTTTACAGGTCCACAGTAGGTACGCTGCTGCAGTTAATATTAGAATAATTATAAAGGTCTATTGTATCCAATCAATTGATTTTAAATTTTCATTATCTTCTATTGATAATGGATTGGTTGCTGCTAGATTGTTTTGAAGTGTGTGGATGTTTTCTAATGGGATATTTTCAATGGTCAAAGGTTTTTGTTCCAGGATTCTATTGGACTTGAAGTTGTCGATTTCAATGATTGGAAGTATTAATGGTTGGCCAAATCTTGTAGTTTCTTTGTTTCTAAATTTGTAGTTTTGGTACTCGATGCTGCAATTCTTGGAAATCTGTATTAAGGATTTGTCACTAATGGTGAGCAAATTCTCGTCTGGACAGTTGGTTTTTATTTTTAATTTTTCACTTGTGATGACGATCAGATATTCATCATTGATTTTATTGAGTATCTGCGAAGGATGCTTATTAGGCACGTGCACACATGTCGTTTTAATGTCTTGAATAAGGTCTTTGATACTGTCTTTAGTTTCCACGTTTAGTTGCACTTGAGGACAGATTAAATTTTTCCGAGTAGGGTACACAGGTCGTCCATGTACTGGTGGATTTCTTCATTTAAAGCCAAAAAAGGTTTTTTGGGTATAATTATTGCGTCACTTTTGGTAGGGATAGGATAAAGGTGGTAGTATTTAAATACATTGGGATGAATACGGGAAAATTCTTTGGCAAATATATTATCAGTAGTGAAATAACAGGTTGCATGAATTACTGAATACCATGAATTAATATCTAGATCTAATATTTCGGTGCTTTTGTAATTATCATTCAATTCCTTTAAAA
Source organism: Lochmaea crataegi (assembly GCA_947563755.1). Taxonomy (NCBI): domain Eukaryota; kingdom Metazoa; phylum Arthropoda; class Insecta; order Coleoptera; family Chrysomelidae; genus Lochmaea; species Lochmaea crataegi. The sequence goes on from OX387422.1 coordinate 128,131,122, forward strand.
TCTTTTTTAAATTTTGATGTGTCAAAATATCTGGGTGTATTATATGTAACTTAGCAAACGTAATGGCGTTCTCAAGGTTTTCGATAAGTGTGTTAATAGTATTGGCATTATTACTATTTCGTCATGAAACGTTATATCATGAGATGTTTGAATCTGGAAATTTTCACGTTTTTTTAAATTAGGGTAAAAACGTTGAGCAATTTCAGAATTAATTAGACTACGTGAACTACCTGTATCTACTTTAAAATTTTAAGTTTAATTGGGGTACATAAATAGATGGTAGTTCGGTTTCAAATTAATGATTGATTTTTATCACAGTTATTGCTTTATTGTTGTTACGTTGTGAAAATTTATACCACCTGTAAACATATCGGATTGATATTCGTTGTAATCGGTTTCTATGTTATAGAGTTCGGGGTGAGTAAAATTTTTGGGACCAGTACTTTGGAAATGATTTCTATTGGGGTTATGTCTTTGAACAGAAGGATTTCTGGTAGAAATGGACATTGGTTCAGGATTGGCCCGTAGGTTTGAATACATTGGTTCGGGGTCCAAAAACTTGACGATTAGTGAAATATTTGGGAGCAGGCATATTCTGTCTTGCCTGAATAATAATGGGTTGTGAGGGAAAGTTGCTATTTTGACTATAAGATTCAGTATGATTATAATTTTGGAAATTCTGATTTGAATATTGATTAGATTTCGGATATTGGTGGTTTTGATAATTTCCTAATCTAACCAAATCTTGTGTAAAGTGTTAAACCTCGAATAAAAGTTTTTAGAGATAATTCATCGTAATTTTTAATTCGGAATGTGCGTTCCTCTACACTTAAATCAATTGATAATAATTTTGAAGCAATAGAACTAGCTTTTTGAATTATTTGCCCAAATGTGAAAAATGATTCATTTCTAAAAGGTGTCATAATTTTTATATCTTGAACAACACAGGTTTCTTTGATCTCCAAAACTAAGCCTAAGTGAAGTTTTTAGATCGTTCCAAGCCCTAATTTCGGGTCTAGAACCTTCCAACATAAGAGCATTGCCAGATGATGGCTCTTAAAAGAAAGCTCATTAGGATTTTGTATATTTTTGTATTGATTTATGGGACTATCACAATGTTCCAAAAATATTTTTAAAGTGCCACTATCACCGTTAAAATTAGGTATTGTATCAATATATAATTTCATTAATTGATAATTTACAGGGGCATCGTTATTTGGCATTGTGTTATTTTGTAATGATAGATTATTTACTATATTAATTAATTCCTCAATTTTTGTGAATTGTTAAAACTTCAATAAAATTTATGTTCTGGTTTTCTTGACACTAAGTTCAAAATATTATATCCACTAATATTTTAAAGCGGAAAAAAAATAAAAATGTGAATTTCTATATGATTTAGTTACTCACACCTGATTCAAAATTTTGCCATAAGAACAGTTGTAATAAATTAAAATAATAAAGGAAGGATAATAGGATGGCTCACCCAATTTCCAAGTCTTCTTTCATAGTGCTGGGACGTATTCTTCGCCTTGACACTCACAAGGAAGTCTTTAAGTCCTTTTTTTTTCGAAAAAAAACTGTAAGGTTCATTTCACAAAGAATTGAAATTTACGACGGTTCACGTTATGCACACGAAAAACGTCTCGAAACTATCCCACTGACTGCGCCAATTACCGTACTGTATAAGTCGGGAGAGTTTTTAAAAAGATTTTTTTTTAATTACAATGTCACAAATATGAACTTTACAATTGGTATGACAAAATAATAATGACCTGAATTACAATGTTTCGCAATTTATTGCTGACAGTGCACCGCTCCCTTATGGTGTAATATAGGGTGGAGGTCCTACCATAACTAGCTACATGTGGTGAGTAGGATTTTTCAGCTGCAGCTCACAAGAGCCTATTGTTTCTCACGCCTATTAATAGTTAACCAAACAAGTTCTGCTTCTCAACAAAGTCGATAACTTCATTTGGTGAATGATATTCCAGGTCTGAGGACTAAAGAAGAAGACCCTGCCAAACATCAGAAACTCACGACGATGCAGGCACAAAGTATATGCTCTGTTCGATTTACTGCATATTTTGAAATTAATACAATTAAAGAAATAGCCACATCAAACGGCTATCCCTTACATGTAATAAATAAATTAATTGATAAAAAAGAGAAACAGTGACATTACAACTAATATTTCCTGAAAAAATGCAAAATTACAAAACCATCACATATGCTGGTGATATTTCAAAGATAATATCTTTAGCAACAAATACAAAAATCGCTTGTTAAACAGAAAGCAATGTAAGTAAAGAATTGTTAAATGTAAAAACAAAAATATCCCCATTAAAAAAGTCAGGGATATATAAACTTAAATGTCCAGAATGTAATGCTGTCTATATTGGTCAAACCAGTAGAAAAATGAAATAAAACACTATGCACACTTACGAGCATACAGATTAAAACAAATTGATAAATCCTATTACGCAAAACTTCTACTTGACACCAAACATTCATTAACACCTAACACAGAACTGAGAATTAGCAGTAGAAAAACTCAGTTAATCTATTAAGTAAAACAAGATATAAAACGGAAAGAGATGTTCTTACTGTTAACATATTCAACTTTCTGACAGCGAGCGTCATCTGTCATTGGTCGAGGTCAGTGTTGACAAACACAAGGTGAAAATAGAAATGAAGTATTGCACATCAACAAGAACTAGAAGTACTACATATTTGTGATAAGAAACGAGAAATAGATTTCCTTGTAATTAGAAGACACTTAAGAGATCCATAATATGAAGTGGTCAATCAATAGATGAATCTAGGGAGCTATCCACTATTAAACTGACTTCTTAAGTAACAATTGTAAAGATCAATAGTTTTCCTTGGTTTCCTATATCATTGCACAGTTATACTGATCTTAAATGGGAAAAATATATCCAGGATATCCCCATAGGGTTAATAATACCTAAGCTTGTATATTTGTATATTAAGTCAATCACAAGCTAGGTCACTATTTGGTTTAGCCAAAACATTAAACACCAGGTAGGCATCACATCAAATGTAACTTCTGTCATTCTGACGATGATATGTCAATATCGAAATAATTAACAATATCCTTTCATGATTTTTTCATAAAATAGTGGAATTAATTACAAACGGTTAGCTTCATTTATAACATTAATATGTTCCGATGTTTCACTTTCCAAACAAGGGTGATACGTCGGATCTTCAGGCAGTCCTAGTCCCCTACTCTAGTACTTGTTTGGTAGCATGATTGATACAGGCATTCGAATCAATCGATCCTGGTAAATTTTCCCAGAAGTCTAGCACTCTCCTTGCAAACTAGGTATTTGATATCTTCTTGGCAAAACTTCCAATACATCCTCCCTTACAAAGGAGTCTGCCTTTTCATTGCCAGGAATCTAGACCAGAGACCATTTGTTAAGTATTTCTATTGGGGAGTTTGATACTGAGTTTGACGATACAAGGTACAAGCTAAATGCTTTCAAAGCATCCAGGAAAAATGTTGTCTTATGTGGGAGGTTGGCTTCCTTGAATACAGTGGTATAAGATCCTAAGCAGGTTGATATTTCTGTCTTAGACTCACACTCCTTGATAACAACGTCTAACGTGAGTTCGAAATTCTGTTACTCCGACATAAAGTCCGTGAGCATCTCAATGGATTGAGTTGCTCAGACCCTTAGTATCTCAAGATGCCCCGTTAGATCGCTGGGTTTCAAAGATTAAGCCTGAGTGGGCCTGTAGGCATTTTCCACTACTGACCACAATAGAGGTGATAAAAGTCCTCCTTGAGGATATTATTCTCCGAGGTAGGTGATTATTTTCCAAGTATTCAGCATTGAATAGAGGGTTGGATATCGTCTGCTGTTGCAGCAGTGCTGATTGATTCATATGAGGGGAGTAGGCTGAGCTCTATGAGATAATTCTGGCTTGTTATGTGTTTAGGATATGCCTACAGTAATACTTTTTGGTTCATTTTCCTCACTTTTCCATACTTTTTTACGCTTTCGTTATGATAAAAAATCCAAAAGGTGTAAAAACTAGATGCGTTAATATATTATCAACTGATAAACTAACAATTTCCTACTTGTTGAATGTATTGAGTAATAACAGTAAACAGCTACCCCTGTAGGTGATAATATGAAGTTTAAATTTGAAAAAGCACCTTTACCAAACTATCTCACCCAGAAGCTGTACCGCAACACAAGTGGCCAAACTTTTCCGCAGTATGTAAAATATCCTCTTCATCCGAACGATTTACCATCCTAAACTACCCCCGAACAACTTTGCACTTTATACTGTATCCGAGCTACTATAACGTTATGCCGACGTCGTTAATAAAGGTTGTAGTGTGGGGCAAAAGATTGCTCGAAAGCTGCCATCTGGAATACGAAATTTTATTATTACACCGAGTTTGGGAAGTGTTAAGGATGAACATGTTTATTGTCGAATAAGTGGAATTGTTTGTTTTATTAATTAGAATGTAATTTTTAGTGGAATGAGTTTCATTAGAAGAAGAATTTAAAATTGTTTTGTACCGGGTGTCTGATTAAGAGAGGTAACCCGCTGTTTCTCAGAAACTATTTATTGTACAGCTTAGAGGAAGAAATCGGTATTACAAACTCGCAACTGCTGGAGATTATTTTCAAGTTTGCTACTCCACCGCTAGAGGGCGAAAACGTCATTTTTCTATAATAGTTGTACCGTTAGTACCACAAAATTTAAAAAGTCGTAATAGTACAGTCATTAGGTTCGAAAAAAAGCGGTTACCTGGAAAGTTTTCCGGGAGTTTTGAAAATTGGTAATTTTATAGATACGGATGTGCTCTTTTCGAATTTCAACTTTGCCACCCAGTATCTTGGAAAAATTGGAAAAATAGCACACAATAGCAGTTTTTTGATAATATCTCCTTTCCTACTCATTTTATGATAAAAATATTTATATAGGTACAAAATTGTACTAGGGAAAATTTTCTACAATGTATTTATTCACAATATTTTTTTTTGAAAATCAATAGTTTTGGCGTAGGAGCACCGCAAAGTATACTCCAATATGCGTTTTGGCTAAAAAATTCAGTTCCACACAACCTTGAGGTAGAGTAAGTTTTTTATACCGTTATGTAATGCCCAATTTTGAGGTTTAGCGCAATCTTCTTCACTTTGTTGTTCATGATGGACCAGGCGTTGCAAGCTGCTAGAGGTGAAGAACGCTTCCTTCTAACTTCGGTTACAGTAATGTGAAAAGTAAGCATGTCTTTAAACGACTATAAATATGCATGCATATAGCCCGTTCAGTACAAAAACCGTTGCACGTCATCAAAGTGTCGAAAAAGAGACGTTCGTTTATATCATGTCATTCGATTGCTGCTGTCAATCATCTGTCAATCACTATGTTAAGCCTCTCTAAACTCAATAAATATTGAAATTCGTAGGTCGCATTGTATCAAAGAATATAAATATATGTTTAAAGAAAGGTATCGTAATTAATTTCATATCAAATACAGCTCGTAGGTTAATTAAATATTAAACTCAAACTAACGTCAGTCTTAATAAAAACTTTTTATGTTGGCAAAAATGCGCGCTGTTGCCGCGATTAAAATGGTTTACTTCTGATACTATTTACAGCGTTTATGAAGAAAGTATGTATAAGTTCAATATTATACCCAATCAACTGTATTTATTATATTCTGTTACATTATTCTTAATACTTGGCAATTATACATGGACATTTTTTTATAGATAATCATGTCACTTTAGGAATGTTACTGCAGTAATTGAAGGAAGAACAATAATTATTAAATGTAGAATGTTCCTGAGTAGTTTACTAAAATATGATACATCCACAAAGAGGACTTATGGAACTTTCAACAAAAATAAACCACTGTATACATTTGTTTTTATTAATAAATCCTGAATTTTCCAAAATGGTGATGTAGGCTGTTCATGTCAAAAGGTATGTTACAATGATTATGTAAAATTTTAGAATGCAAAATTGTTTTTATTCTAGATATTTTGTATTAGGTACATGCTGAGAATGAAAATGGTTATATTGATGGAGCAGAAAGTATATTTTTATATGAATCTCAGTTGAGTTATTATCATGGGAAAATGAATGAAGAACATGTTTTTAAATGGTTTGAAAACCAATTACTTACTATTGAATCTTTCTGAACCTTTAATAAATTATGCTTTTCGATAATATTAGGTTAATGACACAATATAGAATTCAATCAACAAATGTTGAAGCTGAGCTTATTTATATTACAGCCTAGTAAGTAGATACAAACTGTATTTGAACAGTGATATAGCAAATTATATGTTAGAATTCAGAAGACTACACAACTAGTTTAATACATTCAAAATTCTTACTTCAAATTATACCTAATAGACAATAAATGCTGTTCTACTTTTATTTTTACAAAAAAAAAATAATATAGGTATATTTGAAAAGAGAAGAATGGGTTATTTGAATACTGCCCTTTTAATAAATGTTTTTTTCAGAAACAAACCCCCCAACAAAATACATTGTGGATATGATAGAACAGTATAGTCACAAAGTATTACCTACCATCTTTTTAAAAATCCTATTGAGTTAATACTGGCTACTGCCAAGCAAGCCGATAGATGCATTCCAGAAGTTGCGGGTTGGAATTGGTTTGTCCGTGAACCTCTCAAATTTAAAAGATTTCTATTTGACAATTTTTGTTCTACCTTATTTAAAAAAATAGTATTACAAACTTTTCGGTGTAGTAACTGATTTATAAATTTGCAATGTTTCTTTTTAATAAAACAATTCCATAAAAATTGGGGTGGCATTATTTATTATTTTATTTTAATCATGATATTTAAAATAAGTAATTCAGGCAGCATTTTCTAAAGGTAAATGTGTATATCACAAAGTTTTATAAAAACTACAAAGAATTAATTTAATAGTTTTTATTGAATTGAAAGGTCTCATTCGATCAATCATTTATTAGCAATACTTTCAGTTGCGGTAGATGCTGGAGAGCTAAAACAAAATGGTAAATATAAATTTGGATTGATTAGAAGATGATGGGATGATAAATAATTCACCAATATACTGATAATTATAATATGTATTAATTTCAGTGTTACGATTCAGTCAATCATTTGCATATACCTTCACTCGGAGAATAGAATGGATTTGCTCTCCATTTCTGAGCCGTGGTGGTGCTTGCTGCACAATTTTCTTTTGCTATGATCGATGATCATATAAATCAGGATGATTTTCCTTGTTGAGAATGACCTACACACTAAGGCTTCACATCCCGGCTTTTCTAAAAAAATTTAAGATTTATTTCAACAAAATATAAAATAAAATTGCCTACCTTTAAAAAGGAGGTAGATCCAGGTTATCAGAATTTTTTTATTCATAGGATGTCTGTAAACCTTACATCAATCTTTCATATTGTAGTGACAACATTTTAGAAGCCAACATGTACTTAGGTAATTGTAACCTAAAAATTATATTAGATAATATTTTTTCCTTGATACTATATATACATGCATTTTAAATACTAGAATAGTTCCATAACTTCTAACTAATTAAGTGTGTGGTATAAACATACAAATAAAAGTGTTAACTATTCCATACATACCTTTTTAGTGCTAAAAATAATTCCATAGTTTTTAAAATAAGAATTTCTTAGTGCTGTACGGTTAACATACAAATTAAAGTTTTATATGTAACATCTCTGTATGTAACTGAAATAAGTCGAAGTTTCTTTGCACTCAATACCCATCAATAACTAAACCTAACCTAGAATATTTGATAAACTTCATTTGACATATACTAGATTCTCATATTATTTCAAGGGCTTGGCAACATAGTACAGTTATGACAGATGTGACGTGCAACGGTTTTAATACTGAACGGGCTATATAAAAGTACATTCAATATTGCGTCGATACCACTAACAAAAGTAGCAGCACAACATTTATTCCGAACCTATCACCAGGCACAAGAATGTCCTTCAGATAAAAATAAAAATAATCAATTGAAAAGCTTAACATACTTTGGAACACCATCCTTAAAAATCAAATCATTTTTAGAATCTTTAAATATGAATATTTGCTTTAAAACCGATTACAATTTATCTAAATTAATTAAAAATAACAAATCTAAATCCTCAAAATTTAAAAAATCAGGTGTTTATAAATTAAAATGTGGTAACGACAACTGTGACAAAATTTATATAGGTAGAACTTTTAGGAACTTTAAAACTAGAATTTCAGAACACAAACGCAGCTATGACAACAACAAATTAGATTCCAACTTTTCAAATCATCTATTAACAAACCAACACACTTTCGACTCAAATTTTGAAATTTTACATGCAGAACCCAAATCCTTGAAACTAAATCTTTTAGAAGCCCTCGAGATTAACAAAAACAAATATTCAGGTAATCTGCTTAACGACCAAATAGATATCAATCATTCTCCCCTATTAAACCTTTTTACCTAGAAGATGTGATGGTTGAGGAAAAAATTTTCCAGGTACTCTTTTTCAATACCTTTGTAACATTCTTAGAATTCCGTATTTAGGCACTTTTTGTACTTATCCCTATTTAAATATATTATAATACTTTTGTCAGTATCTTGGAATTCCGTATTAAGGCACTATATAAATTAAAAGTTTTTCATTGTAGCTTCACTAGTTTGAAAATGCTACTGTGTAGCGAAACGCGTCACTAATTTTAATTTGAACGTTATTTCAAAATAAAAATGAAGATTTAAACAAATTAAATTGTTTTATTTCATCATTAGTATGGATCTTCATCACGTAAAAGCCTCATCTATTCAATTCTTAATGGCATCTTGGGTAGAACAGTTTTTTCTGAATCCGTACTGTGATGAAGAAAGTAATTTATTTGACTCTAAGAAACATAAGCTTCCCGCAGTCATCCACTTCGATCACACACACACAAGAAATGATTCAGTCGGTTTTGGATAACTTTTTCAAGAATTTTGGCCAAACTGCTAATTATGGAGATAGGCCTGTAATTGGATTTATCTGTTTTATCGCCCTGTTTGTAAATGGGAGTTATTATTGAAATCTTAAAAGCAGATGGAAAATGTCCTTCAGATAATGAGTTGTTGATTATATACGCCATTGGTATAGAAATGTAGTCTTTCACTTTTTTTAGTTGCATTATGATTTCTTTTATTTCATTTTCGTCAATAGGGTGTAAAAATATTGAATGATTACAGATTTTCTTTTTTTTCATTATAGTTTTGGTTTTATTCTATTTTGCTAGCTAGGTTTTTACCAACAGACACAAAGTAATCGTTGAATATGTTGGCTACTTCAAAAAATTCAGTAATTATTTCATTATTATCATTTTTTATTTGTTTTGTTGCTGTTTTTTCAGGGACTGTTAAAAAATCATTTATATTCTTTCAAAGGGTTTTAGTGTTATTGTTATTTTTTTGAATATTATTTCGGTAAAAATCAATCTTTGTTTGGTCAATTTATTTAACAACTTTTTATAATTTCTGTAATTTTCTTTTAATATTGGACTATTTGGATTATGTTTGAGAAGATAGAATAATTTATTTTTTTCATTTATTGAATTTTTAAGACCAGCTGTTATCCAGCTTTTTCGTTTTAGGTTTTGCCGTTTTATTTTTTTTATATTAGGTAGATAGATCTAAACATTTTTTTATTACATTAATACATTTATTAGTTTCAGTTTCCACATTACTGTTTTCAAAGATAATATTACAAGCAATTTTTTGGACTTCGTGCATGAATACAGTTAATTGGGTAATTTCCATAATACAGTTATCTTGGGCTTTTCTCTGTACTGTGGTCCTTCTGAATCAATTTTCCCTAATAGTGAAAGTGGGCAATTTGTTATTTTGGGCCATTATGGGAAATTTTAGTGGTTCTTCCTTCGAGAAGTGAATTAAGCCCGTTATAAACTGTTATTTAAAGAGGAAAACTTGTACTTCGCATTTAAGTGTCTCGACTAACGTCTAGTCGACCCCAAACAGGAATAAAAAATAATATCCCCATTTTCGTTCAGTTTTATTGAATCAGCTTTCCCACTCACCCCTACCAAGTATTTTACAAGGTTGAGGAAAAAGTACTCCAGCAGTTTCTCGTATGCGAGTGTGTAATAAAGATACAGCGGGCTACCTCTCTTAATCAGACACCCTGTACATGAGTCGCTTAATGAGAATTAGTGATAATTATAGACGTAGTCGTAAATACATTTGAATTATATCCAGACCGTAAGATTGCGTATGGTTTTTGGCCCTTTACTAATATTTTCACGGTAAGCAAATGTAGGTCAGGTACACAGTTAAAAATCGCTTCTTCTATAAATACTTTCAAGAGATAGGAAAAATGAGATGAGAAAAGACGCTACATACCTGGATAAAAAATGGAGTGTAAAATTTGAGACAATAAATAAAAAGACAGAGAAAATTTACTTGGAGGAAGTAACAAAATAAATAGAAAAGCTTGAAGATATTTGTTATTAGAATGAAACCAGAGGTTCACTTTGTACGATCTGATAATACCAAATAAATTCAAGTGATGTATATGGGAACAATAATGATTATCTGCATTGTAATTTTCATAAAAATATTAAATCTACGATTCATAAAGAGTTCTTGATGTAAACTGTAAACAGTGTTAGTCAACGAATTAATCATCTTTACTTGTGGCGCATATGAGCTTCACATATTGATCCAAAAGTTGAAGCCGCCACCTAGTGCAGCCCACGAAAGACTGAAAGGGATGGGAGTCCTGGACAGTATGGAAGTGTCTTACAAATGGAAGCTTTCGCCATTGATGTGTGCGTTGGGAGGATGCTGGAGAATGGCTGTTCTAACAGATTAATGAAAACTTTTTCTGACATCCAAATAACGGCACTGAAGAAGTAAAACAGTTTGAAAATGGAAAAAGGAACTAAGTGCAGCCTAATAAAGAAATAATCCATACCTCGAACAGGTCTACTTATAACCCGATAAGGTTGCAGACCTAGCTGCGAAACGGATAATCGGCTTTCTCTGAAGCCTAGATTTCATGGACTAAAATATAGATGAAGAGTATACACGGGTCGCAGTGTGGGCAATCGACCCTCATGTGATCTAATCTAATCTAACCCTCAATACACTTGAGAGATTTAAAATAATTTCACCTTCGAAACCATCTATTTATTGATATTCTATAAAGGAGATTCAATTGAAAAGATGAGTGTGGGTGGCAGCAAATATTCCCAACCCTTTCAGCTCTTTAAAATCCACCTATAATTTAGGAAATGCACAAAGAAACATAAAATGCAAAGCGGAGATTTCAACTTGAATATACGTGAGTGTTTTTCATTTTCAGTGTTTCATTTATTATGGAAATAAGAGAATTTTATGCGTGCACCCCTCTTCAATTTTCATATTCATTTATTATTTTTGTATAGCTTTCGAAATCTTAATCTGGTTCGCTTTTCTTTTGCATTTCTTTTATTAAAAAAGAACAAACATAATAAAACCTTTCCGAGTCAAACAACATATTTTTAGTTCAAAGACTAATTATTCAAATATACAATTCTTATTTTCTTATTAACAACAATGAATATTAATTAAAATGCCTCTACCATTTCTACAGAGGCTTCCAAAAAAGTCTAAATATATAAACGTCTGCAGCTAGAAATAAGAAGGCTACCAATGATTGAGCGTTGCCGAAGTGATATACATATTATTGACAAAGAATTCAGGAACTTCACGATACGGCTTCTGAAAGAAGAATCCACTGTTCCAATATCTTTGCTTCAAACAAAATGTATGATTACATTCACGTGTTAAGTCTGCATGTATATCTACGTCCAAGAGTCCTTTTCTTTTCTTCGGGTCAAGATGTGAAACTCATGTTCGAGTGGGTTCTATCCAGGACCCAAACATTGTTGTACTCATCCCCAAGGGGAAGCCTACCAACCAAACCCACCTCAAACTCGCCGTTACCCCCGCCTCGAAACCACTACCCTAGCAAACTTCGAGACAGGCTGCGGTCCCTCGCACACTCTCCGCATACACCGCCGCATACCCTACCTACCACTCCTACCTCTCATGCCATATCGAGTCCTTCTCTCCCCCTGATCATGCTCTTTACTACGCCACTCACCTTCATCCATTCCTCCTCCCCCCTCAACATTATCTCCATTATATTCTCCCAATACACCGCCTACCCTAGTTTCCTCTCCAACTTCTTCAGCATTTCCTCGTTCCTCCAGCATCTAAACACATGTCCCACATCATTCCACTTCACACCTATCGCACACTCCAGTCTCTCTTTTCCCAATCTTGTGGAGGTATCCCACTTTCGACCCATGTCCAGTGAGCACCTGTGTCAAGAAGTAGTTCACCTCCCCGAATTTCCGGTCCATCCAATCTCTCCTACTCCCAATCGCTCCTTTTGACACGCCCTCATCATCCTCATCCTCATCACCTTCTCTCCATTTCCTCCTCCATCCATTCCTGTACTTCCTCTCTGGTCGCACCCCTCCAGCGTTTGTTCTTGGCTCTAGCCATCACGTCCAATGGGTAGGACCTTGACAGCATCGCTGATGCCAGTCCACCCACTATCCTGTACCCCTGCACCACCCTCAGGAGTATCCCTCTCTGCACCCGCAGGAGTGGTCCAATCCTGGCATTCACCCCCGCTGTTTCACCCCACACCTCCGCACCGTACAGCATACTCTGCTCTACCATCCTACCAATTACCCTCCTTTTACACTCTCCCGGCCCTTTCACATTACATATCAATCTCCCCATTTATGCTGCCCTTACTTTCCCCTTCTGTGCCGCCTTTAACATGTGAGTTCTGAAGTATACTTGACTATCCAACCACACCCCTAGGCATTTCCCGTTCCCTTAACCATGACCCCCTCTTCCCTCCTCTTGCTCCGTCCCTTCAGTACCAACCACACCGTCTTATTTTCCTCCACTTCTAGTCCGCACCGCTCTATCTTCTCCACAATCTTCCTACACATCCTCTCCGCTTTTCTTCCTATCTCCGCCTCTCCCATTACCGCATACACCGTAATCTCACTTCCCTCTTCACATACTATACCAAAACCTCATCAAAACGTCCAAGAGCCATTAGACGGAGGATATCTACCGTGTACTGATGAGGCGCAAATACGCCGAAACCGGTCTACAAGTGATGCTGTCTTTTTTAATTACAAACCAGAATGGTTGGTTATATCTTGCAGATATACCAACCCCGTTTAGCCTAGAAGTGTAATTCAATGTCTGTCGGGGCATATAGCCCGAGAAATAGTTGTTCCTTCTTAGTTGAATGGTCATTTTTTTTTAAATATTTTTCAAAACTTTGTAAGGCGTTATAATGGTATTAATTCTATTATCTCCGATCAAATATACGCTTGTTACCAAATATTTCAATTAATTGATTTACTGAGCAAAAACGAGCTTACGCTGCTCAAACCCATCCCTCTTATAACTTTGCACATCCTTCGTCAGAAAACAGTCTTATAAAATTAGATTCCTCTTTGGTAAATTAGTAACATCGTTGAGCAAACAAAATGACAACAAATCAAACAAAATTTATGGAACAAACATCCTTATGCCTCTTGTTATAGAGTGGAAAATCAATTCAAATCGTTCTGAAAATGCGGTGCTTTCCGAGCTACAATGCAAAGGATAGATAGCTTGAGGTGTTAGCCTGAGAAATGAAAGGATATCGACAGGGTTGGCTAGTGTAATGGCCACCAGAGATATCTACGACGAAATTTATTGTAAGGGAAATTACGCTATTTTTTAGGCTTGTAAAATATTGTTGGTGATTTGAAAGGGGTTTGGAGGTCAAGTATGAATTGATTTTATTGAATTTGAAACGATAGGAAGTTTACATATGGCGACATTGATTTATTTTGAATCGTATTAGATTTGAGAATTTATTGCTACAGTTAAGCGAGATTTTTAAAAAATTTAAAAATTGTTCCAAGGAATTTGGCATTTTGTATCAAATAATATACATTAGATCTTCCCAATTTGACGTAGGCCAATGATACTCAAGTTTGGTTGTCAACACAAAATAATCTCTCCAATTCACTCCATTCAATTTCATTCCAGAAAATGTTCGCCTTTCTCATTGTTATTATGAACAAATTCTAATGGCAAGGATAATTGGAGTTTTCTCTATATAGTTTTATTAATTCGGATTATCTTCGAATTTAAGAAACGTCCATGCTGTCCAGCCGTATTGCTAGAAGGCGAAAAAAGTTGGTAAAAGACTTGAGAATTTTTTTGTAAGTGTGTATGCGTAGGATTACTCTTAGAAAAGTTCGTTTCGAGTTAAGAAAGATCCTTGAGATTTTCCAAAACTTTTCGTAAGTATTAGAAATGCGCTTTGACGGGCAACTACATGGGAAAAATTCCGTTCAAATTTTATTCCTGGCAAGATTAAATTACTAGATTTCCTGAGTATATTAAAAGAAGTTTTGTTCAAATATCTGTGCTAGACCAGTGTCATTTTAGATTTTTGCTTTGATAGTGTATCTGCCGTTTCACAGCCTACACTGAACCAAAAAGGTACGTACGGAAATATTTCAAGGCATAGGGTGTATTAGTGAACCATACCACATACAACTAGAGGAAAATGCCAAACCAGTTGTGCATCCTACAAGGAAGGTAGCATTACCACTGGTAGACAAATTAAAAGTAAGTTTAGCAGAACTAGAGAGAGCAAACATCATTGAAAAAGTGCAAAAACCTACTGATTGGGTCAATGCTCTTGTTCTTGTGCGTAAGGCAGATAAATTACGAATATGCCTTGATCCCATGGATCTAAATGAGGCAATCAAAAGGGAACATTGTCACTTACCAACTTTAGGGGAAATCACTGCAAAATTAAGTGGGGCTACAGTATTTAGCACATTAGATGCTACCCAGGGTTTTTATTCTATATTGCTAGATGAGGCTAGTGCTGATTTATGCACATTCGGAACACCTTTTAGCAGATATAGATTTCTCAGACTCCCATATGGAATCAAATCGGCAAGTGAAGTTTTTTAATCTCGTTTTAAAGAAATATTTAACATACAGGGAGTAGATTTGTACATAGTTGATAAACTATGGAACTCGACAAATAGGAAAGATAGAACGTTCTAGTCTTCACCAATCGATAGAGGGGACAATTTTACATCTTTAAGTCAATTTTGAGTCCATATTTCCAAGGATTAAGGGACCTAGAAAAAATCAATTTGTATCGCAAAATATTTTCATAGCTACCCCCTTTGTTCTAAATTTTCGACAAAAAAATTATAAAAAATGCTAAAAATTCGTAATGAGGGTTTTTTTGGCCAAAAAATCGACTGGCACAATCAGTTTTGTGATAAAATCATTATTTCGCCTTCAAATAGAGTCATGAAATTCTCGAAAATCCACTTTTCAAAACAAAAAATACTCATAACTCGACAAATAGGAAAGATAGAACGTTCTAGTCTTCACCAATCGATAGAGGGGACAATTTTACATCTTTTAGTCAATTTTGAGTCCATATTTCCAAGGATTAAGGGACTTAGAAAAAATCAATTTGTATCGCAAAATATTTCCATACCTAGCCCTTTGTTCTAAATTTTCGACAAAAAAAAAAAAAAAATGCTCAAAATTCGTAAAGAGGGGTTTTTTGGGCCAAAAAATCGATTGGCACAATCAGTTTTGTGATAAAATCATTATTTCGCCTTCAAATAGAGTCATGAAATTTTCGAAAATTCACTTTTCAAAACAAAAAATACTCATAACTCGACAAATAGAAAAGATAGAACTTTCTAGTCTCCACCAATCGATAGAGGGGACAATTCTACATATTTTAGTGAATTTTGAGTCCATATTTCCAAGGATTATGGGAGTTAGAAAAAATCAATTTGTATCGCAAAATATTTCCATAGCTACCCCCTTTGTTCTAAATTTTCGACAAAAAAATTATAAAAAATGCTAAAAATTCGTAAAGAGGGGTTTTTTGGCCAAAAAATCGACTGGCACAATCAGTTTTGTGATAAAATCATTATTTCGCCTTCAAATAGAGTCATGAAATTTTCGAAAATCCACTTTTCGAAACAAAAATTACTCATAACTCGACAAATAGGAAAGATAGAACTTTCTAGTCTCCACCAATCGATAGAGGGGACAATTCTACATATTTTAGTGAATTTTGAGTCCATATTTCCAAGGATTATGGGAGTTAGAAAAAATCAATTTGTATCGCAAAATATTTCCATAGCTACCCCCTTTGTTCTAAATTTTCGACAAAAAAATTTTAAAAAATGCTAAAAATTCGTAAATAGGGGTTTTTTGGACCGGAAAATCGACTGGCAAATCTTGACAATTTTCTTAAGTCTTCAACTTCAAAATATTTTCGTAAGTTCCAAATTGTCAATCTTTTTAAAGGCGTGAGTTAGGGAAAAAATTAGTTAAATATAATAGTTCTTGATCACGATGTTTGTTGAAACTCTATTTTTAAAGTTTCGGTAGCGGTCCAGCTGCCGTTATCAAGAATAATGGAAAATAATAAATTTTCGAATCATCGAAAATTGATTATTTTCGATTAATCGATTATTTTCGATTAATCGATTATTTTCGATTAATCGATTATTTTCGATTAATCGATTATTTTCGATTAATCGATTATTTTCGATTAATCGATTATTTTCGATTAATCGATTATTTTCGATTAATCGATTTTTTTCGAATAATCGATTTTTTTCGATTAATCGATTTTTTTCGATTAATCGATTATTTTGGATTATTCGATTATTTTCGATTAATCGATTATTTTCGATTAATCGATCATTTTCGATTCATCGATTATTTTCGATTAATCGATTTTTTTCGATTAATCGATTTTTTTCGAATAATCGATTTTTTTCGATTAATCGATTATTTTCGAATAATCGATTATTTTCGATTGATCGATTTTTTTCGATTAATCGATTTTTTTCGATTAATCGATTATTTTCGATTAATCGATTTTTTCCGATTATCCGATTTTTTTCAATTAATCGATTATTTTCGATTGATCGATTTTTTTCGATTAATCGATTATTTTCGATTAATCGATTTTTTCCGATTATTCGATTTTTTTCGATTAATCGATTTTTTTCGATTAATCGATTATTTTCGAAAAAAATCAATTAATCGAAAAAAATCGAATAATCGGAAAAAATCGATTAATCGGAAAAAATCGATTAATCGAAAAAAATCGATCAATCGAAAATAATCGATTAATTGAAAAAAATCGGGTAATCGGAAAAAATCGATTAATCGAAAATAATCGATTAATCGAAAATAATCGATTAATCGAAAAAAATCGATTAATCGAAAATAATCGATTATTCGAAAATAATCGATTAATCGAAAATAATCGATTATTCGAAAATAATCGATTAATCGAAAAAAATCGATTAATTGAAAAAATCGATTGATCGAAAAAAATCGATTATTCGAAAAAAATCGATTAATCGAAAAAAATCGATTAATCGAAAATAATCGATGAATCGAAAATGATCGATTAATCGAAAATAATCGATTAATCGAAAATAATCGAATAATCTAAAATAATCGATTAATCGAAAAAAATCGATTAAAAGAAAAAAATCGATTATTCGAAAAAAATCGATTAATCGAAAATAATCGATTAATCGAAAATAATCGATTAATCGAAAATAATCGATTAATCGAAAATAATCGAATAATCGAAAATAATCGATTAATCGAAAATAATCAATTTTCGATGATTCGAAAATTTATTATTTTTCATTATTCTTGATAACGGCAGCTGGACCGCTACCGAAACTTTAAAAATAGAGTTTCAACAAACATCGTGATCAAGAACTGTTATATTTAACTAATTTTTTCCCTAACTCACGCCTTTAAAAAGATTGACAATTTGGAACTTACGAAAATATTTTGAAGTTTAAGACTTAAAAAAATTGTCAAGATTTGCCAGTCGATTTTCCGGTCCAAAAAACCCCTCTTTACGAATTTTTAGTATTTTTTATAATTTTTTTGTCGAAAATTTAGAACAAAGGGGGTAGCTATGGAAATATTTTGCGATACAAATTGATTTTTTCTAACTCCCATAATCCTTGGAAATATGGACTCAAAATTCACTTAAATATGTAAAATTGTCCCCTCTATCGATTGGTGATGACTAGAACGTTCTATCTTTCCTATTTGTCGCGTTATGAGTAATTTTTGTTTCGAAAAGTGGATTTTCGAAAATTTCATGACTCTATTTGAAGGCGAAATAATGATTTTATCACAAAACTGATTGTGCCAGTCGATTTTTTGGCCAAAAAACCCCTCTTTACGAATTTTTAGCATTTTTTATAATTTTTTTGACGAAAATTTAGAACAAAGGGGGTAGCTATGGAAATATTTTGCGATACAAATTGATTTTTTCTAACTCCCATAATCCTTGGAAATATGGACTCAAAATTCACTAAAATATGTAGAATTGTCCCCTCTATCGATTGGTGGAGACTAGAAAGTTCTATCTTTTCTATTTGTCGAGTTATGAGTATTTTTTGTTTTGAAAAGTGAATTTTCGAAAATTTCATGACTCTATTTGAAGGCGAAATAATGATTTTATCACAAAACTGATTGTGCCAATCGATTTTTTGGCCCAAAAAACCCCTCTTTACGAATTTTGAGCATTTTTTATTTTTTTTTGTCGAAAATTTAGAACAAAGGGCTAGGTATGGAAATATTTTGCGATACAAATTGATTTTTTCTAAGTCCCTTAATCCTTGGAAATATGGACTCAAAATTGACTAAAAGATGTAAAATTGTCCCCTCTATCGATTGGTGAAGACTAGAACGTTCTATCTTTCCTATTTGTCGAGTTATGAGTATTTTTTGTTTTGAAAAGTGGATTTTCGAGAATTTCATGACTCTATTTGAAGGCGAAATAATGATTTTATCACAAAACTGATTGTGCCAGTCGATTTTTTGGCCCAAAAAACCCCTCTTTACGAATTTTTAGCATTTTTTATTTTTTTTTGTCGAAAATTTAGAACAAAGGGGGTAGCTATGGAAATATGTTGCGATACAAATTGATTTTTTCTAACTCCCATAATCCTTGGAAATATGGACTCAAAATTCTTTAAAATATGTAAAATTGTCCCCTCTATCGATTGGTGAAGACTAGAACGTTCTATCTTTCCTATTTGTCGAGTTATGAGTAATTTTTGTTTCGAAAAGTGGATTTTCGAAAATTTCATGACTCTATTTGAAGGCGAAATAATGATTTTATCACAAAACTGATTGTGCCGGTCGATTTTTTTGCCAAAAAAACCCCTCTTTACGAATTTTTAGCATTTTTTAAAATTTTTTTGTCGAAAATTTAGAACAAAGGGGTAGGTATGGAAATATTTTGAGAAACAAATTGCTTTTTTCTAACTCCCTTAATCCTTGGCAATATCGACTCAAAATTCACTAAAATATGTAAAATTGTTCCCTCTATCGATTGGTGAAGACTAGAACTTTCTATCTTTCCTATTAGTTGAGTTATGAGTATTTTTTGTTTT
This sequence comes from Lochmaea crataegi, assembly GCA_947563755.1. Taxonomy (NCBI): domain Eukaryota; kingdom Metazoa; phylum Arthropoda; class Insecta; order Coleoptera; family Chrysomelidae; genus Lochmaea; species Lochmaea crataegi. The sequence continues at coordinate 128,150,717 of OX387422.1, forward strand.
GAAAAGTGGATTTTCGAAAATTTCATGACTCTATTTGAAGGCGAAATAATGATTTTATCACAAAACTGATTGTGCCAGTCGATTTTCCGGTCCAAAAAACCCCTCTTTACGAATTTTAAGCATTTTTTATTTTTTTTTGTCGAAAATTTAGAACAAAGGGGTAGTTATGAAAATATTTTGCGAAACAAATTAATCCTTGGCAATATCGACTCAAAATTAGGGCTGGGCGATTATCAAAAAACATAATCGATTATCGATTATATAAAATAATCGATTATTTTCGATTAATCGATTTTAATCGATTATTTGATTAATCGAAAAAAATCAATTAATCGAAAAAAATCGATTAATTGAAAAAAATTGATTAATCGAAAAAAATTGATTAATCGAAAAAAATCGAATAATCGAAAAAAATCGAATAATCGAAAAAAATCGATTAATCGGAAAAAATCGATTAATCGGAAAAAATCGATTAATCGAAAATAATCGATTAATCGAAAAAAATCGATTAATCGAAAAAAATCGATTATTCGAAAAAAATCGATTATTCGAAAATAATCGATTAATCGAAAAAAATCGATTAATTGAAAAAAATCGATTAATCGAAAAAAATCGATTAATCGAAAATAATCGAATAATCTAAAATAATCGATTAATCTAAAATAATCGATTAATCGAAAATAATCAATTTTCGATGATTCGAAAATTTATTATTTTTCATTATTCTTGATAACGGCAGCTGGACCGCTACCGAAACTTTAAAAATAGAGTTTCAACAAACATCGTGATCAAGAACTGTTATATTTAACTAATTTTTTCCCTAACTCACGCCTTTAAAAAGATTGACAATTTGGAACTTACGAAAATATTTTGAAGTTTAGGACTTAAGAAAATTGTCAAGATTTGCCAGTCGATTTTCCGGTCCAAAAAAACCCCTCTTTACGAATTTTTAGCATTTTTTAAAAATTTTTTGTCGAAAATTTAGAACAAAGGGGGTAGCTATGGAAATATTTTGCGATACAAATTGATTTTTTCTAACTCCCATAATCCTTGGAAATATGGACTCAAAATTCACTAAAATATGTAAAATTGTCCCCTCTATCGATTGGTGATGACTAGAACGTTCTATCTTTCCTATTTGTCGAGTTATGAGTAATTTTTGTTTCGAAAAGTGGATTTTCGAAAATTTCATGACTCTATTTGAAGGCGAAATAATGATTTTATCACAAAACTGATTGTGCCAGTCGATTTTTTGGCCAAAAAACCCCTCTTTACGAATTTTTAGCATTTTTTATAATTTTTTTGTCGAAAATTTAGAACAAAGGGGGTAGCTATGGAAATATTTTGCGATACAAATTGATTTGTTCTAAGTCCCTTAATCCTGGGAAATATGGACTCAAAATTGACTAAAAGATGTAAAATTGTCCCCTCTATCGATTGGTGAAGACTAGAACGTTCTATCTTTCCTATTAGTCGAGTTTGAGTATTTTTTGTTTTGAAAAGTGGATTTTCGAAAATTTCATGACTCTATTTGAAGGCGAAATAATGATTTTATCACAAAACTGATTGTGCCAGTCGATTTTTTGGCCCAAAAAACCCCTCTTTACGAATTTTAAGCATTTTTTATTTTTTTTTGTCGAAAATTTAGAACAAAAGGTATGGAAATATTTTGCGATACAAATTGATTTTTTCTAACTCCCTTAATCCCTGGAAATATGGACTCAAAATTCTTTAAAAGATGTAAAATTGTCCCCTCTATCGATTGGTGAAGACTAGAACGTTCTCTTTCCTATTTGTCGAGTTATGAGTATTTTTTGTTTCGAAAACTGGATTTTCGAAAATTTCATGACTCTATTTGAAGGCGAAATAATGATTTTATCACAAAACTGATTGTGCCAGTCGATTTTTTGGCCCAAAAAACCCCTCTTTACGAATTTTAAGCATTTTTTATTTTTTTTTGTCGAAAATTTAGAACAAAAGGTATGGAAATATTTTGCGATACAAATTGATTTTTTCTAACTCCCTTAATCCCTGGAAATATGGACTCAAAATTCTTTAAAAGATGTAAAATTGTCCCCTCTATCGATTGGTGAAGACTAGAACGTTCTATCTTTCCTATTTGTCGAGTTATGAGTAATTTTTGTTTCGAAAAGTGGATTTTCGAAAATTTCATGACTCTATTTGAAGGCGAAATAATGATTTTATCACAAAACTGATTGTGCCGGTCGATTTTTTGGCCAAAAATTCCCCTCTTTGCAAATTTTTAGCATTTTTTATAATTTTTTTGTCGAAAATTTAGAACAAAGGGGGTAGCTATGGAAATATTTTGCGATAGAAATTGATTTTTTCTTACTCCCTTAATCCTTGGAAATATGGACTCAAAATTCACTAAAATATGTAAAATTGTCCCCTCTATCGATTGGTGAAGACTAGAACGTTCTATCTTTCCTATTAGTCGAGTTTGAGTATTTTTTGTTTTGAAAAGTGGATTTTCGAAAATTTCATGACTCCATTTGAAGGCGAAATAATGATTTTATCACAAAACTGATTGTGCCAGTCGATTTTTTGGCCAAAAAAAACCCTCTTTACGAATTTTTAGCATTTTGTATACTTTTTTTGTCGAAAATTTAGAACAAAGGGGGTAGCTATGGAAATATTTTGCGAAACAAATTGATTTTTTCTAACTCCCATAATCCTTGGAAATATGGACTCAAAATTCACTAAAATATGTAAAATTGTCCCCTCTATCGATTGGTGAAGACTAGAACGTTCTATCTTTCCTATTTGTCGAGTTATGAGTAATTTTTGTTTCGAAAAGTGGATTTTCGAAAATTTCATGACTCTATTTGAAGGCGAAATAATGATTTTATCACAAAACTGATTGTGCCGGTCGATTTTTTGGCCAAAAATTCCCCTCTTTGCGAATTTTTAGCATTTTTTATAATTTTTTTGTCGAAAATTTAGAACAAAGGGGGTAGCTATGGAAATATTTTGCGATACAAATTGATTTTTTCTTACTCCCTTAATCCTTGGAAATATGGACTCAAAATTCACTAAAATATGTAAAATTGTCCCCTCTATCGATTGGTGAAGACTAGAACGTTCTATCTTTCCTATTTGTCGAGTTATGAGTATTTTTTGTTTTGAAAAGTGGATTTTCGAAAATTTCATGACTCTATTTGAAGGCGAAATAATGATTTGATCACAAAACTGATTGTGCCAGTCGATTTTTTGGCCAAAAACCTCTCTTTACGAATTTTTAGCATTTTTTATAATTTTTTTGTCGAAAATTTAGAACAAAGGGGGTAGCTATGGAAATATTTTGCGAAACAAATTGATTTTTTCTAACTCCCATAATCCTTTGCAATATCGACTCAAAATTCACTTAAATATGTAAAATTGTCCCCTCTATCGATTGGTGAAGACTAGAACGTTCTATCTTTCCTATTTGTCGAGTTATGAGTATTTTTTGTTTTGAAAAGTGGATTTTCGAAAATTTCATGACTTTATTTGAAGGCGAAATAATGATTTTATCACAAAACTGATTGTGCCAGTCGATTTTTTGGCCAAAAAACCTCTCTTTACGAATTTTTAGCATTTTTTATAATTTTTTTGTCGAAAATTTAGAACAAAGGGGGTAGCTATGGAAATATTTTGCGAAACAAATTGATTTTTTCTAACTCCCATAATCCTTTGCAATATCGACTCAAAATTCACTTAAATATGTAAAATTGTCCCCTCTATCGATTGGTGAAGACTAGAACGTTCTATCTTTCCTATTTGTCGAGTTATGAGTATTTTTTGTTTTGAAAAGTGGATTTTCGAAAATTTCATGACTTTATTTGAAGGCGAAATAATGATTTTATCACAAAACTGATTGTGCCAGTCGATTTTTTGGCCAAAAAACCTCTCTTTACGAATTTTTAGCATTTTTTATAATTTTTTTGTCAAAAATTTAGAACAAAGGGGGTAGCTATGGAAATATTTTGCGATACAAATTGATTTTTCCTAACTCCTATAATCCTTGGAAATATGTACTCAAAATTGACTAAAATATGTGAAATTGTCCCCTCTATCGATTGGTGAAGACTAGAACGTTCTATCTTTCCTATTAGTCGAGTTTGTTTTGAAAAGTGGATTTTCGAAAATTTCATGACTCTATTTGAAGGCGAAATAATGATTTTATCACAAAACTGATTGTGCCAGTCGATTTTTTGGCCAAAAAACCTCTCTTCACGAATTTTTAGCATTTTTTATAATTTTTTTGTCGAAAATTTAGAACAAAGGGGGTAGCTATGGAAATATTTTGCGATACAAATTGATTTTTTCTATTTCCCATAATCCTTGGAAATATGGACTCAAAATTCACTAAAATATGTAAAATTGTCCCCTCTATCGATTGGTGAAGACTAGAACGTTCTATCTTTCCTATTTGTCGAGATATGAGTATTTTTTGTTTTGAAAAGTGGATTTTCGAGAATTTCATGACTCTATTTGAAGGCGAAATAATGATTTTATCACAAAACTGATTGTGCCAGTCGATTTTTTGGCCCAAAAAACCCCTCTTTACGAATTTTAGGCATTTTTTATTTTTTTTTTGTCGAAAATTTAGAACAAAGGGGGTGGGTAGCTATGGAAATATTTTGCGATACAAATTGATTTTTCCTAACTCCTATAATCCTTGGAAATATGGACTCAAAATTCACTAAAATATGTAAAATTGTCCCCTCTATCGATTGGTGAAGACTAGAACGTTCTATCTTTCCTATTTGTCGAGTTATGAGTATTTTTTGTTTTGAAAAGTGGATTTTCGAAAATTTCATGACTCTATTTGAAGGCGAAATAATGATTTTATCACAAAACTGATTGTGCCAGTCGATTTTTTGGCCAAAAAAACCCCTCTTTACGGATTTATAGCAAATTTTTTTTTTTGTCGAAAATTTAGAACAAAGGGGTAGGTATGGAAATATTTTGCGAAACAAATTGATTTTTTCTAACTCCCATAATCCTTGGAAATATGGACTCAAAATTCACTAAAATATGTAAAATTGTCCCCTCTATCGATTGGTGAAGACTAGAACGTTCTATCTTTCCTATTTGTCGAGATATGAGTATTTTTTGTTTTGAAAAGTGGATTTTCGAGAATTTCATGACTCTATTTGAAGGCGAAATAATGATTTTATCACAAAACTGATTGTGCCAGTCGATTTTTTGGCCCAAAAAACCCCTCTTTACGAATTTTAGGCATTTTTTATTTTTTTTTGTCGAAAATTTAGAACAAAGGGGGTAGCTATGGAAATATTTTGCGATACAAATTGATTTTTTCTAACTCCCATATTTGGAAATATTGACTCAAAATTTTTTAAAATATGTAAAATTGTCCCCTCTATCGGTTGGTGAAGACTAGAACGTTCTATCTTTCCTATTTGTCGAGTTATGAGTATTTTTTGTTTTGAAAAGTGGATTTTCGAAAATTTCATGACTTTATTTGAAGGCGAAATAATGATTTTATCACAAAACTGATTGTGCCAGTCGATTTTTTGGCCAAAAAACCTCTCTTTACGAATTTTTAGCATTTTTTATAATTTTTTTGTCAAAAATTTAGAACAAAGGGGGTAGCTATGGAAATATTTTGCGATACAAATTGATTTCTCCTAACTCCTATAATCCTTGGAAATATGTACTCAAAATTGACTAAAATATGTAAAATTGTCCCCTCTATCGATTGGTGAAGACTAGAACGTTCTATCTTTCCTATTTGTCGAGTTATGAGTATTTTTTGTTTCGAAAACTGGATTTTCGAAAATTTCATGACTCTATTTGAAGGCGAAATAATGATTTTATCACAAAACTGATTGTGCCGGTCGATTTTTTGGCCAAAAAAACCCCTCTTTACGAATTTTTAGCGTTTTTTATAATTTTTTTGTCGAAAATTTAGAACAAAGGGGGTAGCTATGGAAATATTTTGCGATACAAATTGATTTCTCCTAACTCCTATAATCCTTGGAAATATGGACTCAAAATTGACTAAAAGATGTAAAATTGTCCCCTCTATCGATTGGTGAAGACTAGAACGTTCTATCTTTCCTATTTGTCGAGTTATGAGTATTTTTTGTTTTGAAAAGTGGATTTTCGAAAATTTAATGACTCTATTTGAAGGCGAAATAATGATTTTATCACAAAACTGATTGTGCCAGTCGATTTTTCGGCCCAAAAAACCCCTCTTTACGGATTTTTAGCATTTTTTATAATTTTTTTGTCAAAAATTTAGAACAAAGGGGGTAGCTATGGAAATATTTTGCGATACAAATTGATTTCTCCTAACTCCTATAATCCTTGGAAATATGGACTCAAAATTGACTAAAAGATGTAAAATTGTCCCCTCTATCGATTGGTGAAGACTAGAACGTTCTATCTTTCCTATTTGTCGAGTTATGAGTATTTTTTGTTTTGAAAAGTGGATTTTCGAAAATTTCATGACTCTATTTGAAGGCGAAATAATGATTTTATCACAAAACTGATTGTGCCAGTCGATTTTTCGGCCCAAAAAACCCCTCTTTACGGATTTTTAGCAATTTGTATTTTTTTGTCAAAAATTTAGAACAAAGGGGTAGGTATGGAAATATTTTGCGATACAAATTGCTTTTTTCTAACTCCCATAATCCTCGGAAATATGGACTCAAAATTCACTAAAATATGTAAAATTGTCCCCTCTATCTATTGGTGAAGACTAGAACGTTCTATCTTTCCTATTAGTCTAGTTATGAGTATTTTTTGTTTTGAAAAGTGGATTTTCGAGAATTTCATGACTCTATTTGAAGGCGAAAGATTGATTTTATCAAAAAACTGATTGTGCCAGTCGATTTTTCGGCCCAAAAAGCCCCTCTACGAATTTTTAGCATTTTTTATTTTTTTTGTCGAAAATTTAGAACAAAGGGGTAGGTATGGAAATATTTTGCGAATCAAATTGCTTTTTTCTAACTCCCTTAATCCTTGGCAATATCGACTCAAAATTAGGGCTGGGCGATTATCAAAAAACATAATCGATTATATAAAATAATCGATTATTTTCGATTAATCGATGTTAATCGATTAATTGATTAATCGAAAAAAATCGAATAAGCGAAAAAAATCGATTAATCGAAAAAAATCGATTAATCGAAAAAAATCGATTAATCGAAAAAAATCGATTAATCGAAAATAATCGATTAATCGAAAATAATCGATTAATCGAAAATAATCGATTAATCGAAAATAATCGATTAATCGAAAATAATCGATTAATCTAAAATAATCGATCAATCTAAAATAATCGATTAATCTAAAATAATCGATTAATCTAAAATAATTAATTAATCGAAAAAAATCGATTCATCGAAAATAATCGATTAATCGAAAAAAATCGATTCATCGAAAATAATCGATAAATCGAAAAAAATCGATTAATTGAAAAAAATCGATTAATTGAAAAAAATCGATTAATTGAAAAAAATCGATTAATCGAAAAAATCGATTAATCGGAAATAATCGATTAATCGAAAATAATCGAATAATCTAAAATAATCGATAAATCTAAAATAATCGATTAATCGAAAATAATCGATTAATCGAAAATAATCGATTAATCGAAAATAATCAATTTTCGATTATTATTACCTTTGTCTTGGGGATCAGGTATTTTGGTTAAGTTTTATATTGTTATAAAAAAGATATTAGCCATTATCTGATGGTATGTATTTGACAGTTTTGACAATTTGTGGTCACCAATTTGAACGCCAAGATCTGATCCCCAAAAGAAAGCCATTGTATTTTTTGAGATTTGTTGCATACAAAATTTTGGAAACGAACATTAGTTCAGACGTTCTACCGTCTTGATGGATGGCGCTGTATGGAACTTCAATGACAGATTATGACGGTTTTGTGTCCATAAAAATATTTCAAATTATTTATTATTGTTTATAGCATAGCTTGTCAGTATTTGTAAGTGGTTATAATAAAATAATCTTCATGCTGAAAAAGTAAATTTGTGCTTCGTAAATGCTCTTTATATTTACTCCACATGTGCTCCATCACAAGTAACGTGTTTAGTGCCTATAATAGGTGTGAAATAAACCACAAATATTTTTAGCTTCTGTTAGTGATCCCACAAAAAAGTGCCCTATATTTATTGATCCCCAAATCGGGGCCTTTTGGTTCCTCCGGGGACCTGTACACAACCATAGACTTCATCAGCATACATACATTGGCCACCCGAGTTAGTGAGAAAAACTACATTGCTAATATTAGTCATAAATGACTTCTACTAATTGACCAAAATAGACATTTCGTATTCTATTCTATACTGTTGTAATCTTTTATTTTCGAAACACAGGATTAAAAATGTTATATATTTTTGATCTTCAATTTTTCCAGGTGATGTATCGAAATGTTATTATAAATACTTTTTGCAGTTTTCCTCCAGTTTGTAATGAACGGACATGCCTGTTTTTCCATTGACTCTTCTTAATCTTAATTATTCAAGAAAATTATACCAAAAATGTCTTCTTTTATTGGAAACAAAAACAAATTATTTAGGCAATCTTTTTGTTTAATTGTAGTGTTACAAATTTGAAGTACAGAGTAAGTAGGCAGTTTTTATATTAATTATAATACAGAAAGATATGCTAATTTATTAGGTAAACTATAAAAATGTTTATTATAGCAATAAACAGACATGTCTGCTTTTTCAATGATCCTTATTAATTATTCAAAAAAAAATCACAGCAAAAATAGGTGTATGTATGTTTTTATTGAAAAGAAACAAATCAAAAATATTCTATAAAAATAAATGAAATTATTATTACATTATGTTTAATGTATTTGTCTTCATATTTATTAGTACATAGCAACTGAAGTTCATCTTCCATTTTTCTCTACCATTTCTCCTCAGAACAAAAAGAAAAGAAAAAGTTTATAAAATTATCCATTTTTTACGATTCTACACTCACAAAGGGGTGGTGACACCCATCGACATACTGAAGTCTTGATCCATATAGTTATAAAGACTGAAAAAAAAACAATTTAATTCTAAATACTCTAAATAAATATTTTTACTAACAAAATTATTTCAAACTCATTTCAGCAAAAGTTTTAAACAGTCCATTTTATCAGAACTGTAAATGAAATATAAAGATTAGATGTTTCTTCTAAATAGGTTTTGACATTTTTTTACTTACTGAATAGTTATAGCGAACACTGCTATATGAAAATTATTTGGACCTGTGTCACTTGTCAGTTCTGAAAATGAAAAGAAATTAGATTTTTGTAAACAAGTCTTGTCAGTGTTTTTACTTACGCATTAGTATCGGCATCCATACCTTTGCCCTAATTTTCTGGATTCTGTCTTGCCAGACTTCTTTTTCTCATATTCTGATATTACTTGCTTGATATAAGGGGGGTCAATGCATTTCTGTCCTTTTCCTATTTGATTTCTGATTATTTCAGGAGCAATATACATTCTGTATAGAATTGATTCAGTTTCAGACGCTTTTCGGCCCATATTTTTCTATCTATCTCAATTTCCTGTATATATAGATCTATATTATCGCAGACATACACAACAAAATAACATCTGCTACTATTAGCACAACACAACCCCGTTGTGTTGTGACTATTAGTTATTTTGGTGTATTCTTTGGTTATATTCTGGTTATATTCAATTGCCCGCCGATTGCCCCTGGCTCTAAAAACACACGCTACCCCTACCCAGTCGAATTTGTTCGTTTTTTGCACAATAAACGTAAATGTTTGGAATTTACATAGTTGCCACAACTATAAAAATAATGTTGAATTTACTAACCTAGTTATTGTAACGAGAAAATAATAATGAAAAACCTACAATTATCTGAAATGAAACAATAACAAAATAAGCACCTGATATATTTCTATTTTGGAAACCCAAAAATTAATCACAATTTGCCTTATGACTAATATACTAATACAAAAATTTCCTCCTTGTTTGAGGATTTTCGTATAACATGGCAACATCGGTTGTGAATGCAGCATTCTATATTTTACGATTTTATTTGGCTCTTTTGGATTCTAAAGCTTCGATGCCAAATGTAAAAATTATCCCTAGAAATCCTTACAATTTAATAATCCTCTCCATTATGACGATAAAAAGAGATGAGGATGGTTATCTAGTTTTTAACTTGCCATAGGTAATAATAATTGTTGAATAAAATTAATGAATGAGGTAGGTAACATTACATTTTAAAAAATTTCGAAGCATAAATGTTTTGTAGGTAACTTTGTCTTGTCAATATACCTAGTCGAAATTACCATGCAAATTAATTGATTATATAAGCATTTAAAACAATGAAAGAAGATAAGAACCCAAATAATTATTATTAAAGGATGACTTAGTAATAGTGTTAGTTGTTGATTTGAAAAATATTGTAAAACAAAGGAAGACTAAAAAATTAATTTCGTCTACCTACTCTAGAAATGGCAATAGCGCTTCTTCGTCATAGATTTGGTAGAGATGAAATATCTGAGCTTTATTTATTTTTCCCTTCAATCTGTTTTCTTATCTTATCAGTAGGTACTAGTTATGTGGCTTCAATTATTTTTGGAATGAGGGTAGGTCCGTAGAATGGGTAAAAACTGAAGTTTCTAAAATGTTTTAGCGAAAAGCTCGGTCAAATTCAGTTCCTTTTTGTATAAACATATTTTAAAATAAGTAATCTTTTAAAAACGAAAAGATGTTTAGAATTAAAAATAACTTTCAAATAGGTATTCAATATTGTTTATTTAGATCAAAAAAATAATTTTTTCGACATTTTCTGTGAAAAAAAAAATGTTGATGTAGGTAAAACAATGTGTTAAATATTTGGAAGTTATTTTCAATTCTAAACATCTTTTCTTTGTAATTTTTGAAATTGTCCAAAACAAATGTACCTACCTACCACTTGAGACTCTTGAGCAAAAATACATCTAATTTAAATTTTGATATCTAATGTATATATTATACCTAGTTTAATTCGTATTCAATAAATTATTTTAAAAAAATGAAAAATGGTCCGTAATAATTAATAATGGGTTGTAAGTTGTGTTGTATATATTATATCTATAGGTAACCTATCACGTGAAAATATTGACAAGATTAGCTTTTTGCAGTGTTTTTTCATTCATTCATGGATTTTTGTTAGGTCGGCTTGGTTTGCTTTGTATTTTATCATTAGGTACTTACCTACTTCTCAATAAATGGAAATGATAAATCTCGATGTATAAAACATGAAAATATAGAGAAACGACGATAATGATTGGATTGGATTTTAATTTCAAAATTAACCTATAAAAGTACAGAAAAAAATTAAAGAATAAAAGAGAATACCTATAGATAAAATGTTGAGTATAAATAGCAAATAAATGAAATCATAATTTACCTATTGCGATTGAAAATAAAAATATTTGCTGGCAGAAATTGTGTTTGTTTGAAACCAAAACATCAACAGCTGATCCGGAGAGAAGTTTGTTTGAATCGTGAAGAGCAAAGATAAATACTTATTTATACCTATATGGCCAAGAGTGGAAAGATAAAAAGAGAGAGAGAAAATAAGTTGCATAAATAAAAGCCGATTCGGTACTAGTAGCGACATCTATCGTAAATATTTTGAACCAAAAAATTACTAGATAAGTAACAAGTTTTGTGTAAGTTTTAAGGTTTATACACCTGCGCGGAGGGCCCTCTTAATAGTGATTCGTTGAGATAATAACCTTGTTCATCAACCAATAATCGCTGATTATTATCTAAAGGAATATATTTATTGTACCAATAAACAAATGAATGGTGTTTATTGATATTATGAACAAAATTATTTTCAGTGTATGTATTGTGGTTTGCCAGGATGGAGAGTTTTAGTGATGATAATCCTTTGCCAGGACTAGGTAGCTTATGGTGGTTCTTCACTCTACTTCGCTGCAGTTGAATACAGTCTCTCAGGTGAAAGTCCAACGCGTTACTACTATGCCTGTAGTGACACCACAGTTATTATTGTGACAGAACAGCTTGAGAAGGAGTAGGACTAAGTCTGTTGGGAATGCCATGTCTAAGAAGATTCCCTTTCTCTGTAAACATCTGTATATACGTTGAATGCACAGAAAGCGAGATTTAGGCTAAGATACATTTCCATTATACCTTACTGAAAACCCTATCGTTAATGGGATAACATGCCTATTTAGGGTACCGAAAACGACCTTTATCTACGACCACCATTAAAATTAAGCATTTACAAACTCATATAAATACATGAAATTACGTTTTATACATACGTCTAAAGCGTGCGAAAAAGAACAATGGTTTTTGAATGGGAGTTTCATTATAGCACCCAAAAGAGTGCGAAAAAGAACAGTGCTTTTTAAATGGGATAATCATTATAACACTCTATTTTATTTGTATATTTTTTATTAAGTTACCTTAGATAATTTTGTGTTTTTTTTTGTTCTGTCAAAGATTCTGTAATTGTAATAATTTTGTACTGTCATTAACAAGTGTGAACCGTGAATGGTCAATAATTGTCAGAATCTGTCAAAAATTGTTAAATATTTTAAAAAATGTTCAAAATAGTCAATGATTGTCAAAATTTTTGAAAGTTGTCAAAAATGGTCAATAATTATCAGAAACTGTCAAAAATGGTCAATAATTGTTGAAATTTCAAATAATGGTCAAGAATTGTTAAAATTTTGAAAAAATGGTCAATAATTATAAAAAACTGTCAAAAACGGTCAATAATTGTTGAAAATTGTCAAAATTTTTGAAAAATGGTAAAAATTTCTGAAAAATTGTCAAAAATGGTCAATAATTATCAGAACCTGTCATAAATGCTTAAAAATGGTCAATAATTGTTAAAATTTGAAACAATGGTCTAAATTGGTCAAAGTTTTTGAAAAATTGTCAAAAATAATCAATAATTGTCAAAAATAGTCAAAAATTGTTAAAATTTGAAAAAATTGTCAGTATTTTTGAAAAATTGTCGAAAATGATCAATAATTGTCAAAATTGGTCAATAATTGTCAAGAATGGTCAATAATTGTTAAAATTTGGAAAAATGGTCTAAAATGGTCTAAAATGGTCAAAATTTTTGAAAAATTGTCAATAATGATCAATAATTGTCAAAACTGTCAAAATTGGTCAATAATTGTCAAAAATAGTCAAAAATTGTTAAAATTTGAAAACATTGTCAGTATTTTTGAAAAATTGTCGAAAATGATCAATAATTGTCAAAATTGGTCAATAATTGTCAAAAATGGTAAATAATTGTTAAAATTTGAAAAAATGGTCTAAATTGGTCAAAGTTTTTGAAAAATTGTAAAAAATAATCAATTATTGTCAAAATTGGTCAATAATTGTCAAACATAGTCAAAAATTGTCAGAATTTGAAAAAATGGTCAAACATTGTAAAAATTTTTGAAAAATTGTCGAAAATGATCAATAATTGTCTAAATTGGTCAATAATTGTCAGGAATGGTCAATAATTGTTAAAATTTGGAAAAATGGTCTAAAATGGTCAACATTTTTGAAAAATTGTCAAAAATGATCAATAATTGTCAAAACTGTCAAAATTTGTCAATAATTGTTTAAATTTGAAAAAATAGTCAAAAATGGTCAAAAATTTTGAAAAAATGGTCAATAATTGTCGAAAATATACCAAATTTTAGAAAAATTGTCCAAAATGGTCATTTTATTGTGCATAAGAAGCTTCTGTCGGCGGTCCGCCGACCGCTCACCTTTTTTTTGGATTGGTGTAACACTAAAAAAATTAAAAATTAGACGAAATATGTTCTTATCGCATATTTCTCGGAAAAGTCCATGGAAATCATCAACGTTATGGTCCCATTATTTAATGTTGAAAACTACCATAAATTTAAATTTAAACATTGATATAAGTGATTTTCATAAACTTATTACCTTCATAAAACGACAATCAGATAGCCATAAACCAAAAAAATCAAAAATTTTCACAAGGGAACAGATTTTGGATTTTATAAATGGGCACCAGATAATGATTTTCTTATGATGAAGGTAGGCAATAATTCAAACACAGTTATTAAAAAGAGAGGTTATGTAATATATAATTGAGGGTAGGTAATTATTTTTAATGTGGTACTAGATAAAACATTGTATGATACTCATGCGTGAATTACTTTTGCGCACTTGTTGCGAAAAAAGGCATTAGCTACGCTTGTGCCTTTCATTTTTGCAACTCGTGCGCAAAAGTATCACTTCACGCACTTGTATCATAAATAACTATTTTCTGTAAGATCACACATGGAAACGTTTTCCTGTGCGCTAAAATGCGTTATTGTTTATTTCCCTTAGAAACACTAAACAACAATTGTGTTATGACAGCAGATGTTAGTGTTTTGAATTATTATTGTTCTACAATATTAAAATGATTTCTCCTGAAGAGCAAATATCGCTAGAAGCGGGAGAAATAAGTCCACAATTACTGCCCACGAAGTCATGTGAGAAATATGAGAAGGAGTTTGAACTATTTTGCAAGTGGCGCCAACAAAAAAATGTTAGCACAGTAAGTGATGATATTCTTCTGGTATATTTGTCGGAAAAAGCTGAATCTTTAAAAGCTTCAACTTTATGGAGTAGATTCTCAATGATAAAAACTTGTCTGGCAATTAAAGAAAATGTGGACGTTACTAAATTGCCAAAAACTATTGCATTTCTCAAACGACAAAGTGTTGGTTATACCTCGAAAAAATCTAAAATATTAATTATTATTTCTATCGTTCAATTCAGTAATTAAACACTTATTTCTTTATGGAAGCTTTTTATTTCAGAGTAATATTTTACATAAACTCATCTATCTATATTAACCTAAAACTACTGCACATGTCATATTTTCGCGCCTTCTTCTTTTTTATTATATTATGTCATTTTACATCAAATGATTTTAGTGACTTTCACAACAGATCAAGTTGCCAAATTCATCCTTGAAGCACCAGAATGTAGCTGAAGGTTATATCGAAGAATCGGTAAAAATTGTCAACACCCGAAGATATTGTAGTTCACGAGAATAATGTCCCATTCACCTTAACAACAATTTTACAAAACGAAGTAAGTACTAACTAAAGGAGTACTCAAATTGTAGTATAAATATTTGCTTCAGTAACATTTCAAAATTATACCATATGCCATAGGCTGATATTTGTTCATTTTTGTTGGAAAATAAAAGTTTTAGTCAATACTTATTTGTTTTTGTTTTCAGAAAGGTATAATGAAAAGTATCGTTCATCACACATCCATGAATGCTTTTCCCTTCCAGTGTGGGGCGTAGCTGTCACGCGCAAACTGGGAAGGCCTATTTTCTGGACTCGTAATGAAATATATTATTGTAATTGCATATTCTATGAAATGATGAGTGAAAAAAATTTGTTCCCTGTCAAAAATATCTTTTTCTACAGTCGCGCGTAAAATGACTAATTACTATATTCAAATGAAATCGTGAAGTCGACAAATGCCGAGGATTGTTACTTTACGCTCTAGCGCAAAAAAAGAAAAATTTTGACATATGGTCAAAAATGGTCAATAATTGTCAAAAATTGTCAATTATTGTCGAAAAATGTTAAAAATGGACAATTTTTGTCTAAAACTGTTCAAAATGGACAATTTTTGTCAAAAACTGTTCAAAATGGACAATTTTTATCAAAAACTGTCCAAAATGGTCAATAATTGTCAAAAATGGTCTATAATTGTCAAAAATTTTTGAAAAATGGTTAAACATTCTCAAAAATTGTCAAAAATAGTCGATTGTCAAAAATTTTTTTTTGAAAAATGCTCAAATTGTCAAAAACTGTCAAAAATGGACAATTATTGTCGAAATTGGTCAATAATTGTCAAAAATTTTCAAAATTTTGAAAAATGGTTGATAATTTTCAAAAACTATCAAAAATGGTCAAAAATTTTGAAAAATTGTTAAAATTTTTGAAAAATTATCAAAAATTCTGAAAAATTGTCAAAAATGGCCAATAATTGTCAAAAACTATCAAAAATAGTCAAAAATGGCCAATAATTGTCAAAAACTATCAAAAATAGTCAAAAAAGGACAATTATTGTTAAAAATTGTAAAAATTTTGAAAATTAGGTGACAATTCTCAAAAATTGTTAAATTTTTTGAAAAATATGGTCAAAAATGGTCCATAATTGTCAACAATTGTCAATAATTATCAAAAATGGTCAATAATTTTGAAAAATGGTCTAAAATTTTGAAAAATTGTTAATAACGGTCAAAAACTATAAAAAATGGTTAAAAATTGTCAATTATTTTTAAAAATTCTCAAAAATGGACAAATATTGTCAAAATTGGTCAATAATTGTCAAAAATTGTTAAAATTTTGAAAAATGGTCGATTATTGTCAAAAACTATCAAAAAGGGTCAATAATTTTGAAAAACTTTCAAAAATTTTGAAAGATTGTCAAAAATGGTCAAAAACTATCAAAAATGGTTAAAAATTGTCAATTATTTTTAAAAACTGTCAAAAATGGACAATTATTTTCAAAATTTGGTAAATAATTGTCAAAAACTATCAAAAATGGTCAAAAACTGTCAAAAATGGACAATTTTTGTTAAAAATGGTCAAAATTTTGAAATATGGTCAAAAATGGTCAATAATTGTCAAAAATGGTCAAAAATTTGAAAAAATGGTCTAAAATTTTGAATAATTGACAAAAATGGTCAATAATTTTGAAAATTTTTCAAAAATGTCCAATAATTTTCAAAAACTATCAAAAATGTTCAAAAATTGCCAAAAACTGTCAAAAATGGACAATTATTGTTAAAAACTGTCAAAAATGGACAATTATTGTAAAAAATTGTCAAAATTTTGAAATATGGTCAAAAATGGTAAAAAATTTGGAAAAATGTTCCAAAATTTTGAAAAATTGTCAAAAATGGTCAAAAACTATCAAAAGTGGTTGAAAATTGTCAATGATTGTTAAAAACTGTTAAAAATGGACAATTGTTGCCAAGAACTGTCGAAAATGGTTAAAAATTGTCATCATTTTGAAAAATGGTAACTAATTTGAAAAACAGTCAAAATGGTCAGTAATTGTCAAAAAATGGTCAATAATTGTCAAAATTTTGAAAAACGGTCAATAATTGTCAAAATTTTGAGAAATAGTCAATAATCGTCAAAAGTCGTCAAAATTTTTAAAAATAGTCAATAAATAATACGAGCCGTTTCTGAAAATCGATTTAAACACGTAATTTATAAAATCGATTTACTAAAAATCGATTATTTTTTAACATCCCTAGTCAGTAGATCTTTTTAAGGTTAATCATGATATGATAAATAGCTAAAATTGCATTCCTATTATAACCTAAGATAATATAAAAAACTTTTTTCATTATTAAAAGGGCGACTGTAGAAAGAATTAAGTGTGTATTTAGAGCGTAAAGTAACAGATTGCCGCTTTCGAAAGATCGCCGCGCACCGCTCCGCTTCGCGCGGCAACATTCTTTCTCAAGCGGCAATCTGTTACTTTACGTTCTAAATACACAATAGTATATTTTATTATTAGTGGGAAAAGCATAATATTCCCAAACGACTGTGATAATTACACAGAAGTTTGGGATTATGCATTTCCCACGATTTTACATACTATTTTTTCTTCGATCGTCGATTTACATTTAAAAAATTAATTAAAAAATACTTCATTCAGGATGTAATCAAGTAAGTAATCAAGATAGGTTTCTCTATGTTTATATTGAAATATAGAAGTGGTAACCATGGAAATTACTTTGTTATGAAAAAAGTAAAATAATTTTCATCGACAACACATTTGGTAGATGCTGGAGCTGATATTCGCCACGGAGGATGGAAATTTTCCAATGTGGCGGAAGAATATATTGACGAATCACTTATTAATAAAGTAGAAGTGGCTAATAAAATATTCAACACCCCTGCCTCGACTTCAAATGAATATGATCGAAACGAGATAAACCAAACAATTAGCCATGCAGCTTCAACGTCTATAAATTCTCGTTGCCCTTCAGTACAATTTACAAATTGTACAAACTGTACAATAAATGTAAATATTAACAACAATTAATTTGTGTTCAAGAATATCGTTATAAATTAGATGTTTGTTTTATTTCTTTTATAACAACTTCATCAATATAAAAATTAAAACCATATAGCCCGTTCAGTACAAAAACCGTTGCACGTCATCAAAGTGTCGAAAAAGAGACGTTCGTTTATATCATGTCATTCGATTGCTGCTGTCAATCCTCTGTCAATCACTATGTTAAGCCTCTCTAAACTCAATAAATATTGAAATTTGTAGGTCGCATTGTATTAAAGAATATAAATATATGTTTAAAGAAAGGTTTCGTAATTAATTTCATATCAAATACAGCTCGTAGGTTAATTAAATATTAAACTCAAACTAACGTCAGTCTTAATAAAAACTTTTTATGTTGGCAAAAATGCGCGCTGTTGCCGCGATTAAAATGGTTTATTTCAGGTTCAGTTGACGTCTTGACATTTTTGGGGTTATGTTGTGACAAAAACTGCAAAGAACTGTGAGTAATTTTTCACAAGCACTAATGAGTTATCAAAGTTAAAGTCACATCCAAAAAAACGTATAAATAAAACTTAATAATACTGCAATAGTTGATGCATTTACTCCTGATACTATTTACAGCGTTTATGAAGAAAGTATGTATAAGTTCAATATTATACCCAATCAACTGTATTTATTATATTCTGTTACATTATTCTTAATACTTGGCAGTTATACATGGACATTTTTTTATAGATAATCATGTCACTTTAGGAATGTTACTACAGTAATTGGAGGAAGAACAATAAATAATTATTCAATGTATAAGGTTCCTGAGTAGTTTACTAAAATATGATACACACCCACAAAGAGGACTTATGGAATTTTCAACAAAAATAAACCACTGTATAAATTTGTTTTTATTAATGAATCCTGAATTTTCCAAAATGGTGCTGTAGGCTGTGTTCATGTCAAAAGGTATGTTACAATGATAATGTAAAATTTTAGAATGCATAATTGTTTTTATTCTAGATATTTTGTATTACATGCTGAGAATGAAAATGGTTATATTGATGGAGCAGAAAGTATATTTTTATATGAATCTCAGTTGAGTTATTATCATGGGAAAATGAATGAAGAACATGTTTTTAAATGGTTTGAAAACCAATTACTTACTATTGAATCTTTCTGAACCTTTAATAAATTATGGACAATGCTTTTCGATAATATTAGGTTAATGACACAATATAGAATTCAATCAACAAATGTTGAAGCTGAGATTATTTATATTACAGCCTAGTAAGTAGATACAAAATGTATTTGAACAGTGATATAGCAAATTATATGTTAGAATTCAGAAGACTACACAACTAGTTTAATACATTCAAAATTCTTACTTCAAATTATACCTAATAGACAATAAGTGCCGTTTTATTTTTATTTTTACAAAAATAATAATATAGGTATATTTGAAAAGAAAATAATTGGTTATTTGAATACTGCCCTTTCAATAAATGTTTTTTTTCAGAAACAAACCCCCCAACAAAATACATTGTGGATATGATCGAACAGTATAGTCACAAAGTATTACCTACCATCTTTTTAAAAATCCTATTGAGTTAATACAGGGTACTGCCAAGCAAGCCGATAGATAGTAACTAATTTATAAATTTGCAATGTTTCTTTTTAATAAAACAATTCCATAAAAATTGGGGTGGCATTATTAATTATTTTATTTTAATCATGATATTCAAAATAAGTAATTCAGGCAACATTTTCTAAAGGTAAATGTGTATATCACAAAGTTTTATAAAAACTACCAAGAATTAATTTAATAGTTTTTATTGAATTGAAAGGTCTCATTTGATCAATCGTTTTATTGGCAATACTTTCAGCTGCGGTAGATGTTGGCGAGCTAAAACAAAATGGTAAATATAAATTTGATTGATTAGAAGATGATGGAGTGATAAATGAGTCACCAAGATACTGATAATTATAATATGTATTGATTTCAGTGATACAATTTAGTCAATCATTGGCATATACCTTCATTCGGAGAATAGAATGGATTTGCTCTCCTTTTCTGAGCTGTGGTGGTGCTTGCTGCACAATTTTCTTTTGCTATGATCAATGATCATATATCTCAGGATGATTTTCCTTGTTGAGAATGACCTACAAACTAAAGCTTTACATCCCGGCCTTTCTAAAAAAAATTAAAGATTTATTTCAACAAAATATAAAATAAAATTGCCTACCTTTAAAAAGGAGGTAGATCCAGGTTATCAGAACTTTTTTATTTATAATTTGTCTGTAAACCTTACATCAATGTTTCATATTGTAGTGACAACATTTTAGAAGCCAACATGTACTTAGGTAATTGTAACCTAAAAATTATATTAGATAATATTTTTTCCTTGATACTATATATACATGCATTTTAAATACTAGAATAGTTCCATAACTTCTAACTAATTAAGTGTGTGGTATAAGCATACAAATGAAAGTGTTAACTATTCCATACATACCTTTTTAGTGCTAAAAATAATTCCATAGTTTTTAAAATAAGAATTTCTTAGTGCTGTACGGTTAACATACAAATTGAAGTTTTATATGTAACATCTCTGTATGTAACTGAAATAAGTCGAAGTTTCTTTGCACGCAATAACCATCAATAACTAAAACTAACCTAGAATATTTGATAAACTTCATTTGACATATACTAGATTCTCATATTATTTCAAGGGCTTGGCAACATAGTACAGTTATGACAGATGTGACGTGCAACGGTTTTAATACTGAACGGGCTATAGTTTGTTTCATTTTATTGTAATAATCCATTTGTAACATTACCGCACACTATAGCAGTGCGGTAAGAATATCACCGCACTGTTATTTTCTAATTGCTTAGCAACTGCCCACTATTCTGGAATGTTGAGCTTTGCGCATATAAAACAGGTCAAAATAGTGTCACTTTTCCTACGATCGGAGAAAAATAACTATTTTCTAACACCACAAACTTTGTGAACGTGCTGAAACGCAAGGAGAGCGAGATTTTCACGTCACTCCACCTCTAATATCTAGGGTAGCACAAGCAAAAATTGCTTGTTATTTCTTATTCCACAAATTGACTTGTATCAAAGAACGATTTAAGTAGTTATATGCATTTTGACATCGAATATCAAACAAACTAGATGTTTCTCGAACGCACTATACATCAAATGAAATATAAAATTCATAGCAAATTTGATACTCAATTAATAATTCCGTTCAAGTTGAAACATTGCCGGAAAACAGATTGAAGAATTAGTATGGTAATTCGTTGAATCGGGTTATACTGATGTACTAGCGATCGGCATTGATTCAGATTAGTTCCGATTGGATAGTCCAAAAACGCTGTGAGTAGTTCTCTCGCTAATCAGATTATAACTAAGGCATTTGTTATTAAAGCGGCGGATTATGGTGTGAGAGCGGTTGGCCAGCATTGGCCCTATATTGTGAATTGATCCGATTGAGGTTAACATGCGGTTTTAATGATGGCATGGTAATACTCGAGCTAAATAGTGAAATAGTTAAAGTGAGAGGTTTTTATTTGGTTTGCTATCGAACCTTATTAAATTAACCGTATTACTTCGGCAGATTTGTTATAACCTTGATGCGGTTTCATTAATTAATAAAAACAAATACACTCAAAGTAAAAAGTAATTCAAAATTACTATTTTTCATTGAGATTTTCTTTTCACGTTCGTCGATAAATCCTCCCCTAATTTTCAAACATCTCAAAACAGATTTTTCTTTTTAAACCACTTTTAAGTACAAACTGACGCTATTCATACCATTACCAGAGCCTTTTTATTATAAATTTTTTTTTGGAAAGAGCAAACAATATTTCTCAACGCCATAATTTAAATAACGTCCATTGATCAACGGAGCTGTTATTTGGAGCAGTAATCAATCAAAGAGCTTTCCTTTCGATGCAAAACAATCGCTAAAGCTGACGCGTGAACAAGAGAGAGCTGGAGCTACACTGGAAAAAAATTAGTTAACCCGTACCGTGCTAGAATTAATTTAGATTTAGTTTAAGCACAAACTACTTGCTATTTTCACAGACATTCAACCTTCACTCGATTCCACCCTGAACACACGTTGCAATTTCCATGCTACGAGTGGAATAAATCGCCGAAAATGACCCATCCATGCCGTTCATTGGACCGGAACCCTAATTCGGCGTCGCAGAATGGACAATAAATATGGTCACAAGAAAGTGGGTGGTACAGAAATCTCTAGAACAGTGAGAAATCGTACCAGGACAAAGATAGGCGACAAAATTTACGGCAGGTCTGAAAAGCCTCGGATTGGAAACTGGCTACAGAGATAACAAGGCCATATAGAATAAGGTGGGCCATAAACAAGTTTCAACCATGTAAATCACCGGGGGAGGATGGAATATACCCCATCCTACTCCAAAAGGGACATGAAACACATCTATGTAGGATATTCAAGGCTTGTATATCTATTCAATACATACCTACGGAGTAGCAAAAGGGGAGAGTCATTTATATACCCAAGGTAGGGAGATTAAATGACATGACGCCCAAATCATACCGTCCAATCAGTCTAGTGTCCTTCCTTCTTAAAACGTTGGAGAGACTAATAGACAGATACATTAGAGATAAGATTTTATCAACAAACCCTCTCAACGAGCGACAATACGCGTATCAGCCAGGCAAGTCAACAGACTTAGCACTGGATGATCTCTACAGGCTACTAACTAAATCCCTAGAGGACAAAGAGATAGTCATGATAACTTTTGTAGACATTGAGGGTGCTTTCAATAATGCATCTACACTGTCAATTACAAAAGCTCTGGGCAAAAAGGGGTGCCACTCCTCCTGTGTCGCCAGTTTGGAAAAAATTGGCGATACCACCGTCACAGCTAGAGCAGGCAGGGAATGTCCGCAACGAGGGGTGCTATCACCAATTCTGTGGGCTATCCTAGTAGACGAACTACTGAAGAGGCTGACATCCAAAGGCATGTATTGCTTAGGGTATGCCGATGATCTCGCGATTATTGTAAAAGACAAATTCGCAGGTACAGTCTCGGAGCAGACACAAACTGCCCTAAACATAATCAACAAATGGTGCCAAGAGGAGGAACTAACTGTAAACCCTCTCAGAACCACGATAGTTGTTTTCACCGAGAAGAAAGTACTGAGAGGACTTAAGTCACCAGTTCTTAATAGGGTGGAAATTCCAATTGCCCAAGAGGCAAATTACTTGGGAGTCATATTTGTCCCCAAGTTGACATGGAATCAACACCTACAGAAAATAATAAAAAAAGTACGATAGCGCTCAATCTGTGCAGGAGAATATGCGAAAAGAACTGGGGGATACAACCAAATATGATCTATATATGGCTATATACGTCATCAGACACATGATAGCATATGGATCATTGGTATGGTGGACTAGGACTCGGCAGGTTGGGGTGATCCAAAAACAAGCTTGCCTGGCTGCCACGGGAGCCATGAGGACAACCCCAACAGCCGTACTAGAAGTCTTGCTGAACCTGCCGCCACTCCATGTCTACACACAAGGTGAAGCCAGGTCAATCAATAATAGATTGACCAGAGGGCAAGCACCCATTAGTAGGCTACACGGTAAGGTGTATAACGAGCTATACAATCGACCCCATAATGGGAATGCCATCGGACGAGAGGATTCCCAAGTATAGCTTCGGGAAAAACTTCAAAACGGTCATAACATGCAGAGGGGCATGGAAGGAAGGACCTCAAATTATTGTAGAAATGGCCTGCTACACAGATGGCTCAAAAACCAAAAGGTGTAGGAATATATATATAGCCAAGCCAAAGATAAGAGTCTCACTGAGTTTAGGTAAACATGTGACGATATTCCTGGCAGAAGTTGCAGCAATACAGCACTGTGCAGGGAAACTATTAAGGCAAGAGTTTGAGGAAAAGACCATTGCCATATACTCCGACAGCCAAACGGCTATAAAAGCATTCAGCTCCGTGCAGATAAATTCCAAACTTGCTTGGGACTTCTTGGAGGCGCTACAAGAGCTGGGCATTCGTAATAGATTGTCCGTAGCCTGGGTACCAGGCCACTCAGATCACAAGGGCAATGAAGAGGCAGACTCACTAGACCGAGAGGGGGCACGTTGTGCTCCCATTGGCCCAGAACCTTTCTGTGGCATAGCGAAGGCGCTGCAAAATACAAATAGCAGCACTTGGATAAAATCAGTCTCGAGAATGGTGGAACAAAGCGCCAAAAATGAGGCAGGCCAAAGAGTTCATCAAGGAACCCTCGCCAAAATTCACGGAGTATCTATTGAGCCAGAATAGGAAAACAATCAGGATCCTGGTTGGGCTCCTGACAGGGTATTGTAGACTTAACAAACATATGAATAACATCGGATTGGCAGAAACAACCATATGTAGGTCTTCCCAAGAAGATGAGGAAACCCCAGTACACATGCTGTGCTACTGCGAAAGCCTGACTAGGCTGAGCTTTTCAACGATAGGGGAGGAAAAACCTCAACCTTCCCAATATATGGAGGACCTGAGGTTTGCCATCTGTCTAGTAATAAGAACGGGTCTAGACAAGAAACTCTAGAATAACAGGAGGGCATACACAATAGATCTGCAAAGGTAGTAGTGGAGAGCCTCTTAGAAGCATTTAAGCCCCGTATTTACTTATTTATCTATGGCTCCTGTATTACACAGGCAAGTAAGCCTTTGTGTGCTACTCAATAGCCTCATAACTCCCACTTGCAGTGTCTTTGTACACCACACTACTGATCCATAGGCTATTATTGGTCTAACAATCTTTGTGTATAGCCATTGGGTCATTTATGGGGTAAGTCCCCAGTTTTTCCCACACATTCCTCTGCATCTGCCAAGGGCAATGGTAGCTTTCTGTGTGGTCTTCTGGAGGTGAGTGTTCAATGAAAGCCCTTGATCAGAATGTACTCCTAGGTACTTTGTTTCTTTGGCAAATGGAATCACCTCTCCTCCTATTACTATTAGCTTTAGGCCTTGTAGTGCCGTCTTTTTCTTGAAATTGATAATTTGTGTTTTCTGAGCATTGATTGTCAGTCTCTCTTGTATGCATCAATTATCAACTATATTTAAGGCAGTTTGCATTATTTCCGATATCACCCCAGCAAACTTGCCTCTGACTACAATAGCGATGTCGTCTGCGTATCCAAGACAGTAAAAATCTGCTGTGGACAGTTCTGTAGGGAGGTCGTCTACCAAGGTTGCCCATAGTAGAGGTGATAGCACTCCTCCTTGTGGACATCCTCCACCCGTCCTTGCCTTGATGGTGACTTGCCCCAAAAATGGAGCTTATTATCCTATCTTCCAGAGTTGCCTTTATCCATCGGCATATTTTTGTGGATGTTGCATTAACCAATGAATTCGTGGTAACATTATTAAATGCTCCCTGGATGTCTAAGAAAATGGCCATCGCTATCTCTTTGTCTTCTATTGACTATGAGATAAGCCTGGTTTAGTTAGTAGAGCAAACAATATTTGGCAACGGCACATAATAATTGTGCTGATTTATAGAACTTATCCAGTTTATCCAGTTTGTGTCTCGCTTTTTCAAACTGCTGATTGGCTACTTATATCCAGTCTCAACGTAAACAAAAATATACTCGAGACGACTCAAGCATGTTTTTTAGTGTAAAGTAAAAAAATAAAGTGTCAGGGAACATTATTATGAAAGTTTTAATGAAATCGAATATCTGTTTTTCGAGTTCTTAATTTAGAGGAATTCACCAGTCGCCGACAATGAAAGTAAACCTTTCCAAACTGTTTTTGTTGAGAGGTAACAGATAATTCTTCAACGAACTTTTAAATGATTCCTCAACTTTTGTCTCTGTCTCACAACCCTCTCCGCTCCTTACGTTTTTCATTAATAAATTTCTGTTATTATTATTTAGGATTTAATTTTGTGAAAAATGAGTCTCAAATTTATCAAGCTTTGGTAAAATTTAAAAACTGGTTTTGGTCTATTACAACTAAAGTACCGAATCGGTATAGATTAGTGAATTTTCGTAAGTAAGTTTCGCGTGAGTTAAGCGCAAGTGACATGGAGACCTATACGGTAGACCTAATTAATAAGCAAAGAGGGGAAAACTGTCAAAGTCGTAGTTAACAGGCACGCAAAGCTTATGGGGTTGACAGACGAAGCTATGTGTAGATTCTATCACCTAGAGGAGAAAACTGCAGCGCCACTTCCTATGCCAGTGCAACTTCCTGGCGAATGTGTGGTTTCTTGTACTGGGCGATAAGAAGGCACCTGTCAGAAAATACATGGAAGGTTTAGCTGATTGGCTATTTAAAAAGAATCGTGCTGGGGAATGTAATTTAGATTCAGAGGACTATAATAGATCTGAAGAGGTTGTACTTTATATCAAAATAGAAAACCTCAAAAAAATAAAGGTGAAGTAAAATATCAGTAGCAAATAATATTTTATACTTTGAGTTTTCAAAATTAAGAGTTCAAATAAAAACTCATAGTTCACTTATAAACTTCTTTTCAAATTACTACTGTATCTATTTCCCATAAGAAATTGTTTTACCAACTATAATTACCGTAAAATTATACTGAAATAATAATAGCGCCTGTAGAATGATTCCCACTGACACTAGGAACTTTCTGAAACGTTGATTTTGTTGACAAAAGTACAAACTGACCACGAACAACGACAACCACAATTGCAAGCCTAAACAAATATACACATGCAATGGATGCTAGGTGCACTTCGAACCGAACTTTCTTCCTACATTTCCTCTTTTGTCCATCGCCACATTTCCACCGCAAATCACAGTCCAGCTCGAGTGACCCGTATCCGCAAAATCTCATAATTGCTTTTAAAGTTTCGATGAAGTTTTTACTTATACATATCTTCCTTTCGGTTTGAAATCATTGGCGCACAAAATTATATTTCAATATAATTCTACTTCAATTAAAAACCGTCCAGAAGTTTCTTTGGTCAGCCAAACAATTAGGGGACTTTCATTAATTACGTAAGGATCATTTTGGCAACATTTGACACCCCCTACCCCGTCTAACGTAACATTCTATCTAGTTTTTCTGAATAATTAAATTGACACAGTAAATCAAACATTTTTATTTTTTAACAGGTAATGAACACATTTAAGAATTCATAATTTTAATAATCAATAAAAAATTTTGTGATAAGTTGTTAATCCAATTGTATATTAGGGGAAAGGGGGGGAAAGGCGGCCGCCTATGTTTCTGCCGTTACACCTGCTCACATTTTTAAAATATTATTAGGCCAGTAAAGTAATAAATGTCTCAGATCACATGTGACAAACATGTGATCTGAGGCTTTCTTACTTACTGGCCGAGGTGTGTATAGTATTTTTCTGTTCGACGGAGCCAGAAAGCGACAACTTCGTTTATCGCGGAGACCCAAAAGCTAATGCTTTCCGTCCGGAGGACAGAAATAGTATATTACGTAACAAGTCCGGAAAGTACTGTTTTTTTGGACGAGTAGACAAGATGGAAGTCTGCGAGTCCGAAGAAACAGTTTCAGAGCGTGTTGCGTACATTTTTTTTTCTGCAACCGTGTGGTAGGTATAACAAATCAATAAAACACGTTTCTTTGTGATATCTAAATGGACTAAAAATGGCGTCGATTTGAATGTTTATGTTTGTCATGATGACAAAACGCTAAAAAATAGTTATTTGTGTATTTAGAGCGTAAAGTAACAGATTGCCGCTTGAGAAAGAATGTTGCCGGCGATCTTTCAAAAGCGGCAATCTGTTACTTTACGCTCGGAAAACACACATAATTTTTTCTACAGTCGCCCTTTTAATAATAATTATTATATAATAGAATAATCGTCATTTTCGCTATCCATCATGATTAACCTTAAAAAGATCTACTGATTAGGTATGTTAAAAAATAATCGATTTTTATATAAATCGATTATTATTTTCCTATCGATTTTAATTTATTGATTTTTATAGTAATATTAAACGATTTTGAGTAAATCGATTTTATAAATTACGTGTATACATCGATTTTCGGAAACGGCTCGTATCATTTATTGACTATTTTTCAAAATTTTGACAACTTTTGACGATTATCGAACATTTCTCAAAATTTTAACAATTATTGACCTTTTTTGATAATTATTGACAATTATGGACCATTTTTCCAAACTTTTGACCATTTTTGACTATATTTCGAAATTTTTGACAATTTTTCAAAAACTTCAACAATTTTTGACAATTATCAACTATTTTCCAAAATTTTAACAATTTTTAACAATAATTGTCCATTTTTGACAATTTTTCACATGCTTTGACCATTTTTGATAGTTTTTGACAATTATTGGCCATTTTTGACAAATTTTCAGAAATTTTGACCATTTTTCAAAATTATTTACTATTTTTGATAGTTTTTGACAATTATCGACCATTTTTCAAAATTTTAACAATTTTTGACAATTATTGACCAATTTTGGAAATAATTGTCCATTTTTGACAGTTTTTGGCAATTTTTGACAGTTTTTGACAATTTTTGACAATTTTTGACAATTTTTGCCAATTTTTGACAATTTTTGATAGTTTTTGACAATTTTTGGAAATTATTGACCATTTTTCAAAGTTTTTGACCATTTTTCAAAAAAATTTTAAATTTTTGATAATTATCGACCATTTTTAAAAATTTTAACAATTATCAACAATTTTTGACGACAGTTTTCACAAAAATTGTCCATTTTTAACCGTTTTTGACAATAATTGACAATTTTTGACAATTATTGACCATTTTTCCAAATTTTTGACCATTTTATTTGATTTTTAATCTGATAAATTGTTAAATATTCACCAATTGAGTTAATTCGGAGGGCGTGGTTTGATTAAATAAGCGAACGAAAAAGATTCCTTTTTTTGCTCTAGAGCGTAAAGTAAGAACTGTCGACTTCACGATTTCATTTGAATATAGTAATTAGTCATGGAATATGGACGAAACTGGTATCACCACAGTACAAGAACCGGATCGCGTTGTTGCTCGGAAAGGATTTAAACAAATTGGCAAAATCACTTCTGCTGAAAGAGGGACACTGGTAACTATGGCAATATCTGTTTCAGCAATAGGTAACTCGACTCCTCCGTTTTTTGTTTTCCCACGAGTCCATTTCAAAGACCATTTTTTAAATGGAGCACCTGCTGGTTCCGCCAATCCTTCTGGATGGATGCAAGAAGATCAATTTTTAAGGTTAATTTTTGATCATTCTGAATTCTTAGCACTGTAACAGATCGAAAGTATCCCAATGAAAGCATTTCTGATCGGTCAGATTCGAAAGAAAGCACTCCTGATCAAATAAATACAAATGGAGGCACTTCGGATAGGACAGATCCAAAAGAAGGGACCTCTAACCAGTCAGATCCTGAAAAAACAATTCTGATCAGCCAAATCCAAAAGAACGGACTCCTGATCGACCGTTCCCAATTAAAAAGTTTGGGGAAAAAATACTTTCAAAGCCTAACAGCTCTGTTATGTCGCCTTTAGAAAACCTGAGACCTTTTCCTGCACCAAGAAAAAATACAATAAAAGGTAGAAAGAGAAGATCAACTGCTATACCGACTGACACCCCTATAAAGAACGCACTGGAACAAGAAAAGGCTGGAGCAAAAAGAAACCGGTCAATGCTAGCAAATAAAATAAAACAAAAAAATAAAGAAAACATAGAAACTGAAGAAACAACTGATGACGACTGGAATTCTGGAACTAGCCTTGAAGAAGACGTAGACTGGGCGAATATTAACCCTGATGATTTTGGAGAGCTGGAAAGTGATCCTAAAAAAGATAATTTTGTGTTAGTGAAATTGCTAGACAGAGAAAATACCCGCTCAAAGGTAAAATATTTTATTGGAAAAATTATTGGCCAAGGAAACGTTGACAAGGAATGGGAAGTCTTATTTTTACGTGAAAGTGAAAAAGCTAGTGGATCCTTCATATTTCCTCTCATAGAGGACATATCTATCGTACATTGCAATGACATTAAAATTATCCTACCACCACCTTCCTTTTCTGGGGGAACTAAAAGACTTCAGTCAATGTTCAAGTTCGAAGTAAGCTTTTCTTTGTTAAATATGGGTTAATAAATAGTTTCTGTATAGTTTATTATTGTTTAATCCTGTGCCAATCTACCCCCTAGTCTGAGCTAACCAACCCCAAAAGAGGGGTAAGTTGGTTCACTAAACAATGGATTCAAAAAATTCTTAGAAAGTGTCTTATTTTGGTCAGTTATTTTTCATATTTTTCTGCAATAGGGGTAAGACCTCCAAAAACTATTTAAAAAAAATCTTTAAAAAAAACTACAAAAATTATTTTTTTCTCAAAAGTGTACCAACCATCCCCGGTCTTTCCTACACTTGATCCACAGTTCTTTATTCTTGCCTAATTCGCCACAAATTGTAACGTAAATTGTTAACGCCGATGTCACGATCTTCTTCATCTTCATATGAAGTATTTTCTGTGATCTTATGGGTTTTTAAGCATTTTCTGTTGGGTATTATTCGAGGACTAGGAATGGGTTTCAAAGGAGTTGACTTTTCGACTCCTATTTTTCGTTTTGTTCCTTTATCAACTTTAAGTCTAATTTGTTCCTCCTTTTTCCGCTAGTGTTCTCCTGAGATTGACTTCATTGGAGTTAACGTCAATATTTCTGAATGTTGCTTCCTACTGCTATTGTGGTTTGATCTTTTATTTCCAACTGAGTTCTCCTCCGAGCATCCTGGTATTGGCATTAGGTCAACAAACAATAACTCATGCTTTTTATCGGGTGTCGTATTTTCTGGACTCCCCGTTACTTCCTTATTATTATTTTCCTTATCTAGTTCGTTTACCTCCTTCTTTAGATTTTGTTTTTTTGAAGCTTGCTTCTCATTGCACGACATAGGACTTTTGGGAAGGCTAGTGAACTCGTGAAACGTGTGATGTTACGAAAAAGCGTTCGTCACGCGATAACTCATTCAAGCGACTGTGCGCAATCTCTCTTGCCGCACTGAGCTCGCACACCTATAGGTGTGAAAAATTGTCAAAAATGGTCAAAAATTGTCAAAATTTGGAAAAAATGGTTAATAATTGTCAAATATTTTAAAATTTTTGAAAAATTGTCAAAAATTTTTAAATATGGTCAAAAATTTGGAAAAATGGTCGATAATTGTCAAAAATTTTGAAAAATGGTTAAAATTTTTGAAAAATTATCAAAAATCGTCAATAATTGTCAAAGACGGTCAATAATTGTCAAAACGAATCAAAAATTGACTAAATTTTTTAAATATGGTCAAAAATGGTCAAAAATGGTCAACAATTGTTAAAAATTTTTGGAAAAATGTCAAAAACGGTCAATAATTGTCAAAACTAATCAAAATTCGTCAAAAATTGTTAAAAATGGTCCAAAAGGATCAATAATTGTTACCATTTTGAAAAATGGTCAAAAATTGTCAAAATTTTGAAAAAATGGTCAATAACTGCCAAATATGTTGAAATTTTTGAAAAATTGTCAAAAATGGTCAATAATTGTCAAAGACGGTCAATAATTGTCAAAATTCGTCAAAAACTGTCAAAAATGGTCAATAATTGTAAAAATTTTTGAAAAATTGTCAAAAATTTTTAAATATGATCAAAAATTGTCAAGAATTTGGAAAAATCGTCAAAAATTGTCAAAAACTGTCAAAATTTTGAAAAAATGGTTATTAATTGCCAAATATTTTCAAAAATTTGGAAAAATAGTCAATAATTACCAAAAATTGTCGAAATTTTTGAAAAATGGTCAAATTTTTCGAAAAATTGTCAAAAATGGTCAAAACTTCGAAAAAATGGTCAATAATTATAAAAAACTGTCAAAAATGGTCAATAATTATTAAAAATTGTCAAAATTTTTGAAAAATTGTCAAAAATGGTCAATAATTGTCAGAACCTGTCAAAAATGGTCATTAATTGTTAAAATTTAGAAAAATGGTCTAGAATGGTCAAAAATGATCAATAATTGTAGAAACTGTCAAAATTGGTCAATAATTGTCAAAAATGGTCAATAATTGTTAAAATTTGGAAAAATTGTCAAAATTTTGAAAAAATGGTCAGTAATTGCCAAATATGTTAAAATTTTTGGAAAATTGTCAAAAATGTTCAATAATTGTCAAAGACGGTCAATAATTGTCAAAACTCGTCAAAAACTGTCCAAAATGGTCAAAAATTGTCAAAATTTTTGAAAAATGGTGAGAAATTCACGAAAAATAGTCATTCTATTGTGCATAAGAAGCAAGCTTCTGTCGGCGGTCCGACGACCGCTCACCTTTTTTTTTCATACATTTCTCCTACAAATAATTCACCTGGAGGAAAGTCTTCATCGGAAAAATTTTCTGGTTTGCATGGAAATATTCCTGTATTCTCAAATCCTTTTATGGCTTTAATTGGTGTGGCTACGTGGCCATATGCATTTTGAAATATTTCAGCTATTCCGGACGTTGTGATACGTTCATGAGGATGACTTCTTAGATAATTTGCACATTCAATGTTATATGCTAATTTCAAGGATGAGTAAAATGCCATATCCAGCGGTTGCAGTCGATGTGACTTATGCGGTGGTATTTTTAACACTACAATTTCTTTTTTTTAGAGAAATTGTACCCCTCCAATGTATAGTGGTTACTGTGGTTGTCGACAATTAGCAAAACTGGATCTTCCTTTGGTAAAAATGCTGGAGCCATTCTAGAAATATGAGTTAATTTATCCAACCATTGTCAGGGCAGCAGTAAATTGCACTTGGTGGCCCATTTTTCTTTGATTCAGATTTCATCCTCATGCGCGCAAAAATAAATAAAGGTGGAATATATGTTCCTGAAGCATTTATGCAGCACATCATTGTCGTTGTTTGGCCTCTTTCTGCGCTTGTTGTTGAGCCAATTCTCTCTTTTCCTTTTTCAGCAAGTATTCTTCCCGGGGTTTGGACAGTTGTAATGCCCGTCTCGTCTGCATTATATATTTTGGATGCTGAAAATTTATACTTATCCAGAAGAGACTTTAAATTAGAGAGAAATAAGTCTACTTCAGTTTTGTTAAACGCAGATATGCGATTAATGCTTGTCGCTTCCGGTTTTCTTAATCGAATAGATGGATTCCTTTTCAAAAATCCGGTCATCCAATCTTTTCCCGCAGCTTCTTTGTCTTTGGAAAATGGATGAGGTACATTTTTTAATTTCTGTGGGAGTAATCTGATAAAAATGTTTTGCCAATTTTATTACTTGCTCTGCTAAAACTTTTTCTTCTTCTTTTGAAAACATCGAATTTCGACCTAAAGAAGCCTCTGATGTGTAATTTTGCTTTATTCGTATTTAAAGTGTAGATCTAGGAAGAGCAGAACTTCTTGCGACTTCACGGACGCTTCTGCCATTATTTATTATTGCATTTATTGCTGAAGTAAGTTGTTGAGCAATTCCTCTTTGTCGCTTTTTCTCTTGTAAACTCGAGGCATCTGAAATATAAGAATTTTAGATATTTTAGTTCAGCCTGCAGGGACCAACCAGTAAGGATTGATCTGCTTCCTGTACATGTCCAGGTCTAACTAGAATACCCACTAAATATTTAGACGTGGAAGTAGTGAGGACCTGCGTATATTTTTCTTTTTTCGGTTTGTTAAAATTTCTTCGTACGTCTAAGAGCTAAATAACTTTTATCAACACATAGGTGGTTCGGGGAAAATTACCTGAAATGAGGAAAAAACAATTTTCGAACTTTTAATGAACTCCGCCTATGATTCCATAAAGATATTACATTTTCTTGCCATAACCTGTATGCTTCTTGATTATGTTTATCAAATTTGATCAATAGAAATAAGAATAAAAGTTCATATCGAAAAGTAGGTTATTACTACTATAAATTCGGAATTTTCCTGAATTCTAATACATGATTCCTATGTGCACATATCTCATGAAATTATTTTATTTTCGTATATTTTATCGAAGATAATATCAAGAAAACTTATGTTTCATCTGTATGCAAATGTGCCTGATAGTAGGAGAGCTGGCACTAATTTTTGGGTAGATATTTGAGGCAAGCTGAAAACTTGTCCTATACCTCTTCTATTTAACCCCAACACGGAATTGCAATTGGTGAGAAGAAGGGCTAAATCAATCGCTAAATTTTTAGAAATATTTATTCTTTTTTTGCCAAAAATATGCTTGAGGCAATTTTATATGTTGTAGTTAAAAGTTTGAAGAGTTAAGGAAAAAAAATAAGTGTGCGAGTGAGTAGCACTATAGGCAAGCTGTAGTGTGTGAAAGAGAAGATGAAGATGAAGATGAAGAACATTCAGTTCTGAGGTGGAGTCAATTAAATTTATACTTTTGTACTCAGAATAATTCTTCAATTGTATAATTATTTCATTTTATCTGAATAAATCTGATTTTGTGATTTTATATTTTTGTGATCATTTCTTTCTTTAATCCTTCAGCATTTAGTAATTTTACCATAAAACAATAGATTTATAGCACAAGTTAGTGGTTAATTAAAATGCTATCACAAAAAAATTTAGAATTTTGGATGCAGCGGCAAAATAAAAAAAAATTTTAAACAATAGTTATTGAAAATTTAATTTTCTAAAAAAAATTCCGATGACTTTTTGAAAAAAACCACTGTTTCTGCAGTAATAGCAATTATTTAAGTGATTCATTGCATTTAAAATTGTATTAAGATTGACTAAATAACAAATGATAAAAAAATAATACAAAAAATATGTCAATTTAACAGACACAAATGAACACAAACATACAAACCGTTTTCAGCACAAATTCAAAAAATGTTTTATTGTTGACTTCGAAATTTCGAATGCGCATGGCTATCGTAAGTCATGGCACCGAACATATACAAAAGACAAGAAGGGTCACTTTGTGTCGGTACTTTGATATTGGGTCTACAAAAGCGAGCCGTCGGCGCCGTATTCCGACTAATTAGCCGTCGCATGTGTCTAATATTTTAACCGAGTGGCTGATACGGGGGTTAATACAAATGAATTTGAAAGTACAGATGGAATTTCTTAATATTTAATAAATTAGAAAGCTAAGTTTACACTAATTTTAAGTACCCAATCTCAATATAAAAGTGAAAAATAAATAAGGCAAACATACAAATATCTTGAAATATTCATAAAACAGTATCATTGGTCCATTTTCCATCCTCTTTATCTCAAATACAGACAAAAATACTTAAGAAACCTGGATCGAGTCTAAAACGACTCAAAATACACAATGCGACGTTATTGCATCCAATAACGCACAATTTCACGTAATAACACTCCGAAACGGTCAACGGAGCTTGAAATCACTCAAAAACCCTCAATTCCACTGAAAAGCACACAAGATGACTTAATAATTCACAAAACCACTCAACTATACCTAAAAACAAAAATTAGCGTGCAATTGGACATTTCTCCATCCGCTTCCTCTCAAATATAGACAAAAACACATAAGAACCCTGGATCCAGTTTTTTTCGGGTCGAGATGGGAAACTAATGTTCGAATGGGTCCAGGACCCAAACAGTGTTGGACTCATCCCCAAGGGGATGCCTACCAACGAAACCCACCTCAAACTTGCCGTTACCCCGCCTCGGAATCACTACCCTAGCATACTTCGAGAAGGGCGGCAGTCCCTCGCATACTCTCCGCTCACGCCGTCGTCTTCTCCTTAACTATCACTATAACTATTTAGTGAAATATGGCTCCCGTGATTGTCCAGCACAAGCAGCACCGGATTATCGGTTGTTGCCTTAACAAACTGATTGAAATGTACAATCCACTCAAAAAATAAATCTTCGTTGATCCATCCATTTTTGGAACAACCATAGATAACACCAATTGGCCAATCTCTCTTCAATGTATGCACCATACGCGCCCTCGGAAATATGAACATCGGTGGCACGAATTGTCCTGACGCACTTACTGAACAAACTAGAGTGACATTTTTTCCCCTTTCCCAAGATGTTATCGAGCCAACTTGTTTCTAGCCCTGTGCAGCTAATATTTTTCCTGGAGTCTGCACAGTCGATATTCCTGTTTCGACTACATTGCAAATACGATTGGCTGCAAATTAATGCTTTTGCATAACATCTTCTAGGTTCTTGTAAAGCCAGTTTAATTCAGTTTTGTTGAAGGCGGTAATACGATTTTGTCTTGTACCTTCTGGTTTTCGAAGGCTTATCTGGGGATTACGCTTTAAAAATAGTTTAACCCAATCTTCACCAGCCAACTTCTTTTCGTTATCGAATCTTTGATTTCTTTGTTTTTTTACTGAAAAAT
Source organism: Lochmaea crataegi (assembly GCA_947563755.1). Taxonomy (NCBI): domain Eukaryota; kingdom Metazoa; phylum Arthropoda; class Insecta; order Coleoptera; family Chrysomelidae; genus Lochmaea; species Lochmaea crataegi. Next base: position 128,187,138 of record OX387422.1, read on the forward strand.
CATAGACCACAAATTTCAGTCTTAAACGAGTTATCCCGTAGAAAGTATTTGCTAATTTAATAATGTGTGAAGTAAGGGCTTGCTCCTCTTCCTTGGTGAACACTGGACGTCTCCCCAACTCATATTTGATCAAATTGTTGTTTTTTTTTTATATCCGTTAAAGTAGATTCAGGTATAGGTACCAAATGCTCTACCAACTTCTCTCACTGCTCGTCCATCCCACAATAATTGCGCGGTTTTCCCCCAAAGCACGCCTCCGTACAAAATAGTTATTTTTGGCAAAGGGTAAAATACTACTGAACTGTTTATAGTCAAGATGAAACAGTATATATTTAGCTACAATTAAAAAAAACGTTACTGATAGTATATAATACAACAAACTTACCTCCACTTAAAGACACCAACAAAATTACATAAACATAACCTAGAACGTACGATCTGTACGTTTTACTTTCTGCAATACACTGAAATCATAACGAAACTTTTGGCGGATGTTTCTTTATAGCAGACGAACAGATCCAGTGTTGCCAAGTCGTTCGTACGTCTAGAGATTCTGAATAACCTAGATGCGCGTTATTCCCCCGTGCGTGGTATTCCCCCAACTTTCCCTACCCCTGCACCACCCTCAGCAGTATCCCTCTCTGCACCCGCAGGAGTGGCCTAGCCCTCGCATTCACTCCCGCTCTTTCACCCCACACCACCGCACCGTACAGCATACTCTGCTCTACCGTCCTAACAATTACCCTCCTCTTCCACTCTCCCGGCCCTTTCACATTACACATCAATTTCTCCAGCCATGCTGCACTTACTTTTCCCTTCTCTGCCGCCTTTAACATGTGTGTTCTGAAGGATAATTGACTATCCAACCACATCCCTAGGTGTTTCACAGACCGAATTCTCCTTCCCTTCACCATCACCACCACTTCCCTCGTTTTGCTCCGTCCCTTCACTAGCAACCCCACCGTCTTATCTTTAGCCACTATCTTCTCCACAATCTTCCTACACATTCTCTCCGCCTTTCTTTCTATCTCCACCTCTCCCTTTGCCGTACATATCAGACACACATCGTCCGCATACACCGTAATCTCACATCCCTCTTCACATACTATCCTACAACCGATGAAATAAAACAATTCAATTTGTTTTAATCTCCATTATATTTTGAACTGATGTTCAATTTGAATTGATATATGATATATTGATATAATAAATTAAAACAAATTAAATTGTTTCATTTTACCGTTTAGTATGGATATTCATCAAGTAAAAGCCTCATCTATTCAATATCCCACAAACCTTATCAAACACACACTTCCATAGCGTCGGTCCAAGTCCCTAGGGCACTCCAGCCTCCGTCTCATACCTCCTCCCTCTAGTGTCTAATATCACACGTCCCGTCAGGTAGTCCTTCACCAGGTTAACCAAGCCCTCCCCCACTCCAAGTCTCAGCGTCGCGCTCAACTCTGCCCGTTTGCTGACACTGTTGAACGCGTTCCCGACGTCGAAGAACACGAGTAGGGCCAATTTCCAATTTCCACCAAGCCCATTACCCTACCCAGCGCCGAGATACATGATTTTCCCTTCGCAAACCCGTGCTGGTTTACCCTAAAACCTCCATTCCTACCAACTTCCTCCTCAATCCTATCCTTTATTATCCCCTCCATCAATTTACCCATACCACACAGCAGGCTGATCAGCCTGTATTCCCCTGCCCACTACCCCTCTCTACCCGCCTTCTTTAGCAGTAGCACCCTGGCCACCTTCCGTCCTTCCAGAAACCAGAAACTCTTCCTCCCTTAAATCGAGTCTGAAACGATGCAAAACACACAATGCGACGTTATTTCATCCAATAACGCACAATTTAACGTAATAACACTCCGAAACGGTCAACGGAGCCTAAAATCACTCAAAAACTCTTAATTTCACTGAAAAGAACTCAAAATGACTCGATAATTCACAAAACCACTAAAATATACCTAAAAACGTACAAATGGTACATATTCCGTGTTGGGGTATAATAGGAGAACTATAGGACAAGTTTTCAGCTTGCCTCAAATACCTAGCCATACATTGGTGCCAGCTCTTGGACTATAAAGTGTCTAGCTCACCGTATAGTTTGTTAACTACAGTGATTTTAGTAGCAAAACATCACTAAATTATGCAAAAACAACGTCGCATGTCAGCCAGAGCAGCAGTTAACATTTTGAGAAGATATTTCTTAGATAAATACCATCCACATTTTTCTGCTTCTGGAAAATTATAGTGAAATGCAATAAAGACGTCTTGGAGATTTTCAATTTAATTTGAATATTAAACAATAACCCTGAGCTTATAAAAGATTGTTTCAATTTTTCAGGAAATATGGTATCGTCAAATCTATACTGGTCATATAATTTCTTTGATGTCCGTTACACTTCATTTTACCATTATTTATTTTAACCTCAATGGTGGCATAGGTACTTCACTTTTGTTGTATATCACAACGTTAATTGATAGACTATCTTCTCTCGTATTCAATATACCCATGAAAAATATCAACAATGGCTGTTGTATATATTTATATTCAGAAATTAATGAATAACAACTATAAATAGAAATGTCCATGTCCAGATCTTGGATGGTTTAATGGCCACTCTCTCTACGAAATGTTCTACATTAATTGGTTATGGCGCCTGCTACTATAAAACCTGAAATAACAAAACATTCGGTAATTCAACAGTCGTTTCAACAATGAACCAATTAAGTCTTTATTAGTGACAATTTGGAAGCAATTTTTTCTTAAACTTCTACATTATCGATATTAGAAGCTGATAATTTGTTATTACTAGACTTAAGCGAATGTTCTATAGTTTATTTTCATATATTGGTTAATCTATCACCAAGCTACCTAATAGCGGCGACATAAACGCTGCAATTTGTTGAAAGCGCTTTTGTCGCGGCGTTTGAATATTGTTCATAATAGTTATTTGTGTATTTAGAGCGTAAAGTAACAGATTGCCGCTTGAGAAAGAATGTTGCCGCGCGACGCGGAGCGGAGCGCGGAGATCTTTCGAAAGCGGCAATTTTACTGTACGCTCGAAAAAGACACATAATTTTTTCTACAGTCGCCCTTTTAATAATTAAAACAGTTTTTTATATTATCTTAGGTTATAATAGGAGTGCTAGAATAATCGTAATTTTCGCTATTCATCATGATTAGCCATAAAAAGATCTACTGACTAGGGATGTTAAAAAATAATCGATTTTTGTATAAATCGATTATTATTTTCTTATAATCGATTTTCAGTTATCGATTTTTATAGTAATAATTATCGATTTTTAGTAAACCGATTTTATAAATTACGTGTTTAAATCGATTTTCGGAAACGCCTCGTATTATTTATTGACTATTTTTCAAAATTTTGACAACTTTTGACAATTATTGAACATTTTTCAAAATTTTATTAATTATTGACCATTTTTGACAATTATTGACCATTTTGACTGTTTTTCGAAATTAGTGACCATTTTTCCTAATTTTTGACCATTTTTCAAAATGATGACAATTTTCAACCATTTTTAACAATTTTTGAGAGTTTTCGACCATTTTTGACAATTTTTAATAATTTTTTTAAATTTCAAACCATTTTTCAAAATTATTGACCATTTTTGATAATTATTGACAATTGTGGACCATTTTTCCAAATTTTTGACCATTTTTGACAATTATTGACAATATTTCAAAATTTTTGACAATTTTTCAAAAACTTGAAGAGTTTTTGACAATTATAAACTATTTGAAGCAAAAACATTCCTCCAAAGTAGTAATATTTAAATATTAATGTTTGTATGTCTCTTAGTTGTGTAATAGTATATTCTGTAACAAGTTTAGAATGAAGATTCGATGCGAGTGGAAAGTTCCGAGGGCGAGCCGAAGGCGAGCGTGAGGAACCACGAGCATCACGAATTTTCATTCTAACCGAGTAGCAGACTATACTTTCTCCACGTTCAAAGATTTCAAATATATATTTTTAAGTGGAAATGAACAAAAGTTAATTTATATTACAGAACTGAATCACAATTATTATATTAGGTAAGCACTCAATAATCCAAGAAACATTCTACTTTGTATTAATTGTTAAATTTGTACAGTTCTCGAAATAAAAAACTGGTGCATTATTGGGGGTATTTTCAACAATTGTGTGGTTATGTTAGGTTACGGTTACGTGACAGCAATAATTTTGACACTTTTGACACTACAATGACAATCAACTGCGTCAAGGCTAATGTTATTATTGCTAACCAGTGTGAGAATATTATTCTATCACTAGAGAGAGAATGTAAATACATTTAAATTGCATGGGGGCAGAGGTGTTGCAGAATATTTCTACAATCTCAAGAGAGAGAATTCCAGCATTCTGTAATCAAATTTGATTTCAGAATTGTCAAATTCGGTGATGATCGTGGAGAACATATTATATAGTCTCTAGTGCTTAGCATATAGCTCTCCCACTTCAAAAAAAGGATGAAAATTGCCATTGTGACAGTGACGTTAATTTTGTAAGAAAGCACAATTATTCCTTCAAATCAATTTTCCCTATTAAATGGTCACAACAAGCTTTGTAAGTGCATCAATTGTAATCACAACTCAGCAAAACGTTTGCATTATTGTAATAATAAAAGTATTTCATTCAAAAACTCTTTTACTCAAAATTCTCAAAATGCTCAAATAGATAGTGACTTCCTCCAGCGACTAATATCGAAGAACTGGTGAAAATCATATGGTTTCTATCTACTATTCTCCCAAATTTTGACAATTTTCAAAAATAATTGTTCACTTTTGACAGTTTTTGACAATTTTTGACCATCTCTGATAGTTTTTGACAATTATTGGCAATTTTTCAAAACTTTCGACCATTTTTCAAAATTATTCACCATTTTTGATAGTTTTTGACAATTATTGACCAATTTTGACAAATATTGACCAATTTCGACAATAATTGTCCATTTTTCACAGTTTTTGACCATTTTTTATAGTTTTTGACAATTATTGACCATTTTTGACGATTTTTGAGCACTTTTAAAATTTTTGACAATTGACCATTTTTGAAAATTGTTGGGCATTTTTCAATTTTTTAAATTTTTTTGACAATTATAGTCCATTTTTCAAAAATTTATCAATTATTGACAATTTTTAACAGTTTTTGACAAAAATTGACCATTTTTCAAAATTTTTGACAATTTTCATATAATTTTATTTGATTTTTAATCTGATAAATTGTTAATGAATGAATATCTTAGGTTTATTATCGGAATATGAAAAGCATGTACTTTTTAAAATAATACAAAATTTCCCAAATTATTGACCATTTCGACTGTTTTTCAAATTAGTGACCATTTTACCAAATTTTTGATAATTTTTGACCATTTTCCAGAATGATGACAATTTTTAACCATTTTTGACAATAATTGTCCATTTTTAACATTTTTTTAAAATAATACAAAATTTCCCAAATTATTGACCATTTACGACAATTTTTCAAAATTATCGACCATTTTTGATAATTATTGACAATTGTTGACAATTATGGACCATTTTTCCAAATTTTCGACCATTTTTGACAATTGTTGACCATTTTTGACCATATTTCGAAAACTTTAACTATTTTTGACAATTATCAAATATTTTTCAAAATTTTGACCATTTTTCCATTTTTGACAATTTTTGATAGTTTTTGACAATTATTGACCAATTTAGACAATAATTATCCATTTTTGACACTAATTGTCCATTTTTGACAGTTTTTGACAATTTTTGATAGTTTTTGACAATTATCGACCATTTCTCAAAATTTTAACAATTTTTCACAATTATTGACCAATTTGTTGCACTACCAGCAGTACAAATTGATGTGTCATTTTCAGTACAGGATCGCTGGACAATGCGCGAAACGAAGTATCAATCTTGTGCCTATCATAGTCTATCCTCGAAGATGTGTTTACCACAGCAATTTATTGGAAAAAGGAAAGAAAAGGATAGTCATTAAATTATAGATAATTATAAAAGGTATGTCGATAGTGAAAAGGGAGTTTGGCTCATGGCATTCAGAGTACGTTCGGCGTGGTCAAATTGGAGGTGGCCGTTGGCAGATGACAATTGTCTTATGGTTACGGTTGGGGGGATGAAAGTGGTTAATAAGTTTCTTATTTTAAGTGTATTAAGTATTTAATTTAAATCTAACATGGCTCCTAAATAATTGATCGGTAAAGGAAAAGTAATTCATAACCAAAGAAGACAAATTGTGCAAAATGTTGCAAAATTTATGGAAATGGAAGCTGAAAGAGGGATTCAAATTCCTTTACAAAATCACCAGTAAGATATTTTTGCATCAAATTGTATTTTATACTAATAACAACAACCTGAACCCCACCAAAACCATCTAAATAGCCTTCACTGAGAAAAGAAAGGTCAACCTCAAAACCATTAAATGGGAGTGAGGTCGAATGGAGATAAGAAGTCAAGTATCTAGGTTGACTCTATACAGTAAACTCCTGTGGAACAAACACGAAAAGGAGATTATACACAAAGCAAAAATGGCTCTAATGGTGTGCAGGAATCTGGCAGGGAGAAATTGGAGTTGTAATCCAAAAATCCTGAGCTGGATGTACACTGCCATAGTGAGACCAATTATGACTTATGGAGCCATTGCGTGGAGTAGTAGAACTAGCTATTGACGACGAGAGAAAACCTCTCCAAAATTCAAAGACTAACCTGTATGTGCATTACAAGAGCAATGAGAACATGCCCAACGGCAGCCATGGAAGTGATTCTCAACCTCGCACCACTACATATGGTGGTGGAAAGTGTTGCAGAAAGAACAAGATACAGACTAAGTCATTAAAAAAAAACACCTCCTTACTTCTTGTGAATCCGAAAACCTGTGATGGTATGATGAAAAAGTATAACTTTTCAAAGAAATTCATTACGGAATCAAACAACAAGAAGGAATGGGATCCAAATACCATTACCGGACTTGGAAAGAATGCCATTCAATGGTACACAGATAGAAAAAACTGGGATAGGAGTGTACGGGCCAGGAACCAAACACTCTGAAAGCTTGGGAAAATCCCCGAGTATCTTTCAAGCGGCAATTCACGCCATAAGAAAGTGTGCCCAGTTTAATATTGATAAAGGATATAGAAGGCAAAGGATTATCATACTGTCGGATAGTCAAGCAGCCAATAAAGCACTGAGCTCTTGTGTTTCCAGTTCCAAAATGGTGTGGGAATGCCTAGGCAAACTGAATGAACAAGGCGAGAACAATATAGTCACCTTACTGTGGATTCCAGGACACACTGGGATAGAAGGAAATGAAATAGCAGATGAACTAGCAAAGAGGGGGACTGGAACACCCTTTTGGGAGCCGGAACCCTTTTGCGGTATCAGCTTCAAAGCCGAAGAAAAAAGAAGATCTGACCATTGGAAATATCTAGTAGGACTTAGACAATCAAAGATTCTTCAGGGAGATTACAACCTGTTGAGATCCATTGAATGCATGAGTCAAAGTAAAACTGCACTAAGAGTTTTAACAGGCATCCTTACGGGACATTGTCGCCTGAATGGGCACCTTAGAAAGCTGAAAATAGTGGAGGAAGAAGAATGTAGATTCTGTGGCGTGGAAGAAGAAACCTCCATCCACATACTTGCGAACTGCACGGCAATTCAGAATCCTAGGGCACAACACCTTGGAGACTACTGGATAAAAGAGGGATATTCACCTAAGTCAAAGCCTAAAATTCCTCCAGGAAATGGGACTGTAGGAGCTACTAGTCTCGGAGATTTTCCTCAGGAACTAAGTAAAAGTAAGGACGCACAATAGATATTTTAGGTCAGAGTGAATGTCACCCAAATTTACATACATACCTACATACATACTCTCATATCCCTGATATTCTATTGAAACGGACTCTACTATAGTACAAGATTATCTCTACAAACTAATGTCTACTACAGGCCACAAGATTGAAAATGATTGTTATATTATTCTGAAAATGAATATATTTTAATAAAAATAAAATTACAATTTCGCCGGAATTTGTATATTTTCTTTTGATTACATACAATTTCATATAATATTCAAAATATTGTTTAAGTGTAGGGAGTCATACGCATTTTTTAATTAAATTTTCATAATTTCACTCGAAAAAAAAAGGTAAAAAGCAGTGTAGTCAAACGAACCAGCAACTTCAAAGAAAATTAATTTAATTTCTGTATTCACAGTCAACAATAAACCGACAAAATCCGCCGTTCTGTTTTCCTTCAAAACCATTTAACATTTTTTTCCAAACGGCAAAAGGAATATATACGTTTCTATTTCTCTTAAGCTCTTTTATAATCAAATTGTGTTTCTCTTTTTTCGTATATGGGACTATTCCATCAGTATCGTAGAGTGTGAGAAGTGAAAAGTGTTTTATATTAAATGAAAAACTCCAGCCTCAATTTCTGCAGATTAGATATCAAAACACCTTTCTACTTTTGTCATTAAATTCTACGCAAAAACATATAGATTAGCTTTCTTACCTTTTTGATAACTTTTGTAACATCGGAGTTCTCAATAAGCACAGATTTTCATAATCACCCTATATCTTCGATACTAAAATAGTTTCAAAAAATCTTTAAAATCCATAAGCATGTGGCAGCGCTTCTTAGAAACCGCAAGGCTCTATCTTTATCAAAAGCTGAGGAACCCTGAAGTCTTTATAAATCCGAATAAATAGCTTACGTAGCTGCCACTGGCTCTGTACTCTCAACTACGACTGCCATATATACGGAATTAAGTCCATTTAACCGTTTTTGAATTTCCAATAAACCCACGGGCACAAAGACCCTTGTCCGAGAAAACTTAGAGAGAGTAGAAGGGGGTGAGTTTTCAATAGAAAAAGCTGGGGATATGTGCTAGCAGCATTGTGCTGAAATCGACATAAAATAGAGCGGGGGGCCATAATGCGTCTTATGATAAGAACAAAAAAACCCAATCCGGTACATTGTTAAGACTGCGGCTCGAACGTCAAGGCTGCTTTTAAAAGTTGAGCTTAAAGGAAAATAAAATAAAAAGATATTGTGTGAGGAAAAGTGGTATTTATTTTAAAACAGGACTGTTTTTAATGTCAATAGAAATAAATATAAAGGCTGTGTCACGACGAGCTTACACTATATACAATTTTTATGAAAAGTAATGGTTAATTCATAGAAAACATTTTGACAGACATGACACTTCCGGTTATACCGAAAGTGTGCAGCAACTTTGTTATTTTAAACAGAACACCCTGTATAATATTAACTTTTTGGATTATACTGTTACTCCGGGGTAGATGGCTAACTTTTTTTTAAACGGCATAAAACTGAAACCCATAGGAGCAATGGAACGAAAAATAAATATTTAACATTAAAACTCATTTAACTTTAAGTTATAAATATTAGGAAGTTTTTGAGCCAGATAAAATAACCATTTTTGTGGTTATCGTTATTTCTGAGATTGCGCAGTAGAGAAAAAGAGGGGTGGCAAACTGAATAACGATAACGACTTTATTTACGGCGGATTAGTTCACATGTACGATTTTCCTCAAAATTTTTGTATATTCACCGAAAATTACGATCAAGGTGTCATTCGATTCGGATTGTTATGTAGATAGTTTAAGGAAAGGTTCCGAAAGGGGCCGAAAAAAATTGCAAAAGTTATAAACAATATAATAAAAAAAAGTGGGGGTTTAGTTTTTTTTGAATATCTCGAAAACTATTGAATATTTTCTAAATTAAAAAAACGATCTAAAAAGATCATTGAATTTACCAAAAAAAAGCTTCGACTCCCGGAACTGTATCTCCAATATTTATAATTTTTACAGAGCCCTGAAAATAGAGCCAAAACCGGGTAGTCTGACTTCCACGCGCGGTCCGTCACTCGGACACAGTAACTTAAAAAATTATTTAAATATATTAAATATGAATATTAAGGAATCATAAAATTCAAGTACTATTGGGATACATAAATAAACAATAATCCGCGGTTAAAAAATTTTTATCCCCATTTTTCTATTATTTATCCATTTGTTAATTAACAATTTTTTCTACATTAAATGTTAACAGAAAAACCGCGATAATTATTAAACTAAAACCTTAAGATTTTTTTACTTTGTGGAGTTATTCTTAATAGGCTAATAAATAGATCATTGTTGTAAAAATTAAAAAATTTTGATTTTCCACTTTTTTATTAACTATGAAAATACGTAAAAATTAAAAATTACAAAAAAGTAATTAATAAATTTTTTTTAAATTTCTTGAATGTTTCGATTTTTAAATGTTAAAAGATACATAAAAATATTTTTCTTTGTTTTTCATCACCATTGTTTAAAAAATTGTTATAAACAAATGTATTGTCTATGAGCTAGTCAAAAAATTTTTTTGCGTTATCTATTGGTTGATACAATTTATGATTTTTAGAGAAAAAACGGTTTCTTAAAAAAATTCATTTGTTGCTAAAAAATGCTTTTGTTAATTAACAATCTATTTTTGCTACTAAATATTAAAATTAAGAAACCATTTTTTCTCTAAAAATCATAAATTCTATTGTTCTTCCGGATTATAAAAAAAAATTCTTGATTAATTTTTTATTTGTTTATAAACAAATTATTTTTTCCGTGTATTTTTTTAAATACTTAATTTTGTTATGAAAACAGCCATGTGCTGTTTTTTACGAAATTTTTTTTTCTATTTTTTAAAAACTTAATATTTTTGTGCCCTGAAAATTTTTTTTCATCATTTTGCTTTTATAATTGAAATAACTTTGGAAATATGGCAGATACGGCAACAGTACTTCAAGTCTTTTTTATTAACCATCAATTAAGTCACAATTTAAGCTTTCAATTGGAGCTCTAGCTCTATTTTTTATTTAATTATTGACTATTATTTATAAAAAAAATAATTTCAAGGCACAAAAATCGAAAAAAAAAATTCTTAAAAACAGCACATGGCTGTTTTCATAACAAAATTAGGTATTTAAACAAAATATACGGAAAAAATAATTTGTTTATAACAAATTGTTTATTAAATAAACAAATAAAAAATTAATCAAGAATTTTTTTTTATATAATCCGAAAGAACAATAGAATTTATGATTTTTACAGAAAAAATGGTTTCTAAATTTTAATATTTAGTCGCAAAAATAGTTTGTTAATTAACAAAAGCATTTTTTAGCAACAAATAAATTTTTTTAAGAAGCCGATTTTTCTCTAAAAATCATATATTGTATCAACCAATAGATTAAGCAAAAAAAATTTTTGATTAGCTCATAAACAATGCATTTGTTTATAACAATTTTTTAAACAATGGTGATGCAAAACAGGGAATAATATTTTTATGTATCTTTTAACATTTAAAAATAGAAGCATTCAAGAAATGAAAAAAAAATAAATTTATTAATTACTTTTTTGTAATTTTTACGTATTTTCAATAGTTCATAAAAAAGTGGAAAATCAAAATTTTTGAATTTTTCCAACGGTGATCTATTTATTAGCCTATTAAGAATAACTCCACAAAGTAAAAAAAATCTTAAGGTTTTAGTTTAATAATTATCGCGGTTTTTCTGTTAACATTTAATGTAGAAAGAATTGTTAATTAACAAATGGATAAATAATGGAAAAATTGGGATAAAAATTTTTTAACCGCGGATTATTGTTTATTTATGTATCCCAATAGTACTTGAATTTTATTATTACTTAATATTCATATTTAATATGTTTAAATATTTTTTTAAGTTACTGTGTCCGAGTGACGGACCGCGCGTGAAAGTCAGACTACCCGGTTTTGGCTCTATTTTCAGGGCTCTGTAAAAATTATAAATATTGGAGATACAGTTCCGGGAGACCGAACTTTTTTTAGTAAATACAATGATCTTTTTAGATATTTTACTTTAATTTCGTAAATCTTCAATAGTTTTCGAGATATTCAAAAAAAACTAAACCCCACTTTTTTTTACTATATTGTTTATAACTTTTGCAATTTTTTTCGGCCCCTTTCGGAACCTTTCCTTAAACTATCTACATAACAATCCGAATCGAATGACACCTTGATCGTAATTTTCGGTGAATATACAAAAATTTTGAGGAAAATCGTACATGTGAACTAGACTAGATTGGGGTAACTGTTTTTGTGGTTATCTGGACACAGAAGTTGTCGCTGAATTGCAGTATTGCTAACTTCAGTCTGTTATTATAACCTAAAATTGTGTGTTGTAGTTGTTATTTACTCTTTTTGTCGAATTTTAAATTAAAGATTTTTGAACTTTCGAGACATGGAGCAAGATATTGGGGCTCAAGCACAACTTCCAACAAAAAAACAACTTAGGTTCAAGGATGCGGATGATCTGGCCCTTTTGCATGAGGTGTTGTCTTAATCCATTTCAACATCCTAATGTATGGGAAGATATACAGGAACATGTGATGCTGCTTACCCAAAAAAATTTCTCATTAAAAACATTAAGGGACCACATTCGCTTACTTATTATATATTTAGAGAAAAAAACTACTCAAATTTCAATTATTGGTTTGAACATAAATGCCTAACCACAAAATATAAAAAAGTTAGGTTACTATCACTTTAACCAAACTAACCACATTTTTTGACGTTCTTTTGAAATCATGAGTCGTTATCGTTATCCTTAATAACTATAACCACAAAAAAGGTTATTTTTTAGTTGGTCCAAAAACTCCCTATTATTCTAAAGAAAACTTAAACAAATAGCTTATTCTGAAAAAAAAATTGTGTCATATCTCCCGCATACTATAGGATAGTTGGCACAAGCATAGGGTGAGATGGACCAAGGCAAATTTCATAATCTAACACCTTTTTTGATAATATTTTGCCACAAAAGTCACAGAGGTTCAAATACTTAGAACAACTTTCATGTAACCACTTCTAGCAGTGTAAGCATTGGATCCAGCATTAAAATTTTCACTACATCCAAGGAATTCCGTTGAATCCTCTTCCTCTGGACTATCGTGAGAATAAGTAACCAACTCATCTTATATATAATCATCATCATCATCATCATCATCTGTTGATGTTTCTTCTTTTTTTCTCTCTCCATTTTTTTTCCTTTTTTTTTAATAATTAAGGTCTTTCGCTTTATTCCCTTTTTCTGTTCTTCTTCTTTCTTACGTGCCATAGCGCAGATTTTCTTTTTTCGATGTGGTCTGAAGATGTTAAAACAGCAGCTACTTGTTTTGCCCTTTTTCTTACAGGAGAAAATTTGTCGAGCAATTGTCTGGATCGGCACTATTTGACAATTCTAGTTGAGGTTCTGTTTAAACTTAGGGCTGACGTACAAGCAATTTCCTGGTTTTCTGCTTGAGGGGTTTTAGCAGGATTTCTATCTAGGTTTTGCTTTGTATGGTCAGTTTCCGTTGCATTAACTAAAAGGTGAAAATAAAATATGTTCAGATCTAGGTCTAGGTATATAAATTTTTTTCGTCTGAAAAAAACAACCCAGCTCATGTTATATAATATAACTATTCACCACAATAAAGACATGTTACCTATTATCCACCACAATCTTCTAGCTCGATTAAAAAGGTTAAAATAAAGTACCTTAATATAATCCCAGTAATACTTGTTGTTTCTTTTCATCTCTGTATTGTTGTTATACTTTTGTCACAACTTTTGAAAATACAATGAACAAAACTTTTCAAACGGACGGGATTTACGCCCTAGAAAATAAGTCTTTTTGTTGGATTTGCAGCTGGATCTTCTTATACGAATAAAATAGAACAGTATAAACCAAGAAGTTAACGCTTTGCTTTCGCTGAACTCTAACTTTTGACTTAACACATTGTTACGATTTAAATTATGAAATTTAAACAATAATAGCGGTATCTCTACGTAATATTTATAATTATGTTTATTGGATAATGTTTAAAAAAAACCAATAAGTAGAGGATCCGCACTAGAAACCAACTTCACCCATCTTTTTAATGGATGAAAAGTATTTTATATCAAATTTAATAAAAATATATCACGAGTGGGTTGTCTAAAAAGTAACTGGCCAGATTATGATTAATTAAAAATTGAAAAATGACTTTTTATTGAATAATGCAATCATGAGTTTAACGAATAAATTTAATGCCCGATTGCTCCAGATTAGCTCAAATGTAAGGCTTAACAAAGTGCAGCTTAATAATAATTCCATTCTTTCATTGCACCATGTTTTGCTTAGTAAAGCCACGCTTACGTACAATATCGTATGTCTTCACTTGAATTGCATAGGGATGTTCATTTTTTATTTATTAGACTGTCATAATATCGGTTGGCAATACCAGTATAAATACTACTTGCTCACTTACACGAATATCTAAGAACTGACTTAATCTTTATTATAAATTAGATAAATCTAAATAATTCCTGCCATGGAAAGTGAAAAAATAATTCGATCGGCAAATTTCACTTCAGAAGAGAAAATGCTATGCTTAAATTTAGTTAGAAAATATAGAGGAATTATAGAATGCAAAAAGACAGACGTGGTATCGTGGAAAGAAAAGGAAGAAGCGTGGAAAAAAATTTAAAAAATGTGTGAGCCGTCACGGGACGCCTAGCAGATGTGAAACATCGAAATTGTGTTTTATAAGTTATATGCATAGAAGAACAGATTAAAAAAGTGAGATATGGAAGAAAGAAGGAAATGGGGGAGAAAGATGGGAGAGAGAGGAAGAAAGTGTATTGCGTGTGATAACAATCATTATTTTAATTTGTCAGAATCTAAGACGGATTCGGTAAGATTCACGACCCTCGGAATATTGTAAGACTTTTTTTCTTAGTATACCATTTTTGACAATTTTTCAAAAATTTGGACCATTTTTCAAAATTTTTGACAATTTTCAACAATTATTGACCATTTTTGACAGTTTTTTTTATCAATATTGACCATTTTTTCAAAATTTTAACACTTATTGACAATTTTTGACCATTTTTGACAGGTTCTGACAACTATTGACCATTTTTGACCAATTTTCCAAAATTTTTAGAATTATTGATCATTTTTTCAAAATTTTGACAATTATTGATCATTTTTTCAAAATTTTGACAATTATTGAACAATTTTTCAAAATTTTGACAATTATCGAACATTTTTTCAAAATTTTTGACAGTTTTTGACCATTTTTTCAAAATTTTGATAATTTTTTCAAACTTTAACAATTATTGACCATTTTTGACAATTATTGACCAATTTTGACAGTTTTAACAATTATTGACCATGTTTGACCATTTTTGACCATTTTTGACAGGTTCTGACAATTATTGAAGATTTTTTAAAAATTTTGACAATTTTTAACAATTATTGACCATTTTTGACAGTTTTTCATAATTATTGACCATTTTTTCAAAATTTTGACAATTTTTGACCATTTTTCGAAATTTTAACAATTGTTGACCATTTTTGACAGTTTCTGACAATTATTGACCATTTTTGACAATTTTCAACAATTATTGCCCATTGTTCACAATTTTTGACCATTTTAACAGTTTTTCATAATTATTGGCCATTTTTTCAAAATTTTGGAAATTTTTGAACATTTTTCAAAATTTTTACAATTGTTGACCATTTTTGACAGTTTCTTACAATTATTGACCATTTTTCGAAAATTCTGACAATTTTAAACAATTATTGACCATTTTTGACAGTTTTTCATAATTATTGACCATTTTTTTCAAAATTTTGACAATTTCTGACCATTTTTGACAGTTTCTGACAATTATTGACCATTTTTGACAATTTTTCAAAATTTTTGACAATTATTGTACATTTTTAAAAATATTTAACAATTTTTCAACATTTTTCAAAATTTCAAAAATTATTGACTATTTTTGACCATTTTTAAGAATATTTAACAATTTTTGACCATTTTTGACAGGTTCTGACAATTATTGACTATTTTTGACAGTTTTTTATAATTATAGACCATTTTTGACAGTTTTTTATAATTATTGGCCATTTTCTCAACATTTTGACAATTTTTCAAAATTTTAACAAATTATTGTACATTTTTAAAAATATTTAACAATTTTTCAACATTTTTCAAAATTTCAAAAATTATTGACTATTTTTGACCATTTTTAAGAATATTTAACCATTTTTGACCATTTTTGACCATTTTTGGCAATTTTTGAGCATTTTTGACAGGTTCTGACAATTATTGACTATTTTTGACAGTATTTTATAATTTTAGACCATTTTTGACAGTTTTTTATAATTATTGACCATTTTCTCAATATTTTGACAATTTTTCAAAATTTTAACAAATTATTGATCAGTTTTTTGAATATTCAACAAATTTGGACTATATTTGACACTTTTTGACGATTTTTGATGGGTTTTGACAATTATTGACCGTTTTTGACAATTATTGACCGCTTTTGACAATTTTTCAAAATTTTTAACCATTTTTCCGAATTTTTGACAATTATTGACCGCTTTTGAAAATTTTTCAAAATTTTCAACCATTTTTCCAAATTTTTGACAATTATTGACCACTTTTGACAATTTTTGAAAATTTTTGACAATTATTGACCATTTTTCCAAATTTTTGTCAATTTTTGAACATATTTGGCAATTATTAACCATTTTTTCAATATTTTGAAAATTTTTGATAGTTATTGTTCATTTTTCCGAATTTTTGACAATTTTTGACCATATTTCAAAAATTTTGACAATTTTTCAAAAATTTTAACAGATTTGGCAATTATTAACCATTTTTCAAAATTCTGACAATTTTTGACCATTTTTGACAATTTTTCACACCTATGGGTGTGCGAGCTCAGTGCGGCAAGAGAGATTGCGCACAGTCGCTTGCGCATGGCATCGCGTTGCCCTATCTCACACACTACTACGTATGGACTATCCATAATACATATATACCATCATATCGTCACGGCAATTCTCGCCACGCCAAAAATCAGGTTTACCCTCCGCCTATAGATGTTTCACATCAAAAAGAATTCAACATTCAAAGCCCTTCCACAAAATTCAGGAGTCACCTAAATCTCAAAATAATTTTTGATAACAAAAAAAGGAGACGAGAAAAGCGGCTGAAAAACTTGAAGCAAACTGGTGGTGGGCAGCACGTAACAAATAATGACCCTTTAGTAGATATTACCCTGTCTATTATTATAGAAAAAACCGTTCTTGGTTTTGTAAATCAATTTGATGACGATTTTGAAACTAACACTGGGCTCTCAACAGCTGAACGCAAACTGGAAATTGTTTATGAAGGATCCAGTCATAGTGAAGTAAGTGACTAAGTTTGGTTTTATAAATTGTCGACTTTATAAAATCTTATTTCAGCAGCAATATGTCCATGGACTCAAAAGGAAAGTTGACTGGGGAAAGTTAAAACCACAAGATATAAGAAATCCAGTTAATCCCAGGTTGATTCCTTCAACATCATATGGAATTGAAGTAAGTTGTTTTCCTAAAATAAGTCATCACATTGAATAGGATGTTATTAATTCTAATCTAAAATGTTTACTTTAAGCATCTACTCCAGGATTAAAGAACAAAATTTTGGTTGGTAGAAGAGAAAATTATGAATGAACCATTGACGTTTGGACATCAAGTAAGCTCAACACCTGATTCCTCTGAACATAAGGTAATACTTTAATGAATTATATCTTTTTGTTATGGCTCATTTTATTGGGTTGGTATCAAGCTTTTTGTTATAACATTATATTTTAGGAGTTAACTACAGACACTAATTGGCATAGAAGGCTCCCCTCTAAGGCTAACACATCAAAAACTGCAAACCTACATAAAAAGTACGAAGACTTACTAGAATTGAGAAAAAATAATGCTTTGCTACAACACGAAATTTTAGAGCTGGAACTAAAAGAGAAAAAACTAAAAATACTTAGGGAAGCCGAGATATCAGAACAATTTAATTTAAAAAAAAAGAGAGATGAAGAGCTTCATCAGCTACAAAAAAAAGTATATTGCATGATAATGAGCTAAGAAAGGAAAAATTGAATATTTTATAAGTTATTAAAGTTTTTATTCTCATATTTGTTTATTTATCACCCAGTTACCACATATAATTTATTGTCATGTCATTAGAACTAACTTATTTAAAAAATTGTGGAAAGTTTGAATAAAGAACATTTTATTGCATATATTTTTTACAAATAACATTTTTATAGATTTCCAAAATAATCTAAAATAAAAATCCTTCTCAAGTTATATCCGGCATTATTTGCATTGTCAATAATAATTGTCAATAAAATTTTGTAAGATATGTGCATCTTAGTTCTTCTGGGATTGGTGGAGGGTTTAAATCACCTACATCAAGACATAATATTATGGAGCACAGCTGTTGCTACTATTAATGCAAAGACTATGTTCAATGACAACCTACAACCATAAGCCAAAATGGGGAATCTTCCTTTCCAGACACCCAAACAACGCTGAATTACATTTCGGGTACGAATTTGGGCTTCATTATAAAGCTGCTCTGCTTGTGTGCTAGAACTTAGAAGAGGAATGAACAAATAACTTTTGTTTGGATCACCACTGTCTCCTAAAATTTTCCAAGCAAATTAACAGGTAAATAAATAATGTAGTACAATGTGCCTACCTAAAATAATACTATTCACAAATTGATTATTTTCAAGTCGTTGACAGATATCTGAATGATTAAATATTGTGGAATCATGGGATGATCCAGGCCATCTTGCTTAAACATTTAAAATTTTCAAGTTTGAGTTGCGGAGAACAACATGGAGAAATAGCCCTTCCTATTTCTAAATATCTCGGATCTTCACCACCAGGAGAATTAATCTTGATATGTGTACAGTCAATAGCTCCTAATACCCTAATTAAGTAAATGTATCATACCTCAATTTCATACATTCTCACCGCAAACCACAACGATCACTGCAAATAACCCAATCATAGATAAATACTGTATCCAATAACCTAAGACCGACAACAACCTGAATACGCATGCGTTCACAGAAAATTCTGCGATATTCGTTAAAATATTAAAACGATCTCAAGATTCCCGCCCCTCAGATTTCGAATAATGCGAATTCGCAAGAAAATAAATTTGACATATGTCAAAATTTAAACTATGTCATTGTTTTGATATCGACCAATGAGCGGTCTTCGCAATTCGCGACTCGCATTTACAGGAACCGGCCTTAAGACTTCTTTTTTACATTTTGAAAAAATCGATTCGAAAATATTCAGCAATTTGCAGTACATCGATACTCCCCTGAAAGTTAGGTAATTTGTAGTACATCGAAGTAGTTTTACTAACATTTTTTTATAATGTATCGAAGTTAAAAAGTAGCGATATCAAATAGCAAACGTAATGAAACCAGAGATAGTGTAGATAAACCTAGAGTAATATTAAACATGCGAAGTGGTTTTTAGGATTGTTTGGATAGCAATAACAAACAAGGTAGATTGAGTTACGACTTTGCTCCCCTTATATCAGTATCTCAGATAAAATAGAGCTTAAATAAATTGCAAAAGGTGGATCTGGGGGTGAATTGAGGGGTTTTTAAAGCTCAACAAATATATCAAAGTTTCATTTCACAATTATTCTATTTGTACTAAAGATAACAATGAAATTTTCTATTTAGTGAATTGAAACTTGTGATAGCAAAAATATTATGAAAATTTTTATGTAAGTAACAAATTGTGAAACTGCCAATGAACCAAGTGGTTGACGCAGTGGATGTAGATCAAGTTATTGGCAATTTTAAAAAAATTTCCCAACCATTAAGATAACGAGAGTTTCTTGGAATCTTGGAATAATATAAAAAAAGGGAACTATTTCTCCACATAGTATCATAAATTAATAAAAAGATATCCCTTTTGAGGATTTACTGACCATATAACTTAAAGGGGCACCCATTTATTGTTAGCCAAAAACGTTTGTAAGAAAAAGAGAAAATGCAATTTTGAGGGCAGAGGAAAAAAATATAAGAGAGAAAAGAAAACGGCATTAAATTGCGCGTCCCTCGTTTTCTGGCGCGACAATGCTTTATTGTAATTGCGTTTCCGCCATCCCTTACGATCTTAACTTCTACTGCGACCCCTAGAGCATAGATACGGCCCTAAGAACACTATTAGAAGCCACATCTCATTCTTTATTTATTTCCGACCTGGAGATTTATGCCTTTGGAAGTCTGATGCTTCGATGTCGTTCGACTGCCAGTAGCGTACATAAAAAATTACGACATTTTCATTCTTTACACGATGTAATGAAATTTTATTTCCGCAATGCGCAAAATCTTACCGAACACGATTTACCGTATCATGTACTGGGTGATCAAATAAGGGAAAAACTAATCATAATGAAGGGCCGAGTGTTATATTTCATATTTCTAGCGTATTACATTTAATAGATAAGACCCATTAACAAAGATGTCACTTAAATGTTGAGCCAAGTTATCTCTTGTAACATATACACATGGCCAAGGTTGGAATGCAAGATTCAAGAAGGATAAAGTTATAATAAAACTCGATAATAATACAACTATCTGAATTTACTCTTTTCAATACGACGGCTATGTATAGACTAAACATTCCAAAATAATCTCGTTCAGACCACTTCCCTTTTCAGAACCCTTAACTTATCCTGTCTGCATTTCAACCTTGGCCATGTGTATATGTTACAAGAGATGAGATAAACAAATCTTGGTTCAACATTTAACATTCAGCATTTAACATTCAACTTAGACGGAAGCACTTTGGAGAGGAATTAATACACCCATCACAACTACTGAAAATTCCTCCATCCAACTAGTGACCTTTATTGAAGACACGAAGCTTATGGAATGGAAGTAGATAACATGGGAAATGGTATAAAGATTCAGTTCAAGTGCCTGGGCTGATGAGCACAACCCAAATATATGAATGAACATTCAACATTTGAACATCTTTGTTAATGGGTCTTGTCTTCTAATAAATATAATTCGCTAGAATTATAAAATATAACACTTGGCCATCCTGAAAATTGATCTGTCCGCAGACCCTAAATATATACTACTCAAAAAAATAAATGAATGAATATAATACGCTAGATATATAAAATATTAGATATATCATCGTAGAATACAAAATATAAATATAATCGTAGAACACGAAATATATCATCGCCGAACACAAAACATATCATGGCAGAATACAAAACATAGCATCGTAGAATACAAAATATAACATCGCAGAACACAAAACATATAATCATAAAATTTAAAATATATCATAGCAGAATTCAAAATATATCATCGTAGAACACAAAATATATAATGGCAGAATACAAAATATATAATCATAAAATTCAAAACATATCATCGTAGAATATAGAATATATCATCGCAGAACACAAAATGTATCATCATAGAATACAAAATATATCATCGCAGAACACAAAATATATCATCGCAGAACATAAAATATATAATCATAACATTCATTAAGCAAGTTAAACATTTCCAGTATCTTGGAACAAGGTGCTGGAAATGTTTAACTTGCTCCATTCTGTCTGTATCTATTCTTAAACTAATCTTACATTACAGCCTTTTTTGACAATTGACATTTGACATTATATTATCACATTAATTTTAAGGTTGTCAGATAATTTCTTCCACATTTTATAGTCGGCCACTGTACAGAACGACCAACACAATAAGTTGCGCGTGAATAACCTTGAAAATTAGAAACATTTCTATATTTTTCAGGCCTGAAAGTTGCAGTGGAAATGTCTGAAACGCATGCGCATTCATTATTCAAGAAAGGCCAGCAATTAAATTGCCATCAATTTCTTCAAAAAGGATGTAATGTAAGACTATTATATTTGCTTCTTCTTTGTCGCCTCCAATGACGATCACATTTATTTTGTTTTTGTTTATTTTAATTCCCATGTCTACCATTACTGCATTCCACACATTTATATTTTCTTGTAGTTGTTTTTCATTTTTTGCTGTTAATATAAAATCGTCAGGTGACATTTTGTTTAGCTGAAACCAGTTTCAAAAAAAAATTTGTTTTTTCAGTATATAGATGCCTCCCCAAATACAAAATCACAAAAAACTTTCTGCGGAAATGCATCATTTTCCCGACTATCTGAAACTAATAAATAATATTGTAATATGTCTATCGACCTGTTTCGATTTTACAGAATAAATCCTTTTAATTACCGCTCGTGTCACTAGCCACTTCCAATTATAGTTCTGTGATCCCAAATTCTTCAACCCTGACCGTAAGACAATTGACGTCTGCCAACGGACGCTTCCATTTTTTGCACAACGCCACGTGAAACACCCCTTTCCGTTGTCGACCACCTACGGGGAAAGATCATCTTTCGCCATCTTTCATCTCTTAAGTACCTTTCTTATGAATTTTGCTGTGGTAAGCACAGCCCCAAGAATATAACCCAAGAATAGAACCCCAAGGATATAACCCAAGGATATAACCCAAGAATATAACCCAAATATAACCCAAGAATATAACCCGAGGATATAACCCCGAGGATATAACCCCAAGAATATGACCCGAGGATAGAACCTCAGGATACAGCCCTAGATCAAAATACCGCCCTAGACCAGGACACATCAGTTCAGATCAATACCTGCCCACCTTCTTCAGGAAACAACTCCATATAAGTTAAGTACCTATAAAAGTACAAATTCCGTTACTCATTTCCTGTGGCAGAATAAATTAAAAATTTGTTTTAACTCTATCTTCCATTTTTTTTAAATCCCCAACTATAAAAGTTGAGGGAGATATCGCCCGGGGTAATTTTTAGTAATTTTTTTAATTATTAATTTTTATTTAAATTTTACAAGGCGTTTCTACCTTTTCCGCCTTAGTTATTCAGTACTTTTTATCGTCAAAAAGGTAGTGGTGCCCTCAACTTTTACAACCTTCTGTTATTCTTGTGCAGCATAAACTTGGGGCGGATCACCCTTGAGAGGAGTCTCTAGCCGGAGCCCTTCGAGCTGGTGCCCTGTGAGGTACAGCCATTCACCGTTACAATATAAACTATGTAAAAATTGAGTCTAATCCTCTTCCCGACCTTTAACATAGATTTTTGCGTGTTTATGTTTAGAAAATTGTCTAAAATGTAAAAAAGGATCCTATTTTCTTGTAACTGGTTTCAGCTATTCTGAAGTCGAAAAAATGAAAATTATGCATTTCCGCCAAAAAAATTTCGGCTCTTTCTGTTTAGAAAAGGTTCCAAATAGTAAATAAACGAATATTTCTCACATAACCGATTCCAGCTAAACGAAAGTTGATCCAAATCGTCTGCACATGCTCCTCCACTGATTTTCACCCTGCACAATTGCAAATGTCCCTTACATACTTTTTTACTTAGTTTTGTGCATTTCTTAATGATCTCATCCATGTAAATAATAAATACCAAAGCGCTTAGGGTCCCTCCTTGTCTTGTAGTGAAATTTCCTGTTATATTCTCATTTTTCTCATAAATATTCAGTATTATTCTCATCATTTTTTAATTCAATCCCCTTTCTGATATCCACATTTTTTTTCTAGTTACTGTGTCAAAGGCTTTTTCTAGATCCAGGAAAGCCACGAATAATTCCTTTTTTTCTTGTACTGCTTTTTCTGTCAACTGTTTAATAATAAATATGTGGTCTTGAGTGCTTCTTCCATTTATGAATCCACTCTGATTCCTCCAGTGTATTTTCTATTGTCGACCTGATTCTTTTCTCCAGTATTTTCTCCAACATTTTTATCGCGGTGCTAATTAATGTTATTCCCACAAAAATTTTTTGCTCTAGTAGACACCTATCCAATGAAATCAGTTAATTTGAGGTCATTTGATTGAACACAACCAATCAGAACAACAGTATACTGAAAACAGACCATGGGCTGTTTTCACTCTATTAGGTACGTTGCCATGGATACATTTTGATTTATTTCGATTTTGACGTTTTAGTCCATTGAATTGTTACAATTTAAGGACGTAATATTGCAAAAATTTTTAAAGAATGTATTTACAATAAAAAAAAGATCATAAAACTAAGTTAAACATTTCGTTTTGACCGGATTCTCATGAGCATTGACGATCCCGGTCCACTTTGGAGCGCTGTAATAGCGTTTTAAATGAATGAAATTCAAAAAAAATTATAGAGAAAAATTTGCCTCAAAAGACCATCTACAAGATTGGTCTGAGGTAATTTTTTTGTAAAATGTATAAAAAAAAGTTATAGAGCAAAAAAGCAAATTTTTATAGAAATTTTCTCACTTTTTTGCTTATAACTCCTTTAATTTTAAATTAAGGACAAAAAGTTATATCAACATATTTGTGGGAAAAGCGATTTCTACAAATTATGTCTTCAAGAATATTTTGTAGGACGCATAGTTTCCGAGATATCGCGAAAAAGGTGTTTGTACCACTTATTCTAAGATGGTGGCCGGGGGACAAGGGCGGCAACCCCACAAACTTGGGGTTAAGCTTCTATTGACCCCCCACACATGTCCCAAAAATAAAATTGCGTCCTCTAAGGAATGTAAAGCTCATGTAACATTTCAATGGACTATTTCAAATATTTAATATTTCAAAATGTCACGATTTGGTCATAATACTGACGAGAACATTAATGAAATTATAGAAGCAAATATACTCTGTATTTTTTTCTATAACTAGCAAAAAAATTTCTATTCGAATAACCCTCGAATTTTTTAACAACTTTCTCAAGCTTGTTGCTTATTGGCAACAAGCTTTCGAAATCTGTTATAAAATTTTTTCGAACAATTATCAATGTTCGAGGGTTATTACTACTAATAATTATTGCAGTATTCCACATCGCTTTTCTTAAAAATTGGTACAATTAATGCTTTTTGCCAGTCCCTTGGTAGTGTTTCTTTTTCTAGTTTTTTATTGAAAATTTGTAACATCATATCTTTTCCTTTTTTTCCAAAGTTTTTAATCATTTCTGATGTGATTTTGTCATATCCAGGCGCTTTTCTATTTTTAAGTTCTGTTATCACCTGTTCTATTCCTTCTTTGCTTATTTTTATTTCTGCATCTTCCTGTATATTAATTTGGAATTGTTCCTCTCTTTCTTTTGTTTCATTGAGTAGTTCCTGATAATATTCTTTCCATCTTTCTATAATTTTCTCTTCTTCTGTTAATATTTCGCCGTTCTTATTTATTATAAAATATATGTCCTGCTTTTTTTTCTTTTTTTTATATTCTTTAACGCTTCATAAAATAGTTTCTGATTTGCTTTGGAGTCTTCTTCTATTTTCTTTCCAAATTTTCTCCATTGTTCGCTCTTTGATGTTTTAATTAGTTCTTTGGTTTCATTTCTTCCATCCTTGTATTTATTATATTTGCCTTTTGTTCAATTCGATAAGTCATGTCATTTTCTTTCGTTTCACTTGGTTTTTTATTTCGCGTTTTTTACAGGTTGATAAGTCATCTTTTTTCGATTTTTGTGAGATGGTTATAGATATAGCATTTCATTTGAAATTTCTCAGAAAAAAATCATAGAACTAAGTGTTACCTAACGCCCTGTAGTTGCCTTATGAAAAATTAAAAGTGTTGTTATTTTTTTCTGGAATCTACCTTTAATGCTCTATGAATAAAGTCTATATTTTTGAAAATCGGTTCTGGGATATGCAAGTTACCGTTTTTTTTTCATGTTAACGAAAGAACACTTCCTCCACCGCTTCAGAATAGGAGATACAAAAAAGTGACTTCAACAAAAATTGTAGAATAAGGACAGTAGTTTCTAAAGTTGATATGTTTTACCCACCTAAATTGAGGAATATTTTGTAAAAAATCGAATTATATCTTATAAGCGGTAGATTGCGCCAGCTAGCGAGCAACTGTAGACTCAAAAACATTTTTAATAACTTTTCTTAGGACCGATTTCCTAATAAGAATTTTTTTCCCCAAATTCTAGGACATACGGTTTCCGAAATAAGACAGATCGCTACCCTTAAAGAATCACCCTGTAGGTACACACTTATCGTAATTTATACAAGCTTAGGATTTCTTTGTAAAAATTTTGTATTTGTATAATTAAACAACAAACTCTATTCTAATTATCTTGTTACAAAGACGCACCGATTCTTTGCTCCGGAATAATGATCGTCTTTTGACACTAATAATTTCGTTAACGACTTACAGTTACCAATTTCCCCTGCAGCTTTTCCTTACACACTCTTAAAAGGAAACTGACTTTCTCCGTTAACCGGGTGTCACATATAACCATATTTTTATTTATGAAATAAATAGAATATTTTGAAAATCTTCACACTCAGATCTATACCTATAGCCCGTTCAGTACAAAAACCGTTGCACGTCATCAAAGTGTCGAAAAAGAGACGTTCGTTTATATTATGTCATTCGATTGCTGCTGTCAATCCTCTGTCAATCACTATGTTAAGCCTCTCTAAACTCAATAAATGTTGAAATTTGTAGGTCGCATTGTAATCAAGAATATAAATATATGTTTAAAGAAAGGTTTCGTAATTAATTTCATATCAAATACAGCTCGTAGGTTAATTAAATATTAAACTCAAGCTAACGTCAGTCTTAATAAAAACTTTTTATGTTGGCAAAAATGCGCGCTGTTGCCGCGATTAAAATGGTTTATTTCAGGTTCAGTTGACGTCTTGACATTTTTGGGGTTATGTTGTGACAAAAACTGCAAAGAACTGTGAGTAATTTTTCACAAGCAGTAATGAGTTATCAAAGTTAAAGTCACATCCAAAAAAACGTATAAATGAAACTTAATAATACTACAATAGTTGATGCATTTACTCCTGATACTATTTACAACGTTTATGAAGCAAGTATGTCTAAGTTTAATATTATTATACCCAATCAACTGTATTTATTATATTCTGTTACATTATTCTTAATACTTAGCAATTATACGTGGACATTTTTTTTATAGATAATCATGTCACTTTAGGAATGTTACTGCAGTAATTGGAGGAAGAACAATAATTATTAAATGTAGAATGTTCCTGAGTAGTTTACTAAAATATGATACATCCACAAAGAGGACTTATGGAACTTTCAACAAAAATAAACCACTGTATACATTTGTTTTTATTAATGAATCCTGAATTTTCCAAAATGGTGCTGTAGGCTGTTCATGTTAATAGGTATGTTACAATGATAATGTAAAATTTTAGAATGCATAATTGTTTTTATTCTAGATATTTTGTATTACATGCTGAGAATGAAAATGGTTATATTGATGGAGCAGAAAGTATATTTTTATATGAATCTCAGTTGAGTTATTATCATGGGAAAATGAATGAAGAACATGTTTTTAAATGGTTTGAAAACCAATTACTTACTATTGAATCTTTCTGAACCTTTAATAAATTATGGACAATGCTTTTCGATAATATTAGGTTAATGACACAATATAGAATTCAATCAACAAATGTTGAAGCTGAGCTTATTTATATTACAGCCTAGTAAGTAGATACAAACTGTATTTGAACAGTGATATAGCAAATTATATGTTAGAATTCAGAAGACTACACAACTAGTTTAATACATTCAAAATTCTTACTTCAAATTATACCTAATAGACAATAAATGCTGTTCTACTTTTATTTTTACAAAAAAAAAATAATATAGGTATATTTGAAAAGAGAAGAATTGGTTATTTGAATACTGCCCTTTCAATAAATGTTTTTTTCAGAAACAAACCCCCCAACAAAATACATTGTGGATATGATAGAACAGTATAGTCACAAAGTATTACCTACCATCTTTTTAAAAATCCTATTGAGTTAATACTGGCTACTGCCAAGCAAGCCGATAGATGCATTCCAGAAGTTGCGGGTTGGAATTAGTTTGTCCGTGAACCTCTCAAATTTAAAAGATTTCTATTTGACAATTTTTGTTCTACCTTATTTAAAAAAATAGTATTACAAACTTTTCGGTGTAGTAACTAATTTATAAATTTGCAATGTTTCTTTTTAATAAAATAATTCCATAAAAATTGGGGTGGCATTATTTATTATTTTATTTTAATCATGATATTCAAAATAAGTAATTCAGGCAGCATTTTCTAAAGGTACATGTGTATATCACAAAGTTTTATAAAAAATACAAAGAATTAATTTAATAGTTTTTATTGAATTGAAAGGTCTCATTCGATCAATCATTTATTAGCAATACTTTCAGTTGCGGTAGATGCTGGAGAGCTAAGACAAAATGGTAAATATAAGTTTAGATTGATTAGAAGATGATGGAGCGATAAATAATTCACCAATATACTGATAATTATAAAATGTATTGATTTCAGTGCTACGATTTAGTTAATCATTCGCATATACCTTCACTCGGAGAATAGAATGGATTTGCTCTCCTTTTCTGAGCTGTGGTGGTGCTTGCTGCACAATTTTCTTTTGCTATGATCAATGATCATATATCTCAGGATGATTTTCCTTGTTGAAAATGACCCACACACTAAAGCTTCACATCCCGGGTTTTCTAAAAAAATTAGATTTATTTCACCAAAATATAAAATAAAATTGCCTACCTTTAAAAAGGGGGTCCAGGGGGATCCAGGTTATCAGAACTTTTTTATTTATAATTTGTCTGTAAACCTTACATCAATCTTTCATATTGTAGTGACAACATTCTAGAAGCCAACATGTACTTAGGTAATTATAACCTAAAAATTATATTAGATATTTTTTCCTTGATACTATATATACATGCATTTCAAATACTAGAATAGTTCCATAACTTCTAACTAATTAAGTGTGTGGTATAAACATACAAATAAAAGTGTTAACTATTCCATACATACCTTTTTAGTGCTAAAAATAATTCCATAGTTTTTAAAATAAGAATTTCTTAGTGCTATACGGTTAACATCTCTGTATGTAACTGAAATAAGTCGAAGTTTCTTTGCACGCAATAACCATCAATAACTAAACCTAACCTAGAATATTTGATAAACTTCATTTGACATATACTAGATTCTCATATTATTTCAAGGGCTTGGCAACATAGTACAGTTATGACAGATATGACGTGCAACGGTTTTAATACTGAACGAGCTATATTCTACGATTTCTTTTTTGGTTTATAATTACTGCCAATGGTCGAAAAAAAAAGCTTTTACAATGAAAAATCTATCTGAAACAATCAATTTTATTCGGAGATCCACCCTGTAAACCGCGAAACAACTAAATAATCCTGCTCAATTACCTTCAGGATCGTGCCCCAGCGTAATACACTGTTATTATCGACTAAGGATAAACACAATTAGCGAAGATCAAAGTAAGCTGCATACACACCGATATACGCCTTCTGGAAGGTACGTGACTCTCGCTTAAGGAACCGTTTTGTACTCCACCCTATCCTTACTCTCCCCACACCACCTTCCAACACATATGGATGAAAGGGAAGGAGGACGATAGCAAAGACGCGGGGCGGCATGCCGGAAGGAACTTTTTGACGTGCAAATCCGCTTTTCCCTCTAAGAGGGTCCTCTATTACAGGAAAATATATCACAGGTGCCGCAATTAATGTTTCAATTTCAATTGCATCTTCGAAGGAACTTATATATTATGTCAAATATATTGCTATTTGTTATTGTATGAACGTATGTAGTCCTAAAATATTTATTGTTCTCCCTTTCTGCTGTTAAGTCCCCGAGGAGTGTTCCAGAGACTAGTAGTAGGCATAGTATTTAGTAGAATCTGATGCTCCTCTGAAGTGAAATTATCCTGAATGTTCTAAAACCTGTGCTTGAGTTCTGGCACAGTTTTCGTAGGATTGGCTCTTAACCACTTTTTAATTCCATGTCACAAAGGTCCCGACAAAATAAAACCCATTTTAGGAGTGGTATTTCATGAACTGAAATCCATTTCATGGATTTTTTTAAACTGTGACATGCAACACGGGCTTGCTGAAAGATTAAGTCATTTCCAGAAAGCTTACTCACTTCCAGAAAGTACAGCTCCGGCTATCACCGTCACAAACTTCAGATATCGATTCGTCACTCCAATGTATCCATTCCACCTCTCCATATCCCAATTTCGATGGTCTTTTTCCCATTTCAACATGTCTAGCTTCTGTTTTAGAGTCAATAACGGTTTTTATTTAGTCCGCTACCTTAGTTTGAACTAAAATTTTTGTTAGTACCAAATAGTAGTTTTCTGGTTTCTGTATGACGAATAGACCTGCAAACACGACTTCCAACAGCCTCACTCCAGAGTACACTCAACTCTTCGTAGCTGGCATGCCTTTTAGACTTAATAATTCTGGCTAAAGCTCGTTTATCATTGTCGGTTGATTTAGACTTTTGGGCACCTGAACCGTTTGATTTGTACAATTTGACAATATTTCGAACACTGTATCTGGATAAGCCGAGTAATATTTTAATTTCGCCGTTTGATTTTCCAGATTTGTGTAAATTAATCTTAATTGATCGAATTTTTTTATTAATGTCATTTCTGTCAACACATATACTTACGTATCTTCTACTGTTTTCTCAAATTTAACTACTACCTCTGTCATACCTAGATGATACGTATATGGTTGACAGCTGACTGGTCGATGTAAAATATCCCAAACCAAAAAGCTCTCCATATTATTTTTACGCCCTATTTGTATCTGTCACTTTTGATTTGTTGGATTGGCTGCATTTGCCTTGTATAGAACTCGTCCATTGCAGCACTACCTTCGAGAAACATATTTAAATTTAGAGCCTTAATTTAGTTTGCTCGGAATCACTCCACCTCGTATTTTCTGCATATGGAGTTCGAAGCTTTGAGGCAGACGAATGCTCTTGTTTACAAAATAGAAACCTTGGTTATGACTGGTATAGAATTGTTTGTGTGTGATGTTTGCAAATAATGCCAATTTGAATTAAATTATATTTTGGATGATATGTCGAGGGAACGGTTTCTACGAAGAATTGAGTTATACTGATGTAGGTAAGGTATATATTTAGATACGAAAAACTTATTCAATTAATATTAATTGTAGGTATAGCAAATATATTTCAAATATTTAGATTATGATGGAAGCTGTTTAGTACAAGCAACTTGAACACAAGTTCTTTTGAACAAATTATAAAAGTTGCCTTCTTGAAAAGTGTCGGAAATGAAAATAGAGATCGCAAAAGCTATAGTGATAATAATAATTAATTCCTCTGAGATTCAAAACAACTTTTTGAAGTGAAAACTTCTTTTTTCTACAGTCGCGCGTAAAATGACTAATTACTATATTCGGGGGTAATATCCCTAGTGCATTTAATTTTTCCGGAAAAATTAGATGCACGAGGGATATTTGGTAAGATTATTTCCTGAGTTAAATAAACATTTTATTTTAATTCAACATTTTTTTTAAATTAAAATAACAAGAACAATAATTAATAAGAACAATATAACTTTCAAGCTAGGAAAGGTAATTACTTCAACAAGGCAACTTGTCAAACTTGCATGAAATTTTTTCGATTTTTTTTTTCGGAAAAACTGCTGACAGCTAAGTTGACAGTTGTTAAGTAATTTTTCCACTTAAAATTTATATTTGACATACCAATTCTTGATAGCGATTGGTCAAAATTAATAGGAAGGAAATAATCAAATGAAATCGTGAAGTCGACAAATGCCGAGGATTATTACTTTATGCTCTAGAGCAAAAAAGGAATCTTTTTCGCTCGCTTATTTAATCAAACCACGCCCTCCGAATTAACTCAATTAGTGAAATAATAACAATTTATCAGATTAATAATTAAATAAAATTATATGAAAAATGTCAAAAATTTTGAAATATGGTCAAAATTATTAAAATTTTGAAAAATGGTCGATAACTGTCAAAAACTATCAAAAATGGTAAAAAATTGTCAAAAATGGTCAATAATTGTCAAAAAAGGTCGATAATTGCCAAAATTTTTCGAAAAATGGTCAAACATTTTCAAAAATTGTCAAAAATTTTAAATTTTTTTGAAAAATGGTCAAATATTATCAAAAGTGGTAAAAAAATTGTCAAAAACTGTCAAAAGTGGACAATTACTGTCGAAATTGGTCAATAATTGTCAAAAATTTAGAAAAATGGTCGATAATTGTCAAAAACTATCAAAAATGGTCAAAAATTTTGAAAAATTATCAAAAATTTTGAAAAATTGTCAAAAATGGCCAATAATTGTCGAAAACTATCAAAAATGGTCAAATATTGTCAAAAAAGGACAATAAATTATTGTTAAGAATTGTCAAAATTTTGAAAAATAGTTGGTAATTGTCAAAAATTGTTAAAGTTTTCGAAATATGGTCATAAATGGTCAATAATTGTCAAAAATGGTCAAAAACTTGGAAAAATGGTCCATAATTCTCAACAATTGTCACTAATTATCAAAAATGGTCGATAATTTTGAAAGACTTTCAAAAATTTTGAAACATTGTCAAGAATGGTCAAAAACTATTAAAAATGGTTAAAAATTGTCAATTATTTTTAAAAGCTGTCCAACATGGACAATTATTGTGAAAATTGGTAAATAATTTTAGAAATTTTGAAAAATAGTCGATAATTGTCAAAAACTGTCAAAAATGGACAATTATTGTTAAAAATTGTCAAAAGTTTGGGAAATAGTTGATAATTTTCAAAAAGTGATGTTGAAATATGGTTAAAAATGGTCAATAAGTGTGAAGAATGGTCAAAAATTTGGAAAAATGGTCTAAAATTTTGAAAAATTGTCAAAAATGGTCAAAAGCTATCAAAAATGGTTACAAATTGTCAATTATTGTTAAAAACTGTTATAAATGGACAATTATTGCCAAAAACTGTCGAAAATGGTTAAAAATTGTCATTTTTAAAAATGGTCAAAAATTTGGAAAAATGGTCACTGATTTGAAAAACAGTCAAAATGGTCAGTAATTGTCAAAAATGGTCAATAATTGTTAAAAAATTGAAAAATGGTTGATAATTGTCAAAATTTTGAGAAATGATCAATAATCGTCAAAAGTTGTCAAAATTTTGAAAAATAGTCAATAAATAATACGAGCCGTTTCCGAAAATCGATTTAAACACGTAATTTATAAAATCGATTCACTAAAAATCGATTAATATTACTATAAAAATCGATTATTTTTTAACATCCCTAGTCAGTAGATGTTTTTAAGGTTAATCATGATGAATAGCGAAAATGACGATTATTCTAGCACAACCTAAGATAATATAAAAAAACTTTTTTAATTATTAAAAGGGCGACTGTAG
Source organism: Lochmaea crataegi (assembly GCA_947563755.1). Taxonomy (NCBI): domain Eukaryota; kingdom Metazoa; phylum Arthropoda; class Insecta; order Coleoptera; family Chrysomelidae; genus Lochmaea; species Lochmaea crataegi. Next base: position 128,220,399 of record OX387422.1, read on the forward strand.
AAAAAATTATGTACATATAAATATATGTTTATGTAATATAATTAAAAATTAACTTATCTTTTACTCTCTGTTAACTTTTACTTTCTCATATTCAAAAATAAATATGTTTGAGACACAAGTTATAATAATTGTCAATAACTATCAAAAATGGTCAAAAATTGTAATAATTTTAAAAAATAGTTAATAATTGCCAAATGTGTTGAAATTTTTCAAAAATTGTCAAAAATTTTGAAATATGGTCAAAAATTGTCAAAAATTTAGAAAAATGGTCAATAATTGTCAAAAACTGTCAAAATTTTGAAAAAATGGTTGATGATTGCCAAATATTTTCAAAAATTGTCAATTATTTGAAAAAATTGTCAAAAATTGTCAAAAATGGACAATATTTTTGAAAATTTGGAAAGTATGGTCAATAAGTTTTTGAAAAATTGTCAAAAATGTTCAATAATTGTGAAAGACGGTCAATAATTGTCAAAACCAATCAAAAATCGTCAAAAACTGTAAAAAATGGACTAAAATTGTTAAATATTTGAAAAAATGGTCAATGATTGTCAAAATTCTTGAAAAATTCTCAAAAATGGTCAATAAATGTTAAAATTTTGAAAAATGGTCAAAAATTGTCAAAATTTTGAAAAAATGGTGAATAATTATAAAAAAAAACTGTCAAAAATGGTCAATAATTGTAGAAAATTGTCAAAATTTTTGAAAAATGGTCAAAATTTTTGAAAAATTATCAAAAATGGTCTAATAAGAGAAAAAAGTCTTACAATATTCCGAGGGTCGCGAACCTTACCGAATCCGTCTTAGATTCTGACAATTTAAAATAATGATTGTGATCACACGCAATACACTTTCTTTCTCTCTCTCTCCCATCTATCTCTCCCATTTCCCTCTCTCTTCCATATCTCACTTTTTTAATCTGTTCTTTTATGCAAATAAAAAAATAATACAAAACAATACAAAATCGGAACCGCCGAGTGTACCCGAGCGAGAAAGAGACAGTCAGCTGCTCTTCACTGTTGTGTCGCTTTTTAGTATATTCAATTGTCTTTGTTAATTTAATAGTTATTATTGGTACGACAAAAATAATCATTTTAACAAAAAAGCGTGAAGAAGAAAATTGCGAAATAAACATTGATGACAATTCACCGCCACTACAAATTCAAGCACATGCATCGGTTGCTCCCACTTCTCAATTCAACAGATCATCGACATACAGTTTTCACTTCTGTCGTGCGGTCTTAAGCACACACTCTAATTTTTTTATCTCCTTACAGCGGCTAGGCTTGCTGGCATACCAAGTGTTGGTGCTGGAAAACGGTATTTATCGGTAATTCTCATGTTTTTCATTGTAGATAACAAAACCTTACTACATATTTGCTCGCCTTTGTTTATAGTACATAACAAAGCCGTCCTTAATAATAATTTCTCATATCAAGAATTAATTCAATCATCTAAAAAGTCCATCATGCTTATAAAATCCTTCAAACAAACATTCACATTCTGTGATAAAAATAACTGTCTACATCCAAACCGACTATCATCCTGATAAATAGGTCGCAGATCGTTCCACTTGACCTATCAGGCTCCGATTTACGACCTGTTGCTACCTGCGAACACCCCTGCCACTTCCAGAATTAACACTGACATGCACACTCGCCTTTTTTTATGGGGATTTAAACCTTCCGGAAATGAATCATATTCATTAGCTTTAATGAACACACGTACGTCGTACATGCATTAAGAGAGCGAATGCAACGTGATGGAACACATCATTATTTCTGGGACTTATTAACTACGTTTATTATTCTGTGATTTCATCATTTTCGTTTAAACTTGGTTATTAGATCTTCTGATATATGTTGGAGATGAATCTCATGAAAAGTGGCTAATTTCCATACTTCCCCCCACAACTGCCTAAAACTTACGTTCGTTACAGAATATAGGGTGTTTCTATATTCATGCGAGAACATTCTGGTGCTTGCTCGTATAAAATTATTAAAGGTCTTTGTTTGGGGCTCTTGTAGTTTGTAACTCTTATAACTTTTCCAACATTAAATTAAAATATTAAGTACGGTCCTGTTTTAAGTTCGACCAAAGCTTTCTGAGAAAAGACGCGGGAACAATCGACAACACGCGCCCAACTTGATAATAATGCAAACTTAATAATAACTTGGCCTCAGCCAGACCTATAAATTAGAGAAAGAGATGAATTTGGTTAATTTTGAAGTTTCTGGGGATTTTTCTTTTTGTCGCGTTATTGAAATGACTGGCGGATTCTTTTTTATTCAAGGGTAATTTGTTCCTGTTTTGAAATTTAAATTGGTAGAGTTCACGATGGATTCGGAAGTTCCAGATGGAGATAATGGAGCCTTAAGTGATTTGTTTTAATTTTGAATGAACTTAGAATACCATAAAGGAAATTTGCATTCATAAGAGAACTTATTATTGTATGAAATACTTTTATTATATTAAGATCTCACACCTATGTATTTCATTTTTCCACCTGGGGAATCTCCAAGTTATTTTGTAAAAATCTTAAGATACTCTTTTTAACACAAAATCCTTTAAACTGGAACTCCTTAGAGTGATTGACAAATAACCAATTCGTCACCTCCTGGTGGAGAACGTGTTTGAGTTGCAATGTAAGACGTCGGGGTATAGTAAATCATAGGGAATGACATTATCACTGAGAGGAAACATAAAAGTTAACGTCACGATGAGAATTATCGTTTTAAACTGTGAAAGAGAAACAGCAGAAAAAAAGTAAAAGGTTTTTTTATAATGTTTGACTTTAAAAATTATAGTAACAGGTTGGGTCGTTGGAAGTTAAAAAAACGATAAAAGCACTTGATATAAAAAAGTAACTCCAAAAGAATGTATACAGCATAATACGAGGGTTGTCTAGTAGATATACTAAGCCGGTCCGAGCCCAGCAGAAATGCGCATGACCTCTTGAAAAGCTCACCAAACCCACATGGCACTAACGTATAACGTGGCACGTGACGTTTGACGTAGCACGTGACGTTTGACGTAGCACTTGAAATTTTACGTAGCACTTGACGTTCGCTAAATTTGGGAGGGCGAAAATTTAGGGGTGGGCCAAGATTTGGGGGGGGGTTGGGTTTGGGCTTTTCAGGAGGGCATGCGTACTTCCGCTGGGCTCGGACCGGCTTAGTATATCTACTTTATCTTTTATACAGAGTGAGTTTTAAGTATGGAACGCCTCAATTATCTCAGAAGCGGATCGCACGAAGATAAAATAATACATTGATATATGTTGACAGGCTCCAACTATGCTGTTATATGCAACACTTCAAAGACAACCCTCGTACGTGAAAGCATATTTCTTCAAAGCTATTTTAGGGAAAACATGAAAACTTTTAACAGTGAATTTATCCATAATTCAAAATATTTTAACGGCGTATGGAATCAAAAAACAATCAATTAGGCAAACCGCTCGAAAATAACGCACAGTGTTGAGGAACTTTCGAGGCTGGTGACAGAGATGCGACAATTCCCAACACTAAACTCTTTTTTCCTCTTCTATATACATAGTAAGTTTCCCCGATGGCTTTAATGGACTTTCTATGTTTCTGGATGCATTCTAACGGATGAAGAAAAGCCGTTTCTCAAACTTCGGTCCTCTATTCGTCAACGGTATGGCGTTGAAATGAGAACGGCCTACTCGCTTTCATAATCTATTATGCTTGGATATATCCATTAAAATTAAGGGGTTGTTAAAAGTGTTTAATAGTCTTTGTATATTTTTGGGTTAGTTTTTAGTATACGAATAAAAAGAGTGATGTGGTTCCTGGAGTTCGTACTGAATTTTTCTGCATGAGTTTAGAAACATCCTGTATCAAGCATATTTCTCACTCGCTATTTATCTGATTTTTGTAGTTTTAACTTTCAACTTTCAAATGACGGTCAAGCACGAATGACATATTTTAATTGAACAAAACTCAGTTTGTTCAATTACCATAATCACCTAGCAATATTCTTATGTCTGCAGAACCTTCATTTATATGTAAATTAAAAACTTCGGATGCGAAAGAAATAACCATCTGGCTATAAATTTTTCTTGCATAAAAATTCGTTTCTGCATAAGTATTCATTTCCTTCTAATACTAGAGAAGTCATAAAAGAAAATTGAAAACGTAAATAAATACCGATACAGGATTAACGGGATAGTGTTGTCAACATCATGTTTATTGCACAAATGTCCTGTCGTCGACTGATGGTTTTAAAAATCGAATGAGACATTATTCACGCTATAAAACTAGCGGAGTGTAATTTTTGCAATTAAATTTTTCAATCTAATAATGAAATTCATATTCATTTATTTATGGAAAACCCAAACAAATTTTTTCTCTTCCCTATATTATAAACAACGCAACAAGATATTGTTATGGTATGTATAGTTACTCAATAATAAATTTAAATAATTAATAATTATATAATTTAATTGATATTTGAACAACCAACTCTATCATTTGATATTCAGAATCATTTATTTTCCATAGAAGAAGAATATAAAATATTGAATAAGTCCGTCACAGGCCTAAAATAAACATATAAAAGTTAGAAACATTTAGAAAGAAAAAGAATAATATGTAAAATTTGTTTTGTATACTGAATAATTAAAGTCATACAATGACAAACAGTAATTCAGGAACACAAACTTTGAAATAAAAGATTAAAAGAGTACCAACTTAAAAAGTGATGATTGTAGAATTGAAATATAAATAAAATGACCACCATAATATAGAAAATCATAACTTAAAATTGATCTATAGATAAAATAAAATTAATCGTATAACTTAACATGAATAAACTATCAATATAATTAAAAATAGAAATAATAATTTAGTAACTAAATTTTCCAAAGACAGTAGAAATAATTTTAAAATAAAATCTAAGAGTGTTTATTGAAAAAAAACTGAAAAAAATCAACAACGGGTTGAGATTTTGAGAAGGAAGGAGGTTTGTTCAAAGTAAGAAATTAAAAAATTAAATTTATGCAGAAATATTCAAAAAGAAATAAAAATTTGTGAAAATAAAGTTAACTATACTAATATAAAGTGAATATAACAATAAATAAGTGAAAGCTAATACTTACCGTAAAATATTTGTTAATAAGTGAACACGGGTATAAGCCATATAATATTCCTATATCCAAGACATATTTTTAATAAATCAAAAGTGGAAAGCAGAAAAATATTGAAATCGTTTATCCAGAACAGAAAAAAATTTCCAAGTGACCCATAATTTATGTCCAGGGCCACCGAACATTGAACTTCAGTGTGACCTTCAAGAGAAGAAAAGAAATGAATACTTAATTACGAAAGGTATCATTTATCCATATAATATAATGTTGAATATATTGATGTATAAACTGATAAAAAATTTCAAAAGAATCAAAGAGATATCGACCATGGTTGATTTAGAAGCCATTTTATTCTAGAACATCGTCGAATATAATTTCTTCACGTATAAAATTAATCTTCTTCTTTGTAAAATCATAGAAATATAAAACCATAGATTCTGATAAGTATAATCTTAATTTTGTTGTGAATGAGAGAGTGAATGAATTTTAGATAAGAAATAAATAGTGTTAATAATTTTTGAATATTTTTGAAGTTAATCAAGCCGTTAAGCAGAATTAGACAATAAATCAAACGTTTTATTTGTTGATCATTTATTTAAAAATTGAATGTGTTTGTTTTCTTTTGTATCTATGATATATTTTTACAATCAACACAGGTTATCAACGTTGGAACTTTTTGAAGGTGAAAGGACAGTGTTGGCCTCACAGAACTTACAAACAAACAAAATATAATTTCCCTGAGATATTTTAAATAAATTGAAAAAAATAATTGTCAAATAATATAATAGAGTCTCATAATAATCGTAATAAAAAACAAATATAATAAAATAAATATTTTGATAATTTCCGACTGAGCTAGTTTGATAAATAAAGATAAGTCTTAAAACTAAAATAATACCTAAATAAAAAATTTTATTTATAAAAAGGTATGGAATTGATTGAGACATAATTATTCAAATTATATCAATATATTGACTCAGTGAGTAGTTTTACAATTCCCAACTATATCATTCACTACAATGAAACCCAAATAAATAAATGTGATGTGATTTAAGTAAAAAATACAATATCACCTAAAGTAGAAATAATATATATAAATAAAACAAAAGTCTTACATATAAACTTCTTACTAAAAGTTCTAAAACAAAATATTGAATTTGGTTTGACTGCATATTATAGGTGTCCATCAACTAAAGTACAAGAATACCTTAGCGATTTAGAAACATATTTAGGAAATTTGAGAAAACAGCCTTGATATTTATGTTGGTGATATTAACATAAATTTATTAGAAAAGATTCAATCGAAACCAACATTTATTTGAATATTTTGAATTCTAACGGATATAATTCATTTATAAATAAACCTACTAGAGTAACTAATGACACTAGCTCTGTATAGCTTCTGCATTTCAGTATGCCTTCAGTGGCCCAAAGACTGTTATATCTAATGGTTGCATCTTATGGCTACAGTGGGGGGGGCAGTGTTAACATTATGACTCCATGTTGCTTGGCCATGTTTAAATCTTGAATACCCATATGAGACTCGTGGTTATCATATATGAGTAAAGTGGGTTTATCTTTTGTACTACTGGTGTATTTGATGAAATGTTCCATTACAGAAACAAATAGCTCTGTTGTCATCCACCCGAATGAATTAGCTAGGCCAAGTGTTCCAGTTGGTGTCTCATTAATCATATGCTGTTTGAAATTTTTTCTACGAAAAATCATTACTGTAGGTATAAATGTTCCTGCACCTGAAATACCCACCAAGAGAGTTACTAGTTCTCCCTTCTCGCCACTAGTGCTCTGGTTTAGTGTCTTTACTCCCTCGTGTGCAATGACCTTTTTAAGTTTTTGGACTGTAGTCACGCCGGTTTCGTCCAAGTTGAAGACTCGTGATCCATCTGCTAACTGTGGAAATCGTTTCAAAATGGACTCCAGGTTATTAAAAAATACTGTAACATTGTGCTAGTTAAACAATGTTAGTCTAGATAGACTGCAAGCTTCAGGTTTTCTAATACTTAGTTTCTGGTTGCGATATAAAAAACCTCTGATCCATTCTTTGCCAGCAATTTTTTTTTCTTCCCACGATTGTGGAATTTAAATGTTGTTCTCTTTTGCCATATCATAAGCTGATTTTCTTAAAGCTACAGTTGATAATTCATACGCCATTTTATTACATATTTGTAAATACTCAGCTTCCTGTTCTCTGCTAAATATTTGCCTAACTTCATAAAGCGGCTGCGTTCTTATTTCAGTACCTGGATGTAATTGGGCCTTTTTCACATATCGATACAACGTCTGTAATGGAATTCCACTAGTTCTCGCAGCCTCTCTTATAGATCTCTTAGAGGTTCTTAAAACCACGTTGATCACATACTATCAACAAACAACTGCGCCGTAGGCGGCAATATGGCTGGTGACGTTTGTCATCCATCTTAGATTTATTACAGGGTTGCCAAATCTAAAATATGTTCCAAGGTCTTAGAGAAAAATAGAATGTCCCACTGTGAAAGCCATCCCAGTGTGGACTACCCTCCGTTATCCAATTTTTTCCAGAACTTCAGTTGCCTTTTCAGTAAATAAGAGTAGATTAGTATTAATTGATTTCCCTTCCACAAATCCGTGTTGTTCATCAATTAAAATATTTTGAAAGTGAGTCATTAATTTTGTATAAACAATCTGCTCGAAAAGCTTTGAAGGAGAACACATTATAGTATTCAATATTATACGTATTTGCTGTTTTATGTATACACAGCTGTTTTCCACTCTGTATGAAAGTTGGTCCAATAGCAACCTGAAACAAACGTCAATTCAATGTAAATGCTTCCCCAAACTACCTGCACTGCTTTTCGATTTCTGGAGCAATTGTAAATGTTAATAAAAACTTTGTAATAAACAATGAGGGATACATTAATAAATAAATAATATTAGTACCAGTTTAAACACATATATAATTAGCTTGTACACTTTAGAAACCAAACTTAACGTCTAGTTCACTAGTTTGTGCAATTACGCACCACTAATAGTAGTTGGTGCAAGTAGCTGGAGTAAACCAAAATCGTTTAACTACCATAATTCAGTTAGTTATCGGTATTTACAACTTTGAGCGTGAAAATAATTTTTATTTATATTCAATGCATTGGTGGAGAGCAGCAGAGAACTGTGAAGATAAAATTATGAGTTTAAAGTAGTTCCAACAGTAATCAGAAAACTGTCAGAGAGTAGTCGACCATTCCAATCAGTGATAGGAAGTACGCGAAAGTGAACTCGTTGTTTGCTATGACCAGTTATTTTCTTATCACCGCTTACACTTTTTCGAACAAACCTAGTATAAGAAACCGGCAGTGTTAAACGGTAGTCAAACTGACACTAAAAGAGGTTATATTGGATTTTACTGTATCGTGTGGGCTTAACTTTAAATCCACCGATCTCTAGGTCCTCCTTAGGTTGTAATTTTTTTCCCCTATCATCGAAAACCAACGCCCAGTCAGTCCTTCACACCACCACAGTATAGTTTCGTCATCTTCCTTGCAAAACCTCCGCATGGCACTGTCTACCTATCCGATTTTGTTCATGTGTTTATTGAGTTTGCAGTACTTTGCTGTCAGGAGTTCAACCAGAGTTCTAGTCATACTCCTATTCTTGCTTAGTAGGTACTCCGTGAATTTTGATGATGTTCCTTAATGAACTCTCAATCCAGTGATTAGCAGTTTCTTCAGTATTATTTCCTGAAAAAATTTAAGAATATCTGCTGGCTTTGGTTGACGTAAGTACTATTCTCGAAACTGGTTTTTTGTCTAAATATGACAATCGGATTTTTGCAGAGCTTTCCAATACCACGAAAAGGTTCTTGATCACTAGAAGCACGTTGTGCTTCTTCTCGGACTAATGAATCTGCCTTTTAAATGCCCTTGTGATCTGAGTGGCCTTGTACCCATGCTAAAGACAGTCTATTTTGACTGACCAGCTCTTGTAGGGTTTCCAAACAGTCCTAAACGAGTTTGGAATTCATCTACATGGAGCTGATTGCTTTTATAGTAGCTTGGCTGTGGAAATATATGATGGAGAGTTGTCTGTTTGTAATTCAACGGAGTAGGGGTAGGGTCTTCTAATTCAAATGACCCTTTTGTAACTGGCTATGCGTATAATTATTGACTTCCAAAATTTCGAAGTAAGAATCACCTGTGCATGGTAAAAGAGAACTATATCTTCAAAAACTGACCTTTGTGACATGCTGTCACGTCTCTGCAAATAAATAGTTCACCATCTAGACAATAAAGCAACTAATATACATCTGAAATTAATTTGTCAAATCTGCATTAAACTCGGATTAAGATTAGCGATGCTTAGAAGCTTGATGACGATTGTGTGTGTTAGTAGAGCTGTATTCCTCGAGTTTAAAGTCTAGTTAAGAAATAATTTCGTAGTCTTATCAGAGTTGAAGTTTCTTAGGAGAAGAGTCTGGTGTGTAAGGAAGTTAATTTCGGTAATTGTATGGAAAATCTGGCGCAAGATTTTATGTTAATGGATCTTCTTTAGATCACCGCACACGAATATTAAATTCTACTAATTATAAGAGATGTCTGATAATTTGTAGAAATTGGTTTTTATTTGTGGAAATTATTTTAGAGTAAAAGTAAGCATGTAGGTTTCGATACTACGCTATAAATTACCACTAAGTAACTGTCAAATCAATTTAGACAATACAGGGTGTGGCGCGAAAAGTTTTGAATAAAAGTAATATGTTAAAAATCTGAAAGTATGAAGCTGTAGGTGTTAGATGGCGCTGAGTTTAAATATAACGTTGTCCTGAATGTGGCACTTCCGGTTGTACCGGAAGTAGACGTCGACTTTGTTAATTTGAATATTTTTTTTATTTTCGAATTCTACGTGAAATTTTAGATAAAATTTGTGCACAATGTCCTATACCAAAAATGAAGAATTTTCGATATATTTCGATTTTTTTCAAAATTTCTCCGTTATTTGGAGATATCGTTATTTAATGTGAACTGGGATTTTTTCAAAATTTTTAAAAAAATCTGAATATATCGGAAATACTTTATTTTTGGTAAGGTAAACTGGGGCAAATGTAAAAATGGGGTAAATGTAACAATAGCCCATAATATCTTCATATAATCAAAACTTGCTTCTCCGTCACCTCAATATCAATATTTACATCCCGCCTGATTGTATCAGTGATATTCGCACGCAGCCCCTCGCTTCAGTTCGATCTGATCTATCGAGCAAGGCTGTATTAACGTTGAATTTGAAAGGTAAGTTTGGTAGGTGCTTTTAAGGATATCAATAAAGTAGCATTATTAAGGTATGATTAAAATATGTTATCGACTATCAATCTCCAATTGTAAAACAATTGGCTGCAGCACTAAAAACTTTGGAGAAATGGGGTTTCGGTTTGTCAAAAAAGGAAGTTTTGCAGCAGGTCGCTACTTTTGTGGAGGAAAACAGAATAGAAACTCCCTTTAAAGATGGTGTTCCGGGAGATGATTGGTTTTTGAATTTTAAGAAAAGAATTAATTTGAACATAAAAGTCCCACAATCTCTGGAATACGCGCGCAAGAAACTGTCATTCATGGCTACTTCTCGCTGTTAAAGTCAACTTTAACAAAATTAAATATTGAGGATCAACCTGGACAGATCTGGAATCTCGACGAAAGTAGTTTTTGTATAGACCAGAGTAAAACAAAAGTCGTGGGGCAGCAGGGAAAACCTTGCGCTCGCATAACAAGTACGCCAGGCCGTGGAAATATAACAGTTTGTCTACTGGCAAGTGCTAATGGACAAGTAATATTTAAAGGCTCTTATATGTGGAACCACTGGCAAGCACCTGATTCCATTTTTCCAGGACAATCCTATGCATCGAGTAAGAAGGGTTGGATGGACAGCGTAATATTTTTAAATTACTTTCAAAACACAGTTATTCCTGCCTTGGGTCAGAAAAGACCAGTTCTTTCATTATATGACGGTCACTCGTCACAAGTCTCACCATCTGAAATTAAACTAGCAAGACAAGAAAACATAACCACCCCATACTACTCATTTGTTACAACCCCTTAACCTAGCGATTTTTCGTTCTGTGAAAGCTAGATGGGACCAAAAATTGGTAAAATGGCAGCGCCTTAATGTAGGTAGGAAGCTACCAAAGAATATATTTTTCACATTTATAGCGGAAGTGTGGAAAGAAACGGATCCCAATATTTTTGTAAATGGATTTTAAAAGGGTGGAATTCCACCATTCAATGACCAAGTGGTACCAGGAGAGGAGTTCGACGCTGAAGCATTGAAACGGTGGGAATCACGAAATGTTCAAGGCCCCAATCCGCAAATCGTTGAAGCAAATCTAACAGTCATCCTTGACACTGAGCCTGGTCCCAGTGGGTTATCAAACAACGTTGACGCTGACAGTAACTCAACGTCTAAATTGGAAAAGGTTTCTTTAAAAAGCTTCTAATAGAATGTATGACACAAAATTAAGTTTCAGCAAAGGTACCAAAACGAAGAGTGGCAGCTGGTGCTGAAGTGATTACTTCACGAAAGCAGAACCAAAAGAACAACAATCACAACGTAAATCTAAATCTATGAGGACACCTACCCCCTCAAGTGATTCTGATAATGAGCTTCCCATTTATGAAGAATCAGATGACTATTTAGAGGAACTAAGGGAATAAGCACAGGAAAATCAGGACTCTTTTAAAGATACAATTCTTGAAAACAATAAATGAGTTCTGGTTCAACTCCCAACAAACAAGAAAATTGTACATTATGTTGGTAAACTCATTCAGAAAGATAAAGACAGTGATCAGTGGCTGCCTAATTTTCTCAGGCTAAGGAAAAATAAATTCAGTTGTCCAAATATTGAGGACAAATCTTTGGTGGACATTGCAGATACCTATATTAAGAATTTTTCCAGAGCCAACAGAAGATAGAAGAGGGTCTGGATTGACATTTAATGTTAAATTTTACGGGCTGAATATTTGTTAATAACTCGAGTTCAGATTTTTACCTGTTATGTAAATATTTTTTATTATTTTTCATAGTTCTTTTGTGCAATAAACAGAGGTTTTTTTTATTTTTTTTATTTTTATGTAGCTCTGTTATTTTTCGGAATAAATAAATAAATAGCATATCAAATTTTAGAGGAACAAAATATATTTTTACAATTGCCCCATATGTTCTTCTATGTAATTTCATTGCCACTTTAAGACCGTTTGTTACATTTGCCCCTTGGTACGAAGCAAATGTAACATATTGTCAACGTTTTAAAAAATATGTGAAATCGTTTTCTTCCTTTTTTCAAAAAATTTTTTAATACCTGGATTCTATAGTTAAGGATGTGGTCAATTTAATGTGGTATCAACCATTCTAATAAAAGGAAAAATAAAGCCACATTTTGGGATTTAATTTGAACTATTCAAATTTTATAACCGATTTGCCCCAGTCTACCTATTGTGCACAAATTTTATCTAAAATTTCATATAGAATTCGAAAATAAAATAAAAAATATTATGCTCCATTTAAAATAACAAAGTTGACGTCTACTTCTGGTATAACCGGAAGTGCCACATTCAGGACAACATTTTATGTCTATTGCGTTAATCACCCCATCAAGTGTTATGTTAAAAAAAGTTGTAGATAGACTACCTCCTTGCCTTACACCTACTTCAATGTTAATGTCTCCTGTATTTCCGTCTCTAGTTATCACCTTTGCAGTCGGGTCATTTATTGTCATCTTCACTAGTCTTATCAGCTTTTTTGAAATTCCCATGTTCCACATATCAGATAATAACCATTCTCTGTTGACTGTATCAAACGCTTGCTGAAAGTCAATAAATAGTATATGTAGATCTATGTCATGCTCATAGCACTTTTCGATTGACTGTGTAAGTAGGTGTATGGCGTCTATCGTTGATCTTTCTCTTCTAAATCCCTGTTGATATTGACCCAGTTTGGATTCAACCTGATTATTTAGTTCTTTTTGTATTAGATTGGTTAATATCTTGGTTGTATTATTTACCCCTGTAATTTTTGCATTTGGCTGGGTCTTCTTTTTTAAAGATCCGAACTAAATGCCCAATGCTCCACTCGTTTGGCATGCGTTCTTCTGCCCATATATTCATTATCAGGTCATATATTCGTTGGAGTAAGGCTTCTCCTCCATATTGGATTAGCTCGTTATTAATATTATCTGATCCTGCAGTTTTGTTTGATTTGAGTTCATTCATTCATTCATATATTTGGGTTGTGCTCATCAGCCCAGGCACTTGAACTGAATCTTTGTACCATTTCCCATGTTATCTACTTCCATTCCAGAAGCTTCGTGTCTTCTATAAAGGCCACTAGTTTGACTAGAGGGATTTTCAGTAGTTGTGATGGTTGTATAAATTCCTCTCCAAAGTGCTTCCGTCTAAGTTCTTGTAAGTCCTCACAGAAGCAGAGTATGTGGGTAGGTGTTTCATTATCAAGTTCACATTTTCTGCACATAGGTTCACTTACTTTGTCCATATTGTACAGATGTTTCCTCAAGGTGCAGTGCAGTCACCAGGTCGATAACTGTCTTCAAATGTCTCTTACCCAGTTTCAGTAGCCTGGTTGAGAGTTCCTTGTCTACCTTGTTCAGTAAACTCTTGGTATGAAGGTGCCCTTGTGTCACCCTCCATTTGAATTGGTGTTCCCTATCTAGCCAGTTCCCGATTTCCCCTCTTATGCAATTTTTTGTGATTCCACAAAACGGTTCCGGACCTATGAAGTCTCCTTTAGAGCCTTCTTTAGCTAACTGGTCCGCCAATTCATTACCTGCAATCCCCTCATGTGCCGGCACCCATATTAGAGACACTTTGTTGTCTCTTGCCAGCCTGTTGAGGGATTCTTTGCAGTTTTTCACCAGTCTAGACTTAGTTGTTGGATTACTGATAGCCTTAAGCAGAGGCTGGCTGTCAGTGAGTATTTCAATTTTTTGTCCGGTATATCCTCTTCTGATGTTTTCATCAATACAGGCTATAGCGGCAATCGTCTCTGCTTGAAACACAGTTGTATATCGACCAAGGCTAAAGAACATTCTCTTTCTAGGTCCTTTTATACCAGCCCCAGTGCCATGGTTTGTTTTGGAGCCATCGGTGAACCAGATGATTTCTCTAGAATTACCTAGGTGCATCACCTGTTCCCTTGATGGGATGATGATATTCACTCGCTCAGTGAATATATTCTCTGGTGTCATGCTATCAAAACTCATGTGAAATATGGGTTCGTCTAGTAATGTCCCAGTTGTATCAGTGTGTCCTCGAACATTGTTCGGGGACCATAAGTCTCCCGATTTCAGCCTAAGAATTGCCATCATTGCCTCCGCCCTTATAAAAAGTTTTAGAGGAGGAAGTCCAATAAGGGCTTCCATTTATGCCGTCCCTGTGCTGTTCATTGCCCCGGTAATACCAAGAAGAGCTTGTCTTTGGATTGCAGTTAACATATTAACTGCAGAGGTCACTTCTGTCCTCCTCCGCCAGACTATTGTTCCTTAGGTGATCGTTGGCCTTATCACAGTTGTGTAGAGCCAGTGAACCACCTCAGGTCGTATTCCCCAGGTTTTGCCCATAACTCTTCTGCATTGCCAGAAAAGTCTAGTCGCCCTAGTAGTAATTTTTTCCAGGTGTGCCTTCCAATTCAGTTTTGAGTCAAGGGTCACTCCCAGATATTTGACTTCTTTGGATATTTCTAGTTCTTCTCCGAACAACAGTACTCTACCCTGCGGGAGAAATCTTCTATTCGTGAAAGCAACTAGTCTGATTTTTTTTTGGATTAACTGAAAGGTCCTCTGTAAGGCACCATTCCTCCACAATTCGCAGTGCTTCCTGTAGGACACTCATAACCACCTCCGGGAATTTCCCATTGGTGACAATCACTATGTCGTCCGCAAAACCCTGCGTCCATATGCCTTGATCATTCAACCTACAGATCAAGTCATCCACAACTAGGTTCCACAAAAGTGGTGAAAGTACTCCACCTTGAGGACATCCTTGAGTTGTCCTAACGGTGTATGTTTTATCATGCATATGTGCTGTTATTCTCCTATGCTCAAGCATGGATCCTATCCATTTGCATGTGGTACTGTCAATCCCTCTGTTTTTAAGGGATATGTTAATTGATGACATCGATGTGTTGTCAAAAGCACCTTCGATGTCTAGAAATGCTGCAAGGGCTACTTCCTTATGATTCAGGCTCCTTTCGAGACCTGAGACCAAATTATGCAGGGCAGCTTCACCTGATTTCCCTGCTTGATAAGCCCACTGTAATCTATGTAGAGGGATGCTTTTAAGCGCTCCTTCTTGTAAATACATATGTAATACTTTTTCCATAGTTTTCACCATGAATGATGTCAGACTGATTGGTCGGTAGGATTTAGCCTGGGGGTACGTTTCTTTTCCTGGTTTAGGAATAAACACCACCTTAGACTCTCTCCATGCAATTGGTATATACCCTAGAGCATGGCTGCTTCGAAGTATCAGAACTAAAGGACCCATTATGATGTCTAGTCCCTCTTGCAGAAGCTTGGGGAATATGCCATCCGGTCCTGGAGTTTTGTAGGGGTCAAATGAGTTTACAGCCCATCTGATAAGATGGGGTCTGAATATCTTATTCGTGAGTTCCCAGTCCTCTTTGGTTGCCTTTGTTTTGGCAACCGGCCTGTTGTCATAGCTTGACTCTATCTTTACCGAACCTGGAAAGTGCACACTGAGGAGATGCTCTAGAGCCTCTGCCTCAGTATTTGAAAACTTTCCGCTCGGTAACTGAATAGAACCAAGTTTGTTAGAAGTATCCCTTTTGAGGATCCTGTTGATTCTGACGCTGTCAGGGACATCTTGCATGTCCTCACAGAATTCTCTCCAGGACTTCTCCTTGGATTCTTTTATTTTTGTATTGTATGTACCTAGTTTAGCTTTATACGCTTCCCAGTTACCCGTTTTTTCGCTTGGTTGAAAAAGCGCCTTTTTTCTCTCCTTAGCGATGTCAGCTCTTTATTCCACCAGATGGCTTGTCTAGAAGAGCGACTCTCCTTTATCGGACAGTTGTTATGATAAGAGGTCAGAGTACACTGTTGCAGCCATACGGCTGCTCCCTCTAAATCCTCAGCAGTTTTTGGTCTGCCTAGGTGTGAACGGATTTTAGAAAGCAGGTCCTCTTCATAAGATACCCAGTCAGTGCTCTTAGAATCCCTGTATGTTCTAATAACCGATTTTTCTTCGTTGATTTCATAGTATATTTGGGCATGATCAGATAAAGATGGTTCATCCGATACATGCCTCTTGCGAATCATTTCCCTGACACGTAAAGTGCAAAGAGTAACATCTATCAATGATTCCCCCCTTGATGTTCTAAATGTAGGCGTATTACCCACATTCGCAATATCAAGTTCAGTAGTACATATATAGTCAAATAGTTTCTTACCTCTGGTGTTGTTGTCTTTGCTGCCCCAACTGCTATGGTGTGCGTTGGTATCAGCCCCTACAATGACATCCAGATTATGTCTCCTTGAGAATTCCATCAGGTTCTCCATGTTAGTCCCCGGTAGTGGTTCTTCTGAATCGATGGGAAGATACAGAGACACTATTATTGTCTCTAGTACTACCCCATCTTTTTCGAGTATAATATTTGCTGCCACCATGTCACTCGTACATAGTTCCATAATCGGCATCAAGTTGTATTCGGATCTATAGCAAATACAAGTTCTTATTTTAGTACGATCAGTTCCCATTATCAGTCCCATTCCCCTAATATTAAGCCCCAGTATTTTACCTTTGTTTATCCAAGGTTCTTGAATTAGAACGATGTCTATGTTTTCAGCCACCACTCTTTGTTGTAGGACAGCGGTGGCTGTCTTTTTGTGCTGCAAGTTAACTTGTAGCAACTCGAAGGACCTTTGAGGTTGATGGTACAGGTTCTCGATCAGTCCCTGTTTCCTCCTCGGTCGAGTTTTCCAGGGTTTTAAAGCTGGTTTGAGTTGTTTCACAACATCTATAAATTCCTCAAAACAGGGACTGTACTGTTCGCCGGTTTCTTCTTCAGTTGCTACATCCTTATAATTTGCTTCCATAATATGATTGTTTTGGTATAGATTTTGTAAGTATATTTCCCATTCTTTTTTGTTATTTTTACTGTTGCATTTGCGCTTTTACCACTATATTGCTTTCTCACCTAATCGAAGAGTTTTCTATCATCCTTATTGTTCTTTTCTATTTTTTTCCATTTGTTCTGCACCCAACTTGATTTTTTTCTTCCGTAGAGTTTTTCTGCTTTTTTGCTTTATCTTTCTGTATTCGTCCAGGTCTTCATCTTTCCCTGTTTCCAACCATTTATTTCTTGCTTGTTTTGTTCCCACGCTTGCCCGTTTACATTCTTTGTCGAACCATTCTTTGGATGCTTTGATTTGTTGTAATCCAATTTCTTTTTCTGCAGAGTCTATAATGCTACTTTTTATACTCTTCCATTCGCTGGCTATTCCTTCGTTTTTATGATGAGTTCTCATTTTGTTTGTTAAGGTTTCCGCATAATCATTTTCACCTTCCTATTTTCCAAGTTTTTTTAAGTTCCACATTCTTTTGTTGTGTTTGTAAGGTTTGTATCTTGATATTTTTATATTCAGCTTCGCTATTAGTAAAATGTGGTCTGTATTCGCGTTTGCTCCTCGGTATGACCAGTTTACGTACAGCATCGACGTTTTCCTGGGTAACCATCTCCGCTAGGCATTTTTTTGAGATAACTATCTTAAAAAAGTGTAAAAAAATTTCTCGGCTTAATTCCATTCTTCGACTGACTAATCAACTTTAAAAATTCAGTTTAGGTTCAAGCTTTGAACGAAGCAGACTGAAACTTTGACGTTGAGTTAACTACACATGACAGTTGAGTTTGACATTTGATATTTGGACGCCAACTATGTTGTTATATGCAAAACTTCAAAGACAACCCTCGTATACTTTATCATAATAGGCGAATTTAACGAATAAATGGTACATCTTCCTTCAGTTACCAGGACTCGAAAAATATTTCAACAAAAACCAGGATATTAATTTTATAGGTGCAATTTCAATACCGACATTATCCGAAAAATATTCCAGATTCGTTCCAAGTCTACTAAAGTTATGCAAAATGAACTCCACAATGTGGTTTCTAAAGAAATATTTTCGCGAATTTGACGAAAAAAATCCTGTTCTGGTAACTTTCAAGGAATATAAATGATTGTAAATGAATCTCGATCTCTGAACGCGTCGCATAAGGTATACCTACTTATACATGTATTATAACGGAAATGATTTACATAGAGGTAACTTATTCCTTTTCGTTACTAAAGACCTCCCCAGGATATTGAAAAAGGAGATTTCATTGGAAAATATAAAATTTCAATTTATTTTCAGTATTATAGAACATTTCCGTTTCAAAATTAACTTTTTATCCAAAAACAAATTATTGATCGATCAAACGTAACGTTTTATACAGGGTGGTCCTTAAGTAATGGTACGTGGCCTATGTGGCGCCCTCTACAAAATACATCGAAATAGGTTCAAAATTATGAGTTCTCATACCCAAAAACCCACACCGTCAAATTTTTGTGCAAACACGTCAAAAAGCGGAGAAGTTATTGTAAAAAACAAAAATTTCATTTCATTTCATGTTTAACGCCCTGTATCCCTCTTAATATCAACATTTCAATAAAGCTAGTTGGTTTAAATCGCAATATTTTGAAGTGGATATTGTACTGTACTACTATGTACAATTACTTTAGGACCACCCTGTATAAAAATATTTGTTTACTTTACGACTTCCCCGTATGTTTGAAGAGTCAAGGGAGACTGGGTCATAATGAAAATATTACCATTGATTTGACACTGTCATCGTAAACGAGTGTACCATAATCCAAGTTTATTGGAAAACATGGAAACGCCATAGCGACTTATCGAACGAACTGGTGATCAATCAATTTTAGCACTTCCAAACATACACCTTTAAAAATTTATTTTGTATAGGGGGCTTTTTGGTATAATACAGGAGAGAGAGGACTTGAACCTTGAACAAATTCACAGTAAACTAGTAAAAAGCAGAAAATTTAAAATTTTTTGTGTATATTAAAAAAAAAGTCTTCGGTGGGGTGAGAAATCCCTAGGAGCCAAATTCAATTGGGCAGCCCTTAACTATTCCAGAAAAATCATCTTTAAAGTAAACTCCTTTCCTTTTTTTATCCTAGTAGGCTGTCTTAGAATGCCTTATAAATTTGAGGTTAAGTATTTTAAACTGTATTTTAATGAATGAAATTTTGAGCTAAAATTATTTTATACTACTAAGTAAAGTATTTCTGGTGTAATCAGTTCTAAATTGGTGTGGAATTGCCTAGAAGAAATTCAATGGACTGGGCAAAAGCAGCATTGTTACCTTACTGTGGGTTCCAGGACTCACCGGACTAAAAAAATGATATAGCAGCCCTTCCAGAGGCCAGATCTCTTTTGCCGTATTACCACCAATGTTATATATTATTAATAAATATGCAAAGCCGAAAGAAATAGATCTAGACGGGAAATATCTAGTAGGGCTAAGACATTCAAAGGTACTTCTGTGAAACTATAACAAGCTGAGAATATCACTATCCCATCCAGGGATCATGTGATGCATTCAGGTAATTCAGGAGACATCATCTGGTTCCCGATGGATCTGGATAGAAAATAATAATCTGCAGCTTTGGTCGATATTTCAAGCATAAACGATATCCTTTATAGCCTGTATTGATAAAAACTTTAAGAGAGGGTAAACCAGTCAAAACTGTAAATACTACTTAATTGGCGGACCACTTAGCTAAAGAAGGCTCTGAAGGAGACTTGGTAGGTCCAGAACCGTTCTGTGGTATCACAAAGGATCGCATTATGGAAATGGAGGTTGACATACAAAGAGTTCACTGAACAAGGAACACTCGAGCAGGTTAATGAAATTGAGCAAGATATATTTGAAGACAGTTACCGACTTGGTCACTGGACACTGTACCCTCAGGAAATATCTATGCAGAATGGGAAGAGTCAAGTGAATCTTTTTTGTAGATATGTTGAATGTAATAGCATGATTGCTGAATAAACTATCTATCTATCTCAAAACAAAATTGGAAACATTGGTGATAATTCTCATTCAAAAGTAATAAATATAAGTCTTAAGAAATAAATAAAATCAATCTGGTTTAAGAGAGAAGCATTGTTATGAGTCTGCACTACAACTACTTGTCTCAAAGTGGAAAGAATTTATAGATTCAAAAAAAATATTTGAACTGTTTTTCTTGATTTTAAAAGAGCGTTTGAGACAATAAATAGGGACTTGTTAATCATAAAACTGAAAAATATGGTAAACTTGGAAATGCACAAGAATGGTTCAGGAGTAACTTAAAAAATTGTTACCAACAAGTACCTAAATGTAAATAATTGTCAGTCCAGTAGACTTCTTGTGAAGTATGGGGTCCCTCAAGGAACAGTATTGGAACCTATTCTTTTTATTTTATATATTATAATGATATTGCTAAGTTCTGTGATGATCCTTCAGTTTTAAATTTATTTGCTGATGACACTAAACTTTCATTGGAAAAGACGATGAATAAAATGTAGAATATTATTAAATTATTAGAATCGTGGCTCTATCTCTAATGACAAGAGTTACATTATATAAAACTATAATTGAATCACATTTTGAGTATTGTCCAACAATTTTATATTATTTAGATATCGAATAATAGTTTCATATATTATTAACGCCTTACAAAATTTAGAAAATATTTCCAAAAACATGACGGTTCACTTAGAAGAAACAACTATTTCTCGACAAACATTGAATTACACTTCTTAGTTAAACGGGGTTGGTATGATCTACAAGATTTAACCAACCATTCTGGTTTGCAATTAGAAGGGACAATATTACTTGTGGACCGGTTTCGGCGTGTTTGCGCTTCGTCAGTACTGAGAGCTCTGTGAGCTTAATCCCAGACTTAAGACGATGCTGAAATCACAATCAATGCATATACTCCAGTAAAGTAAATGTTAAAGTAATGATATTCACCTCCAACCACAAACCAAAATTCTAATTGACACAAACGTCTGTTTGTACTATCAATAGATTATTATAGTTTTCTGTAAAATTGTCGTATTTAGTAAAGAGCGTTACCAATAGATATCCAATAATAGTTTTATACTATTAACGCCTTACAAAGTTCACTGGAGTATATGATGTGATTAGGCGCAAATACGCCGAAACCGGTCTACAAGTGATATTGTTCATTCTAATTTCAAACCAGAATGGTTGGTTAAATCTTGCAGATCATACCAACCCCGTTTTACTTAGAAGTGTAATTCAATGTCTGTCGAGAAGTAGTTGTTTCTTCTAAGTGAACGGACACGTTTTTGAAAATATTTTCTAAATTTTGTAAGGCGTTAATGGACAATTTAACAGGAAACTGTAATAATCTATTATATTATTGAAGCCAGTCTGAGCAGTCTAAATTGAAAATTTTACAAAATAACGCAATTAGGGTTATTTTAAGGATATTCTTCTTCTTTCTCTAAAACCCTTGTGCAGTTCAGCGACGGGTTAGCCCTTCTTTACCCATTTCTTCCAATCGCTAATGTTTCTGGCCAGTCCTCTCATCTCTTCCATTGATTTCCCTCTTTTCTCCCCGATTTCCTGTATCCTTCCCATACATGTTTTCCTAGGACTTCCTTTCTTTCTTTTCCTATCTGTCCCTGCATCTGTAACTGTTTTGACTAACCTGTTTTCGTTCATTCTTACAATGTGCTCATACCAGTTCAATTGCTTGTTTTCAATCTTTGTTAAAATTGGTTCCTGTTTCAGATGGTCTCTGATTTCTTCATTTCTACGTCGGTCATATTTGGTAACTCCTGCGATTTTTCGCAAATATTTAATTTCCACTGCATTTATCGAAGATTCGTGGCTTTTGTAAGGTGACCCACGTCTCACTTCCAAAAGTAGTAGCTACTGGTTGGGTTATGCAGTTATAAACTCTTAATTTTGTTTTATCGTCGATTTCCTTCTTCGTCATTACGGTTTTATTAATACTATTAATACCTTGTGGCCTTTCTTAATTTATTATTTATATCTGCATCTATCATTCCGTTATCTGTTATCATGTTTCCTTGTTCCATTTGTTTTCCATCGAGTCTTATAGTTGCATTTACTTTATCTTCTTCTTTCTGGTTAGTAATCATATATTTTGTTTTCTCCGTATTGACTTTCATTTTTAATTTTATTATTTCCTTATGCCATATATTTGCTCAACTTTGCATTTTACTGTTTGTGTCTGCTATTAGGACTATATCATCTGCATATAAAAGAGAGTCTATTTTGATTGGTCTTAAATTTCGATATCCTATAGCCATGCTATTCTTCTCAGTCTGATTTCGTGTACTCTTTATCAGCGAGTCCATTATAATTCTAAAAAGTAATAGACTTGGGCTATCTCCTGGTTTAATTCCTTTTTCCATGATGAACGGCTCAGATCTTTCGCCACTTACTTGAATTTGTGTTATCACTTCGTTATACATTGATTTTACAACTTTGATGGATTTCTCAGCTATATTATACTTTTCTAAAGTTTTCCACAATATTTCTCTATTCATCGTGTCAAAGGCTGCCTTTAAGTCTATGAACAGTAAATGGAGCTGTTCCCCTGATTGGAACTTTCTTTCAACTATCTGCCTTATTATGTGTACATTATCGTTTGTACTTCTACCTCCTCTGAATGCAGCCTTTTCATCTTCCAATTTACTTTTCATCTCATTTCGCAGTCGTTTTCCTAGTATTCTTGAATATGTCTTGAAGCATACTGATGATAGGCATATTGCCCTATGATTATCGCAATTTGTATGATCCCCCTTTTTATATATTGGTAATATAATATTTTTCTCCAGTCTTTCGGTATCGTTTCTGTAGTCCATGCATCTTTACATATCTTTCAAAAATACTTCTCACCTTCCTCGCCCAGCCATCTGATCACCTCAGGATTAATTTCGTCTTCTCCCGCCGTTTTTCTTATTTTGATGTTTTAATGGCTTCCTCTTGGGTCATGTCGGCATGATATTCCTCAAGATATTCCTTTTCTTGAATTAGTTCTTCATCTTGGTCATTTTGTGTTTCAGTTTCTTCCTGTTCAAATTTTTCCCTGAAATGTTCTCTCTATACTTTTGTTTTTTCGCCTGTCTCTATATGAATTTGATTATTTTTATCTTTTATTGCATATTCTACCCTTTATTTTCGTCCTGCTCCAGAATTGTTTGTTATTCATTTTGTAGCTTTCATTTAGTTTCTCTCCAAATTTCTCCCAACTTTTCCTTTTTGCTTCTTTTACCGCTAGACTCGCTACATTTCTTTTCTGAATATACTCGAGTCTATTTGCCTCGCTTATTATATTTCTTCCATTGCTGCCTTTTCTCGTTTTTCTCATTTAATTTCTTAATATTTAGTTTATAATATTTTTTAACATTGCAGTTAAGTTTATTTCTATATTCATTTCTGCTAATACCAAACTATGTTGTGTTCCTAATTCTGCTTTTTTTCCCGTCCAAACATTTTTTAATTTATTTAATTCTGAATTATATACGATGTAGTCAATTATACTTCGTGCGCCTCTTTCAGTCCCTTTCTTACAATGTGACTTATACAAGTACGACAAGGAAAATATGAGCAAAACTACGTGAAAGAGAGAGAAGACTTGTTAGCCCAGCGATCAGTCCCCTCTACCAAAACAGTTGGGCGTGTATTCATCACCCGACTAGTTCAACCGCTGTTGCCAGAAGCTCAGATTAATTTGTAAAAATGATATTTTTGTCACGTTATCCTCAACTTTTTTTCGAGCTCATACACTATTAGGTAAAATTAAACACTTTCATCCGGCAATAGTGTCCTTTACATAGAGAACTCACATTTAAATGTATGTGATCTTTTCGCTACAGACCTTGGTTAGCACAAGCCGTTGTATTTGAAAATAAAACATTCTGCAATGCCCACATTAAAATACAAAACCTGCGAAAAAGTGCAAATTATAAAATGGTATTTTGGAGGTCATTCGGCTGATGCAATAGTCGATTTGTTTATTGTGGCATTTGAAAATCGCCCAATTCCTTCACGAACAACAATTTTGAACATACTGTAGAAAATGCCAAGCGCCGGAAGATCCAATCGCACGTCCGTTAAATGACGAAAGGCAAACTAGAGAATTGAATGTTTGTTTAGCGGTTGAAACAGGACAACCATGTTCTTCAAGACAAATTGCTGAAGAGGTCAACATGGATAAGAGAACTGTACAGAACATTTTAAAACGGAACGGGTACCATTGTTACAAGGTTCAGACAACGCAGGAAATTTTTCCCGAGGACAATATCAGACGAATGGATTTCTGTGAAGAAATTATGGAACGTCAAAATGCTAACGAGAACTTTTTAAAAAAATATTTTATTTACGGATGAGTCAACCTTTTCATTAATCCATCCGTCACAAGATATTGGTCTCGGGAAAATAAACATCTAAGCATTCCAATCCAAACACAGTATCTGCAGAAGTTAAATGTTTGGACGGGTAGTTTAGGTGACCACATTATTGGTCCTTTTTTTATCGAGGGGAACTTAAATTCCGCCAAATATTTAGTTATTACAAAATCATGTAATTGCTGCAGTTCTCCTTATACCTGTTGTTGATCTCAACAGAATTTGGTTTCAACAAGATGGTTGTCCAGTCCATAATTCAAGGATAGTAATGGAATTTTTAAGGTTTACATTCCCCGACAGAATTATTAGTACTAATGGTACAATTAAATGGCCTCCAAGATCACCTGAACTAGCTCCAAATGATTTTTTTCTTTGGGGATTTTTGAAAAGTAGCATTTATCAACATGAATTTGAAAGAGCTAATTATTTAAATGAATTGAGGGTGAAAATACAGCACGATTGTGCCAGCATTACGCCAAATAATCTTAGAGATATGAGATCAAATCTTTATGACAGATTTGGTTATTGCCTGGCACAGCAAGGTGGTTCATTTGAGCACTTAATTCATTAAAATTATGTTTTCCTTTAGAACCGATTTTCAGTTTAATTTTTTCAAGAAGTTCATATTTTATGTTTAGAATAAGTATCTACTTATTTTTTTTTCAATTCAATTTATTAATGGAATCGATCTTTAGTTTTTTATACCCAATTACTTTATTATTTTTATCTCAAGAATAAATGTTTTATTTTCAAGTTGCAATGGCTAAAATAATATCCTTTGTAGTTAGAAATTAATTGTCAGCTTGGTCAGAACCGATCAAGTTGACAAAAATGAAGTTTAAGATGTACAGGTTACGTAATAACGAGTGTATTTTTTTATTTCTTTTACAACCTCACTCCTTCCATGTTGGGAAACTACTGAACCAGAGTGAACGTACTCACAGAGTGGGGAGTCAGTCTCTGCTGCAGCGTTGCCAGTTTAGAATGTTTGGTACTTTCTAAGTAATAAATAACTTATTTTGCATTCGACTTTTAACACCGGATAACGGTGTATTTAGTGGGAGAAAATCGAGATTGGTAATATTGACCTTTGAAATATAAAAGTGAGATCAACACAAATAAGAATAAAATAATGGAGTTCAAGAAAAAATTTGGACAAATTACAATCTGCAATAAATAAAATCCGTCACTGCTTTCGATTTAACAATTATTGGTATTTCACATTGTTGCCGCTTGAAATGCCGTTTGAAAATTTTAAAACAACGATAGACAAAAATTAGGAATAATTTTTACAGATAATTACATTTGGCAACACAACAGTTAAAATAAATAGGAGGGGACTGAATACACGCCCAACTGTTTTGGTAGAGGGGACGAATGATCGTTGGGCTAACAAGTCTTCTCTCTATTTCACGTAGTTTTGCTCATATTTTCCTTGTCGTACTTGTATAAGTCGCAGCGTAAGAAAGGGACTTTCGCAATCTGTATATCCTTCATGTATTAGTACCAGATTGTATTTCCTACTTTTTAATCGTTTATTTGGCAGAACTGTAGTATTTTGTTTCCGTTGTTATTTCTTATTTTATCTCCGTATTCTCCTATGCAGCCTAATCCTATCTGTATCTGTAGAGTGGGGAGGGTGAGTTTTGGCCCACAGCACTTAGGCCACATGTGACCCATTGTACATCCTCCCGAGGAGTTGTCCTCCTAGGTCATCGTCCATCCTGTCCTTTTCAGGAAGGTGGACAGATCACCAGGAGACATCTCCTTTATATCGGCAGGTGTAGGCCAAGACCCACCGAACACACACTCTCTTATTGACGATAACTCTGGGCACTCACATAAGACATGCCTGACAGTTTCATCTTCTTGTTCACACATTCTGCATAGAGGTGTGTCCACTAGCCCTATAGTATGGAGGTGTTTCCTTAGTTGACAGTGGACAGTCAGAAATCCTAGAAACTTGTGGGAAGTCTTCGACTGCCTCACAGTAGGCTCTCCAGGCTGCTCTTTGTTTTTGTCTGCAGACTTTTTTGAACTATTGAAGGTTGGCTTGGTATAATCTTCAGTCCTCTTTGAGTTTTGTTCGTTTTGCCTTGTTAAAGGTCGTTCTCGCTGTCTTTCGAAGGTGTTCCGGTTCAGGGCACCACCAAGTATTGGTTTTGCCAACTGTCTGGACCATTCTCATCGGTCAGGATTCCTTATAGGCAATGTCTATTTTGTCATATCATTCCCCAGTCTAGCATGGTATTAAAGATATGCCTGACCGTTCAGGATTTATGAGAGTTAATCAGCGAATGGCTTTACAAAACATTATTTTAATTTTTTAAATAATTCATCATACATACATACTTACAACACTAGAACATCCAGTAACAAATATATACCAACTACAAGAACTAGTTTAATAAATCACCCTTGACACTTTTATAAAAGAAACTTTTAATTATGTAAAAATGAGTTATTCGTAATTATTCCTATCCATTTATTTGACATGTAATTAGCACATTGTAGTAGATGGTTAATGGGTTGATTAATTACTCGGCTTCGATGTAATAAAACGTGGGTTTATTTTATCAATCACTATTATTAATAATCATTACTTCAGTCGACTAGCAACTTAAGTGTGTTCAACGTTTGCTGACAAATATTTGTGATCAAATTACTAAAAGGAGAGTTGTATAAGTAATTAAATTAAGTTTGATTATTAAGGGTATTTGGTTATTTATGTCATTTTTGTAAATATGTTTAGTGTAATAGCAAGATTGCCAAATAAACTATCTATCTATTTATGTACAGAAATGGATACACATACTTACATACTCTGCTACTTGCTACCATTTGATTGGTATAAAATGAATGGATTCGATGATACGTTTATTATTTACAAAAATATATTTCACGCGAATGGAGTGATACATTTAGAAAATAAATGATATCAATTTATAAACCGCATAATCCTTGTTACACGTATAAAACATCCACTCTAGAGAAACGTTTTCGAGTTGGATAAAACTTTTTTCATTAAATTTTCAACTCGGTGCGATATCAACCACCAATCGTACACTTTTTCTATTTCACAAATTTTTTTTTCCAGTCCTAATCCCGTTTTCCATTATTGTACTTTGATGCTTTTGTAACAAACGTAACTTTTAAATGTCTCTATTCCTACCTAACCCAGTTTGAAGTAGTTTTGTTTAATGGCTTTTTAAAAACTTTAGCTGCAGCTTTCTTCTAAATTTCTCTATTCAAATTAAGAGAATTTCCAGTATTATAACAATAGTTCCATATTTATGAACGGAGAACTTTATTTCATACTCAATACATTTTAAAATCTGCATGGAATTTTCTAATACATTATTAATTTCAATGATACTTTTTCGTTCATTATCATATTTGCCTCCAACGGATTAAAGCTCTTTAAACTTTATGAGGACAGACCCAAAGAAAATATCTCAGCATTTCTAAATACCCGACGACAAGGAATATAGTCGCAGATTTCAATCCCCAAAATCTTTTGATAAACCAAAGAACCTACGCAATGACTTCGTTCCCCTATTAGAGACTGCGTTTTCTAGAGATCTAAATCCCAGATTATGTTCCACCGTAAGATAAACTTTGCCAGATAAACTTTCCACTTATTTTGTTCTTCTTTCTCTACAGGATCGAACTGAGAAATTTATTATTCAGTACTCAAATTTAATACTAGGTTTAGCTGGAAATATATCTTAGTTTGGAAAGAATATTTGTAGTGGCTGGAAAGTTCTATATAGACAATAGCTTCGTAAATAGTCAAAAAGGCAAAAGAAATGATATAGAAACTAGATTAATAAAAGCCTCGTCAAAATTATATTTACAATTTTTGGATTCTTCTTGTAATCAAACCAACACACTTTCGATTGAAATTTTTAACATTCACATTTAGATCCTTCAAATTGAATCTTTAAGAAGTCATTGAGATAAATAAAAACCAATATTCAGGTAATCTTCTTAACGACCAAATGGATATCAACCATTCTCCCTTATTAAACTTATTTACCTATAAGATAGATCAGGAGTGATTGTTGTGAATGATTTCTCAGGCAAACCTATTCAAATTTAAGAACCTTTTCTTGCACTTTATTTGCAGTTAAACATTTCCCAATACTTTCGTCGATATCCTTAAAATTCCGTAATAATCCACTGTATATATTAAAAAAATTTCATTATACCTTCATTAGTTTGATAAAGCTATTGCGTTAGTGAAGCGCGTCACAAGTTCAAGTTGAACATAGGTTCAAATATAATGAAGATTTAAGCAAATTAAATTTTTTCATTTATGGATCTTTATCAAGTAAAGGCCTCATCTATACCATAAAATAGGTACCCGAATCTTAACTAAATAACAAACATCTCCCTGAATAACCCACTTCCGTTGCCTATTAAACCTCCTTGGACCAAAAACTTTTCCAATAAAAATGATTCTCCCAGCAATGTTCATCAAAATGCATTATATGGAATAATACAACAGAAACCATTTAATTCCTGCATCTGGCAACCATCCCGTCTCGGAATAACAGTCATTAGACTGAAGGAGAGAAGCAACGATCATTATAAGACTTAGACCATGGACACAGCAAATTCCTGGACAAAAAACCATCGGAGTCGCTGACTAACGGAATATTAAACCTCAGCAGGAGACAGGACAGTTGTGCATGGAAGAGGAGGAAACAGCCTCACCTATTATCTTTGAATGTCCTAGGAATAGAGCGCCCAAGGGAGGATTTCTCCAAGAAGGGCCTAGTGAAAAGACCGAGGACTCAAAGCCTCTGACTGGTGGTGCCGAACTAATCAATCAATCATACTATCATTACTGTTATACATCAACTAATATATTGCTAAAACTACCAACCAATCAATCAGTGAATATAACATACAGTAGAAACGGTGAAGCTTTTCCATCACGTGAGTGTTACGTCAACAACATTATTCATATGAATCAAATCAAAACTTCTCTCATCTCAATAGAAATAATCGATATGACTAATATTCCAAAGGTCGGTCTGTTACGAATTGGTAATTAAACAAGAAATTTAACTCTTTTAATTGTATTTATTTTATTTATATGGTTAACAGTTATGGGTGAATAAGTTACGAAATCCAAAACTAATATCAACCATGCTGGCTTATTAGTGTATAATTACTTAGTATAATTACTTAGTATAATTTTTCTTGAAAATACACTATCACGATTTTCTCTATATTTTTGAAGAAAGCATGCTTTTTGGCTAGCAATATTTGTTCGTTCTCTTAATGCTCTTCTGTTGTCTTCCTTTTTATATTTAAATCTCAAATGTTTCAATAACACCAATAAAGAGGTATTTCCAACAGAAAGAATTTCCTTATTTTTTAGTTCGTCATTTAAAGTTTTCACAGTAACATGTTTCCCTAAAAAAATAAGAAGTTTAAAATTATCTCAAACAAAACCAAAGGTTTTTTTATATTTACTTCATACTTTACTTTGTTCATACATGTTATATACCTAAGGTTCTGCCATTTTGGTTCCCTCGGGTAAATCCTCCGTTTTTAGTTTTAATCAAGGTGTTTGACTGAATGACGTTGGGAAAGTTGGAATATTTTCCTTACTTTTTTTAAGGGAACATACCGTTTTCACAGATATTTTCAGTGCAGTTGCCACTCTCTGATATAATAATATTAAATAGAAACGTCCTTAAATAGATGTTAACTATAGTATAATACCTCCTGAACAGATGAAATAGGTTGAAAGGGTCCGCCGTTGTTTTTTTCATTTCAAAATATTCAATCAAGTTTATAACAAACTCCTGTGCTCGTGAATTAAGCCATTTTCAACTATTGGTTAATATACCGTTACAAGTACAATAAGACACTTGATTCATGCAAATTTGAAAATTCTATAGAGATTTACAAATTGTAGAGAATTTTAAATACTATTTACAACCAATAAGTAGTAAAATAAGCATTCTAATACTCCCGACTCACGGTATTTTAGGTGTAATGAAATGTCAAAAGTTTACAAGTTGATAATGTATTATATTCGTACTTACCAATGTTAAATGGAATAAAAAGTCAAATTATGAACTGATTTTAACAATAAATACACTTTCAATGCAAAAATTCGCTAATAACAAGACTGTAAACTAAGCATGCATAACCTCAAATACGGAAGTGTCAAATTCAACTTTTGGTAAGATCAGTTATTCACGTTACGTCAATTATATCGTTGTCTCTTTTTACGATTACTACGGCAAATTTACTACTATTACGTATGTCTTGTATTTGGTCTTGTGAAGAAGACAATCGATCGTAGGTTGTTATGTTTGATTTATATTGATAGAAGAAGATAGAATGTAGAAAATGTGTGTTGCATAAATCGTATATTGGATCACGTGATGGAAAAGCTTCACCATTTCTACTGTATAT
The DNA here is from genome assembly GCA_947563755.1 of Lochmaea crataegi. Classification (NCBI taxonomy): domain Eukaryota; kingdom Metazoa; phylum Arthropoda; class Insecta; order Coleoptera; family Chrysomelidae; genus Lochmaea; species Lochmaea crataegi. Next base: position 128,251,476 of record OX387422.1, read on the forward strand.
TACTCGACCGGTTTCATAAAATAACATTTGCACCGTCATAGTCAGTAGTCGAGACACAGAATTTTGTCCATTGATCAAAAGCTTATTCTAGCTCGTTTTGTGTAAAATATCGATATACGAGTCGACAATTCTGTATACTTAAGACACCCACTCTATATTATTTCCTGTTTTTTATCAAATAATTTTGAAATTCCTTCCTCAACTGTCCAGTAAGCATAAATTCGATTTGAAAGTTCTTTAAAAATTCTAGTTGCAAACTCCACCAGGAGCTAAACTTTTATTGCCGAACACGGTTCAGAATTGTTGGGGGATTTTATTTTTATTTTTAAGCTGTTCAATATTGAATCGCAAAAGCATTTAGCAGTAAAATTGTAACAAATAAATTTACTGTTTTTTTTTGTTATGATATAATGTTTACCCAAGAGTAAACTTTTACAGTGTAATGAGGGAAATTTTTTAGTTATTGTGATTCAATCATTTATCTGCTAGGCTAGGTTAGGTTAGGTTTGTGGTGACTGAGTGTATGAGGCTCTCCACTGCGTCTCGCAAGAGTCTATTGTGGCTCATACCTATTCAGATTTCACCAAACAAATTCAGCTTCTGGACAAAGCCGATTAGTTTGTTTGGTGAATGATATTTCAGGTCCAAGGGCGAGAAAGAGACCCTGCCAAACATCTGATTTGAGCCGCGGCGGGGTAGGCAGAAATTATATGATCTGCTGTTTCATCATCTGTCAGACAGAGACTACAAGTCGGATCTTCCGACAGTCCAAATCTTAGCATATGAAAATTTAGGTGACAGTAACCTGTTGAAAAGCCTATTGGACATCGTAGGTCATGCCTGCTATAGTCTAACATTTGTTTGGAGACATTCTTCGAAAGATGTATAAAAGCCTTTGAATGAACCAATCCTGGTATATTATTCCCGAAGTCTAAAGCTCTTCTTGCTGTCCAGGTATTTAGTGTTTGTTTGGCAGAGCTTATCGCGATGCCAATTGAAGGTTCTGGTCTAATAAAAACGCGTGCGGCACCTTCCCTTGCAAAGAGAGTTCGCCTTCTCATTGCCATCCATGCCAGAAGTGCCAGGGATCCAGACCAGCGATATTCTATTGAGTTCTCCTATTGAGGAGAGTCTTTTTTGGCAATCCAACACCAGTTTCGACGTTACACGGTGAGAGTAAAGTTCTTTCAAAGCCGCTTGGCTGTCCGTGAACATTTTTATTGATTCATGTGTGAGATTGGTTTGCTCCAATCTCTCCACGCATGAAGCAATGGCGTAAATTTCCACCTGAAATACGGTTGCATAGGATCCTAGAAAGGTTGAAATTTCTGTCCTAGGTCTGCGCCCGTATACACCTGCACCAGAGCCTGAGGGTGTTTTTGATCAATTTGTGTAACAACAGCTGTCTGCTCTTAATAATTCATCCTTACGAAGTACCCATTCGTCTATATTTCGAATTAGGACGGTATAAGGCAGGTCGTAGCTTACTGTTGGAGGTATTATGTCAGAGGTCATTCCCAGAATACTGTGACATTCTGCTTTGCTGTTTAATAGCCTGTTTTGTGCATTTAGAAATATGCGCAATTCTATATCTTGTCCATCCAGCCTCCGTTTCCAGAAATATATGGAGAGGAGGTAGGTCTAGAAGGATTTCCATGGCTGCTGATGGTGTGGTACTGATGGCACCAGAATTTGCCAGACAAGCCTGTCTCTGTATGCCAGAGAGCTTTGCTTGTGCCGTTCGATGTAAAGCTCCTGACCACCAAGCAATAGCTCCATATGTGATGATTGGTCTAACAATCATCACATATATCGCAATGGATTTGTTTGGGTCCCATGCACCAAGATTTTCCACAGATCCTGCGACATGTCCACAAGGATAGTCTGGCCTTATGGATAACTTTTTCCATTTGAGTCTAACAATCATCACATATATCGCAATGGATTTGTTTGGGTCCCATGCACCAAGATTTTCCACAGATCCTGCGACATGTCCACAAGGATAGTCTGGCCTTATGGATAACTTTTTCCATGTGAGCGTTCCATGTTTTGTATCTAGGATAATCCCCAAATATTGTACTAGCAGCACATAGAATAACCTCACCTAGTGAAGGGGACTATTACAGTTTTACCAGGGTAAACAGACATCTGTTCCTTCTGGCACCAGCTGTGGACATCGTCCAACGTCTTTTGTTGGACATTATATGCTACCCTTCCTGACTTGGTCCTTGCCAGGATGACAAGGTCGTCTGCATACGCTTGCAGTTCTTCCGAAAGCGCTGAGCAAGTCATCCATCAAGAGTGACCACAGTAGGGGAGATAGTACTCCGCCTTGTGGGCAGCCCCTGGAAACCTTAAAGCTAATGGCCTCATCCTGGAGAGAAGTAGTGGCTGTTCCATTAGTGAGCATGGCATATATCCAGCCGGTAATGCCCTTTTTAGCCAAAGCTGAACAAATGGAGGTCGGTAGTGCACTGTCGAATGCTCCTTCACTGTCAAGAAATATGGCCATCGCAATCTCCTTGTTGTTAAGGGATTGTGTGATTTTCTCAACAAGGTTGTGTAACGCTAAATCTGTTGATTTGCCAATTTGATAAGCCTATTGGTGGGTGCTCAGGGGGAATTAATATAAAGCTATCCGCCTGATGTAGCAATCCAGAGTACTCAAGTCCTTGAAGCAGGATAGATGTAAGGTTAATTGGTCTAACCGATTTAGGGTGTGGGTCTATGCGGTCCACTTTCGGTATGTGAACCACCCTAGCCGCCAACTTACTGGGTGGTATGTAATTCCACGCCAGACTAGCTCTATGCAGTCTAATGAGGATGGGTAAAAGTAATTCCAGTCCGTTCTGCAGCAGAGCTAGAAAAATGTCATCCTCACCGGGAGATTTGAAGGGTTGAAAATATTTTATTGCCCATTCAATTGCCGGTGCTGTGATAACTTCCTTGGCAACCTCCCAATCGTTCTTTTTGGGGTGCCTTGCGCCTTCAAAGTGGGGTGGTCGATAGTTATCCAGAGTCAAACTTCCAGGAATGTGATTTTTAATTAAAAGCTCTAACGTTTCTTTTCTAGAGGTGGTGAAAGTGCCATCAGGTCGTTTTAATGACCCTATCTCTGCAAACGACTCTTTAGAGAGAATATTGTGAATTCTAGTACTGCGAGGAATATCAGAAATACTGTCACAGAACTTTTTCCAATATTCCCGCTTCGCCTTTCTAATTTCTTTGTTGTAATTTGTTAGAGCAGTTTTATAAAGCTCTCAATTTGTTCCACCAAGTACATTTGCGATTATCTTTTTTCTTCTTGAGTGGACAGTTTTCATGATTTGAGGAGATCACTGCTTCACGAAGTTTATCCGCTGCAGCATCTATCCCATCACAGCTGTTAATTGTAGTTTATTTTACTAACTCCGTTTCGTTAAAATTGACTTGCCGATGATTCGAATGTCATAGTTCCCCCCTCCTTTCCACTTTTTTTCACTGTTTTCCCCTTTTTCAAGTTTCCTCTCCTCATAACTTTTTCATTATTTCCACTTTTTTTACCATTTCTTAAACTTTTCACAAATTTTTTTTCAACTTCACCCTTTTTGTAGATGTTTCCTCTGTTCTTCCACTTCCTCTTCTTCTTCCACTCTCTCTCCTTTTCCCATTTTTGTCCTACCTTTGTTCCACTTTTCCCCTCCTTTTTCACATATTTTCGTTTATTTTTACACCTTCACTTCTTTTTTTGTCCATTTCTGTTACTCTTTCATTTTCTCCATTTCTTAAATGTTTCCCCTTTTTTCCATTTCCTCTCTTATACCTCTCTCCTTTTTTTCCAATTTCCCCACTATTATACGCTCTCTATTCCACCTTTTTATCTCTCCTTTTTCACATTTTTTCCGTTTTTTCTTTTATTTTAAAAAAAAAGTTCTCAAAACAACTGCTGTTATGTTTAGATATTTCTCTGGCGAATAACTCTTAAAACTGCTTCGGAAAAAGAATATCAAAGCAATCTTAAATTGTCTTGTCGTAACTTCATCCCGTTTCATTACGAAAATGCCCGAACTGAAAACAAGTTACATTGAAAGCGAGATAAGATGGCAAATTACTTCTTAAGTGGAGTTTAAGCTACGGAATGGCTGATACCAAAGTGTTATTGTCGTCTCTGAAAAGTGTTAGGTTAATTCAGAATCTTTACGAGGTGATAAGTTAATTCAAAGAGATAGATATTTTTACTTTGTTCACATTAATTATTCACGTAATTAAATTGACGTCCATTTAACGGCCGTTTCAAGTCTAAATTTAAATTGTACGTGCAAAAATGGACATACATTGGATGTTTCATTGCCCTTCACCCATTGGTCGTCCATTTTACGGCCATTCATAGTACGAATGGCCAAAGTGGTGTCCTCAAGACATTCAATGGACTTCAATCGAAACTGGACGTACATGGGCTGTGTTGGAGAATTGACTTTTGACAAATGACTCCCCAAAACTGAATGAAGTCGAAAAATTACTCTTATTCGGCTTGGATTGTAACTATTTGAACATGCTGTGATAATGATTATCTATATCAAATTATAAAATCGACACATTCAATATGCTAAAGGAAATTTGAGCAGTTCTTAGAAAATCCAGGATTAGTCTAAAAAGCATTCGTTTGTGTCTGTGTGTGTATCCTCATTCCAAACCAGTCGGTGTGGAAGAAAAGCGCCGTTCAGTCTCGACTTATGAAGTAATTATCTCCTTTGTTTGCGGCAAATTATTTATTTGCTTACCAAGCAGAACCAGAACACAAATAAATGGATTCTGTTTAGATTTCACATACAATTACTTCAATTTCTCTAGCACATCGTCTCGAGATAAGAAGAGAATTAATATAGGAGAAAGAGGAGTCAACTTACAATTTACCTCTCATTAATTATTTATTTAATCTTATGCATATAATAGTCGAGGAAACCATGGAATTTCTACAGAATAAAAAATACTGATTATGATGCAAATAGTGGGAGAAGTTAAATCGTTAAATCAACCACGTGCTGCAGTTTTTAATATTCTAAATCCTGGTTCAGGACCAGTGAATACAGTTTCAGACCCTTGTGCCCGGGTCCCACTTGTGTCACCCTATTGTGATTTTCTAGGGTTTTTGAAGCTAGTCCCAGTTTTTTAGGTGAATAAAATTTCGGGTCTGAGGGCGAGAGAGACCCTGCCAAATATCAGATGTCTGATACGGGTCGCGGCGGAGTTGACACAAAAAATATGCTCTTCTGTATCATCATCTTCCAGAAAAAAACGGAACGTCGGATATGACAATATTGTATATATTTCCTGCGTTAAACTGGTTTCGAGTTTTTTTGACACCAACGGACTCTAATTGCTTTCTGTTCTTCCGTCAACTGATTAGGTATCCATCATCTTCTTAACCAAACCGATTTGTTTATTTGGTGAATGATATTTCAGGTCCGAGGGCGAGAGAGAGAGAGACGCTGTCAAACATCATCCTCCAGACAAAGACGGCAGGTCGGATCTTCCGACAGTCCAAGTTTTGATATGTGATGATTCAGACAACTGTGATTTGTTAAAAGGCATAAAACTCGCCAGCCTAGAAAGAGAAACTACACGATAAAACGACATTTCAGGCCGAAAATCCACTCGAGAATTAGCTTTTGTTGACTTGAAATAAAAGGAAATGAGCTCTGCAAAAGTTATGATGAAAAACAACCTTTTGTGGTCGATTGAATTGAAAGGACAGTTATTGACAAAAAATCAATTAAGAATTAGATTGTTTTTCGACCAATTTACCTCCAGTCTAGTATCAGTCGACACAAATACCTTTCAAAGCGAAAATTATTACAGGATCGAAAAATGTATTCGGTGTTCCGCATTTCCCCTATTCCTTTGTATTCCGCTTTGGCGTTTTTGAACAATGCGATGCAAGGTAAATACTAGATACTTGGGAGTCTGAAAACTGTTGAATACGTGTTTAACTGGGTGAACGAAACTTATTTTTCATTTTTGTATCTCTAACTACAATTCTTTCGTTCATTGGATAAAAGAGATAAAAAAGTTTCAAAATAAAACGACGGCAATACTTTCAAAACTATTTGCAGAATTCAGATTTTTTATGTAAGAATTAACACGTTTGTTACGGTTCACCCTGCAATAGAAATAAAATTGATTAAGAACTATAGTGTGCTGCATAAAAGATTTATTTGTTACCTCCAAAATGTATATATTTATTTTAAAATTATGAATCTGTAGATTGTAAATATTTTTATTCAAGTGGAAAAAACGAATCATTATTATTTATTGAGATTAATAACTGGTTCATAGGTTAACCTTGGTGAGAGTCTTTCACAAATTCCAAATGTGTCATGATTCTTAATGTATCCAGTTAGCCATTTGACCTTGACCCCAACTGAAAAGGTAGAAGACCTCTTTTGACCTTCAAAGGCCAGTGACATAGGCCACTGGTTTGAAACCACCATTTTGTATTGTACTTTTTCCAAGTCTACATGGTTGTTCAACCTACGTTTACTACGATTTTATGATTTAGTACAAATTAACAATCAGGGATTCTCCAATACAAAGTGATGTGAAAGAGCATGTATGCATGGATATAGTTCCTGATTTTACAAAGACAAAACACTTAAAGGTCACCCACCATCTAGGGTAAGTAATCTACCCGATATCTATTGGGACTCAATCACCAACACAGTTTCTTATTTATATTTTCTTTTCAGACCTTTTTTCTTTCTTTCTTTTTTTTTTCTTTTGGATCTTTTCCATCGTTTTCTTCATTTCTTTTGGTTCCTTTTCTTCGAGATTACTTCTTCAACGTTAAGCGTATAGCCAGATAGCTACTTGTTGCTATACCTTCAACATATATCACTACGTTCTGGCAACTCTAACATCTACTCCAGGCCAATTTTATGTACACCGATAACTACAACAGCAGAGCAGAATACCACCTGTAGGTAACCTCATCATTTGGATCGGAGATTAACCTTTATCGCCATCATGCAAGTTATGATGCAAGACACACCCAATGTGTTGAGTAAAATTTTATGGAGTGATGAAGCGCGTTTCCATAATAATGGCGTCGTGAATCGCCATAACTCTCATTATTGGTCAGTGGAAAATCCGCGGTGGGTTAGGAAAACTCGCTTTCAAACCAGATGGTGAGTTAATGTTTGGTGTGGATTATTCAATGGTCGGTTAGTAGGCCCATATTTTTTTGAAGGCTATCTCAATGGTCAGAGATATTTAAATTTTCTATAAAATGACCTACCCGTGTTACTGGAGCATATTCCTTTGAATGAAAGAAGAGATATCATATGGCATCAAGATGAAGCACCCCCACATAATAGCGGTATTGTAGTAAATTATCTTAATGCTAGATTTCCAAACAAATGGATTGGAACTCATGGACCCTTTCAATGGCCTTCACGATCTCCGGTGCTGTTACCCCTAGATTTTTTTGTATGGGATACTTAAAAGAGCTTGTTTATAATGAAAAACCTGTACCTAGATACGAACGATTTAAAAAATAAAATTAGACAAGCTTGTGATAACCTTACGCAAGAGATGATACATGTGGCATGTACACGTGAACTACTTAGACGGTTCGATGCTTGTGTTGTTGCAGACGGAGGCCATTTTGAACATCTTCTATAAAATCACTGTGAGGTCGAAATGTTCTGGTTATTGTTGCAAATAAAGATTAAACTGAAAATTTGGTGTAATTACCCACTTGAGTACCCTCACTGTGATACACCGTTGAATTCTAAATAAAAAGCCCTTTCATTTGAGCTAAGTTTGATCACCCCCTTCAATTTAATTTTTTACATTGCGTTGACGTCCCTGCTTCTAAGATGACGTCACATACCTCGGATGAAATTACTGTAGGTCCCAAAAAGATTACTCAATTTTCAAATAAACCTATTCGTTAATTCCTGAGTTACAGCCTGTAAAAAAATCTTGGGACATCCTGTATATCTAGTTTATTTAAAAAATTCAGTAGGTATATGTTCGATTTATTATAAATATTATTAAAAAGTTTGTAATAAAATGAAAATAAAACAGTTCACGATAGTGAATAAACTTATAATAAAATAAATAATTATTCGAATTTTGATTTTTTTAAACCAAATTGATCTTATGGGGTAAATGATAAAACTAAATTAAATTTTAACCTTTATTTCATACAGTATTATACCTACATTTAATTATCGAAGTTGTTTATTACAATGCTCCAATTTCTTCTCACTTCTTGTCCTTCCTGGAGAAGAGGTAGATCAACTCCGTCATTACTTCCGTCTTCTCCAGGTGCTTCAATGGGGTGGTCAGCTGATATCCGGCATTTGGTATTTTATTGAACTATATTAGTACTACTTTGCAAAAATTAATTAAAAAATTTTTTGAACCGAATATTTTAGGAGAAAACTGGCAATTAAGAATTCCTAGATATTTGCAACTTTCACTACAGATACGTCACGCACTTAAAGATGAAGCTAGCCACTTTCTGATTTAGAAGTTTTATGAACAAATAGCCATTTACAAAAAGGCCATTTGAAGTTTGAAGAACTGTCAAAGTCTACAATATATATGAGTGTTTTGTTTTTGTTTGCAGTTTATACGAGCTTGACGTTTCAATATTATAAACAAATAAAAGCATTGTGTTAATATTTTTTTAGTTAGTTTTTCTCCATAATTTTTGGAATAATGTCAAAATCATATAAATCTTGTTTTATATCATACTACACGAACACAACAGTTACATCGCCTTGCAAAAAGTTTGTAACTGTGCCTGCAGTAGAAGTTAGACGAAAATTGTGGTTTGAGGTTGCTAGAAGGAAATATAAACAGACTAAAACCAGTTTCTATTGCTGTGAACATAATTTTGATGTAAGTGAATATATATGTGTGTGTAGAAAGTATCGATATATTAAAATGTTTGATTTTTAGTTTGAAAGTGACATAGAAAATTATGTTAAACACTTGAAACCATTAGTTGTGCCTCACGTTTTTAATTGGCCAGAATCTTCTTCAATCAAAAAGCTAAAATTAGATGAGTTGGTAGTCCCAAATGAACCTGTTTTAACAGAAGATTCTTATGATTATGATGTTGGTACTCAAACCTCCTGGGGAATGATCAATCAATACCAACAAACAAGTCCCGTAGAAATAAAAAGTGTTGCTGTTAGTTGTTGGTCAACTTCTCAGAATACTGTTAAATTGGATACTTTGGATCTGACTATTACAAAACAATATCACTAATGAAAAAGAAATTTTGAAAGGTAGAAGATATCACATCAGCAGAGGCAACAACTAAAACTGTAGCCTCAAGCAATGTTCTTTTGTCACTAGCTGACACAAGTGAATCAAAAGACGAACAGTTGCAGAATACAATCACTCTCGTTAAGAAATATCCGGTTAAGAGATATATCGGTGTTTTTACAAGCTGTTTTGTATAATATGAAAACATTGCCCTGTATAATGTGTATTTAGTAATTCATAGCTATTTACATTTTATCGAATTCTCATACGTGTCTTATACTTTTACTCAAAATCAAAACCTACAGTATCCACTACAGATTCTTTTTTCAAGTTTTAATATCTCAGGATTCTCAAATTTTCTTATTTTAAATAAACTAATTCTTTTTTACGGTTTCTATTTTATTTTCTTTAATTTAAAAAAAGATCAAACTGTATTTTTTTGTCGAAACAATATTCTGAGAACTCGATAAATTGACAATACTATGCAATTTGGACCATAAACTTTTGGAATTGTATAGTACCATCCGTCCAACCTTAATGACTGAAGGAAAACTCATAATTAATTAAGGAAAACTCATAATTAATTAAGGAAAACTTGTAATTCATTATCTATTTGTATACTTTCTTAAATCTTGATAAAGGTTTTCAAAAACCAAATACAAGTTGAAATTTTATATTTGACATACCCCGTAGGAGAATCAATACGAGGTAGGAGTATGTACAGTTCCCCATGACCAATCTTAAATAACAGAATTTTCTTTAATATTTTATACTACATACAGGGTGTAAAGAATTCAGGTGGTGATTGCCCGTATAAAATTATAATAGGTCTTTCATATGAAAAAATTGCCTCACTCCACTCCCTTCCGAGATATCACCCCTAAAAAAAGGATAAGTGAAATTGAGTTTATATTTCTTTTTTCTCAAATTTAAGTAAATTGGGAAACTTTAAATTTTGTAGATTTCGTGCACTCGCAATTACTGTTACATTATAAAGGAGTGAAATTACCAACCCTTACTTTATTTAATATCAAATTTTTTTTCCAGATTGAGTTTTGTGAAATAAAAATATTATTTAAAATCTCTATTGTCTTGAAAAACTTTTTTTACACTTGAAGTTTTTTCCTATAGATTTAGAAATTTTTTTTTTCTCCGAATATATTGAATCTAGGAAAAAACTTCAAGTAAAAAAAGTTTTTCAAGACAATAGAGATTTTGAATAATATTTTTATTTCACAAAACTTAATCTCGAAAAAAAAATTTACATTAAGTAAAGTAAGGGTTGATAATTTCAGATTTTGTCATAGGAAAGACTTATCATAATTTTATACGGAAAATTTCCTTCTAAATTTTTGCGCCCGAATTTAGGATCACCCTGTATGCATAAATAATTTTTTATTGCTGATTTTAAACATACGAATTTTAATGCGTATTTTAATTTAATGCCCAAGATTCCTTTAGCTGAAATAACAAGCAAAAAAATTATTATACAGGATGATTCTTTATAAAATGACCCTAGATGCCTTTGTTTTTTTAAGAAAACATGATTTTTCAAAATTATTAGTTTAGTTAAATTATTTAGAATCGTTCTTTAATAAATTCTTTTATTCTTTGTTTTAGGTTTCGTAAAGTATTGGTCTATTACAAAGGTGTGAGAGTATACAGTAATTCTCAATTTCTATCGAATGACATCATATCTTAGTATCATCCTGCCTTTCTTTTACAACAAGATACTTTTTTCAAAAGTCATAGGCAAGCTATGTCATTCCTCATATTTTCTAAATACTATGCCTTTCGTTAATAAGTTGGTACTTTTCAAAAGACATAGGTAAAATATGTCGTTCCTCGTATTTTCTAAATACTTTGCTTTTCGTTAATAAGTTGGTACTCTTCAAAAAACATAGGTAAGCTATGTCATTCCTAATATTTCCTAAATACTATTCCTTTCGTTAATAAGTTGGTACCTTTTCCAAAAGACATAGGTAAGCTATGTAATTCCTCATATTTTCTAAATACTATGCCTTTCGTTGATAAGTTGGTACTTTTCAAAAGACATAGGTAAGCTATGTCATTCCTCATATTTCCTAAATACTGTGCCTTTCGTTTATAAGTTGGTACTTTTCAAAATACATAGGTAAGCTATGTCATTCCTCATATTTTCTAAATACTATGCCTTTCGTTAATAAGTTGGTACTTTTCAAAAGACATAGGTAAGCTATGTCATTCCTCATATTTCATAAATACTATGCCTTTCGTTAATAAGTTGGTACCTTTTCCAAAAGACATAGGTAAGCTATGTAATTCCTCATATTTTCTAAATATTATGCCTTTCGTTAATAAGTTGGTACTTTTCAGAAGACATAGGTAAGCTATGTCATTCCTCATATTTCCTAAATACTATATCTTTCGTTAATAAGTTGGTACTTTTCAAAAGACATAGGTAATAGCTATGTCGTTCCTCGTATTTTCTATTCTGTTTTTTATCTGCCCTTTCTCCCCTGTTGGTGTCATTTGGTTTGGAATTGTGAATTATTTTCTTATTGCAATTGTTAAGTAAGCCACATGTACCGACTTTTTTGTTTACGATTGACTATTTCCCGCACGGATACACGCAGTATCACACTGTGAGAAAGTAATCGTTACCTAGGGTGTCGGTAACGGTAAGCCTCGCTTGCAAAACGAGCAGTCATTCAGATGGGCGAGTACGCTTAAGTGTTTTCCGTTTCTCGAATGGGTATGGGTTGCCCAGTATGTGCCATCAAAATATCGTAGATTTCTAAGTTGGTACATGCAAAATGGCAATACTTGGCGATTTATTACTAACAATTTTTTTCAGCGCTTCCTTTTCAGCACACTAACACTCTCTTACAGGCTCCAAGATGTCATCAAATTTTTTCAACATTTTTTAATTTTATTTGATTTTCTGTTTCAGAATATTTTTTAGGGATGGATTCACTTCGAATATATGCATATATTTAAGCTTGTTGATAGGCCTTTCTTATAATTTTATTTATTTTTATTTCCTAGGGTTTGCATTAAAATTTTTCTCATTAATTTTGTTTTCTGTTTTAGAATTCTTATTAGGAAAGGATTTTTTAGGTTACTAAAGTGACTTTGCAGTTTGGAGCTACAGAATTTTCATTACCTACTCAATATTTGGTAGTTTTTTTTGCATAATTTTTTCTTAGCTGCATGGGTTTAAAATATGCATGCATTGTAGGGGGTGGTGAAGTAGTGGTGGTAATATTTTAATTATAAAATATTGTATGTAAATATATAAATATTGTATGTAAAAATATCTTTTTTGTAATTCTTGTTTCAATTTTTCGGCTTATATAAAAAAATGTAAATGTTAATATTTTATTGATATTAAACATATCTTTTTTATTTGCATTTATTTTATCCTGTTTGTAAATGTATATATCTGCACTTTGCTAGAGTAAAGATAAACTCTGGCTTAGTGCAGCCGGTAGAGAACATCCAGCATTCAGGGGGTCGCAAACTCTAGTTTTGTCTGTGATTTCCTCCGCCGGCGGGGAATATTTTCCATCGGTTGTGAATATTTTAACCGGTTGATTATATTTTCTACCGATAAAGGGAACAACTTCCAGTCGAGAAGGACAACTTCCAGCCGTGATGGGAAATTATTGCTTATATTTGGTTATAGATGGGTATTTAATTTCAGTTTTGTATCGCTTTGGTTATGTATATTAGGTAACAAAACAAACATGATATTTTGTGTTATTATTAGATATTGAACTCCACTTTTACCTCGACTTTTACCGTAGCTAATATAAATATTGTTTCTATTTGTCTTTTTTACAGTACTGTTCTACAATCTGAATTAAACTGTTACTTGAGAGATAACAGAACAGAGATATTATAGACAAATCTAATAATTATTATTAAGATGATAGTTCTCTCCGAATCCAGAGCAATATATTTTTATCTTCTTATTTTACTTTTATCATTGTCTAGGATATTCAATGGGGTGTTAAACCGATACCCGGCTTTTAAAACGAATATATTAGGAGAAAACTGGAATTAAGAATTCCTGAATGTTTGCAACTTTCACTACAGATACGTCACGCACTTAAAGATGAAGCTAGCCACTTTCTGATTTAGAAGTTTTATGATCTAATAGCCAGTTACAAAAGGGCCATTGAATTTGAAGTTTTGTGTTAATATTTTTTTAGTTAAATTTAGTTAGTTATTCTCCACAATAATCATATAAATCTTGTTTTGTAACATACTGCACAAACACAGCAGTTGCAATGCCTCGTAAAAAGTTTGTGACTGTGCCTGCAGTAGACGAAAATTGTGGTTTGAGGCTACTGGAAGAAAATATAAACAGACTACAACTAGTTACTATTGCTGTGAAGATCATTTTGATGTAAGTAGGTAATTATATATGTGTGTGTAGCCGTAAAAATAAATCGGAAGTAAATTTAAACAATTCCTAAATCATTCACTAAAAAAGCAATATAACATAAGCATAACCTACACTTCATCACGATTTTAAAAAAGAAGACGACAGAATTGTGGTCCTATGTTAACCCTTATGTAGCTAACTTCTCTTTTAGGTAATGTAGGTCACAGCATAAATGGCGAACTATTTAAATCATCCAAAAGTTGAATTTTCAAATCGACAGAAAAACCTGGTGAAAATAAAAATAATTGATTACCCATTATGATCTTGTCCACTACTAACTATTAACATTGAGAAAACATATTTTTGTTAAGTTTAACACCCCATTCAATGTATTTCAAAGTTTTTGCCTCGTTACAAAGCACAATACAGGCAACAATTATTTTTGGCACATTCTCCAATTTCACTCGGTCAACATGTTGCAATATAGGAAATCGACGTTTCAGTTGATCAAAACAACGTTCAATTTCTACTCTCTCTTTTTTCAAAAGTTTATCATAATTTAGTTCATCACCTGGAGCGGGATTTCTGAATGGTGTCATCAGCCACGGCTCTACACCATATCCATCATCAGAAGGTAGCACGACGTTGTCTTCATTTTGTAAATGAACCCTTATTTGTAAATTTCTCCATATTCTTGAATCGTGGACCGATCCAGGCCAACTAACGTCCATACTGGTGAACATTTATCTTGCATCACAAGTGGCTTACACATTCAGTGAAGGATGACCTTTATGGTTGACATACTCATCACCATGGCAATTTGGTTTCAGTATTCCTACGCCAATTGCTGTCGGAAACCTATACTTGCTTTGCCATAACTGTTTCGCACCCATAAGTTCAATATTGGTAGACGGAAATTTCATACAGTAATTTGATTGCACTATGCAGGCAATTACGGCTGTCACTGTACGAGATACTGTAGCTTGACTTTCACCCAGTTCTTGACCAATACCTTTTTGATATCCAGGGTCTCCGAGATAGCGTAAACATATCTGCGGACGATAACGCACCTCCTCGAGTTTCAGCATTATTTATTCCCAAAAATCTGTTGGCAAGCCAATGCACATTTTCCTCTTCAAACCGGTACAATTATTTGTAATCACGAACAGGTATTGATAAACGCTCCTTGCAGTGTTTAATCTCTCTCAGTTCCACAACATCTGCCATCGCTACAACTGATCACTACACGTCTGAGTCTGCTACTGACCACACTCGAAATTATTGAAGGATATCCAATTTATTTAGAGTAAAGAATAACCAAATACTTTTTGTGAAGGATATGCTCATACTCTATAAGTATAAGATTTTACTCGAATATTATTAATGCGAGCTGAAGGATTCCCTTTATATTCTGCAAGTATAAGCATAACCTTTTTTTATTAATACGGCCCAATATAAGTGTGATTTTAATGTCATTTTGAAAAAAAAGTTTTTGCTTGGAAAACTTTTTATAAAAGTGTAATTTAAAAAAATTACCTTAATAGATGTTTGACGCGTATATTTTTTTGGAATTATTCACCCTCTAAAGTCCACTGACTGAAGTATCTCTCGACACATCAACAACCTCTCTTAGAGAGTAGAGCAAAAGAGAGTGATTAGATTTCCGTTCTTTATCAAATTTATGAAGCGGCACATCGTTCGTTCCTAGTTTCCGACAGAATCTGGCTTGTATGCTGCCAAAAAGGGCCAAAGACAAGACGCTATGAGCCTCCCGACCGTATGAGAAGAGCGAGACATTGATAGATGAGTGAATGAGTAGGGAGAAATGGTGTTTTTTTTTCTTGTGGGATTTTTTGTTCGCTAGCATGGATTTGTCGAGTCAAACGCGCCGTTTCATGAGTTTCACCGGAAACACGTTGTTTTTCTTGACAACTAAGGAAGTTTTGTAAACTTTTTTTTATACATGAGAATTTCTTAATATTTTGTTTGTATTGAAATATGTTATTCAGTTGAAGATTTATGGAAATGAGAACAATAATAAAAACAAAAAAAATATAGAGTTAACGGAGATAAAACATTAAAAAAGTTATATTTATTGTACCTCTGTCTATGGTACGCCACTGGGATAAAAAATAACAAACAACCTTCGCGTAAGTGCCAGAAATAAGACTGAGATTGAGAGCAATAAATTGTCGCTATTGGATGAACGGTACGGCAGCGAATGAAATACGAACAAACAAACAAAAATTCATTGTTATACAGAGTGCTTCTAAATTCTTGCGAAAATATTCAGGAGGTGATTGCCCGTATAAAATCATGCTTGGTATTTCCCATGGCAAAATTGTCAGCCCTCCCCCTTCCGAGATATAACCTCTAAAAGATGCTTTTTAAAAAAATTTTTCAAGACAACAGATTTTAAATAATAATTTTATTTTACAAAAAAAAATATTTGATATTAAATAAAATAAGGGTTGATAATTTCACCCCCTCAAATGTTGAAAAATACCGGTGGTTAATCATAGGAAATTAAAAAAATTTAAGTTGATCTTAGCGAATTATAGCTAACTAACAGTGATGTGCGCCAGTTAAAAAAGGAGTAGTCGAGTGCAACGGATGGCAAGGATGAGACGCCAAAAACTTTGAAATGTACTATAAAATGTAACATGATGTAATTAATTGAGGTTCTATTAAATGTCGATACTTTTGTACAAACATCTGGAATTACCAGACAACAATAGACTAAAAATAAAATAAGTGAGAGCTGACTAAAAATAATTACTATTGTTAATTAAACTTCTTTGAAGGATGAAAAAAAAACAAAAAAGTCCACTGGTATTCTGAGAAAAGAAAGGAAGTCTAAGCTGAGAAACAACAGGGAAGCTCAATCAGCTGAGTTGGCCGCATCTCTTTTGTTATTTTCCCAATGGATGACAAAAGAGGTATTGTCTCTGCTTACAGAGAAAACAGTAGCAAATCTCTAAATCAACTATATATCACGCCTCATTGGGCTAACTGCCATTATTTGGATATTTCCGGTTTTCCTAAATCCGAATGGCGAGATATTTTGGAGACAGGATTACAGTCAGTTTCAACTTTAGACAATTATAGTAAAATCAATTCAATGGGATTATAATAGGTCAATTTAAATGGAGCCAGAGGTGGAAAAATTTACAGATATAATCAGAAAGATTATAATTGGAAACTTTTCTTGAAATCTTTGCCTTATTTTAGTCCTGTTCTATATGATTTTTTCATTTAAACCAGCAATAAATTGATTGTAAAGTTATCCTTCTCAACAACTTCTTCGACAAAATTCATATTTTTATAATCTCATTCTGTTTCTCATATCACTCCACTCCAAAAACTTTCCCCTTTCTAGATCCTCATTAATATCTCAACACAACATTAAACATTAAAATAAATCTTATAAAAAAAACAATTTTTCCTGACCTTTTATACTTCCAATTCCGAATTTCAATCCTCCTGTTACCCATAAAGCAATTTTCATGGTCAACACCCTTAGCCGTACGGTCTTCTCTCGAAGTATCCGCAATCTTATGCAAAACCCATCACGACAATGCATTCCAAAAACAAAGGCAATACAAACGACTTGGCAGCGACGCGTAGCGAGCAGAATGGCCCTTAAGGGCACTATTAAGTCCACTTCCGGAATCTACTTCGACCTCAGGGAAAAGATCATTGGCGTCTAACATTAATTTATTACTTGGGGAAACTGAGGACTCCATACGGATAGTATATAACTTCCTCAATATTATGTGAAAATTATTGGGGATAATATCAAGCAAGGCAACACCGCATAGAAATAAGGATTTAATAAAGGAGTGCACGACAGTTGATAATATGAAAAAGTGGAAAAGAAATGAACAGAACTGAGGAGACGCAGCTCATAAACTCTGACCAGACATTGCCTGGAAAAGCGTAACCCACAACCAAACAAAATTCTAATGCTGAGATCACTGAGATCACGAGGGCAATGAAGAGGCACAGAAGAAGTACAATATGCACCTACTGGCACAGAATCTTTTTATGGTATAGCGGAAGGGCTGCAAAAAACAATAACAGTACTTGGATTAAAATGGTGGAACAAGGCGCCTGAAAGGAGACAGACCAAAGAACTATCGCGAAAATTCATCCATCCATCCACTAAACCAGAATAGACAACAGCCAGGATATATCAGCGTGCTTTTTATTTTCACTTAGCCACTGGAAATTTTCCACCTCTAAAGGGTTTTTTTCTCCTTTTTTTTTATCGAAGATTGTACACCTATGGTGAAATGCAGACTTATCGTTTCTCCTCGGATTGCGAAGGGAAATTAACTCATGTGTTACGCTAAACAATCTCGAAGGGTTTCAAGGGTGGGAAGAGCTCGTGTTTTCCAAGAGAAGGGACTCCGGTATTGATAGTAGCCGTTTGTTTTTTTATGTGCGGTATTTCAAGGTTGGCTTAGATTGATTTTTAGAGAATTATTGGATTACATTTTTGTGGGCGGGAAAGAATCACATTTCGCTAACAGAGGAGTTGTTGTTAAATGTCAAGAATATTTGAGTGCCATCATGGGATTTATATTGTATCTTGTATAGAGAGAGTGATCTTTAATAAAAAAAATAGCAAGCATCATCTAAGATTAAAAGAAAACAGTAATTGATGGCACAGGTGGAATTTGTGTACGAAAAACAAAACCAACTGGTAGTGGTAACAGTTAACGTGTCATTAATCCTTCGTTAATCCTAATCCTGTTCTAATGCAGCTTTGACAACTCGACAAATTAATAGGATGCTATTAACGCCTTGTTTAGACAAACAATTAATTTCCATTCGCATACAGTGGTGCATGAGGTCATGAGGAAGATATTGCACAATATTGTTTTCAACAGTAGCGCACTTCAAATATTATCCATATACAATTTTTAATCTGTTAAGATCTGAAGCTTCGTCAATCGGTCCAATTCTTTCATATAGTTGTGAGCCGATGTTTTCGTTACTCACAGAACATAGACTCTCTTTTTATTAACAGCCTTTACCAAAAAGAGTGTCCATTTTTCCATAGAAATGTTTTTTCAGTTGGTGCAACTGCTTTTTTGTCAAAGTTATTTAGCAGTTCGTGAACTTCAAGCCCCTTTTCAGACGTATAGTTTGAACCACAGATTCAGTACGCGAGATTCGGAATCGCATGAAAATTTTTGCCGGCTTTTAAATCAGATTCTCGTGGAAATAGCTTGTGTGCATTTTCAGTTTCAGTGCAGTCCCACACGCTTTCATCCAAAATTGTTGTTTCCTAATGGGATTAAATATGGATGAGAAATGTCCTTGGAAAAATGTCTTTTCATTGGGACTTTCACTACTTGGTGATCTTTTGGTCAATTTGTTCTAGCAGTCCAATTCCTCCTTGACATTCCAAAGCAATTGGATAGTTCTTACGTTACTATTCCTGTTAAAGCGACCTGATGGCACATTCACGACCTCTAGAAAAGAAACGTTAGAGCTTTTAATTAAAAATCACTTTCCTGGAAGTTGGACTCTGGATAACTATCGACCACCACAAAAAGAACGATTGGGAGTTCGCCAAGGAAGTTATCACAGCACCGGCAATTGAACGGGCAATAAAATCTTTTCAACCCTTCAAATCTCCTGGTGAGGATGGCATTTTTCCAGCTCTACTGCAAAATGGACTGAAATTATTTTACCTATCCTCATTAAACTGTATAGAGCTAGTCTGGCGTGGAATTACATACCACCCAGTTGGTTGGCG
This sequence comes from Lochmaea crataegi, assembly GCA_947563755.1. Lineage (NCBI taxonomy): Eukaryota > Metazoa > Arthropoda > Insecta > Coleoptera > Chrysomelidae > Lochmaea > Lochmaea crataegi. The sequence goes on from OX387422.1 coordinate 128,270,879, forward strand.
GCTAGGGTGTTTTACATACCGAAAGTGGGCCGCACATACCCACACCCTGAATCGGTTAGACCAATTAGCCTTACATCCTGCTTAAAGGACTTGAAAGAGTACTGGATTGCTACATCATGCGGGTAGCTTTATATAACTCCCCCCTTAGCACCCACCAATACGCTTATCAACAGATTTAGCGTTACACAACCTTGTTGAGAAAATTACACAATCCATTAACAACAAGGAGATTGCGGTGGCCATATTTCTTGACATCGAAGGAACATTCGACAATGCATTACCGACCTCCGTTGGTTCAACTTTGGCATTGAACTAACCATTACCTGCTGGATTTATGCCATGCTCATCAATAGAACAGTCATTACTTCTCTTCAGGATGAGACCACTAGCTTTAAGGTTTCCAGGGGCTGCCCACAAGGCGGAGTACTCTCTTCCCTACTGAGGTCACTCTTGATGGTCCTGTTTGATACTTGAATTGAAGCAGAATAAGAATTTCGTACTAGTGCTAGGGTGGTACCTACCTAGGTACTTTTGATTCATCAGCATCTTCATAGTATCATATTACATATATCTTCAATTGTTAGAATATACACTGCAGGACCTCTTAAAGGCTAGATACTACGTTTCATATTTTTTTATATTCCTATGATTTGACATGTTTTTCAACATATCATTGCAACGTTGACTGTTGGGGAGAAATATCCAAACTCATTACAGAATCTTCTGGTAATAAAGAAAACTGTAACAATACGTAAAATATGATCGGTATGCAGTTTGATTCTGTTGACTATGACTTGAGACGGCTGGAGCTTAATAACATGCATGCCATAGCAGACTAGATTACACTATTTATTACTCCTTCAATAAGGCTTTATTGTGATATTATATTCTGATATAAATACTCTCGTTGGTCGATAATAATAAACGCATTGTTCCATTTACGTGTAGTGGTTTTGGAGGGTGGCAAACGGTGAGTAGAAGAGTAGAGCGAAACGGATGAAATCGCGACACAAGAATGCGTCGAATTTCGTGATAAACTATTCGATTAGGCCAAGTAGGTGAACCTAAATTAGTACGGTTAAAAATTATTGTCGATAGTCGTTAGAATTCCATTAGTACCAAAATTACTAGGGGTTGGTTATTAATGTAGTTGTTGAATATTCCGGATAACTGGGATTAAAGGGTTGGTTTTAACAAAAATGGACTCTAAACAAGAAGACAGATTTATTAAACTGGGATAAATAAGTGAACAAGGGCCCGTCCGACATTGGTAAATTAAACCCAACAGGAGGAGTCTATTGAACCACCCAAAGGAAGACTTTTCAATCTTCGTGCTAGTTTTACTTTTTCTTTTACATTGTTCTGAAGTAAGGGAGTGTCTGTCAAAGTACCACAACTTCTCATTTTTGCTGCTTTCTGGGCCCTGCTTCTGGTAATAATCTCATAAACTCTCCAAGTGCGTTTGATAAGCTTATGCAATTCCATACTAGCTTAGAGTCGACCTCCATGGAGTCTAGTGCTTCAGAGCAGCTGGGCTGTCTGTGAAGATGGCAACTGAATGGTATGTTCTTTCCAACCTCTTAATATCTTCAACGCAGTGGTGGAAAGTTGTGACCTTAGATAGGCTTATTGGAATAGCTATCCTTTGCCTTTGAGCCGTACGTTTACCAGGTTGCCTCAGCTTATATGGGTGCACCTTTCTTCCATTCTTCTCTACCTGGCATAGTTATTTGGAACTTATTATTAAAGCTATAATTTATGCAACAAGTACATAAAGTGGTACTTTTTTTCACGAATGGAAAAGTTGAAATTTCATGAGTGAAAAAAAGACACCTTATATGCATATGTTGCATACAATATTTCTTCTACAGCCCTATACAAATAATAAAATCAAATTAGTAATTTGGAATATTTCAATTAAACTCCTTCAGTAAATTACAGTTAATGGATGCTTAATAACTGAATTGGAAAATGTACACAATAATATTAAGAAAAATGAAAAACTATATTATGTTTGTTTAGTTTTAATGTTTTCTTCAAAAAAAGCTGATCTGTAGAGCTATGAATATTGTTCTGGTTCCGCCATTTCAGAAAAGTGTCATATCCTTTTACATAATTTTGTTTGAATTTCTCTGTCATCAAATTTAATGTGTCCTTTACTATGATTTCTTCGAGAGTACATATTATTTCAAACTCGGAATCTTCACTATCCATAATAATGATAGGAATAACTACAAAAATAATGTAAAAGAAATCGAATTATTGGTAAAAACTAACGTCAAATCAGTTACAGTTCATATGCTGTCAAAGTCAAAGGTAATTTGATATTTTTTCCGGTAAAGGTGTGGACAAATTGCATTAATCAACTGTATTGGCTTATGGAAACTTAACGTTATGGCACTTTTTTTTACGCATTTTCTCTTGTTTTCACTCTCACCATAAACAGCTCTTTTAAGTGAAATACAGGGAGCTTTGAAGAAGGGCGAAGGAAAAATACTTTTCCAAAAATAAAGTTTATTTTGACGGATATTTTATAATTTAACGGAAATTACATTTTTAATAATTTTGCAAATGATATAAATTACATGGAAACGACGTTGTATGTTCGTTCCGATAACCAATCATAAGATTTTCGTATCAAGAAAATATATAGCTACCCATTTGAATTTCTTCGATTTACTTTACCTCAAATTTCCGATATATATAGTGACATTTTTCAACGGAACGCGAATATTGACGTAGGTTTTCCAACTTGTATTTTATAGTTTCACACGTATATAGGTATACGTTGACTACATAAAATGTACATTTTCCTCTTTTCCATTGTACCATTACTCTGAAGTGCCCAATCGGAAACTTCAAGTAAAGAAGTTTCTTTTCTTGAGAATATTTTTATGCCGTAGTTACAATGTCATTGTAAACTATACAAGTTGTCCCAATATATGAGAATTCACGTGAAAATACAAAAAAATTGACAAAATCAATTAAATCTAGAACAGTTAACAACAAATAGAAAAAAAGATAACTGTCTATAGAATAATTATATTAGATGTTATGAGGTGGCTTTGTGTGCTCGGTTAAAGTACATCCCTCCTATGGAGTGCATGATCTGTAGGGATTTTAAACAGGGAATTTCTCCCTCATTTACTTTGGGTTTGCCCAGATGGAGAAGCTCTTTTCAGTGAGAGTTGATCACATTAGTGCAAGGCTGTCTCCTCTTTTTCCTGGCAGAACTGACATTCGTTCCTCAAGCTCCATGTTGCACAGGAGATGATTGAGCTCATAATGATCTATGAGAAAACTACTGAGGATTCTCCTCTTCTTCTTTGGTAAAGCTTTGATCTCTTTCCGTTGAAAATCCCGAAATATATTGCTGATAGGCATTTCCAGAGTTATGCTCTGTCTTCTTCAATTTCGTCCTGAAGATATTGAGTCTTCAGGATTGGTTCAGGTCCTACGAAGGATGGGGGTGCTGCCTTCCTGACTAGCTCATTAACTATTTCGTTCCCTTTTTACCAGCACGTCCTGGTAGCCAAAGCAAGGAAACTATGAAGGAAAGGAAGTAGTAGATTATATATTTGATTTTGACAATTATTCAAAAGACAATACTGGGTTAAATTAGATAAAATACCAGCAAAAAGTTTCTAATTTTTGAAAATATAATTATTTTCAACGCGTTTCAATTCGTAATCAAACTTTTCTTTGGTACAATCCAATAAATTCCTGTGGTGTAGTCAAACAATCGGTTTATCGAGCTTTATAAAATTTCTCAAAGTTAAACAAACAATTCTTTACTCAATCCGTTTGCTGTTAGCTCGTCAAACGGGCCCTAATCTTCGGAAGTGTGAGTTTGAGTGTTCTTTGAATTCTTGATGACAGATATTTTTGGATTGAGAAGATGCATAGAATAAAGGGTGAACGTATAAAAATGACTCTAGAAACTGAAAACTGAGATATCGGAAACTGATAGCTGTGAGAGGTGTGTTATGTGGGTGGAAACACAAATTAACATCGAATGTTCAACATGATCTTTTAAATTGTTTTTATTATCAACTTTTCTATTGATTTAAAACGGTTTTAAAATTTTAACTAACTACAAAGGATTGTTTTTCGAGCTGTGTGGGAATTTGCATTGTCCTGGTGGACGATCATTCGTCGTTAGAGGTTGGTTTTAGGAAACAAATCGATATGTACGAATCAGCAGTAACAGTTCTTTGATCTTGCAGAGGAAATGTTGCTACATGACCCGCTTTTGAGACAAATGTTTTGCCACCACCTTTTTGGAAACACTTCGAGAACGGACAACTTTCGTCGGTTTGGTTCATCTTGGAACACCCAAACAGCCGACTGACGTTTATTTTCGGGTTCATGACAGTATATCCAGGATTCATCACCACTGTTAATACTGTATATATTTTTTGAGTTTCCTGCGTTGAACCGGCTTAAAGTTTTTTGACACCAATTGACTCTAATTGCTTCCTGTTCTTCTGTCAACAGATTCGGTATCCATCAGCTTCTTAACAAAACCGATTAGTTCAAATGGTGAATGATATTTCAGGTCCGAGGGTGAGAGAGAGACCTTTGCCAAACATCAGATACATGATTCGAGCCGCGGCGTGGCAGGCATAAATTATATGCTCTGCTCTTTCATCATCTTCCAGACAAAGATGGCAAGTCGGATCTTCCGACAGTCCAAGTCTTAGCATATGATTATTCAGATGACATTGGCCTGTTAGACAACGTAGGTCATGATTGCTATAGTCTAACATTTGTTTGCAGACATTTTTCGAAGGATGTATAAAAGCCTTTGAATGGACCAATCCTGGTATATTATGCCAGAAGTCTAAAATTCTTCTTGCTCTTCAGGTATTTAGTGGTTGTTTGGCAAAACTTATTGCGCTGCCAATTGTAGGTTCTGGTCCGATAAAAACACCCTCCATTGCAAGAGAGTCTGCCTTCTCATTGCCATCCAGACCAGCATAGAGTATATTGAGTTAACTTAATCATGACAGTTAATTTTGACATTTGATATTTTTTGTTGACAGACGCCTACTATGTTGTTATATGGGACACCCCTCGTACTTTTTGAGGTGAATACTCCCATGGATATTGAACTGAGCTTAGTCCATACAAAAAGTGGAAATGATAATTCCCTTTCGCTGAAAATATTCAAGCACGGCCTTGAGATCCAGACGGGCAGATAAAACACAAGAATTTTGCGGGATTGGTTTGGTGCCAGGGCAATTTATTTTTTTGCATCTTCACAATGGGTCGCTTATATATTGTATACAATACTGTTGAAGCAAATCATTCATTTCTCCTTTTTTTTCCTTTTTGTTTGTTTTATGAAAATTTCAAGCTTTCAAAATTTATGGATATAACTCTAATCAACTTTATCCTGTTCACTTAAAATATATTATAATAAACTAACATTAAGTAAGTAACAATCGACTTCACAAGACAATTTGGTTGAATATTCCAATTTCCACTATTATACCGATATTCCAACTTCTTGGAAATCCTGCACCAGAAATAGAGTCGTCGAGACGCCTTATGACATCTTGATATCGCGTATAGTGTCGTCATCGGATGACATTTATGGCTGCATCGTTAGACAAGAAGCGACGCCTCGAGAGATTTAAAACCATGTTAAATTGCTCCTTTTGTTTCTGATTTAATTATTTGATGTCTGTTAAACCAAGTAAGACTTAATCAGGTCGGACAATGACATGTTTGTTTGTTTTATAAAAAAAATTATATTACTGTTATGATAATAAAACATCTATTGAGGGCGTTACTATTACCTCAATTATGACTTATATAATATAAAATATATATACACTTATTGAAGCTTACTTCTTATTGCACGACATAGGACTTTTGGAAAGGCTAGTGAACTCATGAAACGTGTGATGTTACGAAAAAGCGTTCGTCACGCGATAACTCATTCAAGCGCAATCTCTCTTGCTGCACTGAGTTCGCACACCTATGGGTGTGAAAAATTGTCAAATATGGTCAAAAAAAAAACGGTTAATAATTGCCAAATAAATTAAAAATTTTGAAAAATTGTAAAAAATTTTAAATATGGTCAAAAATTGGAAAAATTTGGAAAAATTGTCAAAAATGGTCAAAAACTGTCAAAAATTGTTAAATATTTCTAAAAATGGTCAAAAATAGTCAATAATTGTTAAAATTTTGAAAAATGATCAAAAATTGTTGAATATTTGGGAAAATTTACAATAATTGTCAAAAAAATTTAATAGTGTCAAATAATTATAAAAAACTGTCAAAAATGGTCAATAATTTTTGAAAAATGGTAAAAATTTTTGAATGTTGTCATAAATGGTCAATAATTGTCAGGTACTGTCAAAAATAGTCAATAATTATTAAAATTTTGAAAAATGGTCAAAAATTGTCAAAATTTTGAAAAAATGGTCAATAATTATAAAAAACTGTCAAAAATGCACAAAAATGGTCAATACCTAATTGTTAAAATTTGGAAAAATGGTCTAAAATGGTCAACATTTTTGAAAATTTGTCAAAAATGATCAATCATTGTCAAAACTGTCAAAATTGGTCAATAATTGTCAAAAAGTGTCAAAATTTTGAAAAAATGGTTAATAATTGCCAAATAAATAAAAAATTTTAAAAAATGGTCAAAAAATTTGAAATATTGTCAAAAATTGGAAAAATTTGGAAAAATTGTCAAAAATGGTCAAAAACTGTCAAAAATTGTTAAATATTTCTAAAAATGGTCAAAAATAGTCAATAATTGTTAAAATTTTGAAAAATGATCAAAAATTGTTGAATATTTGGAAACATTTACAATAATTGTCAAAAAAATTTAATAATGTCAAAAATGGTCAATTATTGTTACAATTTTGAAAAATTGTTAAAATTTTGAAAAAATGGTCAATCGTTATAAAAAACTGTCAAAAATGGTCAATAATTTTTGAAAAATGGTCAAAATTTTTGAATGTTGTCATAAATGGTCAATAGTTGTCAGGTACTGTCAAAAATAGTCAATAATTATTAAAATTTTGAAAAATGGTCAAAAATTGTCAAAATTTTGAAAAAATGGTCAATAATTATAAAAAACTGTCAAAAATGCACAAAAATGGTCAATACCTAATTGTTAAGATTTGGAAAAATGGTCTAAAATGGTCAACATTTTTGAAAATTTGTCAAAAATGATCAATCATTGTCAAAACTGTCAAAATTGGTCAATAATTGTCAAAAAGTGTCAAAATTTTGAAAAAATTGTTAATAATTGCCAAATAAATAAAAAAATTTAAAAAATGGTCAAAAAATTTTAAATATTGTCAAAAATTGGAAAAATTTGGAAAAATTGTCAAAAATGGTCAAAAATGGTCAAAAACTGTCAAAAATTGTTAAATATTTCTAAAAATGGTCAAAAATAGTCAATAATTGTTAAAATTTTGAAAAATGATCAAAAATTGTTGAATATTTGGAAAAATTTACAAGAATTGTCAAAAAAATTTAATAGTGTCAAAAATGGTCAATTATTGTTAAAATTATGAAAAATTGTTAAAATTTTCAAAAAATGGTCAATAATTATAAAAAACTGTCAAAAATGGTCAATAATTTTTGAAAAATGGTCAAAATTTTTGAATGTTGTCATAAATGGTCAATAATTGTCAGGTACTGTCAAAAATAGTCAATAATTATTAAAATTTTGAAAAATGGTCAAAAATTGTCAAAATTTTGAAAAAATGGTCAATAATTATAAAAAACTGTCAAAAATGCACAAAAATGGTCAATAATTGTTAAAATTTGGAAAAATGGTCTAAAATGGTCAACATTTTTGAAAATTTGTCAAAAATGATCAATCATTGTCAAAACTGTCAAAATTGGTCAATAATTGTTAAAATTCGAAAAAATTGTCAAAAATTTTGAAAAAATGGTTAATAATTGTCAAAAATTGCCAAAATTTTTGAAAAATGGTCAAAAATTCACGAAAAATGGTCATTCTATTGTGCATTAGAAGCAAGCTTCTGTCGGCGGTCCGACGACCACTCACCTTTTTTTTAATCATATTTAATTTTCACAAATAAAATAAATGACATACAAAAATAGCGGTGTAATAATTAAGAATCTGATACATTATAATATGAATTTATGATCAAATATTTTTCAAAATTTTCAACCAAAAACTTTCGTCTTCTATCAGCAAAAATGTGTTTGGACGCAGAAAAACTTCTTTCTATATCTACCGACGTAATAGGGCAATATTTTAATTTAGGCAGTAAACTAATTTGCCAAGTAAGACATTCTTTAGAAAAGTTGCCTTCGAAAATACTGACAACTTCTTTCAAAGAATCGAAGCCCCCGTTTTTTTCTAGTATTTTTTCTAATTCGTTTATAATTTTAACCCCTATATTGCTGCGGTGAAGAGGATGGGTGGAAATAGGAACGAGGTGCTAGAGGAAGATTGGAAGAAGCAGATTATAGGCAAATTGTTCACAGGGGGAGAAGGAGGAGTTGGAGGCAGGATTCGAGAAGTCCAGGATACTAGAGGGATAGGGAAAATAAGGGGAATAAGGCCGGTAGAGAAGTGGGTAGTAGAGAAGGGGGGGAAGGGGAAAGGAAAGCCCCAGGGATCGATAGCCTGAGGGGTGATATGATGAAGAGGATGTTGGATGACAATGGGGAGTACTTCTGCGAGATATTCAACAGGGTGCTAAGGCTGGAACAGTTTCCAGAAGGATGGAAGGTGGCCAGGGTGATACTGCTGAAGAAGGCGGGTAGTGAGGGGTAGCGGGCGGGGGACTACAGGCCCATCAGCCTGTTGTGTAGTATGGGTAAATTGATGGAGAGGATAATAAAGGATAGGATTGAGGAGGAAGTTGGTACGAATGGGGGTTTTAGGGTAGACCAGCACGTGTTTACGAAGGGGAAATCTTGCTAGGGAGGGCAGCTGAAGGAACAAGAAATTGGCCCTACTCGTGTTCTTCGACGTCGGGAACGCGTTCAACAGTGTTTGCAAACGGGCAGTGTTGAGCGCGTTGCGGAGGCTTGGAGTGGGGGAGGGTTTGGTTAACCTGGTGGAGGACTACCTGACGGGTCGTGTGATAGTAGACACTAGAGGGAGCAGGTATGAGACGGAGGCTGGAGTGCCCCAAGGCTCGGTTCTTGGACCGACGCTATGGAAGTGTGTGTTTGATGAGGTTTGTGGTATAGTATGTGAAGAGGGATGTGAGATCACGGTGTATGCGGACGATGTGTGTCTGGTATGTACGGCAAAGAGAGAGGCGGAGATAGAAAGAAGGACAGAGAGAATGTGTAGGAAGATTGTGGAGAAGATAGAGCGGAAGGGACTAGAAGTGGCGGAAGATAAAACGGTGGGGTTGCTAGAGAAGGGACGGAGCAAGACGAGGGAAATGGTGGTGATGGTCAAGGGGAGGAGAATTCGGATGAAGGAGTCTGTAAAATACCTAGGGGTGTGGTTGTATAGTCAATTATCCTTCAGAACACACATGTTAAAGGCGGCAAAAAAGGGGAAAGTGAGGGCAGCATGGCTGGGGAGATTCATGTGCAATGTGAAGGGGACGGTAGAGCAGAGTATGCTGTACGGTGCGGAGGTGTGAGGTGAAAGATCGGGAGTGAATGCGAGGGTTAGGCCACTCCTGCGGGTGCGGAGAGGGATATTGCTGAGGGTGGTGCAGGGGTACAGGAAAGTGGGTGGACTGGCAGCAGCGGTGCTGGCAAGGACCTACCCATTGGACGTGATGGCTAGAGCCAGATATAAACGCTGGAGGGGTGCGACCAGAGAGGAAGTACAGGAATGGATGGAGGAGGAAATGGAGAGAAGGTGGGAGGAGTACAAGGGCGCGGTAAGAGGAGCGATTGGGAATAGGAGAGATTGGATGGAATGGAAATTCGGGAAGGTGAACTACTTCTTGACACAAGTGCTCACTGGACATGGGTCGAGAGTAGGGTACCTCCACAAGATTGGGAAACGAGAGACTGGTGTGTGCGAGAGGTGTGAAGTGGAGGATGATGTGGGGCATGTGTTTAGATGCTGGAGGAACGAGAAAGTTGGAGAGGAAGCTTGGGGAGGAGGTGTATTGGGAGAATATGGTGAAGATAATGTCGAGGGGAAAGGAGGAATTGATGGAGGTGAGTGGCGTAGTAGAGAGCATTGTTGGAGGGAGAGAAGTACTCGATATGGCATGAGAGGTAGGAGTGATAGTTAGAGAGAAGACGATGGCGTGAGCGGAGAGTGTGCGAGAACCGCCGCCCGTCTCGAAGTATGCTAAGGTAGTGATTCCGAGGCGGGGGTAACGGCGAGTTTGAGGTGGGTTTTGTTGGTAGGCATCCCCTTGGGGATGAGTCCAACACTGATTGAATTCTAACATGAACTTTTTCAACAATGAGCCGAAAAAGTGTTAACAAGATTAATTGAATCACACAATAGTAAATTTCTTTCCTCTAATTACTGTATTAGATCTGGTAAAAAGGAAAAGTGAACTTTTATTAACATAAGTTCTTTAGCAATTTGAACATTACTTAAAAGTTCTTGACACTCTATTACACAGTGTGAATCATTTTGTAAGTCTAACATTATTGGCTCTGGAGGCAAGCTTATTCCTGGTAATTTTCCCTTGTACAATTGCACCCGTAACGGTGCTTTCAAAAATACTTATTCTCATTTAAAATTAATTGATTCACTTCTAACAACTTCTACCACTCTGTTTATGCTATGTAGAAGACACGTAACATGGACCAAATGTGGATAAAATATTTTCAAATTTTGTCCTACTGTCACTATATGTGAAGCGGCATCAGATAAACATATTAGAAACGTTTCGCTGTTAACTGTATTTGGCAAAAAGAAGGCTGAAAGTGTTTGCTGAATGAAACGGCTGACAGTTTATATTATTGGTTTTCTCTAGCTGTTTTGAAGCTATTAAATAAGGCTTTCCTGGTTCATCTTCTTTTAAAACGCCAATTATAAGATGCACCATATTATCGACCACATGCATCTGTACTTTCATCGACAATCACGTAAAAGTTGTTATCACTTAAAGCAACTTCAATTTCCTCATACAATGCATTCACATTGCCTTTTCTTAGTGTTTGCTGCTATCAGAGCGTTGCACAGATCCTGATTAAACATACATTTTTCTTTTTTTGATTCGTCTTGAACATCTTGAAAAGATGTATGAAGCGACTGCTGAACGGGTCCTAATTCCATTTTTTTCAGCTTCAACTTATGACTGTAATGCTGGGCCTTTGGCGTGGAAAGGCCTCTTTAGTTGGTGGTCGTCCAGGTAACTCGGAGGGTCATCTGACTTTAATAAAACTACGAAACACGTCAACTTTTAACCTGAGGGGGACACTTTTTGGCGCTAATATCACAAACGTCAGATTCACCCCCTCCCCACTGGAGACACCCCTTACATTTTTTCAAATGGCATTAGGTATCAAGTCACACTTCATTTAAAAGGTCTGGTAAATCCCTATTCAATCATTTTGTTTTGCCTCTGATACCAGCCTTCCATTGTTATGTAATCGTTGTTTAAAATTGGCCCTTTTTCAACTTTTCGTATGCCCCCGTACCGTGTTATGATAGAAAGACTCTTTAAAGAATAAAAAATTTTCAAATAGTAGAAAGACAACCGTTAACAAGAAAAAACTGCTATTTAATCATGTGTTCAAAGTGACCACCGTTAACATTCAGGCAATAAAAGTTGAAAATGAGCCAATTTTAAACAAAGATTAAATAACCATGGAAGGATGGTATCAATGGCAAAACAATATGATTGAATAGAGATTCACCAGACCTTTTAAATGAGGTATGATTTGATACCTAATGCCATTTGAAAAAATGTAAGGGGTGTCTCCAGTAGGGAGGGGGTGAATCTAACGTTTATGACATTAGCGCCAAAAAGTGTCCCGCTCAAGTTAAAAGTTGACGTGTTTCGGCATTTCCTTCTAATATGTTCCATTTTTGAAATATTAAGGGTGGGTCCTTTTCAAATGAACACAGTCTATACTATATAATAATATTACCTACTTGTAGTTTAAACGAATAGCATAATGACTACAACTAATCTGTAAACGAAAAAAGTTCAAGCACCAAAAAGAAATCAGTTTCCATAAGATGAGCTAAAGAACAAAAGCGGAATTGTCTAGATATTATACAGGGTGTTTCAACGAAAAGGCAACAAGGGCATTTTCGGATAGTTTCCATAGTCTTTTGAAATAATGCTCAGGCAGGTCGATTTTCAATTCGAGGGGGACATTTTTTTGGCAATACTGGAATTTTTGTGGGGCGTACCCCTCTCAAGGGGTAAGTGTCACCCCTAGAATTTATATAGGGAAAATGGATCGAGTGACACCTTTTTTGAAGATCTTCCAAATACCTTTACAGGAGTATCAAGTTATCCGTTCTCGAAATGTTTCCAAAAAGATGGTGGGAACATTTGTCTCAAAACCGGATCATGTAGCAACAATTTCTCTGCAAGATCAAAGAACTATTACTGTTGATTGGTAAATATTGATTCGTTTGCTGGCAGTAATTGCTGAGTTTCGAAAAATCAACCCCCAACGACACACACATACACCTCGAAAAACAATTGAGTTTTTAAATTAAAAAAAACATCGAATTGTTGGACAAACCTCTATACAGTCCCGATCTAAGTCCTTACGACTCACAGTTCATAGTATTTATCATTAACCTACTAGAAGACGTTTCTCCAGCGCCATCTATGAATCAGAATTATATCTATGAAATTTCACGTATTGCAAGGCGAGAATGTATATCAATTTACAAGGTGAATAATAAATTCGAATACAACCTAATCTATAACAATTCATTACTAGTATTTGTCTAATGGAAAGGATAAACATACACAGGAACTTCGCATGTGGTCCGGACAGGACTTTACCCGCAAACGTGAACGCTGTTTAAACTAGAACAGTTGTATTAGAAATGCTGCGGTAATTCTAATTATTCCAAATTACGCTAAACAATAAATTTCTTGCGTTGAACTGATAAATCGTGAAGAAAAACTATAAAGTCGTGCTTTTATGTTTAAATCGGCTTATTTTGTCTGGAAAAAAGTGAAAATATAAATCAAAATATCAAACTAAACTAGAGCTAAAATCAAAAAGTAAGTTTTATCAGAATTTTCACAATATTTCCAAACAAAAAAATATCTTGCGTTCAAATAGCTTCACTTTAATGTAACTTCTGAAAAAATACTGTTCAATTCTGTTATCATCTACCAGATCAACTTTAAAATACATTTAAATCAAATCGATACAGGAATAAAGATAAGATAAAAAAATATCAATTTACTCGATGTACTTTTCCCGCTATCACCCCGTTTTATAAATATTTATTTTCCTGAATATTAAAGGAAACATTCATCCGCAGTCAGTTTTGAAAAACTGATCATCCCAGACTTCCAGCTTTTCACACTGTCTTACGTATACGTTTTCTCGTGGGATTTGTTTTAAATATAAAAATATTGTAAGATGCTAAATAAATATATCGTGCTACTAACACGTAATTACTAGCATGTTACAATAGTTATTTGTACTATAAGGGATGTAAGTAACATTTACTAAATGATGAAATAAAACAATTTAATTTGTTTAAATCTCCATTTTATTTTGAACTGACGTTCAATTTAAATTAGTGACGCGTTTCGCTACACAGTAGCTTTTTCAAACTAGTGAAGATACAATGAAAAACTTTTAATTTATATAGTGCCTTAATACGGAATTCTAAGATATTATTGATTTGGCGTTATCAACTGATAATTTTATTTCCTTCTGAAATTTACTGGTTGGGTCTTTTTTAAGAATCTTAAAATTGCTTGTCTGTATAAAATTTGGTTTGTTAAAATTCTTTTTTAATAATATCGGAAGCTTTATGTTTTAGATTGGAATTATTTGGAAAATTATACAAATTGATTTCTGTTTTTATACCTAGTTTGTTGAAGTTATCAAATGAACAAGTGGGTTGAATATTATGTTTAAAACCTTTTTGTAATGATTGAATTTCTTTAACTGAAAAAACTGCATCTGAAAGATTTACGAATCTATGAAAACATATACAGACAGGCAATTTTAAGATTCTTAAAAAAGACCCAACCAGTAAATTTCAGAAGGAAATAAAATTATCAGTTGATAACGCCAAATCAATAATTAGCGAAAAAAAATCTAAATTAATTTTACCCAATCCACAACACCCTGAACTTTATTCATTAATGAAACTCCATAAAGAGGGGTACCCTATTAGACCGGTCGTTTCTTTTTTCACAGCAGCTTCATTTAAAGTTTCAAAGATTCTCATAGATATAATTTCTAAATATTGTTCTTTCAAACCTCGATTTTCTATTAAAAACTCAACGGAATTAATTAATAATATTCAAGATATAAAATTACCTCACAATTCTAAATTCATATCGTTCGATGTAACTCATCTATTCCCTAGTATACCTCCTAAAGAAACTTTAACTCTTGTTGATAATTTGCTGACGTATAATAATGTTAACCCTATAATTCATTCTGACATAATAAATTTATTAAAAGTTTGCTTAAACCAAAATTATTTTCATTTCAATGGAGAGATTTATAGTAGTAAAGATGGTTTGATTATGAGCAACCCCCTCAGTCCCCTATTAGCAGAAATTTTCATGGATAACAAAGAAAAAATAATTCATAAACACCCCCTTAGTAAAAAAAAATTATGTACTGCCACCGATATGTAGATGACATTTTAGCGAGCTTCACTGGTACTACTAGACAATTAGACAGCTTCATTACTTATATTAACTCAATTCAAAGCAATATAAAATTTACCGTAGAACTTGAAAAAAATAAGTCTATAAACTTTTTAGACAATTTCAAATATAAACAATAAACATGATTTTTCTATATTTCGCAAACCATCACATACAGACATTACCTTTGTAATATTCGAAGAATTCCGTATTTAGGCACTTTTTTGTACTTTATTTCCATTTAAACATATTATAATACTTTTGTCAATATCTTAGAATTCCTTATTAAGGCACTATACAAATTAAAAGTTTTTCATTGTATCTTCACTAGTTTGAAAAAGCTACCGTGTAGCGAAACGCGTCACTAATTTAAATTGAACGTCAGTTCAAAATAAAATGGAGATTTAATCAAATTAAATTGTTTTATTTCATCATTTAGTATGGATCTTCATCAAGTAAAAGCCTCATCTATTCAACATTTACTAGTTGAGAAAGATTTTGCGCCCGAGCGATACCGAGGGCTGGCAGTGAAGTTCGAGGGCGCGCAACTTTTTTACTCGCACGTAATAAGCTTCTTACAACTCTCGTTATATAATATACTATTACGAATTCATATTGTTTTGTGTTGGAAATTGATTGGCTTGTCAGAGAGAGGTAATTGCGAAGAATTTTCATTTTCATTTTAATGTATTGCTTTCAAGGTATCAAGGCTTTGATTTTTGATGTCAACCTCAAATGTTTCAAAGTAATTAATAGTAAAGTTGATGCTTTAATTTTACAATCTGATTTAAATAGCTTATCAAATTGGTGTACACAAAATAATATGAATCCAAATGCATCCAAGTGTCATATTATGCGCTTTCATAGAATACATCACCCAATGGCTTTTTATTACAGCATTAATAATGAACCTCTAAATTGTGTTTCGCAAATAAAAGACCTTGGTGTTATATTAGACTCCTCACTCTCTTATGAGTCCCATGTTAGATTAGATTAGATTTGATGAGATGGCTAATCGGCCTATTACACTGCGACCTTTTCAGATCTATTGTGGTCCTCTGAATAGAGATTACATTCTACAGCCCGACTCTCTTTAAGTAGCCAATCAGCATCGAGGCTGAATCTTTCATGTAGTTTCTTGCCGGTGGCTTCTCATCGCCTAGTACAAGAAACCGCACATTCGCCATGCAATCGCGCTGGTATAGGATGTGCTCTGTAGTTTCCTCTTCTAGGTGATTGAATCTGCACATAGCTTCGTCTGTCAACCCCATCAGATCTGCGTGCCTGTTAAGCTTACAGTGCTCTGTCAGCACACCCACTACGGCTTTGACAGTTTTCCTATCTTTGCTTATTAGGTTTGCCTTAAAAGTTGGCGAATGTCCTATAATGAACTGTTTCGCCTGTCTCTGTCCTGGTGAGGTTACCCACCATTCTAGAGATTTTTGTGCCACCCACTTTCTTATGGCCATATGTAGTGCCGACGCCCTAGAAGGGTTCCGGTCCAATGAATGGCATTGATGAGCCTTGTCTGGCCGTTTCATCCGCCAATTCGATGACCCTCTTGCCCTGGTATCCAGGCTACTATGACCTTGCAATGGTCTCCAAGTGCGTTTAAGGCACCTATGCAATCCCATACTAGCTTATAATTGACCTCTATGGAACGAGTGCCTCCAGTGCAGCTTGACTGTCGGTGAAGATGACAACTGAACGGTATGTCCTTTCCTGCCTTTTTATTTTTTCAAAGCAGTGGTGATTGGCCGTAACTTCCGCTTGGAAAGTTGTCACCTTCTTAGATAGGCTTATTGGAATAGCTATCCTTTGTTTTAGCCCTACAATTCCGGTTCCTACACCTACTTTTGATTTGGAGCCGTCCGTATACCAGGTCGCCTCAACCTGTAAGGGTACACCTTTCTTCCAGTCTTCCCTACCTGGTATAGTTATTTGGAACTTATTATTAAAGCTATATCTCGTGGCCCTTACGTCCATGGGTTGCCCCATTAAGACATCCGTTTTTAGCTGCTCGATAAGCTTTCGATAGTCAGCACCGTGCGTTTGGCTTATGTGTTGTTGACTTTTCAGTAATCTGTGCGTTACAGATCTGGCCTCGCCTTGTATAAAAATGTGTAGTGGAGGCAGATTCAGCAGGTCTTCCTTCGCATTTGTGGGAGTACTTTTATGGCTCTCGTAATACACAGGCAAGCAAGTCTTCGTGTGCGACTCAATAGCTTTACATCTCCCACTTGCAGTGTCTTTGTCCACCGTACTACTGATCCATAGGCTATCATTGGTCTAACAACCCTTGTGTATAGCCATTGGGTCATTTTTGGGGTAAGTCCCCAGGTTCTCCCACACATTCTTCTGCATCTGACAAGGGCAATGGTAGCTTTCTGTGTGGTCTTCTGAAGGTGAGTTTTCCATGATAGCCTTTGATCAAAATGTACTTCTAGGTACTTTGTTTCTTTGGCAAATGGAATCACCTCTTCTCCTAACACTATTGGCTTCAGGCCTTGTAGTGCCGTCTTTTTCGTGAAATTGATAATTTTTGTTTTCTGAGCAGTCTCTCTTGTATGCACCAATTATGAACTATATTTAAGGCTGTTCGCATTCTTTCCGATATCACCCCAGCAAACTTGCCACACAATAGCGATGTCGTCTGCGTATCCAAGACAGTAAAAATCTGCTGTGGGCAGTTCTGTTAGGAGGTCGTCTACTAAGGTTGGCCATAGTAGAGGTGATAGCACTCCTCTTTGTGGACCCTTCACCCGTCCTTGCATTGATGCTGACCTGGAGATTATTATCCTATCCTCCAGAGTTGCCTTTATCCATCGGCATATTATTGTGGATGTCGCCCGTCTATTCATTGCATTAACCAATGAATTCGTGGTAACATTGTTAAATGCTACCTGAATATCTAAGAATGTGGCCATCGCTATCTCTTTGTCTTCAATTGGCTTTGAGATAAGCCTGTTTAGATCATCTAGCGCTAGATCCGTATATTTGCCTGGTCGCTAGGCATATTGAGGATTGCTTAGGGGTTTATCCTTTAACACTTCGTCTCATGTTTCTGCTGTTGTTCAAAAATCTACGAAGATGTTAGGTTTTATAAAGAGAACCACTTTTGATTTTACTAACATCACTTCTATTAAGTCCCTTTATTGCTCTCTGGTCAGAACACACCCAGATTATTGTTTTCCAGTATGGTCTATGCATTACATTACTAGAAACTAGAAGCTGTTCAGCACAAATACCTACATTGGCCTTAAGATGCGTGTCTACCATCATTATGATATTTTAGAACTCTTCTTAAACATCCCAACCCTAGAGATTCGCAGAAAGCAGAGAGATCTAATACAGCTTTTCAATATAAATGGAATATGTAATAGTCCCGATCTTCTCTCTAAAATATATTTATTTGTTCCTCCTCGTCTTACTAGGCATGTGCAAACCTTTCATGTTTCTTTTCAAAGGTACAACTATGCAATTAATAGTTTTCTTACTAGGACACTCAGATTAGCTGACTCTATTGAGGACATTTCAATTTTTAATGTGTCAACTTTCAAGTTTAAAAAACATCTGCTGGAGCTTCAACTTTGATATTATAAAATTTTTGATTGTCGATTGATGTTGTAGTGTTATCACTCTCTAATTTAATTTTACATGTTTTTCTTCTTTGTTTTTGTTTTTAGAGCATTTTTTAACACTGTAATTTTTATGAGAATTGGGCTTGCCCGTGAATAAATAAATAAATAAAAATAAAATTTTTAAACTCTCTATAAAAAGAATCAATTATAATAAGAACATCTGTTCCAGGTCCTGTGAAAAAGTGTAAATTATTTTATTTAAAACGCTCGTTATTCAATTTATTTATTCTTTTAGTCCTTTTCCAGTCGCTTCTTCCAAAAATCCATTAATCTCCACCCTGGTCTTATAAAATGTGGCATCTTCCGTCTAGAAATGTTAAATTTTATTATAAGTATATTATGCAGTCAAAGTTCTGGTCACGATCTACGCCAACATCCGGTACACCTAACATCTAAATCATATTACCAACTTCTTGGGGGTAGCTCCTGCTTGGGATCCTTGTATTCAGAAGCGTGTCCTTGCTGAATTCGCGGGATATATATCTTAGGGAATGAGTTACTGTGAAAGGGAGAGGAGGCGCGCCGAGAAATTGAGACAGGGCGAACACCAAATGTTGATTTCTGGGCTCATAAATTGTGATTGCGATTTCGGTTGATAGTATATTTAGTCTAATTGAAACATTAACCATAACCACGGAATGACATTTCTGGGATAAAATCTCTTGTTGAGTAAGAAGAGACAAGTTTGGGTTATTATATGACATACATGTATAGTCGGAGAAATTCCTTTTTCCTTTCTTTTTTATTTACATATGAAATGTATGAAACAAAAAATTACCAGATTTGGAAATATCGTAATTTACTATTAAAACTTGATAATTTTTAATGGTACGATCCAATATTCCGAAGAAAACAGTACCGACTTATATAAACCAAAGGTTTTTGATGGGAGAGAGAGAGAGAAAAACATTGCATGATAATACTGTATTCGCTCAGTGTGAGAAAACAGGCTAGTGCCGTAATAATATGAACTGTTAAAACTGAGAAATGGTTCAAAACCAAATTTATACCTAACCTAGAGGTACTCAGTTTAATCATCGTGGATAACGCCGGACTTAACATCAACCCCACCAAAACCATCTTAATAGCCTTCACTAAGAAAAGAAAGCTCAACCTCAAAACCATTAAACTTGATGGGAGCGAGGTTGAATGGAGACAAGAAGCTGTAACATGTCTATCGACCTGTTTCGATTTTACAGAATAAATCCTTTTAATTAGCGCTCGTCGTCACTAGCCACATCCAATTATAGTACTGTGATCCCAAACTCTTCAACCCTGACCGTTAGACAATTGACGTCTGCCAAAGGACGCTTCCATTTTTTACACAACTCCACGTGAAACACCCCTTTCTGTTATCGACCGCCTAAGGGGACACATCATCTTTCGCTACCTTTCATATCTTAAGTACCTATCTTATGAATTTTGCTGAGGTAAGTTCAAAATCATAATTTATAATTAATAAACTTCTTCTAAAGTACTGTCTGATATAATTTTCATATGCATTCTTTATTTTTTTACAGAGACAGACGAAATTAAATTCAACACGTGGTCATAAACTGTTCTTTTATACTAATATGGTAGTTTTAAGCCAAATATTCTTTTATAATTCACTGTTTTACTTTTATACAAACATTTTCAAGCTTTTTCAGTTGCGAAATAACTCTTTTAATTATAAAATAACATTTTTATAAATTACTGTTAACCTATAAAATATTCTTTCGTAACGCCAGTGCCGGTTTCATATATTTCCTAAACACGATATTTTTTCATATAACTAAATAAATAACTTTTTGCTATGATTAGTTTCTTTCGGATCATTAGTATATTTTTTTAATTTAGCCGATAATTGCTATTTTTACTGTTTTAACATGGAACATATAATGTTGGAAAGCTTTCAGTAAATTAAATAAATTTTTTGACTTTCAAATAACTGCCTTCCTTTTCTTTAACCTGAAAAGCTGACCAACATAATGTGCCATTACATTCAAGTTCCTACATATCCCTGATCCACCTGTACTTCTAGGTAAGCACAGCCCCTAGGCTAGGTTATAACCCAAGAATTTAACCCGAGAATATAACCCTAGGCTAGGATATAACCCAAGAATATAGCCTAGGATATAAAGCCAAGGATAGAACCCCAAAATACCGCCCTAGAACAGAACACATCAGTTCAGATCAAAACCTGACTTCTTCTCCAGGAAACCATCTAAGAGCTAAGTACCTATAAAAGTACAAATTCCTCTATTAAATTCCGTTGTTCATTTCCTGTGGCAGAATAAATTTGTTTTAACTCGTATCTTTCATTTTTTTAAATCCTCAACTATAAAAGTTGAGGGAGATATCGCCCGGGGTGATTTTTAGTAACTTTTTTATTATTAACTTATTTAAATTTTACAAGGCGTTTCTACCTTTTCCGCCTTAGTTTTTTGTAGTTTTTATTGTTAAAAAGGTAGTGGCGCCCTCAACTTTTACAACCCTTCTGTTATCCTTGTGTGACATAAACTTGGGGTCGAATCACCCTTGAGAGGAGTCTCTAGCCGGAGCCCTTCGAGCTGGTGCCCTGTGGGGTACAGACATTTACCGTTACAAATTGGCGCCCAACTAAAAGCACACATTTACCGTTACAAAGTCAAGTATCTAGGTTTGACTCTGTATCTAGGTTTGACTCTAGACAGTAAACTCCTGTGGAATAAACACGAAAAGGAGATTATATACAAAGCAAAAATGGCTCTAATGGTGTGCAGGAATCTGGCAGGGAGAAATTGGGGGTGCAACCCAAAAATCCTGAGCTGGATGTACACTGCCATAGTGAGACCAATTATCACTTATGGAGCCTTTGCGTGGAGTAGTAGAACTAGCCTATTGACAACGAGAGAAAACCTCTCAAAAATTCAAAGACTAGCCTGTATGTGCATTACAGGAGCAATGAGCAGCCATGGAAGTTATTCTCAACCTCACACCACTACATATGGTGGTGGAAAGTGTTGCAGAAATAACAAGATACAGACTAAGTAGAGAGGGAATCATTAAAAAAACCCACCTCCTTACTTCTTAGAAATCAGAAAATCTGGGAAGTGCCACAAGATGGTATGATGAAAAAGCATAACTTTTCAAAGAAATTCGTTACGGAATTAAGCAACAAGAAGGAATGGGATCCAAATACCATTACCAGACTTGGAAAGAATGCCATTCAATGGCACACAGATGGCTCAAAAGCAATAGAAGGAACTGGGATAGGAGTGTACGGGCCGGGAACCAAACACTCTGAAAGCTTGGTAAAAACCCCGAGTATCTTTCAAGCGGCAATTCACTCCATAAGAAAGTGTGCCCAGTTTAATATTGATAAAGGATATAGAAGGCAAAGGATTATCATACTGTCGGATAGTCAAGCAGCCAATAAAGCACTGAGCTCTTGTGTTATCAGTTCCAGAATGGTGTGGGAATGCCTAGGCAAACTAAATGAACTAGGCGAGAACAATATAGTCACCTTACTGTGGATTCCAGGACACACTGGGATAGAAGGAAATGAAATAGCAGATGAACTAGCAAAGAGGGGGACTGGAACACCCTTTTGGGGGCCAGAACCCTTTTGCGGTATCAGCTCCAATGTAATATTGGAAGATATAGGCAAATCCGAAGAAAAGAGAAGATCTGACCATTGGAAAGATCTAGTAGGACTTAGGCAATCAAAGATTCTTCTAGGTGACTACAACCTGTTGAGATCAAATGAATGCATAAGTCAAAGTAAAACTGCACTAAGAGTTTTAACAGGCATCCTTACGGGACATTGTCGCCTAAATGGGCACCTGAATAAGCTCAAAATAGTGAAGGAAGAAGAAAGTAGATTCTGTGGTATGGAAGAAGAAACCTCCATCCACATACTTGCGAACTGCACAGCAATTCAGAATCCTAGGGCACAACACCTTGGAGATTACTGGATAGAAGAGGGACATTTACCTAAGTTAAAGCCTGCAGATATCCTAAAATTTCTCCGGGAAATAGGACTAGAGGAGCTATTAATCTCTGAGACTTTCCTCAGGAACTAAGTAAAAGTAAGGGGACACAATAGATCTTTTAGGTCTCAGTGAATGTCACCCCAATTTACATACATACATAACGCCGGATTGACGATTGGTGGAACCAATTCCATGCTCTAGTTGGTCTAAAACAAAATTACCAGATTAGACCCAATCTAAAAATAACAATATTCAAGGGATACTTATGAAGTATCAAATATGGGAAATTATGGAAACAAGGTTGCCAAAAATAGAGTATTATTTGAACTGTTATGCAGAATCAATGGGTCACAATGTTTTACGTTTACCACCATGTCATTGCAGGTACAGTAAATAATAACCTTGCCAAACACCAGAAACCTGATTTAGGCCAGAGTGGAGCAGGCAGTACTTTGTTCTGTGCTCTACTGTTTCATTATATTGTTAGACTTTGCTGTCTATTATATTCCAGCAATATTCTTCTTATGTTGCCCTTGAAATGAACTTATCCTGGTCTCAGTCGCTTTATCCAGAAGATCAACAATTGCTATTTTTCCAATAAAAACGTTTTATTGTAGTGTTTACTTATCCTGAAGGTGAACACGTTCTTGTCGTATTGTTAGCAGTACTATATTGCATTGATCCTCTGCTGCTGGTGAGACTCCTTCTTCCCAGGACTGTCCTCCCTCCTTTCAGTCTTTTCACAATTCATTTTCTTTGTATCCTTAATTTTTTATCTGTCCTTACAACATTGGATGTTTATTTTTAACATATCCAGTCGTTTTTGTTCATGTCTTCTAAAATGGATATTCTTCTAAGTAACTTAATTCCAACTGCCAATAAATTTTGAGTAAAATATTCAGTAAAAACTCTTGAAAACACGGCGTCGAACTCTAAATATATACCAAAATTTATAAATTCATACTTTCCATATGACTCTAGAAACAAGTGCCGTATTCTCGAAATCAGTTTTCCATTCGAATATTCCGAAAAGATTCTGTTTGCTGTACTAAGCGAAGAAGAGAAGTGATATATAATTTCCAATAAGGTCTTTCTATGCGTTCGATCATCCGTTGGGCTATAGATATTAGTAAGATAGCAGGCAAGAGACGGCGTGGTGGCGGCATGCCGGCATTATGAAGTGTGACTGGAAGCAGCTGCTGATGACGGCACGGTAACGGCACTACCCGAAAGCACAATAGTTAGAACCTGTATGTTTCTATTTTTTGTTCACCAAAGGTAACGAACGCTATACATAGTGTTCAGGAAGTTCGTACCGAAAACTTGCGAGATGATTGAAAGGCTAAGAATAATTATAGTTGAATTGACCGTTTGGACCCTCGCTTCGTGAAACCTACTCCTATTAATGTTATATAAATGGAACTAAGTGTTTCTAATTAGTTCCACTATTTCATGAAAATATTATGAAAATTATAAAAAGATATTGATAATTGACATATCATCGACAAAATGACTTAAAAACGTTGTCAAACCAAAGCAATCACACTGTATGCTGTGTATGACCATTTATCTATACCTAGTCAATATTTTTTATCATTTTTTTTTCTATGCATTGGCTCTTACCTTTTCAACTGAAAAATATGGTTATACTGTTTATATTTCAGTCGAAGAGAAACGCTGATATTATCAATATATTTTCATAATTTTTTCATTAAATAGTGAAATTAATTAGAACCAGTTAGTTTCATTTATACCATTAAAATAATCATAGTGCTTTATATAAAAGTTGTACTTTACTCACTTCGTTAACGAACCATAATTAAACTGCTCCAGATAAGTTCATAAACAAATTACAATGTATCATCACCAAGTGTTTATATGTTATAAATGGAAAGTTTTTTCTTTTATATAATCGTTTGTTTGTCTATTTGCAAAATACGTTTGCAGTTTTAAACAACAAAAACAGCAATTTGAGGCTGTGTATCTTTATAGTTTTCGAAGTACATACATTAATAACGAGTATGGTACGGCAAAAAGAGAGTCCTGGAGGAAATTCTGTGGTGAAGTGGAAGCAACCTCAGAAACGCCTCGACTCCAGAAAATCCTTGCCAAAGATCCTATCAATCCCATAGGTAATATTTTAAGACATAATGGATCATACACGAAAACTGTTAGCGAGTCCCTGCAGATTCTACTGTAGGCACATCTACAACTCCCCTGGCTCGTGCAAGGAAAAAGGATTGGAGTGCGGCTAATAAAGTAATAACCCAGCGCAAATTGAACTGGGCTATTAACTTGATTGAGCCATACAAAGCTCCTGGACCAGATGGAATAATCCCAGCGCATCTGCAGCAGCGGCAAATACATCTATCTCCAGTACCTTGTAAACTCTTCAGAGCATCTAGCAACTGGATACATTCCAATTGCTTGGACAAGAGCCCGAATCGTCTTTATTCTCAAACTAGGTAAGGATTATTCCCAGGCAAAGTCTTTCAGGCCAATAACTCTATCTTCTTTCATGTTGAAGATAATGGAGAAACCTATTGATAGGCATGTCAGGGAGAACTTTCTCATTGAAAGGCCACTGCACTATAACCAATATGCCTATCAATCAGGAAAATCATGTGAAATATCCTTACACCAACTGGTGTCGAAAATTGAGGCTGCCCTAGGATATCAAGAAATAGCTCTCGGGGCATTTCCTGATATAGAAGGAGCGTTCGAGCATCCCTCCTTCGACTCCATGACAGCTGCTGTTGCAAGGCGTAGAGCAGACGACACCACATGTCGGTGGATGGAAAACATACTTTTCAACAGGACAGCAACGACAACCTTATTTGGAGATTCCATAGAGATATCGATAATATAGGAATACCCACAGTGATGAGTCCTATTACTTTTACTGTGGGACCTTGCCATAGACAAACTCCTGGAGGAATTGAATAGGAAGGGAATATTAGATTAGATGAGAATTGGAGTGGCTCTTTGTCCTATCCCACTGCGACCTTTGCAGATCTATTGAGGTCCTCCCCCATATTTAGAGCTCGATATGTAGCTTTACTCTTTTTATTAGACCTATTAGCCTGGATACCGCCTCCTTTGCGTAGCTCTCTGCCCTCGGTTTTTCTTCTCCGAATAGGTGAAACCGCACCCTTGCTAGGCCTTCGCACTCACAGAGTAAGTGCCCCGCGGTTTCGTCTTCTTCCTGGCATAACCTACATAGGCTGTCATCTGCTAGGCCAATTGTGTGCATATGCTTCCTTAGCCTACAATGCCCTGTCAGCATTCCCACCATCATCCTCGTCGTTTCTCGACTTTGACATAGCAGGTCGCGTGACAGTCTGACCGAAGGGCTTTTAAGGAATAGCTTAGCGCGCCTTTGCCCCGGAGTTTCATGCCACCAGCGCAACGCTTGGTTGTTTATCCATTGGTGGATGCTCTCCTTGGTGAGGCATTTAGCAATTCCGCAGGAAGGTTCTGGCCCTATCATGACCTTAGTCGCCCCCTGCTTGGCTAATTCATCGGCCTCTTCATTGCCTTTAATTCCTTGATGGCCTGGCTAGGGTCACTCTATTATGACTACCTAGTCTGTTGAGGGCCTTGCGACACTCCCACACCAGATTTGACGTTGTCTGATATGAGCTTATCGCTTTTAGTGCTGCTTGGCTATCGGAGTAGATGACGATTCTTTGGCTATCTACCTCCCGTCTCATCAACTCTTCTGCACAGCATTGCACCGCTATTACCTCTGCCTGAAAGACAGTGGCATGTTTCCCAAGGCTTAGAGAGTTCGTAATCTTCTCTTGTACCCCATATATTCCGGCTCCTACTCCAGAGTCTGTTTTAGAGCCATCAGTGTACCAGTTGAGATTCGCTATTATAGGAGGCCCTGTCTCCCAGTCCTTTAAGATATACACCTAGTGGTATGCAGATGATCTCACAATATTTGTACTGGGGAAATACCCTAGCGTTATATCACAGCTGATGCAACAAGCTCTGGAAATGGTGGAGATTTGGTGTAGGAGGGAATGCCTAAGGGTGAAACCTGCAAAAACTGCGCTCATTCCCTTCACTAGGAAAAGGAAGCTTGATAGACTAAAAGTGCCAAGCCTCTTCAAGGTGCAGCTGCGTCTTAGCTAGGATGTCAAGTATCTGGGCATAATTCTGGACGCAAAGCTAATCTGGAACTCACACCTACATGACAAAACCAATAAAGGGAAGATGGCCCTAATGGCTGCCAAACGGGCGATAGGAAACACATGGGGACTAAATCCACGGATATTACCCAACTGTGGTGAGACCCATGTGAGCCCTAGTTTGGTGGCCAAAAACAGATCAGAGGAAAGCCGAACTGGAGCTATAAAAACTTCAGAGGCTTGCCTGTCTGTGCATAATGGGTGCGATGAGAAGCAGCCCGACTGTGGCATTGGAAGCCTTTCTCAATCTTCCGCCTCTTGCTCTGCGTGTTAAGGCTAAAGCGAGAATGGCTGCATACAGGCTGGAATGCAATGGGAATTTGCACGAGGGAACGAACTCCCACAGTCAGACGGATCTAAAACTAACAAAGGAACAGGATTTAGAGTGCATTGTGCCAGACCCAGGTGCAATGTCCACGCATCGTTGGGGAATTTTGCATCCGTATTCCAGGCAGAGTTTGCAAATGAACATCGAAATGGGGTATAAAGGACAAAAGATCATAGAGATACTACAGATAGAGGTAACAATCCAGCTCGGAACCCGTCAGCTTATAAGAGAGAGATAGAAAGTCAGAGGTTCAGGATGTCTTTCTCTAATGGCGCGCATGCTATAGACGAGAGACAAAGACAGAAAAACCTCTGACGTCTGTCTTTCTCTCTCTCACCGGAGTTCAGACGGACATTCCCACTTACACAGCGGCCTATGGCTTGTTGCCTCTATCAGTAGTATCTCTATGCAAGAGATCTTCATACTCTCAGATAGTCAGGCAGCACTGAAATCTTTAGCATGTCTCCAGATCAGATCTAGACTGGTCTGGGACTGCCTACAAAAACTTTTAACCCTGGTAAACCACAATAAAGTATTTCTTAACCCCGGGGCACAAGGGTATTGTAGGCAATGAAAAGACAGACACCCTAGCAAAGCTACGATTTGAAACTGCATTCACTGGTCCTAAACCAGTATTTGGAATATCAAAATCTGCTGCACGTGGTTGTACATCTCGGTGAATTCAAACTAAACATCAGACGTACTGGAGACACGTGCCAAAACACGAACACAGCAAACACCTGGTCAAAAAACCATCGGAGTCGCTGACTAATGAAATACTAAACCTCAGCAGGGGCCAGATGAGGAAAGTGACGGGATTACTCACCGGTCGTTGTACCCTAAGGAAGCACATGCATACAATTGGCAGATACAGGGATGAACCTATCCGTCGGTTGTGCATGGAAGAGGAGGAAACAGCCTCTCACATTATCTTCGAATGTGAAGCACTGTCTCATTGGAGATATAGACTCCTAGGACTAGAGTATCCAAAGGAGGATTTCTCCAAGAAGGACCTAGTGAAAAGACCTTTGATAAGGGCTACTGGTCTCTCCACATAAACGGTATAACCAAGAGCACAAAAAGCCTAAAGGCTGAGTGCCGAGGTCTCTAAGCCTCTGACTAGTCATGCCGAACTAATAAATCATTGGTTTGCTCTAATATCAATTACAGCCAAAAAACGTCTCTGCATAGTTTCAATAAGGTCGTTGAAGTAGCCTTGATCTATTTGTCTCCAGAGTTGGGGTAAAAGCTATCTAAGTTCTTGGAGTGTCTGTGGGGGTGCTTCATGGGACTTCAAGGCTCTTTGTAGCTGGTCCCAAGCATTCTCGATGGGATTAATGTCGGGCGATAGAGGGGACGGAATATCACGGAAATCCAAAGCATACTCGACTACTCTTGCTCGATGCAGTCGAGCATTATCGTCTAAAAATGGGAAAGTTGATCCAATAGCAGCATGAAACAATTGTATAAAATTGTTAATAACTCAATCTGCGCAGCAATGTTCCCATAAATCACAAACAATTCTGTACGCCCATTTGTATGACATTTTCTTTTTAAACCGTTAAATCTTTTTCAAGGACTCTTTTTTGTTTTGAAATATCATCACAATTTGACAATATTGTTCATTCCAAATAATTATATAAGCCTGTTTAGGCTTATTTTTGGTTACCTTTTTCCCTAAACTTCCCGATGAAGAAACTTAAAACACACAAATATACACGTACCTTAACATACCGTCCCGTTTTCGACCGATATCAAATATCGAAAGAATA
Source organism: Lochmaea crataegi (assembly GCA_947563755.1). Lineage (NCBI taxonomy): Eukaryota > Metazoa > Arthropoda > Insecta > Coleoptera > Chrysomelidae > Lochmaea > Lochmaea crataegi. The sequence continues at coordinate 128,299,531 of OX387422.1, forward strand.
TTCCCTTTTATAAATGGCTGTTTCTCTTTACAGAAGCGCTGTGTTTGTAGAAAACTTTTCTGGGGATTTCGCGAGGGACGAAAATATTGGACGGTAGGCAGAAGGGATATTTGTTGAGGGAGATTTTTTTTTCGAATATCTTTTTTCTGTAGAGTTATCTATCTCTCATATTGTAAGTGATTGATATTAGACACGTGCTTATATATTTCGGGAGGGTTGGAATTGTAAGAATATACATCTTATCCGTTTTTTTTATCCCTTACTGAATTTTTAAAGTTTATTATTGATCTTAAATAAATATTCAGTTTCATTGCATGAATGAAATTACTTCTTGTATTGTAGGATCTTCCTGAATATGTACTCGAAATTTGGTTCGGGGACTTCCGGTATATACCCGAAATCATAATGTTAAGCATAAATTAACAATATCCTTCAGTCTCACAGAAACTTTGACCGATATTATCGAACGCAAACCAAATTGAACACTGTCAAATGCTTTGATAGGACTAGGAAAATACATGGACGGTGAAGACCTTCAAAACCGTTCATATAAAACATATTTTCGGGCTTAAACTTAAGCTTGCTTTGATACTGTCACAAAGGGCGGATAACCAGTTTTCATAAGGAATAAATTATCGAATATTATTCATTGAACTTACTGTTTGGACCCTTACTTTGCGGAATCTACTCATATTACTATTTGATGCATCACATAAAATGTTACTTCTGTCATTCTGACGATGATATATCAATATCGAAATAATTATCAATAATGTTTTAGAATTTCCATCAATTTTTTCATTGAATAGTGGAATAAATTTTACAGCATTTGCTTTATTTTCTGTTCTCGAATAAATTGAATACTACATTCTCCAAACGATTTTATCTTTTCAAATACTCTTTTGGATTCCGATATATTAGCATTGCATTTGCTTGCATCTCAACTAATTCTTCGTTAATGTTTATCTGCTTTGGATATCTCATTTTACCAATCAACAGACTGCACAAAAACCAATTAAACATAAAAATTTGCAGAGACAATCCTGAGACGCCCAAGTGCATGCAAATTTTTAGCTCGCAATACTCCACTGGTCCATTTTGTTGCAAGGTGAGACAGAGGTAAGGATGGTTCCAAGATGTCGGAACTGTTTAAAAAAGAGCGCGAACTACAAAGCGGTTTAAAAATGCGTTCGTACTACAGAGTTGTTTGAAAAATAATAAGACAAATCAACACAAAGAATTGTTTATTGATAAATATAGCGACAATATGAAAGTGCGTAAACATAATACAGTTATATTATTATAATTAAATTACAGTATTTGGAAAAAATAGGTGAGCGGTCGTCGGACCGCCGACAGAAGCTTGCTTCTTATGCACAATAGAATGACCATTTTTCGTGAATTTTTAACCACTTTTCAAAAATGTTGACAATTTTTGACCATTTTTACAATTCTTGACCATTTTTGACAATTATTGACCAATTTTGACAGTTTTGACAGTTATTGATAATTGTTTTCAATTTTTTAAAAATTTTGACCATTTTAGACCATTTTTAACAATTTTTGAGCATTTTTGACAGGTTCTGACAATAATTGTCAATTTTTCAAAAATTTTGACCATTTTCAAGAATTTTGACAATTCTTAATGATTATTGACCACTTTTTAATAATTCTTGACCATTTTTTCAAAATTTTGACAATTTTTGACAATTTTTCGAAAAATTTTACCATTTCTCAAAAATTTTGACAACTTTTGACAATATTTACCAATAATTAACCATTTTTTCAAAACTTTGACAGTTTTTGACAATTTCTGACGTTTTTTCCCAATTCTTGACAATTTTTGACAGTATTTAAAAAATTTTGACAATTTTTCAAAAATTTTAACAATTATTGACCATTCACAGTTTTTGACGAATTTTGACAATTATTGACCGTCTTTGACAATCATTGACCATTTTTGATAATTTTTCAAAAATTTTAACATATTTGGCAATTATTGACCATTTTTCCAAAATTTTGACAATTTTTTCAAATTTCAACAATTATTGACCATTTTTGACAAACAATTATTGACCAATTTTGACAGTTTTGACAATTATTGATCATTTTTGGCAATTTTTTAAAAAATTTGACCATTTTAGACCATTTTTGACAATTTTTGAGCATTTTTGAAAAGTTCTGACAATAATTGACCATTTTCGACAATTTTTCATAAATTTTGACCATTTTCAAAAATTTTGGCAATTTTTAATGATTATTGACCACTTTTTTATAATTATTGACCATTTTTCCAAAATTTTGACAATTTTTGACCATTTTTGACAATTTTTGACAACTTTTAGAAAAATTTTACCATTTCTCATAAATTTTGACAACTTTTGACCATTTTTCCAAATTTTTGACAATTTTTGAAAATATTTGACAATTATTGACCATATTTTCAAAATTTTGACAGTTTTTGACAATTTTTGACAATTTTTGACGATTTTTCCAAATTCTTGACAATTTTTGACCATATTTAAAAAATTTTGACAATTTTTCAAAAATTTTAACAATTATTGACCATTGACCAATGACCATTGACAGTTTTTGACGAATTTTGACAATTATTGACCGTCTTTGACAATTATTGAACGTCTTTGACAATTATTGACCATTTTTGACAATTTTTCAAAATTTTTAACGAATTTGGCAATTATTAGCCATTTTTTCAAAATTTTGACAATTTTTGACCATTTTTCAAAATTTTAACAATTATTGATCATTTTTTACCATTTTTGGCAATTTTTGACGAATTTTGATTGGTTTTGACAATTGTTGACCGTCTTTGACAATTATTTACCATTTTCGACGATTTCTCAAAAATTTTAACCATATTTCAAAATCTTTGACAATTATTGACCACTTTTGACAGTTTCTGACAATTTTTGAAAATATTTGGCAATTATTAACCATTTTTAAAAAATTTTGACAATTATTGACCATTTTTGACAGTTTTTGACAATTTTTGAAAATATTTGGCAATTATTAACCATTTTTCCAAAATTTTGACAGTTTTTGACAATTTTTGATCATTTTTCCAAATTTTCGACCATATTTAAAAGTTTTTGACAATTTTTCAAAAATTTTAACATATTTGGCAATAATTATTAACCATTTTTTCGAAATTTTGACCATTTTTGACAATTTTTCACACCTATAGGTGTGCGAGCTCAGTGCGGCAAGAGAGATTGCGCACAGTCGCTTGAATGAGTTGTCGCGTGACGAACGCTTTTTCGTAACATCACACGTATCACGAGTTCACTAGCCTTCCCAAAAGTCCTATGTCGTGCAATAAGAAGCAAGCTTCAATTTAAATTTCATTGGAATAGTGGATTATTCAGAAATCTGGCAACACTGTTGCGTGACGAACGCTTTTTCGTAACATTACACGTTTCACGAGCCTTTTCAGAAATCTGGCAACTCTGTGGCGTGACGAACCCTTATTCGCTTTTTCGTAACAACGTTTCACGAGTTTCACATCGTGGACTTTTTTTCAGCAGTGCCAATGCAAGCACTTTTACCTGGGTGGTCCAACGCCTGCCTTGAGGACTTCGTCTTGTACTTCGTAACTGAGATATCAGAAAATCTGCAGTGCTACTGGACATCCCAGCCAACAAATTCCATGAAACAGGCATATCTGCGATATATGTTAGTGCTTCGATCACCAGCCCTTTTTGCACAGTCTTTTAAGTTTACGAATATGTGCCTCCTCACTTTCCACAATCCATATCAAGTGCTTCTTCCAGGGTGATACCCCCACTTTAGAAAGGCGTTTGATGTTGCGAAAAACAGGGCGCTTAATTGGCTCAGCGGTACCTACATTGGCTCCTTTGCAACCCTTAACAACTTCCAACTGCCTCTGTGACAGGCATTACTGCTTCCCCTGCAATGCAAAGCACAAAAAATTATTACACTGTACAAATTATGGTTTCAAAGAAGAAAACTGAAAGTCAATAATACATGAATGTATTGTTAAATTATTAGGGCAACTAATTTCGGTCAACTTAACCATCATCATACCTGTAAGGGTCAAATTGTGGTGCCAATTAATGATATTTGGAACCCGAAGGTTCATTGGCGATAAAACCAGATACCGAAATCTTAAATAAGATTTGTTGAAATTGGAATAAAAGCAGAAATAATAAAAATTAGGAAAGGAATCAGTGTCATTATTGACTTAATTTTTCTTTTCTTGAATAATTTCTAACGCATTTGAGAAATTCACAACCTTCTGCTTACAAATTATGGTATGATGCCTTTTGGCCTAATATAATAATATAACAATAAATATTTAAATAAGAATTAAATTCCCTTGAAACTAATTTCAATAAATCATTAGAACGTTATATAAGTATAAATATTACATGAATAAGTAGGAAGGTTGATAGGTACGAAGTCAAGTTCAGAGCGTGAAATAAACATAAACAGTATTATTTATATTTACCTATGATAAACTTGACTGGTCGTATAAATATACAAGCGACAACGCATTATAATTCAATGCAATTCAAGAAGATTCAGTATGAATTATTCAATTCAATATAATAGGTAATCCTTAATTATAAGTATGCTAGGTACTGATACATATAGTTAGTAATCTTAAGTAGTGTATTGTATCGTAGTACAATAGTTTAATAAATAGAATGTATCCCAGTGCTAAAAGTAGTAGTTTTATTCCCTTAAGATGACTCTCCGAGTGACCTGCAACACCACAGATTAAGAGGCCTTTCCACACCTTCAAACCCCAACGTTTCCATTGGAGACACAACCTCTACAATGGTGTTAATATTAGTTTGAAAGCAAGTAATGGTTATTTACAATACAAATACACAAGTTTTCTTTCATGCTTTTTTATTGGCAGGTTATCAGAAATAAAATTAGTCTGTTAACATACCTTCAATGCAAGATGCTAAGAGATGATCTTCACTTTTACTGTTCTCCAAAGTTTCATTTACCAGCACTTATTGATGATTTTTTCCAAGTGTATTGCTAGGGAATAAACTCCGTCTACTTACGTCTAATCAAATTCAGGTAACTATCTTGGGTAAAATGACGGCTACAAATAAAATGGTTACGAAGACAAATGCCTGGCATGTACTTCATTCCCATCGCTTCTTGCCACAATTTAAACCTATAAACGCATTAGAATTATTATTTTTTACTTTAAAAAGACCAAAAATATTCTTACGGAATAAATTTAATTTAGTGAACCAACGCGGATTTTGATGAAATATTTTTTTTAAATCAATTCGAGGTCGCTGAACACGAAAATGAAAAAGGAAATCGGCGCTCTCTTACCAAAAACGAGTTATGAGTTTTTGAAGATGAGTTCAGATCAGCACTGCACTGGTTTTATTGTTATATTATAACTGCTTTAAAATGATGCATTATAACTTCTACACAATGTTAAATACACTATAATTGCTTTTTACGATATTCCTTTCACACACACATTTAAAAAACACTGATATCGATATTCATATCTTGTAAATTCTTTTTTTAATTCCACAATTATTATATCTTTTGACATTTTCATGTAAGATGACTGACATATAAGTTTTGGTATGTTTCCTCTTAGTCGTACAGCTTGTACCTAATAGCATATTCAGCCATTAGATATCTAGCCACTTGAATTAGTTGCTGAATATTTTCGATTTCATGATCGTGACCTAGAAGATATAAACATCATGAACATACATCTATTTTTCCGATAGCTGGCGCTGTATTACAGTTGAAACATTTTTTTCAAATTTTGAGAGAAGCTAATTTTAGAAAGATGATTAGTTTTGAGATAAGTTTGGTTGATATTTATCATTTACATGGAGGATAATGAACCATTCAATTTGATCATTGAGGATGCTGAACAATTTTTTTTTCTCTGAATTGCACACTTCAATTAATTCTTGAAAAAAATTACCTCCTCAGTTATTCGGCCTCTATAAAGACTGCTGACAACGAAAATAGTTGCTGCACGTGTAATTCCAAATAAAATTTTGAACATACTGCTAATATTATAAGACTTTGGTTTTGGTTTTGGTTTTCACAGTATGTTGATAGCTGTTCATTCAATTTTTTCATAACTGATTTCAGTTAAACGAAAGTTGAGCTAAATAAAGCGCCAGCTATCGGAAAAATAGGTGTATGTTCATCTTGTTTATATCTTCTATATCCCGATCATGAAATCGAAAATATTCAGCAACTAATTCAAGTGGCTAAATATCTAATGGCTGAGTATGCTATTAGGTACAAGTTTTACGACTAAGAGGAAACAGACCAAAACTTATGTCAGTCATATTACATGGAAACGTCAAAAGATATAATAATTGTGGAATTAAAAAAAGAATGTACAAGAAATGAATATCAATATCAGTGTTTTTTAAATGTGTGTGTGAGAGGAATATCGTAAAAAGCAATTATAGTGTATTTAACATTGTGTAGGAGTGAAAATGCATCATTTTAAAGCAGTTATAATATGACAATAAAACCAGTGCAGTGCTGATCTGAACTCATCTTCAAAAATTCATAACTCGTTTTTGGTAAGAGAGCGCCGATTTCTTTTTTTCATTTTCGTGTTCAGCGACCTCGAATTAACTAAAAAAAATATTTCATCAAAATCCGCGTTGGTAAACTAAACTAGACTTTTACCTATTCTTACTTTTTATCATTGGATGGAAAATAATGCCTTTCTCAACCTCTTCTTCAGAAAGCAAAGCATCACAACTTCTAAGCACTTCAAACTGGTCGGAGTTCTAATAAAATCAAATAACTTCAGCAAAACAAATAACGAGAAAAATAAAAATCAGATACAGAGCAACACAAACATAAACCAAATATGGCGACAGGCGACACAGCAAATGTCAGATGTCAGCGAATATACGATCACGATACAAGAAATGCACGGAATGAGAATGGCCAGAACACTCAATGGAATTGCAGCGCTGCTGTCGCCACCTGCGTACACCTTGCTTTTAAACAAAGACATATTTATGCAGTTTCAATGTATCAGACAAAGAATTCTTCTCATGTTCTCACCGAACTAATTTCCCTATGCTGAAGTTAGTCACAACACGTCAAAATTAAAATTTACGCTGTTGCCATGTATATTTTTCTGCTAACATAATATTAACTAGTAGCTACTGAAGTAAGACTATGAATATGACACATTCAGAAACATGTTAGTGGCTACTTATTAGTAGAGTATTTAATAGCTACTAACGCTGTTACTATGCATAAGGCTGCATACATTTTACTTAACCAAAAATTTATTTTACTATCTCTAAGCTTAATTTCATTTCTATCGAAACAAATATCTAAGCTAATTTAAATAATGTGGAACACGAAGGAAAAAAAACAGATTTTTATCTATCCGAACGACAGCTATCGACATCAACAAAAGAAAAGAGAACATCACACACATACACACACACACACTCTTTAACCGTACACATATTTATCGAAATCCGATAACATTCAAGGGGAATTATCTCTATGGCAAAACTGCTGTAGGTAGGTCGTTACTTGTTCTCTATTTACAGTGGTGTACATTACATTTTTTTATTTTATGTTGCTTTATGATAGAGTGTTCTTTTTTGTATTATGTTCGCATACATCCCCTTCCATATCAGCTTTTGTGTACCTAATTTCAACGATTTCAGTATCTGAAAAAGTCCTTGAAGTATTGAAAATACAAATTTTTAAAGTACTTAAGCAAGAATGAAAAACATTTTTGGAAGTATTGATTGAACTTGAAGACTATTTTTATACATAATAAATAGTTCGTTTGCTGGGTTTAAATCTAGTGGTTTCTTACAGGACCTTATTTTGTAAAAAAAACAAAGAACAACCTTGGATCAGCCCTCCTATAATCAAAAAACTTCTGAACTGTGCTTCAAATCAGTTTTTCTGCAATAAAGCCATGAGGTGTGGAAATCATTTAAAGGTCCTTTGTTGGAAAGGTATTCGCTTTATCGTTTTGAGAAAAAAAAGGAGAACCCAGCCCTGATTCGGCTTTACTGGGCTTGAGAATCTACTGAGGGGTCTGAACTGTCCTTCAAATCGGACTCAATTTGCTTTTTCTTCATCTTTAATGAAGCTGTGAGCTGTGGAAGGAATTTAAAGGCCATGTTTGGGGGAGGCTATAGCTTCATTATGAGGCTGTTATGGATACAGGACCTTATCTTGTGGAATCTACTTAGAGATCTGGAGTGTCCTTCAAATAGTACTGAATTCACTTTTTGTTGATCTACAAAAAGCTATGAGCTGTGGAAAGGATTTAAAGCCTATTTTGTGGGGTGTCTATAGCTTCATTGTGAGGCTGTTATGGATACTGGACCTTATATTGTGGAAAAAAATTGGGAAGCTTTGAATCGACCCCACTGGGCTCAAGAATCTACTTAGAGATCTGGAGCGTTCTTCAAATAGGACTGCATTCAGTTTTTGTTGATCTACAAATAAGCTATGAGCTTTGGAAAGGATTTAAAGCCCATTTTTTGGGGAGGCTATAGCTTCATTGTGAGGCTGTTATGGATACTGGACCTTATCTTGTGGAAAAAAATTGGGAAGCTTTGAATCGACCCCACTGGGCTCGAGAATCTACTTAGAGATCTGGAGCGTTCTTCAAATAGGACTGTATTCACTTTTTGTTGATCTACAAAAAAGCTGTGAGCTGTGGAAAGGATTTAAAGCCCATTTTTTGGAGAGGCTATAGCTTCATTGTGAGGCTGTTATGGATACAGGACCTTATCTTGTGGAAAAAATTGGGAAGCCTTGAATCGACACCACTAGGCTCGAGAATTTACTTAGAGATATGGAGTGTTCTTCAAATAGGACTGTATTCACTTTTTGTTGATCTACAAACAAGCTGTGAGCTGTGGAAATGATTTGAAGCCCATTTTTCGGGGAGGCTATAGCTTCATTGTGAGGCTGTTATGGTTACTGGACCTTATCTTGTGGAAAAAAAGGGAAGCCTTGAATCGACACCACTGGGCTCGAGAATCTACTTAGAGATCTGGAGCGTTCTTCAAATAGGACTGCATTCAGTTTTTGTTGATCTACAAATAAGCTATGAGCTTTGGAAAGGATTTAAAGCCCATTTTTTGGGGAGGCTATAGCTTCATTGTGAGGCTGTTATGGATACTGGACCTTATCTTGTGGAAAAAAATTGGGAAGCTTTGAATCGACCCCACTGGGCTCGAGAATCTACTTAGAGATCTGGAGCGTTCTTCAAATAGGACTGTATTCACTTTTTGTTGATCTACAAAAAAGCTGTGAGCTGTGGAAAGGATTTAAAGCCCATTTTTTGGAGAGGCTATAGCTTCATTGTGAGGCTGTTATGGATACAGGACCTTATCTTGTGGAAAAAATTGGGAAGCCTTGAATCGACACCACTAGGCTCGAGAATTTACTTAGAGATATGGAGTGTTCTTCAAATAGGACTGTATTCACTTTTTGTTGATCTACAAACAAGCTGTGAGCTGTGGAAATGATTTGAAGCCCATTTTTCGGGGAGGCTATAGCTTCATTGTGAGGCTGTTATGGTTACTGGACCTTATCTTGTGGAAAAAAAGGGAAGCCTTGAATCGACACCACTGGGCTCGAGAATCTACTTAGAGATCTGGAGTGTTCTTAAAATAGGACTGAATTCACTTTTTGTTGATCTACAAAAAAGCTATGAGCTGTGGAAATGATTTAAAGCCCATTTTTCGGGGAGGCTATAGCTTCATCGTGAGGCTGTTATGGATACATGACCTTATCTTGTGGAAAAAAGAGGGAAGCCTTGAATCGACACCACTGGGCTCGAGAATCTACTTAGAGATTTGGAGTGTTCTTCAAATAGGACTGTATTCACTTTTTGTTGATCTACAAAAAAGCTATGAGCTTTGGAAAGGATTTAAAGCTCATTTTTTTGGGGAGGCTATAGCTTCATTGTGAGGCTGTTATGGATACAGGACCTTATCTTGTGGAAAAAAGAGGGAAGCCTTGAATCGACACCACTGGGCTCTAGAATCTACTTAGAGATATGGAGTGTTCTTCAAATAGGACTGTATTCACTTTTTGTTGATCTACAAAAAAGCTGTGAGCTGTGGAAATGATTTAAAGCCCATTTCTCGGGGAGGCTATAGCTTCATTGTGAGGCTATTATGGATACTGGACCTTATCTTGTGGAAAAAAGAGGGAAGCCTTGAATCGACACCACTGGGCTCGAGAATCTACTTAGAGATATGGAGTGTTCTTCAAATAGGACTGTATTCACTTTTTGTTGATCTACCAAAAAGCTATGAGCTGTGGAAAGGATTTAAAGCCCATTTTTTGGGGAGGCTATAGCTTCATTGTGAGGCTGTTATGGATACTGGACCTTATCTTGTGGAAAAAAAGGGGAAGCCTTGAATCGGCACCACTGGGCTCGAGAATCCACTAAGAGGTCTGGAAGGTCCTTCCAATTGGAACAATTCCTTTTTTGTTGATCTACATGAAAGCTATATGAGCTGTGGCACACTTTTTGGAGAGACTGTAGGCTTATCTTCTTCTTTCTGTTTTTACCAGATTTTTTAGTGTTTGTTCACAGTTTCAAGCTAGTGCTTGTTTTGCGCAGAAATAAAGTGAGGCTGTTATGAATGCAGGACCTCATTTTGTGAAAAAAATTGAGAAACTCTGAGTCAGCTTTTCTGGGCTCGAGGGGTCTAAACTGTTCGCTGGTGCCATGTTTAACCAGGTTATTATTGCCAATATACGTCTCGACGAATTGATTTTAAGATACACTCAAAATATTAATGCAACAAAAATTGCCTTTGAATAAACATTATTTAATTTTACGACAAAATTCAAATCGTTAACAAAGAGAATAAAGCAGATTTCAGGTGTCCCTATCTGGCGCGACTCCACTGTCTAAAAAACTGGGAGCCGAACGGCATCGGATCGGGGAAAAATAAATCTCGGTATGCCATGGCAGACAGTTTGGTGCTCATTCTAACGCATCGTTATTTCCGTTTCGTTTTTCCGATTTCGATGCCCCAAAAGACTCAATCTGTTGACTTTAATCTTCCATTCGCTGTCTCATCGATTCAAGGGGGGTGATATGAGGTACTATAGGGAGGAGGATGGCGAAAAGGAGGGAGGTTATACATCAGGTAAGCACGTGATCGTGTTTGCAGTTTACGTGAGAGGCAATTGGGAAAAGTGGGATCAAAGTGAGCTGTGGAAACGTAATACGATAATTCTTTATATATTTTTTTAGTTTTTCTGTTTTTTGTAAAAGATAAATAAAATCAATTGGGTCTAACAGTTTTTCAGCTGAATATGCAATTGAATTCTTTCTGCTTCGAACTTTTATGATCGGGTAAATTATTGTTTATACCACCACTGGAATGAGAAAAGCTGGACGCCACCAAGTTTGCATGATATTAAAAGATGAGCAGAGCTTGAACGAAAATGTAACAAAGGAATTAGATAAAAAGGAGAGTAAACCTGAGGGCGATACGATGATTGTGTTTCAACTGATGATGTACCACATCAGTCGACAATTTCTCGTTGGTATGGAGAATTTAAACGTGGACGGATTAATCTTGGCGACCAACAACGGCAGAAGTAATTGCTGAATTTCGGAAAACCAACCCCCAACGACGAATTATCCTCCACCAGGACAAAGCAAGTTCCCACACAAGAAAACATCGAATCGCTGGACCATTCTCCATACAGTCCCGACCTTAGTCCTTACGACTTTTTTAATTTTCTAAAAATTAAAAATGAACTGCGTGGTCGAAGGTTCCAGTCCTCAGAAGATGCAGCCAATGCCTTTAAAAACTCTATTTTGAAAGTACCAACAGGCGAGTGGAATAACTGTGAAGGATGCAAAAAGGCATTTCTCTTCGAGGAGAATACTTTGAAAAACAATAGTGTTTAAAAGTTATCTACTGTTTTTAGTAGCTCTATAATATAAAAGACAACCCTCGTAAATATAAAAAAATCCAATTAACCTTGCAGTTGTTCCTTCTACAATTTTACAGACGACACTGCTCAAGTTGAAACGAAATTTTTATTTAAGAAGCTACCTACGCCTTGTCGAAATGACGTTTTATATTTACCCGCTTCTACTTGTTCATCATTTTTATTCGCATTTTTCAGCTTAAGGAACTTTTATCTACAGATAATTAAGACTTCATTTTAAAGCAGTCTTTTAGGGAAAAAACGTCAAAAAGAAACAAAATATTTGGTAGCTCATCCAAAACTGTTTTTCCTGGATTAAACTTTTCCCGAACCGAATACCTGTAACGATTTCTCACAGATTAAAAATTAAACATTTGCTCAATAGCTTCCTCTTGGTTGAGCTGCTTTTTTTGTTTTTCTTTCAAACTTGATTGCAGCAAATGAACGAGTCGAGGTATGCGAGATGAGAATTTTATATATTTTGTTCTAGAGTCTATTTATTTTGTACATAGTTTCACACTTGAGTGTTGTGCAGTTAATTTTTTCCCTACATAAAAACAAGTTTATGGGAAAAAAAAGCATGCAAATGTAAAATTTTCAACAGCAGCAACGACTCTCCGAGTTACCGCTAAAATTTTAATGATAAATTACTCAAATGATTCTCCGTTTAAACACAATTTTTCCGGTGAATTATACCCATTCCAAACTGACCGAATTAAATTTTCAAGAGTGCGGCTGTAGAAGTAATTTGATAATTTCCAGTACATTATTTTTCACTCTCCCACGGTCTTTCCATTCTGAACATGTCATTAATAATTTCGATGCCTAAAACTAGATCTCGCTTCTCCTAATATGGAAAGCGTACGAACTACAAGTCTTTGTGAAAATAAATCTGTTTTATGATAGATGTATGTGGTCTTTATAAAAGAATTCTTTGTCTATTCGAAATTAAATTGTGAAGCACCCACTTACTCATTTTTTTGTTCTAATGAGTCGGTTCACGTGACTTCAAAGTTTAAAAAATCCATATTTGAATTTCTATTCAATTTATGAAAGTCCGTATGTAAATGATAGAGGAAATGTCTTTGACTAACAGCCAGAGCACCCAGCATAAGGAATCAAAAACTGAAAAAAGGGGATTGTAGAACAATTTTTTATCCCGAAGGACCTATTTAGATAGAGGGTTTTTATAAACACGATGCATAACAGCACTTCATGCATTCATTCGTTTGGGTTGTGCTCAACAGCCCAGGTACTTGGACTGAATCTTTGTACCATTTCCCATGTTATCTACTTCCATTCCAGAAGCTCCGTGTATTGTATAAAGGCCACTAGTTTGAATGGAGGGATCTTCAGTAGTTGTAATAGTTGCATTAATTCCTCTCCGAAGTGCTTCACTAGGTTCACTAACTTTACCCATTTTGTGCAGATGTCTTCGAATGTCTCTTACCCAGTTTCAATAGCCTGGTTGAGGGTTCCTTGCCTACCTTGTTTAGTAAGCTCATTGTAAGGAGGTGCTCTTGTGTCAACCTCCATTTGAGTTGGTGTTCCCTTTTGTGTTTCCACAAAACGGTTCCAGACCTATGAAGTCTCCTTTAGAGCCTTCTTTAGCAATCCCCTCATGTGCCGGCACCCATATTAGAGACACGTTGTTGTCTCTTGCCAGCCTGTTAATGGATTAATGGATGCAGTTTTTTACCAGTCTAGAATTTTTTGTCCGGTATATCCTCTTCTGATGTTTTAATCAATACAGGCTATAGCGGCAATCGTATCTGCTTGAAACAAAGTCGTATATCGACCAAGGCTAAATAACATTCTCTTTCTAGGTCCTTTTATACCAGCCCCAGTGCCATGTTTTGTTTTGGAGCCATCGGTGAACCAGATGATTTCTCCAGAATTACCTGGGTGCATCACCTGTTCCCTAGATGGGATGATGATGTTCACTCGCTCAATAGATATATTTTCGATTGTCTTTCTATCAAAACTCATGTGAAATATGGGTTCATCTAGTATTCTCCCAGTTGTATCAGTGTGTCCTTCTCGAACATTGTTCGGGGACCATAAGACTCCCGATTTCAGCCTTAGAATTGCCATCATTGCCTCCGCCTTACAAAAAGTTTTAAAGGAGGAAGACCAATAAGGGCTTCCATTGATGCCGTCTCCGACTTGTTCATTGCCTCGGTAATACCAAGAAGGGCTTGTATTTGGATTGCAGTTAATATATCAACTGCAGAGGACACTTCTGTCCTCCTCCACCAGACTATTGTTGCATAGGTGATTGTTGGCATTATCACAGTTGTGTAAAGCCAGTGAACCACCTCAGGTCGTATTCCGCTGGTTTTGTCCATAACTCTTTTGCATTGCCAGAAAAGACTAGTCGCCCTGGTAGTAATTTTTCCAGGTGTACCTTCCAATTCAGTTTGGAATCAAGGGTCACTCCCACATATTTAACTTCTTCGGATATCAGTACTCTACCCTGCGGAAAAACTCTTTCATTCGTAAAAGCAAATAGTTTTTTTTGGATTAACTGAAAGACACCATACCTCCACAATTCGTAGTGCTTCTTGTAGGATATTTATACCACACCATGAACACCATGAACACCAGAACACCATGTTATTTGCCAACTTCAGGATTCATCACCACTGACAATACTGTATATGTTTTTTAAGTTTCCTGCGTTAAACTGGTTTAGAATTTTGCGATACCAATTGACTCTAGTTGCTTTATTTTCTCCCGTCAATAAATGCGAGAAACTAATTTTTTTACAGATAATTTTTCATGTAAATTTTGTTAAATTGTGCTTTTTGAAATGCCCAATGATACTCCAATTTCACGATATGTGACATGTCGATCTTCTTGGACCAGCTTGCGAAGAGCATCGACGTTTTCCTGGGTGACTGCCGTTGTTGGTGGACCTGTTCTTGGATCATCACTAAGAATAATTCGTCCACGATTAAATTCTCCATACCAACGATAAAGTGTGGTGCTTCATTGCCGAAAACCGAAACCAACTCGGCAAAGCATTCTTGTTAAACAACGCACATCACAATGACGAAGAAAAGACTTCGGAATTGTCTCCAATTTAATGCCCATGCTAAACTTTTTTTCTAAATTTGTGGAAAATATGGGGTTTCGGCTGGCCACCACTAGCATATTATATCCCTTCATTCTATTTGTTTTAATAACTTTTTTGTTCAATTCATTTCGAAGGAAATATTTGCTTCACATGTCCTATTACCTAATCCTCCTGTATTGTTTCTTTTCAAATATCAGTATTTGATGTAAGTCATCATGCAAATCACTTTCGGATATCAATGGAAGTTTACCTTCTTTGTTATTCCAAAGAGCCAATTATCAAATCAATAAATTAAAAACATTTTGACTAGGCAAAAAGTAAGTTTCGCAATACTCTCGAAACTGGCCCATTCCCAGTAAGCACGTGGTGGGAGGCGCGCGCTATCCTATTCCAAACTCCAGAACTCCAAAATCTCTTTTCTTTGCGTCTGCCCCCCAACAAAATCGGCGTGCAGTCACTTCATCAGTACGATTCGGGAAGCGGCGACGAACGCTCGCTACTGAGGCGGCATTTTATTAGATCGGAGGCGGTATTTTCGAGTGCTGATGATAAGAGTTTATTTAATTTTAAATAAAAATGTTGTTATTCTCGGTGGTGAAAGTGATAATGAAAAAAATGCAGATGATATTGTTTTTGACAATATTACTGGTTAATTTGGTTATTGCTAGGGGTTACCACCATAACGACGGTGAGTTTTTTTCTTTTTTTGAATTGTCTGGTGAAATAAAAAAAAATTCATATGTAACAAACAATTTGATCCTATACCACTACCGCTATTAATATTAATTCACTGTTTTAAATAAAGAGACAAAATTTTATTCCAAAGTTTTTTTTGTAAATTAAGACAGTATTCTATGGATATTACAGCCAGCAAAATATCCTGTTAATTTTTTTTCTTCGTCGAAAAAATCTCAGAGATCAGTATATTCTTGTAATAGTTTAGTGGTATTTCAAACGGGAATATTTATTTTCCTGATGATTAAAAGTCCTTTCTACATTGACTGGGTCTCATTTCAATTGGAAAAACTTCAAAAATGAACTGAAGTAACATATATTCAGCATATAAAAATATCCAAAAAATTGGTACTGATTTAGACTGATATGTTCAATATCCGAAATTATTATCCACTGATTTCTCTTGAATAGCCCAGGTTTGTAAATAAGATACCCATACTTGTGTATATTCATAGGAAATTTAAAAACGTTTTGAAAGGCTTGAGGGTCACTAGATACTTCTTAGAAGGTATCCTCAGAAAATACTCTTAAATTTGAAAACCTTTATTGAATTAAAAAAATGAACATGCCTCTTCATTAGTTCAATCAAATTGACCATCATCATCAGCGTCTGTTTCCCCATCCTCTCTAGGAACCTCTAAGTCAGAACTTTATTCCAAATGTCTCATCCAGATAATGAGAAAGACTTTCCTACCTTTTTGCAGTATACTATTTTTAAGTCGACCTGTTTCAACTCCACAATATATTCTCGCTCTTTCCCCTTTTTAATGAAGCTTAGCTAACATCGCTTCTTTCGTTTTGAGTTCTGTAAAATTCATGTGGAGTAACTCTCACTGCCGACTTTCTGGATCTGAATTCTTTTAGTACCTGCGCTACAATTCAATGGTTTCAACTGGTTAGTGAGCGATTCTTAAGAGTTCTGTGTTGGCGTGATTTTAGAGACAAATTTGGTTTTTCTTCTGCGTCCTAAAGTGGTTAGCGACATGGCAGAAAGAGGTAGTCCAAGTAGCAAGTCTGAAGGTCCAGCATCGCAGGAGACTCTGATGGATAAGTATAAGAAGATGATGTTAACTATGGAGCGTAATAGATTACCTTCGGGAGAAAAATAGCTTGAAAGATCTTCTAATGTACATGAAAGTATTCCATATAATTCCAGTCTTTGTCAATGGAGAGAATCTGGGAAAACCTGCAAGAGTTTATCTTGGGAGCAACTAAGATTCATATGGTTTACTGAAAAAGCTTTTAAAAGATCATTGTAAGTTTTGGAATGAAAATGAGAATTGGAACAGAAAGTGTGAGTTCTATTAGGAAAATTCAAAAAAATGTTGAAGAATCTAGACTGATTTGGTATAAATGTGAAAGAAGAGGATATAAATAGAGAAATTGTCCATAAAATACAGATCAATCCTCAACTGGTGCTAACGTTCCACATGAAGAAAGATTTCATAACTTTTTACTATTTAACCTGTTGATCGCGTATATAAAATTTCCGTAAATTTTCGATCACAATAAAGCACATTTCTCTCAATTTCACACAGAAGAACGGGAATTAAGAACGTAACCTCTCGACTACTCCTGGCGACGTGCCGAGACCTTGTAGTCATTCACATTATTTTCCACATTATTTCAAATCCTGGAAAGCTAAGAAACGGAACAAAGAAGCATTCGTCATAAACAACACTTGTCAATGGAGCTTTCAAATACGAGCTTCAAATACAAACACGACTTCGGTAGAAAACAGAGTCCACGGGGATTATATTTTACAATAAAAAAACTAAGTCATAGAAGATGATTATATAGGGGAACAAAAAGAAGGAATGCATGTTAATCTTGTGTAACTATTGTTTTAATTTAATAACCTCTTCCGATACTGAGCTTCGAAGCCAACAGGTTATTACGCTGAAACTATTTGTGGGTTTAATAAGAGCGTTTAAACTTGAGACAATAGATGATATTTAATACTCCAGCATATAATAACTCTAAAATGTTCGGTAAAACTCACGCAGAGGCACGGGATTTGTTAAGAAACTACCACTTACTAATTTTCAATTTGTTAGTTTTCTGGTAAACAATTATAAGAAACTATAAAAGATGTAAAATATATACCTCAATCTGTCAATATTTATCACTTACAGATGGAAATAAACAAAGAATGATAATTATTGTGGCACATGATACTGTTGAAAGTTTAATTTTTCACTGGAAATGAACAAATGTTGCCTGGAAAGGAAGAGATATTGAGAAATCAGGAGAAAAGCTCTACAATCCTACAGTTTTTTAATCATCTTTTTGGAAGGTTTAGTTTCAAAATCTTCTAGCATTCCAATGTTTGAAGATATTTCTTCCACCTGTTATTTCGTTCAGGTGATGATATTACATTAGAACCTCGTGGTTATTTAGACAAGTTCCTAGATCAAATTAAACGGACATTAATTGATATATTGAGTTAAACGTTCGGTCCATTGACACAAATTTACCCGTCTTTCTCCTTTAGGGAATAGAGTAATTGATTTGGAATCTGTAGATAACGCCCCTGCATGTTTCAATTGAGATCACCGGATTAACAGAAAACTTGTTAGCTGATATCTTGGGGTAGAACAAACATTGTGTTTTAATCTAAATTTGCATATACTAAAGTTATTGAGAAATTGTTTATAAACTTTGGGTTTCCCAGTTTTTTGTTTTCCAATTATCCACATGATTACAATTATTCCTATTCTCTTCTTTATTTTTTATTTCATTTATCCTTTTTTTGATTCTCCTCATTTATTTTTTGGTTTTCTTTTCGCTTTCTTCCTCTTTCTTTTCTTTCTGCCTACCCCTCATCTTTTACTATTTCCTCTTTAAGTTTTCCACTTTTCTCTTTTCTTCTTTACTTTTTCTCTGTCTCCTTTTATTTTTACTTTTTTCTCCTTGTTTTTACTTTTCCTTCTTCCTTTCTTTTCTTCTCTCTTTCCTGTTCTGTATTCTCTTTTACCTTATCTTTTTATTTTTTTTTCTCTTCCTCTTTCTTTTCCCTCATTCCTCATTCCCTAGTTCCACTTCTATATTTTCTCCTTTTTACGTTTTTTTCTCTGATTTAACTTTTTCGGCAAAATATAATATAGATATCAGAGTAGTTCAAGATATTAGATGGGAGAAAAATGGAGAAATAACGAAAGGTGAATATACATTTTTCTACAGTGGAGAGAATAAACAAGGACATAACGGAGTGGGGTTTCATGTTAGAAAGATCCTAAGAAGTAATATAACTTCAAACCAGAAAATGGAAGAATCGCAACACTAAGATTAAAAATGAGGAAGAACACCATAAGCATAGTAAATATTTTTATGCACCAACAGAAACTGCAGAACCGCATGCCAAGGACGAATTCTATGACACACTCATTAACGTTTGCGAAGAAATACCAAAGAAAGACGAAATAATAATATTGGGAGACGCAAACGCAAAGCTGGGTAAAGAAACATACTTAAGAAAAATAGGAGGTAACGAAAAAGGAATTATACATGACAAAACTAACGATAACGGTCAAAGACTCTGCCAGTTAGCTGGAATGATGAACTTGTCAATACTATCAACTAAGTTCATATACCCCAAAAAACACAAAATAACCTGGAGGGACCCTCGAGGACCAGTTGAGAACCAGATAGACTATAGATAGATAGATAGATAGATAGATAGATAGATTAGCCCCAGAGGTATCTGCAAAAAAACAATAGACACAAGAACGTACAGAGACGCAAACGCAGACACGGATCGCTATATAGTAATGACAAAAATGAGAGGACTAAAAGATGCAAAGAAATATAACGCATCAATGAACACAAGCACTCTTACCGTGGAGAGTTTAAGAACTGAAAAAATAAGGAAACAATATGAAGATAAAATTACAGAAATTATTGAAAATCAGACACTTATTACATCAGATATCGAAATTAGTTGGGGAAAAATATAAACGTCGTCTTGGAAGCAGCACAGCAAATAATAGGGAAGAAGAGTAAAGAAAATGAGGAAAAAGAATGGTATGACCAACAGTGTAAAGAAATAAGAAAACAAAAAACACGGCAAGTGGATAAATACAAACCAAGGATCAGACGGAAGATCATACAAGATAATCAGAAATAGGGCAAATGCAACATACAAAAATAAAAAAAATGACTGGCTAAATGGAAAAATGAAAGCAATAGAGGAAGATAGGCGTAACAAGAACCTAAAACAATTCTAGAAAAAGATAAAAGCACCAACCAAATATCCCAATAAAACAAGGGGAATGAAAAATGGCGTAACAGTATATGAAAGCACGGAAATGATAAAAATATGGGAAAAGTATTATAGCAGAATGCTTCATGAAGATGATGTCGAGGACCCCAGGGTAGCAGAAGACTTAGTAGCAGATCCAGAAAACGAAATCACGTTAAACTGCCCCTCTGAAAAAGAAATAGTGACTGAAATAAAAAGAACTATCAACGGAAAAGCCACAGGAGGAGACAAAATAGTAGCGGAGATGTTGCAGTATGGCGGGGAACCGCTCCAGAAGACAATATCCAAACTGATACAACAAATTTGGGAGGGAAATATAATGCCAAACGAATGGAACACTGGAATAATTACACCCATTCACAAAAAAGGAGATAAGGAAGTCTGCAAAAATTATAGACCAATAACCCTACTTAATACCACCTACAAAATACTTGCAAACATAATAAATCAAAAACTGAAGGCATACATAGAAAAAATGATAGGAGACTACTACCGGGTTTAGACCAGGAAAATCAACAGTAACGGCAATACACACCATCGAACAAATCCTTGAAAAATCCCTGGAATACAATAATGATCTACACGTCATTTTTATAGACTTCAGGAACACATTTGACACAATCATAAGACACAAGATTATAGAAACACTGAAAATACTAGGAATCCCAAAGAAGCTTAGGGAATTGGTGGAAATTACCCTACAAAACACTAAAGGGAAAGTAAAACTCTAAGGTGAAATTTCAGAAGAATTTAAAATGAATAAAGGTGTAAAAC
Organism: Lochmaea crataegi; assembly: GCA_947563755.1. Classification (NCBI taxonomy): domain Eukaryota; kingdom Metazoa; phylum Arthropoda; class Insecta; order Coleoptera; family Chrysomelidae; genus Lochmaea; species Lochmaea crataegi. Next base: position 128,320,347 of record OX387422.1, read on the forward strand.
AGGGAGACTCAATTTCTCCAACACTGTTTAACCTATTACTTGAATCTATTTTAAGGAATGCAAACTTGAACGAGAAAATATTATAGTGGACGAGACCCAGTTAATTGCTTATGCCGACGACCTCACCATAGTGGCTAGAACTAAGAAAAGTCTAATAAAAGCAGTAGAGAAGCTAGACGCAGAGGCACAAAGATTCGGGCTACGAATAAATGAAGACAAAACAAAATATAGGCGAGAGGGGAAAGAAAAACAGAACAATGATACTCACTTAAGAATCAAAAATTACAAGTTTGGAATTGTATCAAGCTTCAATTATTTAGGAACATCTATAGGACAAACTTGTAAAGACAAGATAAAAGAAAGAATAATGAAAGGAAACCAAATGCTTGGCATAAATAATAAATTATTAAAATCTAAATCGATCAGCATAAAAACAGAAATACAAATCTATAAGACTTTGATCAGACCAGTCATTACTTACGCACTCGAAACAACAACTATAAACAAAAAAGAAGAAGAAGATCTAAAAATAATAAAAAGGAAAATATTGAGAACAATACTTGGACCAGACATAACAAGAGATGGAGAAAGAAGATTGAAAAGAAACATAGAAAAGGAAGCAGGTGGAGAAAATATAGTACGATATATAAAAGCAAGGAGACTGGAATGGATGGGACATATCATGAGAAGAGCACCAACAGAAATATTAAAAAGAATAACAACATGGGTTCCATTGAAGACGAGAACAAGAGGAAGACCAAGAAGCAGATGGCGGGATCAAGTAGAGGAAGATATAAAAGCATTGAAAATCAGAGACTGGAAAACAAAATGCAGAGACAGAAGAAAATTGAGAACTATAACAAATGAGAACAGGACAGATAAAATATTATAGTCGCACAGATATAAGAGGAGTAATCCATCTCGCCAATAGGATTAAACACAGCTCTATTGAGCTGGCCATAAAACCTCGAGATTGAAAAGCCACGATGATGATGATGAACTTTTTCATTATCTTTTTCTTTTCTCGATTTCTTCTTATTTTCGTTTTTATCTTTCTTCCCTTTTCTTTCTCCACTTTCCTTTTCTTTTTCTTTTCTCTATATTCCCTTTCTCTTCTCTCCGTTCTCCTTTCCATTTAATTTTTACCCTTTTCTACTAGGCTTTTCTGGCAATGCAGAAGAGTTATGGGCAAAACCTGGGAAATACGACCTGAGGTGGTTCACTGGCTCTACATAACTGTGAAAAGGCCAACGATCACCCATGGAATAATAGTCTGGTGGAGGAGGACAGAAGTGTCCTCTGCAGTTAATAGAAGACAAGCCCTTCTTGGTATTACCGGGGCAATAAACAGCACGGGGACAGCATCAATGGAAGCCCTTATTGGGAACTTTGGAGCCCTTTGGAACTTTTTAAGGGCGGAGGAATTCACTGAGCAAGTGAACATCATCATCCCATCTAGGGAACAGGTGATGCACCCAGGTAATTCTGGAGAAATCGTCTGGTTCACCGATGGTTCCAAAACAAACCATGGCACTGGGGCTGGTATAAAAGGACCTAGAAAGATAATGTTCTTCAGCCTTGGTCGATATACGACTGTGTTTCAAGCAGATACGATTGCGGCTATAGCATGTACTGATGAAAACATCAGAAGAGGATATACCGGATAAAAAATTGAAATATTCACTGACAGCTAGGCTCTGCTTAAAGCTATCAGTCATCTAACAACTAGGTAAAAAATACCTTAACAACAAAGTGTCTCTAATTTGGGTGCCGGCACATAAGGGGATTGCAGATAATAAAATGGCGGACCAGAAGGCTATGAAGGAGACTTTATAGGTCTGGAACCGTTTTGTGAAATCACAAAAGATTGCATAAGAGGGAAAATCAGGAACTGGATAGATAGGGAACACCAACTTAAATGGAGGTTGACACAAGAGCACCTTCATACAAAGAGCTTACTGAACAAGGTAGACAAGGAACCCTCAACCAGGCTATTGAAACTGGGTAAGAGACATTTGAGGACAGTTACCGACCTGGTGACTGGACACTGCACCCTGAGGAAACATCTGCACAAAATGGGCAAAGTTAGTGAACCCATGTGCAGAAAATGTGAACTTGATGATGAAACATCTACTAACATACTCTGCTTCTGCGAGAACTTACAAATACTTAGACGGGAGCTCTTTGGAGAGGAAATAATGCAACCATTACATCTACTGAAAATCCCTCCAGTCAAACTTGTGGCTTATATAGAAGACACGAAGCTTCTGGAATGGAAGTTGTCTTCTTCACTTCGGATTGCATCGTTTATACGCCAAGGCATGCTTCTAATTAAATTCACAATTTCCCCAAAGGTTTCTAGGTACAGGTATTTGATGTTTAACATTTTTCCTAAGGCTATCCCATATATGCTAGGTCGGATTCAGATTAGGGCTTTTTGGTGACCACTACCAAACTGGTACTTCAGCTCAATTATGAATTGGGAATTGTATTGCATAATCATGAAATTGGGTTCCAAAACGACTGAAAAACTATTACAATATCCTCAAGATAGTAATGAGCATTCAAGGATTTTATACGAACAGGAACTAATTTTGTACGAGCGCCAAAGCATATACCATCCCACAACATAATAGCGCCACCGCCAAAGGGAATCCTTGCAGATATATTGTCAGCAGACTATCTGGATGCTTTACCATGTTTGATGAGTAAGAGCAGAACATAACTTGTTCTCTATAATAAGCAAGGTTGCAGTGACTGGTCTACTAGGTATTTAATCTATCTCCTCTTGACAATTGAAAAAAAATTATATTATTGACAGCTTAGAGTTATCTCTGATTACAGAAGTAGTGAGTCCTTTTTGTTAAAGCGTATTCTCGGTCGTTAATGTTTTCGCTCCTGCCCTGGCCTTCTAGAGTAATTTCCTACCTCATACAAGCGTCTTACCATACGACTTATTGTAGAACGATGTTAGCTTCACAAACTGGCAATTATAACTTTGATTATATCACTGGTCCAATAAAACTGAGGCCCGCACTATCTCTTGTTCAGTTAAATTCCTTGCTTATTTTTCTACAGTCTACCGCAAGAACTTATTACTTCCAAAAAAGGAACCATTTATAAGTACAGAAAGTAAAAAAAAATTTTTGGATAATTTTATACTGTTGCTTTTACTTTATCCAGGGAAAGGGAAAAGACTTCCTATCGAATTTGATTAACTATAAAATGTGTTAATAACCCACAAATATAATATTTTTTTCATTTAAAAGGGTTAATATTGTTTGGAATACAAATTTTGAAGGAAATCATACAATTTCACCTTCTTCGAATAGCTGAAATGGAAAAAAATTAAAACGTATTCTGTATTATCGGAAATCCTTATCGGTCTCTTTCTTTTATTACGCTCCATGGTTTCCGTGTTTACAATTTTTCCAGTTAACGACAAACAAGGAAAATCTGGAATAACAAGAGAAAATTAGAGCTTTATTCTCCATCCGCTCGAAAATGATAAACATCGGTAAATCTTTTTCAACCACAAAGTATATTTTCATTAAAAATAATTCCATTTCAATGCACATGCAGAGAAGACATTTATTATAATTGTTAATATTTCGAATGATATAATGGATATTTATGATATAAGCATCAAAATGATTGTTTAAGATCCGAATTTCATTCAACTTTTATATTTCTTTAAAAATAGATTTCTTGTTGCATTACAGTAAGTAATGTGAACGTAGCTTAATTTCAGTAATGATCGTAGCAACGTAAGGTATATGTGGAAGTGATGGTTTGTATTCTCATGTCATTATTGAAGTAACATTTATTGAAAAATTCATCAAGCATTGTAAAATAAATGATTTATCCCTAGATATTGGAAATTTAGCTAATAGGGTAAGTGTGTATAAGAGTACGGACTTAGTAGAAAATCTAAAATAATTTCTCAATTCAAAAATGAGATATTTATATTTTTTCACAACTTTGCAAAAGCGTGCTCTTATACACGGACGTTTATAAGAGTACGCATTCTGGCGCTTAAAAGTACGCACCCCATCTTGACATAAAAAAGAGTTAGAAGTAAAACCATACTTAGGTGATTGCTAGTAAAATGTGAAATTTCATTTAAGAAAGTTTAATGTTATCAATAAAAACTCAAAACATTAAAAAACCAACTTGCGAAGAATACTAAATATAGTCACTCTGAACAGTTAAAGCAAACAAAGTCTCCTATTATATACGTGGTGCAAGATTCATGCCACCAACTGTTACAGGAAGAACACATAATCCAGTCTTCATCTTCCAAAAATTCTGAGTACAAGTCTCCACATCCTGGACAACGTACATCCTTTTCGTCACATTTCTTTTCCATATTTTGCCACTTCTTTAATTTCTGACGTTTTGAGCAACTGGCAACTAGTTTTTTTTTGCTGCTCCAACTTTTTTCTCTTCTTCACCTTTCTTTATCTCAGCAAGTTCTTCAAGCTCATTCTTGAATGGAGCACTAGACTGTATTTCAGACTTTTGTGATCTGCATTTGCAACGATTTGTTTAAGGTAAAACTTCTGAAGCTGGTACTGAGCCACTTCTTCAACATTTTGCAAATTATTTGATATAAGTATCCCATCTTCACATACTATATCAAGATATTGGCAATATCTAGCGGTGGTGTTGTTGCCTGTAATGGAATACTCTTAGGGGATTCTGGCTCGTCCATTTCTCCCACGGTAGAGGATTCTGACTCTTCCATTTCTCCACCGGTAGAGGATTCGAGCTCTTCTACTTCTCCGGCGATTTCTACATTGGGCTGGACATTCTCTGTATTAATGTCTGTCACGCAGAAAGGCGCAAAGTCATCATCGTTAAACTGATTTGGATTGTAAGGATAGATTCCGGAAGCTCTAAATGAGTTCTCTCATTTTTCAATATTGGAATCGCTGGTGTAAGCATAGTTAAACCGTCCGGTAACTTGCATCTGTGTTATTACTTTTCCCGGGTTATTTACCATCCATTTAACACACTTCCTGCTGTAAGCACACTTTAATGGTTCAAAGAAACCAACATACAGCGGTTGGATTCTGTGGCTTGCATAAAATGCCAAGGAGAGTAAATCTATGTGATTTTTCCTGCAGAACTGTATGGCTTCTAAATCTAAATGAGGAATGGTTGTCAATGATCAAAAGTATTGGATTTTCTGCACTAGGCTTGCTGTAGTTCTTGAAATGCTGCAACCATTGGCAAAATAAATCTTTGTTAATAACGCAGACTCTGATATCATTCTGCATGTACCAGTAGGTGCATTTAAAAAGAGCTCATCCTCCATCCTGGGAAATATCATAGCTGGAGAGATATATGTCCCTGTGGCGCTATACCAACATACAGCTGTCCCCGGTCTGCGCTAGCTACTTCTCCCACCAGTTTTTTTCCCTCTACTAGATAAAACCTTCGGTAGTTTATTAGGCACTATCGATATACCTGTTCCGTCCATATTGTAAATGGAGTTTGGTGTGTATTTTCTTTTTTCATAAAGTCTTGAGATTTTTAAAAAACCGATCTACTTGAACTTTTGTTGCTCCCATTATTCGACCCATTGAACATTTCTCTGGCTGTCGAAGTGTTATTTTGTGTCGTTGACAAAACCCTTTTATCAACTACTCGCCTGCTATTTCTTTGACGTTGTTGAACCTGTGCTGAATTTTGTTTGCTTCAGCAAACTTGTAAGCCGCAATTTTCAGATCTTTCTTAGTTATACCATAAAAACTTAGATCCAGGTCACGTACTTGTTGTGCTGAATCAGCTTCGATATCTGCAGGAAAATCTGTTTTAAATCGTCCTAAAGAGATTGGGACGGTTCCAGTTTTTAACCGTTTGCTTAGTGTTGCTTCATTTATCCCCATTTCTCTAGCTATACTTCTTTTACTAAAACCTTCTGTCTCTAAATTTCCTTCGGTAAACACTATTACAAAAAAAACTTCGATTTCTATACTAAATTCACTACAGCAATCTTTCGCATGAGAGTACGCACTACGAAGTATGAGCGTACTCTTATGCTTTTCCCACTGCGTACTCCTGTGCATATGTGAAATTTTTTAGATTTTAGTTAATATCTTCTCTAATAATATTTCTGTTCAATTTTTACCTATAGGAATAACAACAATATTATAAAAAAGCATACAAGAACGTTCACTACTCTAAAGCACCGGTACTCACCTAGCAAAACACTAAAAACTAAGCACCAGCAACTAGATCGTCAACCCGCGTAAATATTATCGGCCATTGTTATAACAGGTGTGCGATTAATGTAGATTTCTACTTTTGCCTCTATTATCTCATGCTATTTGGAATATAACTGGCTTAGACTATTTAATAGGTGGCGGTATATATTAAAAATAAGCGTGCGTACTCTTATACACCTCTACCCTAATGCAGTTGCTGGATTGATGCCCGAAAAGTCTAAATGTGTTGTCTTTTATATTTTGCATATAGAGCTAGAAAAAAACAGTAGATAACTTTTAATTATACTATAAGTAATGTAAGTAACATTTACTAGACGAGAACGATTTTGCGCCCGAGCGACAGCGAGTATAAACGATAACTGGGGACACGCTGTATACAGGGTGCCAAACGCAAATTAACGTTACTTACCAATCTTACGACAAAGTTTGTTATATGGGCTATTTTAAGAGATATCAAAAAATAGTAGATGTCTTTAAGGTCTATATTTTGAAATTATCTCGATATATTCAGAGTGTTGCATAACTCCGTTACCAACCAAACATATGATTTTTTTAAATGGGAACCCCTGTATATTATACCGAATTCGGATTGCTCACATTTTTTTGAATCTTTTGATATAAGGTGTTGCTACGTTATACAGAGTCCTTTAAAAGGTATGGAGACTTTTTATACGAAAATCGTAGGTAAATTAACGCTCTGTAGCTTACTGTACGTTAATGAAAAAAAAATTTTTTTGCCAAACATAGTTTTGTGATATGATGCAATATCTTTGAATCTGATTAAATTTTAATTATTTTTTCTTTTTTATACAGGATGGACGGAAACTCGAACCTTCCATTTTCTTTCTTCTTCCAAATGGAACACCCTGTATTTTATAGCATAAATAGAATCTTCTGTTTTGTCTCTTTCATTTTTGTTGAGCATTCCCCATACCCAAAATTCATAAAAAAGAGTTATTTTGTAATATTCATTGTAAACCATTACATTTTCTCAGTAAGCGTTGACAAAATTTAACCTAAACGTTTGTATATTTTATTTCTTAAAAATAGCAGTAATTGTCGCCTGCATCTTATAAGTTTCTCAAATAAAATAACAAGTATTCAAGATGAATAGTGTAAGTTTTAATTTTCTTATTAGAAGAAGTTCCTCTCAATATTCGGTGGTAATTGTGGTATTTGCATTATGTTCATAATACTTCGCCTATACGGGATCATCTCAATACCGAGTTCAAAACCAAATGGATCGAAAGAGGGGGTCTTACGATTGGCCAGCTCCGGCCTCCCTATTTAATAAAATTTTATTTCTTTTATGAGGGTTTTATAAAAAATGAGGTTTATAAAACTCCCCTGACTACTGGAGAGGACATGAAACAGAGAATCAGACCGGCATTTCGATCTATTGATGTTAATATGCTCACAAATGTTAGTCAATCATTTGTACTTAGACTAAGGTTGCACGATACACTTGAAACTATCGATACGGATCTGAAAATAAAGTATCGATACAGTGGAATATCGAATGTTAATGTATCGATACTCAATGTATCGATACTCAATGTATCGATACTCAATGTATTGTTACTCAATGTAACAACAAATGTAACAACAAAACTATTGAAAGATATTTTTAATAACTGAAAATTATAAATAAACAACGAAACATTGCACTTTTGAAGTATCAAAGGTTACGGCGACACGAGACTCCCAAAAAATATTCACGCTTATTGATTATATACCAACACTTGAATCTCAACTCGAAATCTAATCAACTTAATTACCAAGCTCATTAATTTATTTCGTTGGATTAATATTTAATCGTTGGCTATAACATAAGACATTCCAGGGATTCACAAACCCTCAACGGTTTAGCTGAAAGCTGACAATTTCACAGAGTTCCTTAAGAAATAAATATACGATCTCCTAAAGTAACCTAATCGTCATGTATTCATTTTGCAGTGAACTGGTTGCGTGAATATATTTGCTTCCGTTGGTAGATGGTAGATGACGCCACTCGCCACTCGCCACTAAAAATCCCGGATCGCAAAGTATCGATACAGCACAAATGTATAGATACTTGGAATGTATCGAGAAGCAGAGTATCGATACAAAATATCGAGTATCGGGAGTGAAAGTATCGATACACTGGAATATCGGATGGTATCGCGCATCCCTAACTTAGACTGCAGCATTGTAATGATGTTAACGGTGAACACTTTGAACATTTAGCTTAATATTACGGTTGAGAGTATACTTTTGGTGACTTATTTTGTTAAGAATAAATAATTTATTGAGATTTAATATTATTTATGATTTTTTGTTACATTCAACGTTCGCTTCCACACAATAGGTGTATAATTATGGTTCAAAATAAATATTACAAAATAACTGTTTTTTTTTAATTTGGGTATAGGGAGTGCTTAACAAAAATTAAAGTTACGTAACCGAAGATTCCATTTGTGCTATAAAATACAGGGTGTTCCATTTGAAATAATGAAGAAAATGAAAGGTTCGAGTTTCCGTCCGATATTATATAAAAGATTATTTCCTTCCTATTAATTTTGACCAATCGCTATCAAGAATTGGTATGTCAAATATAAATTTTAAGTAGAAAAATTACTTAACAACTGTCAACTTAGCTATCAGCAGTTTTTCCGGAAAAAAAATCGAAAAAATTTCATGCAAGTTTGACAAGTTGACATTGTTTATTTAACTCAGGAAATAATCTTACCAAATATCCCTCGTGCATCTTATTTTTCCTGTGGAAAAATTAGAACACTCGTTTCTAAGTAATCTGTTTTAACAAACTTAACTCGTTTTTCCGAATTTTTCCGGAAAAATGAAATGCACTAGGGATATTAGCCCCGAGGAAATCATTGAAAAGCTTCTAAAAAATGTGAACAATCCGAATTCGGTATAATATACATATATATTATCAATAACCCAAATACCATTTTTCAATGGTAATATTTTTCTTATATTTGGCAATAATGTTATGTGGAAATGTCTTCGTGAACAAACTTTGCCCGTTCCTTCTTATTTCTTGCTAATTTTTGCCTCATTCCATGATTGTCCCTTTTCTTGCAGAATTTTTCTAACGTTGCTGTCCCATGTTTCTCTCGGTCTCCTCGTTTCCTCTTATATTCGCTTTTCTTGCCTCCCATACTTGCCTAACTTGTCTGGAATTTGACATTCTTTGTAGGTGTCCCCACCATCCCAATTGTCTTGTTTGAATATAATCTCCTTTAGGTAACTCTTCTGAGATATTTCATTTCCACTACCTGTACTTTGATCTTCTATCTGCCTGTCAGTGTCCATGATTCACAACCAAACGTCAAAATTAGTCTATATATAGTCTTAAAGACATTAATTTTTATCTTCATTGATATCTCTTTTTTGTTTATAAAAGCCTGGTACATTGCATAGTACAATTCTAGTGTTTTTTGCACTCTATCGTTTATTTCTTTTTCACGTCTCCCGTTCTCTTGTAGCTCTCCAGCTAGATATTTGAAGCTTGTTACTTGTTCAATTATAACATTGTCTATTTTTATATGCATGCTTTTGTGTTCGCTTCCTACTACCATAACTTTCGTTTTGTTTTTATTTAATTCCATCCCATATTGTTTCATAGCATCATTCCAAATCTCCATGTTCTTTTGTAAGTCTACCGCTTTTTCGTCCACAATGATATATCATCTACAAATTCTCCTTCTGACACTTGTACCATTTCCATATAGCTGTGTCCTAATGTCCTTAAATTTTTTAACTTTCACTTTACATTTCTTTATTACCTCATCAGTGAACAGAGTGTAGGGTGTAGGAGTGCAGGACCTAGATCTCCTCCTTGCCTCAATCCTTCTTCTGTTGTGAAAGCTTTTAAGATGCTATTTTGGTGGATAATAAATTTGGTGTTTTCACTGTATATTTTTTTTAATACTCTGATCATTTCATTTCCTATTCCTTTTTCTGATTATATTTTCCATAGTTTGTTTGGTACTCTATGTCAATAAAACCTAAATACACTTCTTTGTCTTGCTCTATTGTTTTTTCCATGATCTGCTTTAATGTAAATATGTGGTCCTGTATACTCCTTCCCTTTCTAAATCCGCTCTGGCATTCTTCTAGAGTATTTTCTGTTACTGATTTAATTTTTGTAAATTTTCATAACAACATTCAGTAAATTGATTCCTCTATAGTTATTACAATCATATTTATAGCCTTTCTTATATATTGGTGTTTTTAGAGATGTATTCCATTCTTGCGGTACTCGTTCTTCATACCAAACTTTATTGTATATTTTAACAAGTATTTCTGTACCTTTTTCTCCCATAATATATCTAATCATCCCATTTGTTAATTTGTCACTTTCCCCTTCTTAAGCCGTTTTATAACTTTTTTTGTGTCTGGGCTGTTGAGCACAACCCAAACGAATGAATATATCACAGGGGCTCTTATTTAAAGAATCATATGTTTGGATTGTAACGGAGTCATGCAATACTCTGTATAGTTCGAGATAATTTCAAAATATGGACCCTTAAGAATATTTCTCCTAATAACGTTTTTTTGACATCTCTTAAAATAACCCATATACCGAAGTTTGTCGTAAGATTGGTACATCCTGTATATTTAACGAGCTTGGGCGTGTGTGTATATAATGTGATTGATTCAAAATAAAATATTCCTTTGAATATTATAGATAATAAGATATCCTTATAAATTAAATTCGACCCAGTAAGCCGCCGACTTACGCTCGCCTAGGGCACTAAGTTTTTTCTTGTTGCCGGTTGGGTATTGATATTTCCGGCATTTTTGCTTGGCGCAAAATAAGCCGGAAGGTCCCATTTCATGTATTTTACAGTAGCGGAAGTCGTCGTAGTCGAACGGAGATTTTTTCGCATATCGTTGACTGTTGATAAGATTTTCCGAACGAACGGCAAAATATATATGAATAATTGAAAGTTTTTCGGAATTTTAGTTGGATTAGGGAGTTCATTTGTACCAATATCCACTATATTTTCAAATCTTCATGTTATACATACATATTTAGCGAATGGATATCAGATTGGTTCTAACAGAAAAAAGTTTGATATCGTAAATCTTTTAATCATATAATTATTCACCTTGACATGAACTTACAGATCTTGGATATTTTGTAGGGTACTTTCATGACAAAATTTTGTTGGTAGTTCGTGAAAGGTGAGAATACGCCCGCAACTACTTCTATTTTGTGATAATTGCTAACGAAAATTCTATTTTTGCGTTCCCATAAAATCCCAATCCAATTCTTCGCCCTAAAAAATAAATAGAACCTTTCTATAATGGTATAAAAATCACTCATAAGTTCCTCTGTTCACATTAATTTTTATTTCATTCGTCTTTGCTCAAAACCAAATTAATACTTGTTCCAACTGTCTCCCAATTATCAAGCGATGACTATACAGAGTGTCCCAAGTTATCGCTTACAGGCAATATCTCGCTTAATTTAAAAGATAATGCAATACTGTTAAAACTATTGTAATTGGCATCAAAATTCCTTCCTAATGACGTATTAGAAACTTTATTTCACTTAACATTCCTTTGGCAGGCACCCCTCACTTTCTATTTTCAAATGGGACCCCCTATATATTTTCGTTGAAAATTGATTTTTGGAATACTTGTTGGTTTTTTATTATTAGCACCAAAAAATTAACATTTTATGATCTGGAAACAAGTCGGTACTCCACCTCATAATGCAGGCATTGTTGCGGAGTATCCCAATCAGTCTTTTCACAACTGATAGATAGGTCCTATAGCTTGGCCTCCCCGCTCGCCCGATCTAACGCCACTGGATTTTTTTTGTGGGGTTATCTTAAAGAATTAGTATATCAAACACAGCCTGTAGATTTAGATGATCTTGAAGAATGCATTCGTGAGACATGTTGCGTGCACAAGAGCGCTTTTAAGACGTTTAGAAGCTTGTATGGAATCTGCGAAAAATAATTTTCGTGATTTTTCTTGATTATTTGTATTTTATTTTAATAAGGAAATTTAGAAATTACAAAAGGTTAATTTTTTTGGTGCTAATAATAAAAAACCAACAAGTATGTTAGATTGTTGTATTCCAAATAGAGTGACAAGCAATTTTCAAATAAAATATACAGGGAGTGCCATTTGAAAATAGAAAGTGAGGTTTGCCTGCCAAAGGACTGTTAAGTGAAATAAAGTTTCTGATACGTCATTAAAAAGAAATTTTGATGCCATTCACAACAGTTTCTACAGTATTGGATTATCTTTTAAATTAAGCGAGATATTGCCTGTAAACGATAACTTGGGACACGGTGTTACAAAATTTACATTAAATCGTCTACATTTCGGTGTATTAGTCAATACCAGTTTGTGATGAACAACTGCCGCTATCAATTTATATCTGGTTTGCCGTAATCGTTGATGATTTTCCGAAAATAATTGGAAGAATTAAACTCGTAACAAGTCCACTATGCATGTATCGGCATTTCGCCGTATTTGTGGGTGTATGTTTTCCACGACATACAATAAAAATACAAAACTACTAGGACGAGTTGTAGGTATTTCGTTGTTGCTACTGTCAAATTGAATTGCGTTCATTATTGGTGAATTTAATTATTATTTATAGCTTTTAAAATGGTAATGAACATCAGAGCTTATTTAATACTTTTACGAGATGAAATTCAATGCTCTGAAATGTGTTAAGCATATCTATATATCTGTAGAGTGGGGAGGGTGAGTTTAGTCCCACAGCACTTAGACCCATTGTACATCCTCCCGAGGAGTTGTCCTCCTAGGTCATCGTCCATCCTGTCCTTTTCAGGAAGGTGGACAGGTCACTAGAAGACATCTCCTTTATATCGGCAGGTGTAGGCCAAGACTCACCGAACACACATTCTCTTATTGACGATAACTCCGGGCACTCACATAAGACATGCCTGACAGTTTCATCTTCTTGTTCACACATTCTGCATAGAGGTGTGTCCACTAGCCCCATAGTGTGGAGGTGTTTACTTAGTTGACAGTTGCCAGTCAAAAATCCTACTGTTAAGCATAAGTTTTTCCTGGTCATCGCCAAATATTTCTTCGGCGCCAGCTTCCCAGAGTCGCCTAAGGTGATCCTGGCAAGACTGCATCCTTTGATTCCATCCCATCTCTTAAGGGATTGAGCACGGGTGTAACGCTTGGCTAGTTCCGCAATAGGGTGTTCAACTTCAAATTTTGACCACATGTTTTATTAGGTAATATTAATAAGTGGCAAATGGGAGATTCAAAAATATAATTATTTTAAATTTAGTCTTTAGATTAAAAGAAAAAAATGAAAACAAAAATTCACTGAAATTATGCAACTTATAATGCAGATATGTCACTAGTTTAAATGTGAAGTTGTCTATAGTCTTCCTTTGCTGTTCCATATTTCATCTTCTTCTTTCTCATTCATTTGGGATGTTTGAGTGTGACAGGACAAAAATGTTGACATCTGACCTGACATCTATCACTCTGTTTACCTTGTTCAATTTTAATATGAAGCATTATTTACAAATTCATTACTGTACCGAAAACAGATGAGAGAAGAAAGAGTTGGTTTGCAGCTACTAGAAGGTCTTTTGTGTACAAACTTCAACAAATTATTTTTGTTGTGAAAACCATTTTAATGTAGGTGAAATACGTAATTACAGAAAATAATTAATAAATCTATTTATAGTCATTTCAAATATTTATCAATTTATATATCTTTTTTAGTTATGAGTTCAAAGATGACTTCGAATTTGCTTTAATGTACTATGTAATTTTATTAATAAAAGGAAGCCTAAGCAGGAACTAATCAAAAATTTGAAACAAAATGAAACCACATGCGAATGCAAACAACAAAACAACTCACTGTCACTCGAACCTATACTTCTTCTTTTCTTCTTTTGGGTGACTACACTCTCTTCTGATTATTTTGTTCCATGTCAAAATATGTGACTATCTTCAATTTAAACTAGTGACGTCAAAATCTAAAAGGCGGGTTTTAAGAAATTTTCAAAATATAATTTTTTAAATGGGGATAAAAACAAAACAGCACCATTAAATTTGATAAAATACAGTGCGACGTAAGTTGTTCCCTTAAAATTAACAATCTGCTAATCATTAACAAGAATCTATTTTTGGTTGAACACCCTATTGTCGAAGTCGTCAGGCTGTAGGTGTCACTGGGTCCAAAAATTTTTAGTCCAGCCTCTTCCCTGGCTAAAGAATCGGCAATGGGATTACCTTTACTCCTGTCGTGCCCTTTAACCAAACTCAGGATAATATTGTTATCTACCGAGGCGTTAGCTGAATCTTGGTAGCACTCTAATGTAACACGTTGTCTGTTCAAGGCTAATAGGGCTTGTCTGCTGTCAGTGCACATTGTTATGTTTTTGCCAGAAATTCCTTTTTTGGTTAGTTCTTTTGTGGAAATTGAGATACCAGCCAGTTCTGTATGAACCACGCTGGTATTTTTCCCATTCCCCACTTAATTCTTAGGCTAAGTGATCTGGAGTAAACTCCACATCCTGAGCCTTCTTTGGTTTGAGCCGTCTGTATATATGCGTATTGCATTTGCAGCATCTGGCTCTGTGTTCTGTTTTATTTGTATTTTGTAGGTTTTATTGAACACAAACTTAGGCTCAATTGCATCATTGGCCTCCCGCAGCAGAAGTAGCGCAGTAAGCGCTCCTCGTCATAGGCTTAGCCTCAATTGACCCACTTCTACTTCGAGGTTTACACCAGCCGTACCATCTCAGTCTTTTTGGGATTGATCGACAGTGAGTGTTCCTTACACCATGTTTCTATTAATTTGAACCGAGCCTGTGCTCTATCGCACAGTGTGTTCACAAATTTTCCGGTCTGCAAAATAACTATGTCATCTGCGTATGCGATTGTGTAGAATCCATCATTGCGGACATCCCCTCATGACCAGTCCTGTCACTATGATGTCTTCTACATTGATACTTATTGCTATACTAGAGAGCATTTTGAGTATCCATTCTCCCACTATCAGGGGTACATTTCTGGAGTTAAGTTGCTGGGTAATTGTTGGGAAGGTTGTTTTATCTAACGCTCCTTCAATATCTATGAATAAACCCAGGGTAGATTCTTTATTGTCCAATGAGCTTCCGATTTTGCCAACCTCTTGGTGAAAGGCCGAATCAGTGAACCTTCCCGGAGTATAAGCATGCTGATTTGGATGAAGTGGGTTGTGAACTAGCACTTCATCTCTTATATACCTCTTACATGGCCTCTCCATTGTTTTCAAAAAGAACGATGTGAGGCTAATGGGGCGAAATGCTCTTGGTAAGGTGTAGTCCATCCTTCCTGGTTTGGGTATAAATACCGCTCGTACTACTCTCCACTTTCTGGGAATATACCCCAGAGCTAAAGAGGCTCTGAATATTCCAACCAGGTGCGGCATAAGGATATCCATTCTTCACTGAAGTAGGGCTGGTCTTATACCGTCAGGTCCTGGTGACTTGAAAGGGGAGAAGCCCGAAATGGCTCACCTTATCTTGTCCTCATCTTTTACTGCACTGGCAAACTGCCAGTCGTATTGTGAGGGTGTTGTTGGTACTTTCGCCCAGTTCGTCGTTCCAGGAAAGTGAGTTTCCATAAGAATCTCAGCGCTCTCTTGGGGGTTGGTGGCTTTGGCGCCATTTTCCCTCGTCAGGATACCGATACTATTATAGTGGTCGTTTGAGAGTGCCTTCTGTAGCCTTGAAACTTGTGGTCTTCGACTGCCTCACAGAGGGCTCTCCAGGCTGCTCTTTGTTTTTGTCTGCAGATTTTTCTGAACTATTTGAGGTTGGTTTGGTATACTCCACAGTCCTCTTTGAGTTTTGTTCGTTTTGCCTTGTTAAAGGTGGTTTTCGCTGTCTTTCTAAGGTGTTCCAGTTCAAGGCACCACCAAGTATTGGTTTTGCCATCTGTCTGGACCATTCTCATCACAGGATTCCTTATAGGCAATGTCTATTTTGTTTTGGGTAGATACCGTGTACCGTTCCAGTTCCTCATTATTGCCAGGAGTCAGGACCTCTGTTTCCCGCAGAGCACATTTTAAGAGGCGATTGTAGAGAGCTAAATCCGTCCTCTTCGGGTCACGAGATTTTACAGTGATCCTGAGATCTTGGTTTACCGTATAGGACAGTCAGCGGTGGTCTGACATAGAATTGTGATCTGACACTTGCCAGTCCTGAATTTTGTTTGATATTTTAGCTGTCGCCAGCGTAATATCTATTAATATTTGGCTACGGGCGTTAATAAATGCCGGCTCCGTGTCTTTGTTTAAGACTGTTAGATCTTTATTAATCATATATTCATATAGAGACTTACCTAGGGCGCTGATATCCATGCTGGCCCAGCTCAAGTGGTGAGAGTTTGCAACGCAACCCAAAATGAGCTCCACTCTCTGTTAAGCATATTATTTCTTCGGACCTGTACTGGCGAATATGTAAAGGTCCATAAAGAAAAAGAAGAAGAAAAACATCTGGAATCATATAGAACTGACATATTGAGGAACCACAACAAAATTCCAGTCATTGGATTATTATTAGATTTAAAGAATACGACATGTATCTGTGGAATCCAGATATTGTTTATGTTGGCATAGGATATATTATGTTCATTGTTCGGAGGTCAGGATATATTTACAAGTTGAACAGTGATTTTGATAACGAATGTCATGTCAAAGGTTAGCTATAAATAAACTAAAGTGAAAACAGCATTAATAACATTGGTTTGCAGAGGGAAAGAGAGTGAGGTGTACTAATAATACCAAATAATACATCAACCACACGTACGCGTTTTCCCGTAATTTTTGTTTCCATTTCATTTGATGGCTTTGCAGTTATATTTATCGCCTAAATATGAGGTACAAACAGTTTAATATGAATATTTCTCACCTGGATATATTTTATCCTGACAAGAAACCAAAAACTTTAGCCTAAAAAGAAACGTGCCCTAGATTTCTTGGAAAAGTTACAACTTTCCAGAAAGCAATATATTTTTCTCGCAACAAGCAGTTGTTTCGTGTGCCAGCATTCACCACCTAAACTCCCCTGTTATATTCAGAATGGAAGGCAAGCGATTGTTTTTAACATCTGCTACGAACTGACATTCATTTTATCAGAGTTGTTACTTTTTTGCGTTGTTTATTTTCGTTTTATTATGATTTTGTGTATTTAAAACTTTCCACCGTTCGCTACCACTTCAAATTTCACTTCTAGCTGGTTCTAGCACTTCAAAGTAATAGATTCGTTCCAACTGGCGATAGGTTTTAGGTATCGTTCGTGCAAGTGTTGTATTTCTATCGGGTTCCAACTGATTATAGTATCGTTCTTAAGACGGTACAAAAACTACCATCTGGAAGGGGTGATAAAGTTGATGTGTCCATCCCTAATTCAATACTCGATACGATTCAAGAAAAGTTCCTGAATGCCAGTTGGAACAAACCTTATATAAACTGTTAATAGTACGCTCCTAACTGAAAAATTAAGTTTATCTATAAATCCACCATTATTTCATGGTACTAATTCATTTTTACAGCACCCTGATAGGGTAATGTAAAAATGGAATTTTTTCAATGCACCAGCTCCCAAACCCCTTAATAATCTTCAAAAACGATTTTCTCTTTCCGAGGTAAAATTCCAGTGTAGAATTAAATCATGAAAAAATAAAAGCATTTGAAACTGAAATAATATTCCTAAAACACACTTTTCAAGTGCATATCTTTAAAAACCACAAATATCACCAGTCTATCGGTTATTTTGGAACTCAAAGCTAATTTACTTATTCTTTTAACAAATTCCACAGTATACTTAACCCCAAGGCCACAGAACTTCGGAACAATCCTGAAAAGTTACTTGGTTACTTTTGCGAACCGCAGAACATATTTTAGGAACAAGGGTGGAGCCACCAGGGTGGAACTAGCACTCTCCTGTCACAATTGTAAGCCGAAAAGTTTTACATTTTCCAAAGAATCATAAAGGAGAGTGAAAGTGATAGATACGCCTCTCGATTGATATTACTTGATTTATATGTTTTTTGCCAAGTTTGAATATTTATTTTACGAACAAATCTTGATGAATGTTATTAACAATCGATATACATTCGAGATTCTTGATTGCCATTTAAACCACCACAACTGTCGACTGTATTTTGAAATAGCATGTTAATTTTGAATTTTATTTTGTGTGTTCGTCTGGTTGTCTACTTTATACCGATTTCACAGTAATGGTCAGACATTGGTACTTAAATATTTGATACTTGTAAATAATGAATTATGTAAATGTTATAAATGAAACTAACTGTTTCTAATTACTTCCACTATTTAATGAAAAAATTATGAAAGGATATTGATAATTATTTCGGTATTGACATATCATCGTCAGAATGACAGAAGTTACATTTTATGTGATACCTACTTGATGTATATTTTGGCTAGACCAAATATATAGTAAGTGACCTATCTTGTGATTGAGTTAATATATATGAAGAGAAAAAAGGAAGAAGATATGATTTTACAAATATTAAAGCTTAGGTATTATTAGCCCTATGGGGATATCCTGGATATCTTTTTCCCATTTAAGATCAGTATAACTGTGCAATGATATAGGAAACCAAGGAAAACTATATTTGCTGATCTTCACAATTGTTACTTAAGAAGACAATTTAATAGTGGAGAGCTCCCTAGATTTATCTGTTCATTGACAACTTCATATTGTGGGTCTCTTAAGTGTCTTCTTATTTCTAGTTCTTCAAGGAAATCTAGTTCTTGTTTCTTATCTCAAATATGCAGTACTTCTAGTTCTGTGTTAGGTGTTAATGAATGTTTTGTGTCAAGTAGATGTTTTGCGTAATGTGATTTATCTGGCTGTTTTAATCTGTATGCTCGTAAGTGTTCATTGTATCTAATTTCAAAATTTCGAATTGTTTGACCAATATAGACATCATTACATTCTTGACATTTAAGTTTATATATTCCAGACTTTTTCAATGGGGGTATTTTTGTTTTTACATTTAACAATTTTTTACTCACATTGTTTTCTGTTTTAAAAGAAATTGCTGTATTTGTTGAACAAGATATTATCTTTGAAATATTATTAGAAATATTACCAGCATATGTGATGGTTTTGTAATTTTGTATTTCCCTAGTTTTTTCAGGAAATATTAATTGTAATGCCGCTTTTTCCTCTTTTTTATTAATTTATTTATTTATTATATGTAATGGATAACCGTTGGATGTGGCTATTTGTTTAATTATATTAAGTTCACTATCAAAATTATATTTGTTCATAGGAACTGAAAATGCTTTATGTATCATTGAGTTATATGCTACTAATTTGAAGAAATTTTAGCTACAGAGTCAGAAATAGCTTTAAAATCTCAGTCAAATAGTTTTCTTTATGAAAAGTTACAAATTGCTAATTTGATTAAAAATATGAAACCCTCAAAGGTTAAACGTCAAACAAAAAATGATATTTCAGCATTACATTCAATTAAACAAAAAGTAGAAGATTATAACCTTACAATAACAAAATCTGACAAAGGAAATGCCACTGTCATTTTAAAATCCGAAGAATATAAATCGAATGTTAATAATTTTATAGAATCTTGTGATGTAAAAATTCTAAGGGCTGACCCAACAAAAAAGTTTTCTAATAATGTTAGGGAGATTGTCAATAGTTCAAATTATGTTTTCAATGATTATGAGAAAAAATACATGATTAATAAAAATTATCAGTCTCCACAATTATATGGAACTTTTAAATTACATAAAGTATCGAAACCAATTAGACCTGTAGTTTTTTACGTTAATACTCCTAATAATAAGTTAGCTAAAAAACTAAACAATATACTTAATAGCTATGGAGGTATATCTAAATACTCAATTGAAAATTCAATAGAACTAATCAAAAAATTGAAAACATACAAATTACTAGATAACTCTTAACTTATTTCATTTGATGTTACCAATATGTTCTCTAAAATTCCTCCAAAAGAGTGCATAATACTTGTTAAAAAATTACTAGAGGATAAAAATATCAATCCAGGAATAATATCAGATATACTTAATTTGTTTGATGTATGTATTAATCAGAATTATTTTACTTTTGATAATAAGGTATATATTCAAAATGAAGGTTTACCAATGGGAAACCCTATATCACCAATTTTAGCAATCATTTCTATGGACAGTTTAGAAAGAAAAATCTTTGAATGTAACATTTCAAAAAATATATTATTTTGGTATAAGTATGTAGATGACATATTAGCTTGTTTTGTAGGTAGTGTACGACAATTAGATATATTGTTCAATCATATTAATAATTTACATCCAAAAATTAAATTTACATTAGAAGTTGAAGAAAATAACTCAATCAATTTTCTTGATATTAAAATTCAAAGAGTCAATAATATACTTGATTTTTCAATTTACAGAATTATACCATACAATTCAATGATACATAGAGCATTTTCAGTTCCTATGAACAAATATAATTTTGATAGAGAAATTAATATAATTAAACAAATAGCCACATCCAACGGTTATCCATTACATATAATAAATAAATTAATTAATAAAAAAGAGAAAAAAGTGGCATTACAATTAATATTTCCAGAAAAAACTGGGGAAATACAAAATTACAAAACCATCACATATGCTGGTAATATTTCTAATAATATTTTAATTTAATAATATTTTAAATATCTTGTTCAACAAATACAGCAATTTCTTTTAAAACAGAAAACAATGTGAGTAAAAAATTGTTAAATGTAAAAACAAAATAACCCCCATTAAAAAAGTCTGGAATATATAAACTTAAATGTCAAGAATGTAATGATGTCTATATTGGTCAAAATGAACACTTACGAGCATACAGATTAAAACAGCCAGATAAATCACAATACGCAAAACTTCTTCTTGACACAAAACATTCATTAACACCTAACACAGAACTAGAAGTACTGCGTATTTGTGATAAGAAACAAGAACTAGATTTCCTTGAAGAACTAGAAATAAGAAGACACTTAAGAGACCCACAATATGAAGTTGTCAATGAACAGATAAATCTAGGGAGCTCTCCACTATTAAATTGTCTTCTTAAGTAACAATTGTAAAGATCAGCAGATATAGTTTTCCTTGGTTTCCTATATCATTGCACAGTTATACTGATCTTAAATGGGAAAAAGATATCCAGGATATCCCCATAGGGCTAATAATACCTAAGCTTTAATATTTGTAAAATCAAATCTTCTTCTTTTTTCTATTCATATATATTAAGCCAATCACAAGATAGATTTGGTCTAGCCAAAATATTAAACATCAAGTAGGTATCACATAAAATGTAACTTCTGTCATTCTGACGATGATATGTCAATACCGAAATAATTATCAATATCCTTTCATAATTTTTTCATTAAATAGTGGAGTTAATTAGAAAGAGTTAGTTTCATTTATAACATTAATATGAGAGATTCCACAAAGTAAGGGTCCAAATAGTAAATTCAATGAATTATGTGTTTCTATACACTTTTATATTATATCAACGAATTATAACAGAGAAATCTCGTGAATTATTCAAATCGTATCAACAAACAAACAAAAAATAAATAACGGGAAATATTTCACAAAGGAGAAAAATTGTTCCTTTTATAGAGGAAAAAAAGAAACCTCTGCTAAGTGTGTTTTTGTCAACCACGCCTTCACTTTATATACGCACAGTAGAATCATATCGGGCGAAATGATCCGATATCCAATATGCCATGAAAGGGCCGGTTGTTTTTATGGTCGAGAATTTCGTTTTTGGACCCTGCTAAGGGCTAAGGCGAAGAGATACAGTGTCGATAAGCAGCTATGTTCTGCGAAAATTCAAAGGCGTAGGTGATCAAAATTTTGAGAGGATATTATTTTTTCTTAATATCATTTTGATCCCGATACAAAATTTTATGAAATTAAAAATGCAACAAAGATAACATTTGGAATTATTCTTATATTTCACCAAACTGAAGCTTTTCAGCCTGTCAATGTGAAAGTCGAATGATTCAACGATATTTTCACTCTTAATAATTGTTTTTACTCCATACGCACGACTTGTTCTCTATTCCTTGAAAATATTTTGTCATATCCCATCTAAAAAAAGAATTTCTACTTCCTTGCTTGAATGTTTCACGAATCTTGAGTGGATAAAGTCAATGAAGCAAAAGAAAGGAATGAGGAGAAGTAGTTTATACTGGGTAGCCGGCGATGGAGTTATCGAAGGCCCCTTTTCTGCCTTTGTAGGATTATTTCAGGATAGTTTGCACCAGAAATAGTTGCTTTATTGATACGAGGTGTTTCCGGAATTGACTTTTCATGGTAATCCAGAGGCATGAACTTCAACAAAAGCACGTAGGTATTGTGTTTTATCACATCAAATTTAATCTTGCAGAAAATGCAAAAAAAAAATACAAAAATATCATGAAGTCTAACGGTTTTGAGGTTTAGTTTTCTTTCCTTAGTGGAGGCTATAAAGATCGTTTTGGTGGGATTGATGTTTAGTACCATGTACAGCGAGTTTTGGCTACCAGCCATGCTGAGAGAAGTTCCTCTTATGGACGTTATCAACTATATTAAAACCATAGGCTGATTGACGTACTGAGAGGAAGTTCCAGCAGCATGAATAAAGGGCCTTATGAGGCCGGGATGGCGGTGCTGAATGATGGACTACTGCCCACCCTCGTGAGGGGTGACGGGGGCTCGTCATTCATTGATATAACAGCATGTGATGAATGGCTGGGGGAAAGAGTGAGTAGTTGGAGCAGGGTGCTGGAGGATGAGGAAAGCTTGAGCTTACATAGGTATGTGGAGTGGAGACGGATATACGGAAAGGGAGAAAGGAATTATCGGGAGAGTGAGGATGGAGGTGGACGAAGGCAGAGAGTATGAGAAATAAAGTAAGACAGGAGATAGAAAGGGTACTTGGACATGTAGATGAATTGTACAATGTGATACAGGGCTGTAAAAGAGAGGGAAAGAGGGGCAATAGGCGAGAGAGAAGAGCTAATTACTGGTGGAATGAGGAAATAGAGGAGCTGTGGAGGGAATGTAAAAAAAGAACGAAGACGGATGCTGAGGGAAAGAGTAAGGATAAAAGGAAAAGGGGGATACAAAGAGAAGAAGAAGGAACTGGAGCGTGGGGTGAAAAGGGAAAAACGAAAGAAGTGGGAAGAGTTACTGGGGAAATTGGAAAACAATCCATGGGGAAAGGCGTATGAGATAGCGGTGAAGAGGATGGGTGGAAATAGGAACGAGGTGCTAGAGGAAGATTGGGAGAAGGAGATTACAGGCAAATTGTTCTCAGGGGGAAGAGGAGGAGTTGGAGGCAGGATTCTAGAAGTCCAGGATACTAGAAGGTAGAGAAAATGAGGGGGATAAGACCGGTAGAGAAGTGGGAAGTAGAGGAGGGAGGAGGAACATTAAACTAAGGAAAGCCCCAGGGATAGATGGCCTGAGGGGTGATATGATTAAGAGGCTGTTGGATGACAATGGGGAGTACTTCCGCGCTATTCAACAGGGTGCTAAGGGAGGAAGAGTTTCTGGAAGGATGGAAGGTGGCCAGGGTGATACTGCTGAACAAGGTTGGTAGAGAGGGAAAGCAGGCGGGGGACTACAGGCCCATCAGTCTGCTGTGTGGTATGGGTAAATTAATGGAGGGGATAGGATTGAGGAGGAAGTTGGTAGGAATGGGGGTTTTAGGGTATGGGAGAGGACGACGGTGTGAGCGGTGAGTGTGCGAGGGACCGCCGCCCGTCTTGAAGTATGCTAGGGTAGTGATTCCGAGGCGGGGGTAGCGGCGAGTTTGAGGTGGGTTTGATTGGTAGGCATCCCCTTCGGGATGAGTCCAACACTGTTTGGGTCCTGGACCCATCCGAACATGAGTTTCCCATCTCGGCCCAAAAAAAAAAAAAGATTTTTTGAAGTCACATGTAAATCTGGAATTCTGGTTGTGCAGATAAAGACGATGTCTTTACTTGTCCTCGTTTCTACTACTCTACTCTGTCTATTGTGATGTTGTACTGATAGAATAGATAAAAAAGCATAGACCTGACAATTAAATAATTCAAAAACAATAATGCCACAAAGGGCAGTGCCGTCCTGTTCGTAGATTGGTTTAAATCAAGTATACAATGAATTTGTCTAGATCTTTTGTCAGTAATTTTTATGTCTCTTCTATTTTCAGCGTTACACATAATTGCATTTATTCGATCTGATATTTCAATCAAAAACATACGTCGTACAAAAATCAATGAAATATTTACCATATTCCTTTGCTTACGTCAAACATAAAAAATCGACCAATTTATATTGTTAACATTTCCAACAGTTGTTTTCAGTCATTAATTCAATTTGTTTATGAAATCCTGACACGGATAACGACAGGCGCAAAAAAATGTAAAACAGATTATTACCGCTCTCTCTCACTGAATATATATGCATATCTAAAACCCCGACAAAAAAAATATTTGCTTAGGCTCGACAATATGAAATATAGGCCCTTTTGTTGGCTGAACAGATAAAGCTAAAACCAAAAGGTTGAATTGTATGCGACGTATGCGAGGACGTTAACGAAATTAAAAGCTAAAAAATAACTGTCTCCATAATAATTTTCATACAACCGACATTTTCTTGTTAATTATTTTGGTTTTTGTTCATTTCTTCAAAATTTAACAAACATTCTAGCATCAAGGGGGTTAGATTTCTATGAGTCTTTTCTTCTATCTGTATTCTGACTCGTTCAAGCAGTAGCTCAAAATCTATTCCGCCAATTCATCTTCTTCTAGGCAGAGACGACAATCGGTGTCTCCGTCCAGCAAGGCTTCTGAGGTAGTTTTCTTCGGCAGATTCAAGCGGACTCCCAGTTGTGTTTCGGGCCTATAAGCTGGGACTGACTTGGTTTCTTGTCAAGCTGCTCCACTATTTCTTTGCCAGGACAATCTGGTTTCACCATGTTCGTGTTCTTCCAGCATCCACCAAACGCACAGATCAATTGTGTTAGCTTCAGCTTGATAAATTGTTGCCTGTTGTCTAATACTATCAACCAATTCAGTTTTTCGTCGGATACTCCAATCCTCCAATCCCCCAACAAGTAGAAGGGATTGATTCATGGAAGCTACCCTACAATAATGTTGGAGAGTTACGACCTTTATTTTCTATAGATCGTTCTTAGAACCCAAAAAGAATTATAATATAATATTTATGTGTAAGAGAAATAATTCACTTAGCGCTTTTCGCATCATCGGGGGAATGTTTCGTAAAAAGTAAAAGAGATGTCGAGGTAATACAAAATGTAACGTGCCTACCCTAATCCATAAAAAAAGTTAATGCAGCTACTTCACCCTCGAATTTATAGGTCGTAACGTTTTAATAGGTTTAAAAAATGATACTCAAACATTAAGAAATTATTTAACACCATCTCAACCGGATCAAGAGATTCGAGAATTATTATTTAATTTACCTTTTTTTGAGAGAGAATAATTATGAAAGTTATATCAGAGGGCGTCTGTTTTTAGATAATTCGTGTTTCTTTAAAACCTTGTTTAAATTACCTATTAAACGATTCGACGAAGAAAAAAAGATGCAGCAGACAGAAAACTTCCTAATTTGCAAAAAATTTCGTGGATTAATTGTGAATTTTTATGGGTAGTAACACAATTTTTCACTATCAGTTCCAAGTTGGTTTAGTTTTTGGTTTCGGTAAGAGGTCTTTCCAGAATTTGCACCGAGCTCTTGTGCAATCAGTTCCAAAATGGTGTGGGAATGCCTAGGAAAACTCAATGAACTAGGCGAGAACAATATAGTCACCTTACTGTAGATTCCAGGACACACAGGGATAGAAGGAAATGAAATAGCAGATGAACTAGCAAAGAGGGGGACTGAAACACCCTTATTGGGGCCGGAGCTCTTTTGCAGTATCAGCTCCATTGTAATATTTGAAGGAATAGGCAAAGCCGAATGCAGAATGCAGATGAACTATCAAAGATGGGTACTGAAATACCCGTTTGGGGGCCGGAACCCTTTTGTGGTATTAGATCCAATGTAATATTGGAAGAAATAGGAAAAGCTAAAAAAACGAGAAGATCTGACCATTGGAAAGATCTAGTAGGACTTAGACAATCAAAGATTTTTCTGGGTGACTACAAATGAATGCATAAATCAGTTTTAACAGGGATCCTAATGGGACTTTGTCACCTGAATGGGCACCTGAAAAAGCTCAAAATAGTGGAGGAAAAAGAATTAAGATTATGTGGCATGGAAGAAGAAACCTCCATCCACATACTTGCGAATTGCTCTGCAATTCAGAATCCTAGGGCACAACACCTAGGAGATTACTGGCTAGAAGATGGACATTTACCTAAGTTAAAGCCTGCAGATATCCTAAAATTCCTCCGGGACTAAAGGACCTACTAGTCTCTGAGACTTTCGTCAGGAACTAAGTAGAAGTAAGGGGGCACAATAGATCTTTTAGATCTCAGTGAATATTACCCCAATTCACATAGATACATACCCCTTTGAGATCAATCTTCCCAACGAAGTTGATAATCTGTGGAAGGGTGAGTCTAACTGAATCATCAGGTCTGTAGTAACAAAATAGCATCTTATGTGCTCCGCCAATATCTTTTCTCCTGGTTAGAGACGACACTTGGTGTTTTCGGCACTATTCCAAAATCTTCTCCCTGTCCATATTTAGCAAGGCTGCTGCTCTGAGTTCATTGATAAAAGCCTTCGCTTACCTTAGCGTTGCATCTCATTCCAGTAGGCACTTGCTTTGCGGTTTAAAGGGATTCCCGGAGCCTATGTGCTGGGGGTATGTGGGGATAGTATGGTATTTCAAATAATTTTCTGGTACTCAATAGTACTTTTGAGGGAGGTACAAATTTTCTTATTTCTCTCCATTGTTAATTACTCTTTTTCATAACAATAAAACGAAATTTATGTCCTACCTCTATTTTTTCACTTGAATAAATTTGTTCGAATTTGTTGTTTATGCCCATCAAATAATCCATCGAATGAAAGCACCTGAGGAAAAATAATATAGTGAAACTGGGATTTATTTCGAGATATTGTTGCTACTTCAGTCCACGTCAAACAGTATTTCAGTCGTTTCTTTGTAAAATCGACCGTTATGATTGAAATAGTTTCTTGATGGAGTCTATTTGGAATAGAAACGCAATTTTGGGAGTTTATCTTCGGGGAACAGCTTTGTGCAATATATTTTATGGTATCAAATGATTTTATAAAGTAGTTCCAATATGTCCGACGATCTTGTCCTTTTTATCAGTGGTGTAGATATTTTAATTCTCGACTTGAAATGTATAGTGTGTTAAATAAGCACCATCCAAAGCATCATCAGATCTCTCAAAGATATTCATTTTAAATAACAAAAATTTATTATTTTTACTACAATCTAGTCCATAACCAATGTAAAGAATAAAAGTGTTCATATCATCTACCATAGGCGTACGATAGAATTTTTGTAAGGGTTTAATTTGTTTATAGAAATTTCCTTCAAACATAGGCAAGCGATTAAATTTTTGGAGGGGGTTGATCTATTTGTAAAATTCGTTTACCATTGGGCGTACGATAATATTTTCACAAGAGGTTAACTAATTGTAGAAATCCCTTTCTATTAATTTATTTATGTAAATGACCTTCTATCGTGAGCAAGCGATGAAATTTTTATAGGGGATTAATTTATTCGTAAGAATTCCTATATCATGGGCTATATTAAAATGTTCAGAGGATGTTAATTTATTTGTAAAATTTTTTCTACATGGGCGTACGATATAATTTTAAAAGGGAATAGGATTTTATATGGAATTGGCAATGATTATCTCATGTTATCACAGTTTTGACAGTCCTAGAATGTCCCTTTTCTAATTCTGTGTACTATAAATTTAATTGAACCCAATTTTGTGTTTGGATAGAGCTTTGCCACTTTAATACGTGAATTCATTTCCTTTTTTTCTTCTCTTTCAAATTACCCAAAGCTGATTTGAAAATTTTAAAATCTCTAAATCTCTAAATACCTACATAAAATAAATGAAAGACTCTAACATTTCCTTTTCTAGTAGTGTTTCTATTTGCGTCCATTTCGCTGAAGTACAAAGAAAAAAGAATAAAAATAATCTTGTTAATTACTTGAGTGGAGAAAATTCTGTGAGTGCATGAACATTAGGAATTGTACCATAAGCGCACGAACCAATTTATTATTAAGAAATAATACATTATTCATATATTTAGACAAATGGCTGCAAGAATGGAGTGACATTAAACTTCATGTTGTCCTTGTTATTCCGAAATATATGTTTTACATAAATGAAGTAAACACATTTACAAAATATATAAAAATTGCGATAGAACAATGAATAACACGGATTATAGAATAGTAGTCGGTTATTAACAGTGAGTCATTAAATTTCCAATAAAATAATGGTGTATAAAGTCAAAAATAAGCAAAACACTATCAATTATTGTAATATAAGGTATAATCAGTAGTAATACTAAAAGTACTTCAAAATAATCAGGTTATACATCGATAACTTGTTGCATAATTACAAAGAGTGTCAGTTTGACAGTCTAAATAATAATTATTATTCTGTCAAACTGACACGATTTGTAATTATGCAGGAAGTTTGAGGTGTATAACCGTATTTATTTTGAAGTACGTATTGTATTTGATACGATTATTTATTGAGTAAATTAAGTAACTATTGAATTTAATGATAAATCTCCGAATCGACTCATTTTTGAACAGTTATTGATAAACGTCAAAATTTGTTGTATATTAACGTCGATGTGGTTACTATGGAAATTAAATTATTGTAAAATTTTCGATTGGTAGAGCTACTCTATGTATAATCAGGTATTATCGAAATTATACAAGGTAACTTAACTAAATTGATCATTCTGATTGGTTGAAAATTATACGAAAAAAATAATCAATATTCTTATAAATCATAGTGATTAATGTATTTCCGAATATTTGAATCCGAATCGTAATAACATACTTTCTGTAATTTTTCATGAATAATAACTCCAATTTACCTTTTGGATGTACACGAATATCAAACTTTATCTTCCAAATATTTTCCTTCAATTATCCTTCTCTTATTTATCCTGAAATATTCAAACAGAAACGAAGAGAGAAGACTTTTGTTATTTAACCACTTGTGTAGTTTTAGAAAAAGGATGTAATTGTAAACATTGTAAGGATTACTCGTTAACATTTGGAAATCTTTGGTTTTATAGAACTACAAGTTTTTGACTGACCAAAACGTCCACTCGTTGATTCTAATCAAGCCCCAAATGCATTTTTATATACAGCGTTGCTGGAAAGTCTTGCACCAAGGAATTATCTTTGAAACGGATAAAAGGAGAGTTTTGAAATTCTAGGACGATAATCTGCATATTTTAGAGCAAATGTCAAATGTTTTTGACGTTAGCGTTTAGCGTACGACCGTCATTTTGAATTTTTTGAAATAGCAACCTAGGTCGAGTGACGTAACAAAAAGGAGCTTATTTTTTTCTCGGTCGTCAAAAACGTTTGGCATATATGCTCTAAAATATGCATTCATCTTCCTAGAATTTAATAATTTTCCCTTTATCCGTTTCAAAGATAATCCCTTGGTGTGAGTCTTTTTAGCAACGCTGTAAACCACAAATAACGATTAAAAGGATATTCATAAATGTTATTTTAGTTTAGTTGTTCAATTAGTAAAGTTTAAAGACATTTTTCCTTCGCGTTTTCTATTCTTGAAATAAAAATAATGGAACCTAATTTGCTACGACTCTGCTGCTGTATATGTATATTTTTTTATTGGAAAGTAAAGACGTGGATTGGGGAAAAAACTCATTTAACAAACATCACCTGAACTTGTTTATTTGTAACGGAATCCTTGCCAATTGAATGCACCTAACCAGCAGAGTAATTGGCCTGAAACGGATCATTTGGATCAAAAACAAATAAAAGGTTACTCTGTCTACGATAAATTACTTTTGTAAATCCCTGCCTTGGGTCGGGATTAATTCATTGAAGTACAAATAGAGTTCGATGCTCTACATTTTTTTATTTAGATTCAATGCTTTTTTAAAGAGAATGTGCAACTCTCTAAAAATTTTACCTTTAAGATTTTTGCTCCGATTTGTAAGAATTTTCCGACTATCACCACAACTAACCCATTTCTTCCACTTCGAAACTATTGTTCATCTGTACAGTTCTTCGTATATATAGTCAGGGATCGGCAACCTTTCAACAAAGAGGGGCTTATGTGCAATTTTGAACAAAGCCAAAGTGTCACTATAAAAAACTGTATAATTTTTATACGAATAAATAATGTATAAAATTGTTAAAAGTAATAAGGAAGGTGATTAATAAAATAAAAAAATTATCAACAATTCTTATGAAAATTATAATCAAAAAGGAAACAGCACGGACTTTACTGTGTGTTTTTATATAAGGCAAAATTTTGTTTAAAATTTTAAACGTTTTCGGTGCGATCCTTGTCCTTGTTTTTCTCGCGAAATTTTGTCTAGTTTTAATATTACACACGCCTCTGAATTTTCTGTTGTTAACCAGCTTCGATATGGAGTCAAAATAATTTTCATATGAGAAAAAACTTGCTAAAAGCATTTCAAATGCCACTTTTTTAGGCAAATAAATGTGTATTTTGTAAGGTTTATTAAACACAAACTTGGGCTCAATTGCATTATTGGCTGCCTGCAGCAGAGGTAGCGCAATAAGCGCTTCTCGCCATAGGCTTAGCCTCAATTGACCCACTCCTACCTCGGGGTTTACACCAGCCGTACGCAATCGTAACATGGCCATTAACGCAACCTCTTTGACGTACAAGTCCAGAGGGGGCAGACCAGTAATTAATTCCATTGCCGCGGTTGGTGTTGTTCTCATTCCTCCTGTGATGATATTTGAACAAGCTATTCGCTGTATTTGATATAATTTTTGGATGGCCGTTGCTTGTAGAACCTTCGGTTCCCATGCAATGACGTTAGCATGGGTCTTATGATTTCAGTGTAGATCCAAGTGACCACTCGGGGTGAAAGACTCCATGTGCGTCCCACTGTCCTCCGACATTGCTCTTAAGCCACATATGCTCTTTTTGCTCTGCTCTGTAGGTGAGAGTTCTTGTCGAGGGTAATACCAAGGTATTTCACCTCTTCAGATAAGTTTAATTTGCTATTGCATATTTCGGAGGGTTTTGAGCCCGATAATCCTCTTTTCCTGGTGAAAAGGACCATCTCAGTCTTCTTGGGATTGATCGACAGTGAGTGTTCCTCACACCATGTTTCTATTAATTTGAGCCAATCCTGCGCTCTATAGCACAGTGTGTTCACAAATTTACCAGTCTGCAAGATAACTATGTCATCTGCGTATGCGATTGTCTAGAATCCATTATTGTTGAGGTGATTAATCAGGGTATCCAGGACTATGTTCCAAAGAAGGAGTGATAAGACCCCTCCCTGTAAATATCCCCTCATGACCAGTCCTCTCACTACGATGTCTTCTACATTGATACTCAGTGCTCTACTAGAGAGGATTTTGAGTATCCATTCTCCCACTACCAGGAGTACATTCCTGGAGTTAAGTTGCTGGTTAATTGTTGGGAAGGTTGTTTTATCAGTGAGAGTTCCATGTTAGCTTCCTGTCGAGGGTAAGGTATTCCACCTATTTAGAGAAGTTTCTCACTATGATGTCTTCTGCATTGATACTTATTGCTCTACTAGCATTTTGAGTATTCATTCTCCCACTACCAGGGGTACATTCCTGGAGTTAACTTGCTGGGTAATTGTTGGGAAGGTTGTTTTATCAAACGCTCCCTCAATATCTATGAATATACCCAGGGTGGATTCTTTATTGTCCAATGATCTTTCGATTCTGCCAGCCATTTAGTGGAGGGACGAATCAGTGGACCTTCCCGGAGTATATGCATGCTGATTTGGATGAAGTGGGTGGTGAACTAGTACTTCATCTCTTATATACCTCTCACATGGCCTGTCCATTGTTTTTAAAGAGAACGATGTGAGGCTAATGGGTCGGAATGCTTTTGGTAAGGTGTAGTCTATCCTTCCTGGTTTTGGTATAAATACTTCTCTCCACTTTCTGGGAATATACCCCAGTACTAAAGAGGCTCTGAATATTCCAACCAGGTGCGGCATAAGGATATCCATTCCCCACTGAAGTAGGGCTGGTCTTATACTCTTATGGTGGTCGTTTTAGAGTGCCTTCTGTAGCCTAGAAACTTGTGGAAAGTCTTCGACTACCTCACAGTAGGCTCTCCAGGCTGCTCTTTGTTTTTGTCTGCAGACTTTTTTGAACTCTTTGAGGTTGGCTTGGTATACTCTCCAGTCCTCTTTGAGTTTTGTTCGTTTTGCCTTGTTAAAGGTCGTTCTCGATGTCTTTCTAAGGTGTTCCAGTTCAGGGCACCACCAAGTATTGGTTTTGCCATATATCCAGATGGCTCAAAAACCAAACAAGGCTCAAGATGTGGAGTTTACTCCAGATCACTTAGCCTAAGAATTAAGTGGGGAATGGGAAAATTACCAGCGTGGTTCAAACAGAACTGGCTGGTATCTCAATTGCCACAAAAGAACTAACTAGAAAAGGAATTTCTGGCAAAAACCTAACAATCTGCTCTGACAGCAGACAAGCCCTATTAGCCTTGAACAGACAACGTGTTACATCAGGGCTAGTATTAGAGTGACACCAAGATTTAACTAACGCCTCGGTAAATAACAATATTATCCTGAGTTGGGTTAAAGGGCATGACAGGAGTAGGTAAAGGTAGTCGCATTGCCGATTCATTAGCCAGGGAAACGGCTGGACTAAAAGTTGTAGGACCCAGTGACACCTACGGCCTGACGACTTCGACAATTGCGGAACTAGCCAAGCGTTACACCCATGCTCAATCCCTAAAGAGATGGGATGGAATCAAAGGATACAGTCTTGCCAGGATCACCTTGGGCGACCCTGGCAAGCTGGAGCGGAAGAAATATTTGGCGATGACCAGGAAAAACCTACGCTTAACAGTAGGATTTCTGACTGTCCACAGTCAACTAAGGAAACACTTCCATACTATAGGGCTAGTGGACACACCTCTATGCAGGATGTGTGAACAAGAAGATCAAACTGTCAGGCATGTCTTATGTGAGTGCCTGGAGAAATCGTCAATAATAGAGTGTGTGTTCGGTGAATCTTGGCCTACACCTGCCGATATAAAGGAGATGTCTCCTAGTGACCTGTCCACCTGTCCAGAGGATGGTCGATGACCTAGGAGGACAACTCCTCGGGAGGATGTACAATGGGTCACATGTGGCCTAAGTGCTGTGGGCCTAAACTCACCCTTCTCACTCTACAGATACAGATAGGCAAATAAATTTATCTGGCAAACTAGCCCAACAATTCAGTATTTCGTTTGATTTATCCTGACGATCACCTTCTAAAACTCTTCTTATCTCCACAAATTTTGTCTTCCATAACTCGGAGTTCCTAGATTCAATATGCTGAATGGCGTCGATCTGTTTTTTCCGTACATTGTCTGCCATCTCAGTAACTTGCATCTCAAAAGTCCGCGCTGGTGCTGGTATATCTTTAATGCGGACCAGTATTGCTTGTTTTCTGCCGAAAATTTTGCAATTTTAAAACTGCATTCGGTTGCTTGATCTTTCCCTTGACTAATTTTTTTAAATAATGTTGTATTCTCGAAAGGCTATAGATTTGCAAAATATCAGTAAACTATTACCTGATTTTTATGGAGAAACTTACCACTTCTGCGAACGGCAGCTGTTCGTCAGTAGAGCAGGTGAGTAAGCTTGGATACCCTCAAATTTATATAGGATTGTAACTAAGTATATGAGACTACAACAAAATTAAAGGACGCCACCTTTTCTTGGTTTAAAGTCGTAGAAAAGGAGACCACTTACCAGCAAAATTACTCGAAGTACATAGTTTGGTAATTAAGACTTTCTCCCGAAAAGTTCAATAAAATTGGAAATAGCCAATTTAAGAAAAACTATGCTTACACCAAAAAATAGCACATAAAAATTTTAAAAAAAATATAACACCCAACACGGGCTTACCGAATGTACATTCTCAAGATATACAGCTGAACAAATTGTTACAAATTGTCTACATACCAAATATTGAAGTGTTGTCGATTATCTATAGTTTTTTTAATGCCCAACAAACTAAGAGGCCCGGAAAGGTAGTGGTTGTGTTTCTGATGTTTTTTATCTGTCAAAAAAATTCGTTGACACTGGGACTGCGTCTCTTGCTTGTTAGAGTGGGACGGTTATCATGTAGGAGTGGAAGAATATTTAACACCAATAATGTTATTAATTTTTAGGCTTCTCATATGAGCCTAGTAGTTTCGGCTACCAGAAATTCCATACTTCAACTCATATACATAGTACTAACTCCTCTCCACATAAATAGGCAAATAAATAGAGAGACTCTGAGGGATCACTCGGGAATGCTGAGGAAAATACAAAATCACCACATTCTTGGGATGCCCCCAGATTGTCGGTTCTGTAATTTGGAGGACGCAACTGCTGAGCACATACTTTGCTCATGCCCAGCTTTGGGCAGGGTAAGGTATAACATATTAGGTTTTAGTACCTTAGAGCCGAGCAACTTCAGAAAAGTATCACTAAATACAACCATGGACTTCGTAAGAAGCACAGGCTTGTGGGGTGAATTGTAATCCCTAGGGGTGAGCCACAATAGACTCAACGGGGGTCGCAGTGGATGTGGCGAGAAGGCCCCACTCACATAGAACCTAACCTAAACTATATACATAGGGGTTTTAGCTACCACAAAAAGTTCTTTGCCAATATTGGCCCAATGGATTATACTCGTATGCTGGGGACTTCAGCCTACCCAGTTTTCCCTATAATTAGAAGCAAACACTCGTGTTAGTTCAGACTGGCTTGAATCGAACAAAAAAGTGTTCTTACCCATAATTAGGGATCCCAGTGTTATCACCGTCAAGAGTAAAATGGCCGTTTCTGTATTTCTGACAATGCTACTGACAGCGACTCGGTCATTCTTACGGCAAAACTCTCAAACAAGAATTTGTAAAACGATTTTCTTATTAATTCTTTAACGATATCACCTCTGGTAGGTAGGTGGCGCGGTTAGTACTACTTAAATATTTTAATTGATTTGGAATACCACTCGATATGAGAATTCAAACAAAATCAGTGAAATATTAATGCTACAGGCCAACTTCTTGTCGGATTGTTTCCGTTGTATCAGCATTATCCTCAAACCCCGATTCATGTCTTGTTTGAAAATGTCGTTGAACACTAGATGTCCGGAATACTAAGCTTTCCCGACATGATGTACAAAACCATAATCACTTGTCCAAGAACTTTGAAAGGGCCGAACGTCTAATTTCTGTATTTTAGCCGCCATAACACTAACGTTATTCGCGCATTTGTACTTTACAGGTTGATAAATAATGTTACTATTAATTATCCTGGGTATTTTGAATTTACAATAAGTGTCCTTAAAATTAAATCTTTATTTTAAAATATTATACACCAAACTTCACAAAGTTATGCAGGCCATTTTAAACTGCCAGGCGTGCCAAGTCTGGCACTCGTGCCGTAGGTTGCCGACCCCTGAATGGAGTGTCACAGAAAATTTCATACAAATCGATTTTTTTCGAAAATTGTACATAATAGCGATAAGAGGGGCAAATTTTTTTGGAAAGCCCCTTATAGTTCTCGAATTTAATGTAAAATTTGTCAAAAAACCAACTTCCACATTAAACGCTTGTGATGGCAGCTTGTATTAAAATTCATACATTTTCTTTCCAGGTAAGTTCTAATCATCCCGTTGTATCCCACAAGAATTGCGATGTAGTTGGTGAGTTTTAATGTATGTTTTTCACGGTTATATCTAAAATAATCACCTCATCTTTATAGCGTTCAAAACTCAAAAAGTTTCCCGCAAGAAATCTATAAATAACTAAACAGCATAAAAAAAACATAACACAAAATAGTTTAATAGTAATCTCTGGAAACTTGTTAGTAAAACTTTATTCATTAGTTATGCAAGCTCTTAGTTTTAGTATATTCCCCGTGGAATATAACAGACTCTTCAGAAGTACCACGGGTATATAATAAGAAGGGTCATAAATTTTCTGAATTTTTATTGCGCTTTTTTACATAGGGCTTGAACTTTTCATACCTATAGGGCAGTATTTGAACTGTAATGAATCTATTGAACTTAACTTTCAATCCTAATATAATAAGCGTAAAATTAACATCCTCCTATGAGAGGAAGGATAAAAATTTTCAAGTGGGTGTATCGTTATCCTTTTTCGATACTATTTTGTATATATTTGAATATTCAGCGAATAATCAAATTCCTTGATAAATGAATTTTTATACGATTATCATCCGGCTCGAAGGATCATATGAATATTTTGACTTATAAGCGAGTGGTATTAATCGTTTCTGTATGTGATCCTTAAAGTCAGCTATAGTTCTAAAAAAGGATTAAAACGTACGTATATACACTACAAATTCCCAAGCGACAGTAAAGCTTTGTATGAGAAAATGAAGATTACGCAAACACTAGGAGTTACATTATTTACTCATTTCTTGTTCGTACTTACAAAGTTACAAACTTTGTTTGGTTACTTAAATACAGTTTCGGCTTTCGGCGTAGCCCAAATCGTTCTCTATTCCCTTCAGTCAGTGAGACAAATTCTTACTATTCAATTAATAGGTTAGACATTCATATATTTTCGTTCAACTTCAAAAATATTTCAGACCAATAATAAATAATACAGCTGACAATATATTCATTATTCCTTGATAGTGTTCCCCTTTCCAGTAATGCTCATTTTGTTTATTCACGCCCTGTAGGTTATTTAATACGTCTAGATGTAACCGCTATGTTCGGTGGTAAGCTAAATAAAAATATGGTAAGTACAAGAAAATGGTTTCCAATTCTTTCGAGAGAAATAGATGCATCCAATTCTCGATACGAATATCGTTTCATTTCCATGTATAGTAGCTTTAAATTTATAGAAAATTGAATTCTTAGCTCTAACCCAGGAACGATGAAAAGTTACGTTTCAATATTTCATTTTATATACCTTGATATCATCAATGTATCCCATATGTCAAGCTTTTAATATGTTTTTCTCGGAAATATCGACAATGGGTACACATATTTCTATGGAGCTTTTATAGAATAACATTTTGTAGGTGTATAATATATTATCATGAGCATATGGAAGTTTTATGTGTCTGGTTTCAGTTACAACCTCTATTTTAATAGTGTCAACAAGCACTTTCTTCTTCTTCAATATAAGCTCATTTACACTAAACTTTTTTTCGGTAGCACTGAATTTTGTCCATGGTAGATGGTCCCAAATAAATGAACCCTTTCAAAAAAATTTATCGTATTCCTATGATAAAGAGACTCTCAGAAATAAATTAACCTCATGAAAATGTTATCGAGCGCCTATGGTACAGTCGAGGTGCAGTACTTCGTATAAGCATGTTACATGTCGGTGACGCGACACCATGACCCTACCAAAAACCTCTCAACCGATTACAAGTCATATATCGTTGAAGGATGATCAAATTGGAGTTCCAATAGACGTTAAATAAGATCTAAGAATTATTGTTATAAGCAAAAGAAAGACTTACTATTCGTGGACGAATCATGAAGATAACGTAATTAGATAACACCAATGGTTATTCGTACAATACAGTTTTGAAACGAAGACAACGTATAACAAATTTATAGCTTTGTTAAATCACTGGAAACCATTTGTTCCATATAATCGCAACAATTACAATTGTGACCTCATTTAGTACTAATTCTCGCCTGACTTCCTGCAATAAATAGACTGAGAGAGGGTTAAATTTCATTGGGTTTCATCATTAGACGCCCGTTTGTATTTAAGGTGATTCAATGGATAAGTTTACTAGAAAACGTGTTGGAAACAAGTTTTTTTTATTGAAATTAATTGGTTAACGTGACATTCTTAGCATGTTTTGACGTTCAAGCTGGGAATGTCACTATAAATCACCATTAAAACGTTTTTACATCAGTAGTAAAAGGAGCTCAGTCCTTAGTGTAAACTCTTGAACGAATTACGTGAAGATCGTGTAGAATTGGCAAGAAAACAATGATTTTGAGTTCAAATCAGACACAAACTACTCATGCAAGAAGCAATTCCTAGAAAATATTTTGATCATTTGTCTATACCCTACATTTATATTTCAACAATTGAATCGCCACCGCGCTCTCTTGACCTAACTCTATCAGATTTCTTCTTATGGGGCAACTTAAAATCGAAAGTGTGTAACTCAACCTGCCTCCATCAACGAATTAAAGGATCGAATTTCACAAGTATGTACCGAAAAAAACCCTACAAATCCTAGAAAACAGAAGAGAATTCTCTGTTAGGTTCTTTCATTGCCAAGAAGTTATGGCGATATTACGTTAAGTGATTTTAGATTAGCACACAGCGAGTATATCATTAGAGTGACGCAGAACTACCATTTTTATCGATACAAGACCTTTGGTTGGTACTGAATTGACCCCAAAAAACTGTCGTGGGAAGATTGAGAAGCCGTTTTTGACTACCAAATCCATCAACATACTTCTACATGAAATTGTGAGTGTTCTTTTAAAGGTTCTACTAAAATCATTTTCACTTCTCTTTATTGTAAACACATCTGTTGCCTTTGATTTGTGTATCTTTTCCTTTTTTTCTTGAAAAAATCGCGTAAAACGGCGATATTTTTTCAGCGTGTAGGTACAAAAGGTCTCTAAAGGAGCTTTCCTTTAATATTTCGAGGACACACAGTTGTTAATCCAGATAATTACCTGTCTAAAAGTGGATTTATTTAGCGACGTTGTTACGTAGAGTGATATATTGGGTGATTTTATTAACGTCAGACTAAACTAAGTTTGGAAGCAGCTGCTTACGTATTTGTCCATCTACATCCCATGACATTTGATAGTTACAGTGATTGTGACAAAACAATGTTACATCAGCAGAGTATTTTAGATTTTAAAACTATCTTGAAATGTCCATAATATATTAGTGGAATTAACAGCGATGCCAGCTCGTCGTATGATTTGAAACTAACCATTTCACTCCAATCCACATCAATTGGGCTCAGTCCACAGTGATAAGGCAGAATGGTGATCCCTATATTTTTCAATGCAGTAGGTTACTATTGGACGAGTAGTTAAGTACATTTTACAAATATTTCCCTCAATATCACTATTTCATAGAAGTCGGACCATAACGTATGATTGAACATTTTGGCAACATTGCTTATATGGGAGAATATATAAAAAGCATTGCTAAAATATTTTTCGCTTATTTTATTTGTGGCTTTTTGTTGGGGAACAGCTGGAAAAATCTGTCGCTTCATACTAATGATATTATGACGGAAATAAAGCGGTAAAAATGTGAAAGATATCTAAAGTAAAACCATCAAGTGTTTTATTTATCCGGGCTTTACTTTTATTCCAGCAATAATCCCATTGTACGATTTCACAGTTACAAACGATGTCGGGAAAGACTTTTTACGAGTCAGATGGGAGCGAATTTTAGAGTTGGATTAGGAATTTTGGATTTGGAAGTTTTTAAAAATGTAGTCTTTAAAAAAAGATTCTCCTCAATTGGCTTGGATTCTATAATGGAATTATAAGCAGTAAAGTATTATGTAGGAAAAAACTGTCCTTTTTTATTGTAGATATACTTCATACCGCTTCTCTTCGCATCTCAGTAGGCGGTGCTAAATTTCGCCTCGTATAAACTGGTTATGGCATAAAAAATTTAAGGTTAAGTTACATTTTGTGATTGGAAGACAGACGAAATACAACGAAATCCTCAATTTCTAAAAAACATTTATTTGTTGTAACAAGTTATTTTTTTTGCAAGTTTAATTTTCATTTTTTCCGTAATATATTTTATTTTACCACTAGATTGTATATAACTCGTTACTTTACAACCCTTTCTACTACCGCATTGATTTTTTTTTTTTTTTTTTCGTTATTACCGTTGTATATTTTAGTATAAGTCCGAGTTACGCAAATCCAAATTCTACCAAACACAATTTATTCATTTCCGATATTTAAATTTTTCAACTGAAGGGACGCCCAGTATATACACCATTTTAACTTTTTGTTGTAAGTAGATAAATTTCACGTTTAATTCCCTCACCACGACTACTGCCGAAAAATGTAGCTAGGAGTTTGGATATAAATTAGTGAACAATTGATAGAAGGGCTCTGATTCATTCCGACTCTCGATTATTCAGTCTCAATTATTCTTTCGTGACTCTTCTCTCAACTTTCTTCCGATAACCGAAAAGTATTGTGAAAATTTAGTGCATTAAGATTGTGTGTGGAAGCTGTATTTTATAAGGTAAATCATTTTTACAAATAAACTGTGTATTCGAAACTTTCCGTACCGCCGCTTAATATTAAATTGTTAAATGTATGGTTTTGAAAATTTTCCGACCGGCTATTTTTTTTCTTTTGTTGTTGAATTGAAATTGGGTTTTTTATTTGTTTCTTTTATATGGAAATAAAGATTTGTGAACTGTAATTTGATTTCGAATTTTATTTACAGCGTTTATTATATATTAATTAACTGATATGAATTATTAGTGAATTCTCTAATTATTTTATGCTTTTGGTTCTCAGTAATTTTATATTAAATTGATATCCAAGTGGATTATAATATTTTAATTTCATGCTAGTACTAATATTTTTACTCTGTGTGTCGATAGCTGGGTACCGTTTAACTCGTGGGAAAATTCTTTTTTTTATTTCTTCGGAATAATAGTTACCGGCTTTATTTAGATTCAAGGGTTAATCAGACTTGGAAGAGGCTTAGCCACAATTTGTCTGATTACCCGGCAGATCTAAATCGTGCATTAGGGACCCCGTTAAACCCGGTAGATTTGAACCGTATTTGATAACCTGACCGTTATGTCCGTCAAAGTACCAAGTATATGGTAAAGATAGCTTATTTTCTTTTCCTTGTAAATTTGCTTGTCACTAAAGAATTATTCGTAAAATAGACCACAGAGTATTAATAGACTAAAAGTTTCTTTTTGATTATTTTGTTATATACCGACCTATTGTGTGATCGTAGGTATACATTAAACCGTAGGTAGTATACAACTCTGCTGAACCGCCTGTTTCCTTCATTAACCCGTCATTTATAAATTGGAGAATCCATATTTGATTGCAATTAGGTAAATAAAGTTAATTCAACAAGACCCCTGGAATTTTCCGTAACCTCCATCTAAGGCTATCTGGAACTCTGGACGCTAAGGGTCAAGGGGCCGTGGAGCAAACCACGTTAATAATCTGGCGCCCGAGATTTAAAACCGAATTTTGCATCAAGGGTGTCCATAGTGACGTGTTCTTGTGGCAGGAGCCACGTGTAAGAAGGTAGGCACGTTACATTGTGAGTACCCATCATGAATATTCATAATAATCACGTATGGGCGGACGAAATCCGCACAAAATTTCATAGAGCACCGTTGTTTAATGTGTGGATTGGAATTATAGGGAACTACTTACATTTCCCACTCAATATTAGAGAAAACACGTGGTTGATGCACGATGGTGATTGATTGATTGCTTGATTGGTTCGGCACCGCCAGTCCTTGGCACCTCAGCCTTTAGGCTTTTTGTGCTCTTGGTTATACCGTCTATGTTAAGTGAACAGTAGCCCTTATCAGGCTCAACTAGGTCCTCCTTGGAGAAATCCTCCCTTGGATACTCTAGTCCTAAAGCAGAACCGACAGATAGGTTGCTCCCTATATATGCCAATTGTACGCATGTGCTTCCTTAGGGTACAGTGACCGGTGAGTAATCCCGTCACTTTCCTTATCTGGCCTCTGCTGAGGTTTAGTATTTCATTAGTCAGAGACTCCGAAGGTTTTTTGACCAAGAGTTTGCTGTGTTACTGTTTTGGCACGTGTCTCCAGTACGTCTGATGTTTAGTTTGAATCCACCGAGATGTACAACCACGTGCAGCAGATTTTGATATTCCAAATACTGGTTCAGGACCATCGAATGCAGTTCCAGACCCAGGGTTTCTGCCTTTTCATTGCCTACAATACCCTTGTGCCGGGACCCACTTAAGAATTACTCTATGATGGTTTTAGGGTTAAAAGTTTTTGTAGGCAGTCCCAGACCAGTCTAGATCTGATCTGGGAACATGCTAAATATTTTAGTGCTGCCTGACTATCTGAGAGTATGAAGATCTTTTGACCTCTATACCCCTTTTCGATGTTCATTTGCAAACACGTTTCGATAGCATAGATTTCTGCCTGTAATACAGATGCAAACTTACCCAACGATGCATGGACATTGCACCAGCATGGACTCCATCTTCTGTTCCTATGTCAGTTTTGGATCCGTCTCTGTAGGTACCTATGGGTCTCACCACAGTTGTGTACAGCCAGTGAACGATCCGTGGATTTAGTCCCCATGTGTTTCCTAACGCACTTATGGCAGCCATTAGGGCGATTTTCTCTTTATTGGTTTTGTCATGTAGGTATGAATTCCAGGTTAGTTTTGCGTCCAGAATTATGCCCAGATACTTGACCTAGCTAAGATACACCTGCACGTTGAAGAGGCCTGGCAGTTTTAGTCACTCAAGCTCCCTTTTTCTAGTGAAGGGAATGAGCGCAGTTTTTGCAGGTTTCACCCTTAGGCATTCCCTCCTACACCATATCTCCACCATTTTCAGAGCTTGTTGCATCAGTTCCGATGTAACATTAGGGTATTTCCCCAGTACAAGTATTGTCATATCATCTTCATACCCCTGAGTGTATATCCCCTTTCTGTCTAATCCATGCACGATGGTGCTCCAGTACATTTTAGTCAGATTTCTAGGCAACACTTAGATGCAACTTATTCCAACCGTTGGATTAGTCAAGGAGAGGCGCAACACTGGCCTCCTGGATCGCCAGAATGAAATCCATGTGGTTTCTGGTAATGGGGTTACCTTGAGTTACCTGAGCACTTTTTGGTGGTGATATCTCGGAAGGGAGGGCTGGGGAAATTTTGTCGTGGGAAAGACCGGTCATACTTTTATAAGGACAATCACATCCTAAATGTTTTTGCAGGGATTTATGAGCATCCTGTAGTTAGCTACACAATTTATTCTTTTGAAACAAGAAACGATCTATGAAAAATCACCGCGGTGTCTCTCGAGCGCTGCGCCGCCATCTCGCACTAAATGAAGCTGGGGCAGGTCACGATTCCATACAATACGCCCAAGTATTAGAGTGTTGGCGGTTAAAAGTAAAATTTCAGTAGTATTGTATTGTTAGTTAACTTTTATGACAACTTCTACATCCTTTTAAGGCTTAGCAATTGCTCAGCAACTTCATACAACTTTCTGAAAATTCTGGGACACTCAGTATATTAGATAAAACAACGTAATAACGACGTTTTTTGTTGGAAACAATTTCTTATTGAAATTAATGAAT
Source organism: Lochmaea crataegi (assembly GCA_947563755.1). NCBI lineage: Eukaryota > Metazoa > Arthropoda > Insecta > Coleoptera > Chrysomelidae > Lochmaea > Lochmaea crataegi. The sequence continues at coordinate 128,364,159 of OX387422.1, forward strand.
TCAAAGGAAAAGATTTCTCATTAATTCTTCCAAACAGCATGTGGTTATTTTATTGATAAAAATCAACACTTTATTTAGAATTGGGGTATTTAAGGCACTTCAATTATTGAAATAAACAAAATACATACAAAACCGTTTAATTTTCTCCGAAAACACCTATGGCTTTTTTTTCAATTTTTCTGTTGATACCCATATCACCGAATCGATTATGGGAAGTATCCATCTCCAATACGTGAAAAATCAAACCTCCATATCGGAAATTAATTCGCTTGCATGCTGTACGTTTGCCTGCATGTAAATTGAATACAGGAATCATGTATGTCTATTTTTTCTATCGATTTTGCGTATGCTATAAATTCCGGTAGCTCTACCGGCGGATGCAGAAACCATTTTAACGAGATTTCAATAATGTTCGACCTCTTGTTTCATGCTCAATTTTCAGTTGATAACGAACAAAATAAAGTGGGGTGATTTTACCTTCGACGATAGCAAAATAAATAATTGGCCAAAAAGCGTGTTAAAATAGAATTTAGTTTCCAGTTAAAAAAATATTTATCAACATTAAAATTATACAAGAAGCACAGACAAAAATGATACGCTTGTGCCCGATTTCACCATCCTGATTTTAGGTACTGTAATGTTTTTGTTATTTATTTAAATAGTTTTTACTTGTGGGATAAAATTATACACACTACTATGGCTAATTACTATCTATTTATTTAAAGGAACACACACTGTATTAACTTAATTTATATACACACTTTACTTAATGTCTACTAATTTATTTACACTTGGTATAATAGTTCTAATTTATTTTTACCACTTGAATATTACACTATTTATCTTCACTATTTCATTCACTGTCCGATTACTAAGAACTTCTGTGAACTAACTCTTTACTGTCCGTTTCACCAATTCTCTCGAATGTTAACTCGCTCAAAAACCCGCGTATATATAGTCCTTCTCGACTCTAGAAAATTCTACAAACAAAACTTTATTCCAGAAACTTCTCGAGTCCCCAGCGCAGCCACCAAAATTTATAATCGAGAGACAGGACCGGCTTTGAGTTGGTGACCTCGCAACAGTACTTCCTAACAAAGCTAGGAAATGACTCAATTCTATACTTACCTAAATCGGATTTTACCAACCTACGAAACCTTTAGGTGAGACATACACACGAGTAGTGTATATAAACTTTAACAAGCGGCTAAAATCATTTAATTTACAAGACAATTTTAAATTACTAATTATTACGATACATATTTTCAACATGAAAAGTGCAATTTTGATAAATTGTCCGAGAATTACCGCATTCAGTCTGAGACACAGAAACGGTATTTAATGCTGTCTTGATCTCTCTGGAGGCTGTCTCGTTTCCCCTCATCTTATTTATAATTTCCTCATGTCGTACCGACTACATAATGCTTAATACCTATGGTTTAAGTGATTTTGCGTTGATATGTCCAGCAATTGTTGTTCTGAAATATCTGCATTAGCTAAATGTGTTATAGCTGTTGATCGGTAGGAGTGGTTTGTAACTTTTCAACAGAAGTATCAATTCCTACTTTGGCAGCTGTTTCTTTAGACCATTTGGAAATAGTATTAATACCTACAGGAAGGTTTTTATACCAACTTCCTAATTTCCAATTTGTGTGTCTATTGTTATATTTTTTGGGCGTTTCGTCGTACGTTTTAGGATTGGGCATATTGGGCATATTATGATTGGGCATACATCAGGCTCTACTGTATTTTGTACTAGCCATTTGCTTTCACAGCAGCTTTTGTCTCCTCCTTGCTTGGTCTTGTTAAAAATAGGATTATACTCTATTCTGTTACTGAAATTTCCAGAATTATCTAATTATATTTTAAAGTGAAATATTGATGCAAATACGCCTCCATTACCTCGCCATGCCAATTATTTTGCGACAATGTCAAAGAACTTTTTCTGTAGACATTCAGGTGTATCTTCGGTCCAAACTTTTTGCATTGCTCTAGCGTAAAAGCAACTGCAGACGACTTTCTTTTTTCTGGAATTTCTTGTAGTTGTTTTCTTTTGCAGTCTCTGGCTGCCCTCGCTTCTTCAAATTCAATATCAGTAAAAGGGTTAAACTTAATATTGTATTCATTGAAAAACATTTCTAGAATCTCTTTTTCCGTTGAGTTCCATAAGTTTTTAATAACACATTCTTTATATTGCTCACCATCTTTTCTGCGCATATTACATGCATAATTTCGTAAAATGGAAGTGATTTCTGGAATTGTCGTATGCAGTGTTAGTTTTTTTTGGGTCGAGATGGGAAACTCTTGTTCAAATGGGTCCAGGACTTAAACAGTGTTGGACTCATACCCAAGGGGATTCCTACCAACCAAACCCACCTCAAACTCGCCGTTCCCCCTCCTCGGAATCACTACCCTAGCATACTTCGTGACGGGCGGCGGACCGTCTCACACTCTCTTCTCACACCGTCGTCTTCTTCCTACTATCACTCCTACCTCACATGCCATATCGAGTCCTTTTCTCCACATAACCATGCGCTCTACTACGCCACTCACCTCCAACCTCCATCTAAACACATGCCCCACATCATCCTTCATTTCACACCTCTCGCACACTCCAGTCTCTCTTTTCCCAATATTGTGGAGGTACCCTACTCTCGACCCATGTCAAGTGAACACCTGTGTCAAGAAGTAGTTCACGTCCCCGAATTTTCAGTACATCCAATCTCTTCTATTCCCAATCGCTCCTTATAGCGCGCCCTCATACGCCTCCCACCTTCTCTCCATTTCCTCCTCCATCCATTCCTGTACTTCCTCTCTGGTCGCACCCCTCCAGCGTTTGTTCCTAGCTCTAGCCATCACGTCCAATGGGTAGGACCTTGCCAGCACCGCTGCTGCCAGTCCACCCACTGTCCTGTACCCCTGCAACACCCTCAGCAGTATCCCTTTCTTCACCCGCAGGAGTGCATTCACCCACGCTCTTTCACTCCACACCTCCGCACCGTACAGCATACTCTGCTCTACCATTCTACCAATTACCCTCCTATTCCACTCTCCCGTCCCTTTCACATTACACATCAATCTCTCCAACCATGCTGCCCTCACTTTCCCCTTCTCTGACGCCTTTAACATGTGAGTTTTGAAGGATAATTGACTATCCAACCACACCCCTAGGTATTTCACAGACTTCTCCATACGAATTACCATACCCTTCACCATCGCCCCCACAAGAGAGCAAGACTAGCAACCCCATCGTCTTATCTTCTGCCACTTTCAACCCGCACCACTCTATCTTCTCCACAATCTTCCCACACATTCTCTCCGCCTTTCTTTCTATCTCCGCCTCTCTCTTTGTGCCGTACACTCCAGGCACACATCGTCCACATATACCGTAATCCCACATCCCTCTTCACATACTATCCCACAAACCTCATCAAACACACACTTCCATAGCGTCGGTCCAAGAACCGAGAACTGGTGCACTCCAGCTTCCGTCTCATACCTCCTCCCTCTAGTGTCTAATATAACACGTCCCGTCAAGTAGTCCCCCACCAGGATAACCAACCACTGCCCCACTCCAAGCCTCAGCAGCGCGCTTAACACTGCCCGTTTGCTAACACTGTTGAACGCGTTCCCGACATCGAAGAACACGAGTAGGGCCAATTTCTTGTTTCTCCAGCTGCCCTCCCTAGCTCTTTCCACCAATCCCATCACCCTGTCCAGTGCCGAGATGCAAGGTTTCCCCTTCGTAAACCCGTGTTAGTTTAATACCTTTGGATTCACATAATTGCGTAAACTCCTTCCACTGTTAGGTTAACAAACATCTCATCCTATTGGCACTAACTGTGAACATTTTCCAACACCTTTTGTAGGATTTTATATGCTACCCGACATCACTTGGCCCTTGTTATTGAGACAAGGTCGTCTGTATAACTTCTTTTGAGATCTTTTAGCATGTCATCCATCAAAAGTGGAAAGTAGGAGATGTAGTACTCCATTCCTGAAAACCTTGAAACTGATGGCCTTATCGTCACAAGGTGCTGTCAGTTAAATGTCATCTTTTCTCTGTTTCTAGTTACAGAGGTTGGTTCGGAGCACGTTTTTCCCCTAACTCACTTATATGATTAATATTTGTGCTGCCCTACGAATAATGGTGTGAATTGCCATCACGGTCCAACCCCGCTATTGCTTCTTAATTGATTCCCGCAAGCCAGCACTTCTCTGTTTTTCTTCTGACTTTACTCTCAAATAAAAGCTTTGCTATTGACTACTTCCATTTTTTGACTCCTTCAAACCCAGTCCTGTTTTGTGCGAAGTTGCACCTACTCTTTTTTCCAAAGTGTGCATCAATACTTTCCCATACAAGCCTGGCTGCTGGTACATAATATGGATCTAATTACTAGACACTATAAACAGTCGTTCTAAGCCTGGAAGCAAAATTGTACTGTTTCTAAGCATAGTTTGTATCCTCGCTGTCGTGTATTTGGAAAGGTTATATTCGTCCTTGAATCAAATTTATTCCTACCTTTGAGATGTTAAGTTTTGTCTAGGACCAAATGTCCATTCTTTCCTCTCCAGTATGGACTTTTAAAATGGAAATGCGAAATTTTCACGTTTGAAGAAGATTTCCTTCTACAATCTTTGAAGTATGTGTTTGATTAGTCCAGCATTGTTATCACCAATGACGTATTAAAGAGGTGCAGCATTGTTATCACCCATCAAGGGTTGTACCTTGAAAAAAAACTTTTATTCAAATTGCAGGTTAGTATGAGTCTAATCTTGCTACTGATTGAGCTGGCTCCCAAAAATGACGGACCAGTTATTTTTTATTCATCATCATTTTATGGAAAACAAATGAAAGAATTTGCTGAGAAAAATACGAAAAAGAAAATGAGGTCTCACGATACTAAAATAGTGTGGGAAGACACTGAGGGAACTGAAATTAATTGACACGTTGCCTCACTATATTTATCCAGTTCCTAAGTTATTAAAACTCAACTTCCTTCTTTACATAAACTCAACTATTCGAACTATAAAAAGCATCTTGCTGCAATTTTCTCCCTTAGAACATTAATCTCTGCCCGGGCAACATAATTAAACAAATTATGATTGTAGTTTGGCGTGATACGTAATACAATAAAGCAAAAAGCGTCAAGTTGTTTTATCCAAAGCCTGGTTTCACTTTCATCCACACAATAATCCCATTGTACAATTCGTAAAGTTACAAATGATGTTGAAGCTGTGAATTTTTTATGATTGTAATTCTACCGCCGTTTGTGCTTTGTTCAAATAGCGGATTATGTATTTTAAAATACTTTATAGCTATACAGTTATTTTTGCTTAAAATTTTCATACATATCGAAATTTTTTAAAGAAATCAAAGACAGAAGTCATTAATATTGAAGTGTGTTCTCAGCTTCAAATCTGTGAGGATCAGTGCATAACTGATCTCTTAAAACAAGGTGAAAAGTTGTGTGAGAAAACTCATTGTTATTAGATTTCCTCATCCATCAATTTTATGGTTTCACACGGGACGAGATAAAGTGAAAAAATCTCGTCTCGGACTTGTCAATTCTGGGAAAAAAGTCTCGTTTGAGTCGCGGTCCCTTCTAGTAAACAGTTTCAATTCCACAAATGCTAACCAGATTCCTAAAATATCTGATCGACTTTTAAATGTGAGTAGACCCTTCTTTACTACGCCACTGTGGTATTATCATTATTGAATAAAAGGCATACTTTCCGGTGAAATATTAGCAGTGGAATGGAAATGGACTCGAAAATAGAATCAGAGAAAAGTTTTAAAATGTTGGTTCTAAAACTTCAACGATTTACGTTTTGAAATTTTAATATTGATTGAAGATTTATTTTGAGGTCGAATTAAATTAGACGAAGACGGCGTAGCCGTATAAATAACGCGCAGTGGTAATTTCAAGTTTTCCCGCTTTATAAATTCCACGTAGAAATGAAAGTTTCTTCGAGAAAAATAGTTTTTCTTGAAGTATTTGCTGCAAACACTGTTTCAAGCAAGCAAAGTTTATTACTTACTATAATTTTATTGTATACCGACTATAATTATCGGGAGTTAAAAAAATATACCATAAGGATCATTGAACAACATAAAGAGCTGGATAAAAGTGCTGATCATCTGGCACCTGCTGAGGTTTAATATTTCGTTAGACAGCGACTCCTCGGACACCCGGAACACCCCTAGAGCAACCCCTAAGTCGTGATTTTCAATGTTTAAATCCTAAAAAAATACTAAATAAGCTCCGACCTCGCTGATATATTTTTAAATTTATTCTAGAGACAACCCGAAGACGAAAAAAAAATCAACACCACCCTCGGACATTAGGAACACCCCTGGAGCTACCTCTAAGACGGAGTACATTTAGTATTTTTTTAGCATTTAGACATTGAAAATCACGACTTGGGGCTGCTCTAGGGGTGTTCCGAGTGTCCGAGGGTGGTGTTGATTTTTTATACGTTCCAGGACGACTCTAAAATAAGTTTAAAAATAAATCAGCGTGAACGGAGTTTATTTAGTATTGAATTTACTGTTTGGACCCTTACTTTGTGGAATCTACTCATATTAATGTTATAAATGAAACTAACTGTTTCTAATTAATTCCACTATTTAATTAAGAAATTTATGAAAATTATTAAAGGATATTGATGATATGTCAATATCGAAATAATTATCAATATCCTTTAATAATTTTCATAAATTTTTTAATTAAATATTGGAATTAATTAGAAACAGTTAGTTCCATTTATAACATTTATTTAGTATTTTTTTAGTATTTAAACATTGAAAATCGTGAGTTAGGGGTTGCTCTAGGGGTGTTCCGAGTGTCCGAGGGTGGTGTTGATTTTCCTATACGTTCCAGGACGACTCTAGAGTAATCTTAGAAGAAATCGGCGTGGTCGGAGCACATTTAGTATTTTTTAGGATTCAAACATTGAAAATCACGACTTAGGGGCTGCTCTAGGTGTTTTTCAGGGGGTACTGTTGATTTTTTTATTCGTTCCAGGACGACTCTAGAGTAATCTTAGAAAAAATCAGCGAGGTCGGAGCACATTTAGTATTTTTTTAGTATAGACAATGGAAATCACGACTTAGGGGTTGCTCTAGGGGTGTTCTGGGTGTCCAAGGCTGTTGTTGATTTTTTTTTTCGTCTTCGGGTTGTCTCTAGAATAAGTTTTAAAAAAAAGGTGAGCGGTCGTCGGACCGCCGACAGAAGCTTGCTTCTTATACACAATAGAATGCGAGGCTGGGAAACCATCAATAAAAATACGCGCAATAGAATGCGATGTTGGGAATTACATTAGGCCTAGTACGTTCTACTAAGTTTTATTTTATATTTTATTGACCATTTTTTCAAAATTTTGACAATTTTTTATAATTATTGACCATTTTTTCAAAATTTTTGAAAATTATTGACCAATTTTGACAGTTTTGACAATGATTGATCATTTTTGACAATTTTTCAAAAATGTTGACCATTTTAGACCATTTTTCCAAATTTTAACAATTATTATTCACCATTTTTGACAGGTTCTGACAATTATTCACCATTTTTGACAATTTTTCAAAAATTTTGACCATTTTAAACAATTATTCACTATTTTTGACAGTTTTTTAAAATTATTGACCATTTTTTTCAAAATTTTTGACCAATTTTGACAATTATTGACCATTTTTGACTATTATTGACCAATTTTGACAGTTTTGATAATGATTGATCATTTTTGACAATTTTTCAAAAATGTTTACCATCTTAGACCATTTTTCAAATTTTAACAATTATTGACCATTTTTAACAGGTTCTGACAATTATTGACCATTTTTGACAATTTTTCCAAAAATCTTGACCATTTTTAACAATTATTGACCATTTTTAACAGGTTCTGACAATTATTGACCATTTTTGACAATTTTTCCAAAAATCTTGACCATTTTTAACAATTATTGACCATGTTTGACAGTTTTTCATAATTATTGACCATTTTTCGAAAATGTTGACAATTTTTGACAGTTTTTCGGAAATCTTGACCATTTTGTCAAAAATTTTGACAATTTTTAGCATTTTTTCAAATTTTAACAATTATTGACCATTTTTGACAATTATTGACCAATTTTGTCAATTACTGCTCATTTCTTACAATTTTTCAAAAATTTTGACAATTACTGATCATTTTTTACAATTTTTCAAAAATTTTGACCATTTTAGACCATTTTTCCAAATTTTAACAATTATTGACCATTTTTGACAATTTTTTAGATTTTTGACAGGTTCTGACAATTATTGACAGTTTTTAAAAATTTTTGTCGTTGTCAAAGATTTTGACAATTATTGACCGTTTTTGAAAATTCAAACAATTATTGATCATTTTTGACAGTTTCTGACAAATAATTTACTATTTTTGACAATTTTCAACCATTATTGATCATTTTTGACATTTTTAAATAATTATTGACAATTTTTTCAAAAATTTTGACAATTTTTAACAATTATTGACCGTTTTTGACAGTTTTCTATTTATTGACCATTTTTTCAAAATTTTGACAATTTTTCAAAATTTTAACAATTATTGATCACTTTTGACAGTTTCTGACCATTATTTACAATTTTTGACTATTTTTCAAAATTTTAACAATTATTGATCATTTTTGACAGTTTCTGAAAATTATTGACCACTTTCGACAGTTTTTCAAAAATTCAAAAATTTTGACAACTATTGTAAATTTTCCAAAATATTTAAGAATTTTTGATCATTTTCCAAAATTTTAACAATCATTGACTATTTTTGACAGTTTTTGACAATTTTTGACAGATTCTAACAATTATTGACCATTTTTGACAATTTTTCAAAATTTTAACAATTATTGGCCATTTTTAACAACTTTTCAAAAATTTTGACAATCATTGACCATTTTTTTAAATATTTAACAATTTTTGACCATTTTTCAAAATTTTAACAATTTTTGACAATTTCTAACAATTTTTGACAGTTTTTGACAATTTTTGATTGGTTTTGACAATTATTGACCGTCTTTGACAATTATTGACCATTTTTGATAATTTTTCAAAAATTTTTACCAATTTTCAAAATTTTTGACAATTATCGACCATTTTTCCAAATTTTTGACAATTTTTGACTAGCCTTTTCAATGTCGTTCAATAAGAAGCAAGCTTCAATAAATCAGCGAGATCGGAGCACATTTAGTATTTTTATAGTATTTAGACATTGAAAATCGCGTCTTAGGGATAGCTATAGGGGTGTTCCGGGTGTCCGTGGGTGGTGTTGATCATTGCGTGGAGTTTTAGAGCCCTTGTAAAGGATCGCAAGCCCAAGTAAACGGGTATTACATTTTTTTTCCATAACTTTTTACCAATTCCTTGCGACATCGTTCGGATCTTCAGGTTTATTGGAGAAATCCTTGTCGAGGTATAAATGTTTGGCATAAAACTGTAATTCACTTTTACTGTGGTATTCTATCACTAAGGTAGTTTTAAAGATTAATAGCAAGTATTTAGGACACATCATTTCTAATTGTATAGTGGAGCATTGTACCATTACCACATCTAACGTGTTAAAGCTCTTTAATCGTTTGACATTAAAAATCAAATAATTTACCATTAAAAGACCTAAAGAGTGTTGGCCAAACAAACACTGTTTGTTATTAACTTTAATAATAATAAATATTATTTATATGTCTAGTATAAGCTTAAGTGGAGTGAAATTAAGGTTAGAAAATTTTACAAAAACTAATAAATTCATTTATTTCAAGCCCTTAGTTTATATCATTGCGGATAACGCTCGAAACTGATGCTTTTCCACTATCCTGCGGAAATTTCAGTTTTCCTCTCTCGACTTTTTTGTTATTTCTACCCACAAATACGAGTATAGCTGGCAGGCAAACATTGGCTATTCTCCAGTAGTCTAGGAGTCTCTCTTATGAAATAGTGTCTGCATTAGTTTTGCGGCACAATGCGCCACATTCACACGACCAATTTTACGAATATGGACGCTCGTTTTGAGGAATTTGTTTGTTTTTGGAGCTTTCAGAGCCTCAAAAGAATAATAACAAATATTGCTGTTTTTGTTTGGCCCTTTAATGGAGTGCTTATTTCCATTTATTTATCTTTTATATATTTTCTTTGTTAACAAACATCGAATATAACTTACGAACATATTTTTTTATTAAAAAAATACTAAACATAAAAATTTTATTTTATGAGGAAAAATTCATCATTTCAACCTTTCACTATGTTTTCTTTTTGTTTTAAGCATACTGTGAGCGTGAGAGTATCAAATGCAATATCCATTTGGCGTTTAAAAGTCACGTAAATCACTTTGAAGTAAAATAAATTACTAAAAAATGAAGCGGCGCTTCCACCATATTTTTAAAAATTTAAAATCACTCTAGTTAATTACTTTTTTCCTACTAATTATGACATGTACCTCACTTTAAAGCGTTCCAATTATTTTTAAGTGGTTGGAAAGATCGATTCGATTGTGGAACAATAAAAATATACATGGGGACGGTGAGAGATTTTTTGATTTTTGGAGAATTGTTTATTTCCTATAAAAGCACATTCTTACTACCCATTTTTCAATATTACAAGTATTTTTATACGCAAGGCAGGCCTTTTCTTAATTTCTTTGATAACCGTTGGAAAAGTAATGCGAAAAGTATATACACGCTATGGCACTTTTCCGCACCGAAATGTCAAACACACCTACCTATGACCTGTAACCTTTTTTTGACAATTCAACATATTTATTATAGTGAATTTCTGGGTGTACAAATTTCAAATTTAAACCAAAAGTAATAAATAATCAAATATTTATTTCAATTTATTAATTATAAAAAAATTATTGTATCATTAATATTTTAGGAATTATAAACCAAGATCAAAATTTATTTTTTGAGTTGTCCAATTCCGACACTGAAAATACCCACATAAATTACTGTTTTTCTTTCATTAATAAATGTGGTTGTAGAAAAAATATTGTGTACAACTTTCACGCAAAGCACTTTTCCCACTCGCTAGATTTGCAACAAACTATTGCGTTTGTGGGAAAAGTTCGTCCATCTACCGAGCATTTTTGAGCTGGTTTAATGTACCGGGTGGGTAAATAAGAAAGATCGTCGGCCATATCTTAGGATCGGATTGTAGTATAGTTTTGGAAAACAATTTTGATAACAAAAATGGCCCCGAGAAAACCTGGAAATTATTTACAGGCTTGTAGGTACACCGCAAGAGGGCGTAAATAAATTTAAAAAGCCAAATTTTGCACAAATTACCTAAATGAGGAGCAAACTAAAACATTCATCGTATCCTTCAAAAAATGTTGCATATATTTGGTCCCTGCTTTTACACCTCACCTCTATACATAAACAAAATGCCATTTTTTATGCTAATAAGTCGGAAGAATTCATAAAAGGCAATGCAGTTTTCCGCTAATTGGACATAAATAAGCGTCGTTTGGTTTTCTAAATGACTGAAGCAAACAACCAATTTAAAAAAACATCGTTAAATATGCAGCCGTTCAATCATTCTGAAAATATGGGCAGAAGGTGAAAAAGGATCCGCCTTCACGAATTACTGACGATGCATTTTTCAAATGGCCTATTAGAGCAGCCATCGATCCTCCCTTTTAAATAAATCAACCCTTGCTTCAGGTAAATCCCTGGGTTTGCGAGTGAGCTACTGTATATTCGGTTACGTTACCTTCATCTTAAAAAGGTTACGCACTCTGCTATTCGCTGAAGGAGTTACATATACGAGGTTTGTCCTTGATATTTTGCATATAGAGTTAGAAAAAAAAACAGTAGGTAAACACTCAACTTTTAAACACTATTAATAATTATTGTTTTCCAAAGTAATCTCCACGAAGAGAAATGCATTTTGCATCCTTTGGAACCAATTCTGGAAGCAGTTATTCCACTCGCTTTTTGGTACATTTGAAATAGAGTTTCTGAAGGCGTTTTTTTTTAGTTTTGGAAAAGTAAAAAAGTCGTTAGGACTTAGGACGGGACTGTATGGGGGATGGTCTAACAATTCGATGTTTTCTTGCTTAAAAAACTAAATTGTTTTTCGTGCTGTGTGGGAATTTGCATTGTCTTGGTGATGGATCATTCGTCGTTGAGGGTTGGTTTTTCGAAACTCAGCTATTACTTTTGGCAAACAAATCGATATGCACCAATCAGCAGTAACAGTTCATTAATCTTGCAGAGGAATTGTTGCTTCATCTTCTGCCTTTGAGATAAATGTCGCCACCATCTTTTTGGAAACATTCCGAGAACGGATATGTATGTATATATATTGGGGTGGATTCACTGAGACCTAAGAGATCTATTGTGCCCCCTTACTTATTCTTAGTTGCTGAGGAAAGTTTCAGAGGCTAGTAGCTCCTTTAGTCCTATTTCCCGGAGGAATTTTGGGATATCCACAAGCTTTACTTAGGCAAATGTCCCTCTTCTATCCAGTAATCTCCTAGGCGTTGTGTCCTACGATTCGAAATTGCTGTGCAATTCGCAAGTATGTGGATGGAGGTTTCTTCTTCCATGCAACAGAATCTACATCCTTTGCCTTCAATATCCTTTATCAATATTGAACTGGGGCTCACTTTATCATGGCATGAATTTCTGCTTGAAATCTACTTGGGGTTTTTCCCAAGCTTTCAGAGTGTTTGGTTCCTGGCCCGTACACTCCTATCCCAGTTCCTTCTATTGCTTTTGAGCCATCTGTGTACCATTGAATGACATTCTTTCCAAATCTGGTAATGGTATTTGGATCCCATTCCTTCTTGCTACCTAATTCCGTAACCAATTTATTTGAAAAGTTATACTTTTTCATCATACCATCTTGTTGCATGTCTAAGGTTTTCTGATTTCTAAGAAGTGAAGAGGTGGTTTTTCTAATGATTCCCTCTCTACTCAGTTTGTATCTTGTTCTTTCTGCAACACTTTACACCACCATATATTATGTAGGTAGTGTGTGAGGTTGAAAATCACTTCCATAGCTGCCGTTGTGCATGTTCTCATTGCTCCTGTAATTCATATACAGGCTAGTCTTCGAATTTTGGAGAGGTTTTCCCTCGACTTCAATAGGCTAGTTGGTCTCACTATGGCAGTGTACATCCAGATAAGGATTTTTGGGTTACAACCCAAGATTCCTGATTTCTGTCACCATTAGAGCCATTTTCGCTTTGTATATAATCTTCTCTTAGTGCTTGTTTCACAGGAGTTTACTAACTATAGTCAAACCTAGATACTTGACTTCTTGTCTCCATTCAACCTCGTTCCCATCAAGTTTAATGGTTTTGAGGTTGAGTTTTCTTTTCTTAGTGAAGGCTATTAAAATGGTATTGGTGGGGTTGTTGTTAAGTCCCACTTGCCAACACCAGCTATTTGTATAGCTCAGACCCTTTTGTACGATGTCACAAAGGGTATTTTCGAATTTTTCACTAGCTGTTATGACAATATCATCGATATCCTTGTCAGGATATTCCGAGGTCAGTCGAACCACACAAGAGTTCATCAACCGTCAGGCTACACATTAATGGGGATGCTACTCCACTCGGTGGACATCCTCTGGTTGTACAGATGGAGACAATGTCTTTGCTCGTCCTCGTCTATGCTACTCTAGTGGTGAGCAGTTCCGACGTGCATTTGGATGTTGTACTGTCTACACCTCTTCTATCAATGCTCTTTTGACAGCCTCATGAGGAGTATTGTTAAAGTTTCTTCTATATCCAAAAATGCGCATACTACGGTTTCTTGGTTGTCTAAAGCACCTTGGATATCCTCCATCAGTTGTAACAGTGCAGTCTCCGTAGATCTGCCTTCCCGGTAAGCATGCTGATATTGGTGGAGAAGTAGTCTCTCTAGGATTTCCGCTCTAATATAATTGTCAATATCTTTTTCCATCGTTTTGAGCATGAACGATGTTAGACTAACTGGTCTGAAGGATTTGGGGTTTGTTGTGTCCCTTTTTCCAGCTTTTGGAATGAAGGTTACTATTGCTCTTCTCCATGCTTCTGGTATATAATTCAGTTCTAAGCTGCTTCGAATAATTCTAACCAAATGTGGTAGATTCCAACCAAATGTGGTAAAATTTCGTCTTGTCCCTGCTGGAGCAATGCTGGGAAAATCTCATCGGCTCTCGGTGCCTTGAACGGTGAAAAGGTGTTGATAGCCCATTTTAACATTTTGTTACTACAAACGTGCTTAGCCATTGTAGTACTTTCTCTGGAAATTCTATTATGACATTCGAGAGGATTATCTCCCCTTTTTGGGCTAGTCCCAGGAAAATGAGTTTCTAGTAAGAGTCGCACTCTTTCTCCCTCATTTTGGGTATTTTCGAGAACGGATAACTTTCGTTCGTTTTGGTTCATCTCCGAACACTCAAACAGACTACTGACGTTTATTTTCGGGTTCATAAGAGTAAATCCAGGATACAATACTGTATTTTTTGACACCAATTGACTCTAATTGCTTTCTCTTCTTCCGTCAACAGATCCGGTATCCAACGAGTAACTAATTTTTTAAAAGATAACTCTTCAAGTAAAATATTTTGAATTGTTGTATGTGAGATGCCCAATGATGCAGAAATTGTCGACTAATGTGGTGCTTCATTGCCGAAAACAGAAACCAACTCGGCAAGGCATTCTTGTTGAGCCAACTGTTTTTGAAAATTGTAAAAGTAGATAGTCTAGGCCACCATGACTACAGATATAGGGAAAACAATGTGTTAGAGAGAGAGAGTCATGGAGGTAATGTGTGAGAGAGAGACATGTTCAGGCCTGCGCCGGTCTGCGCGTTCGGTGCTTAAACGTCAGGTGCTACGTCAAACGTCACGTGCTACGTAAAACGTTACGTGCTACGTCAAACGTAACGTGTCACGTCAAACATCACGTGCTACGTCAAACGTGTGGGAGGTGCTCATTTGTAATATGTCTATATTTAATTTACCAATGGTCTCAATAAACTCTTCAATTCGATGTCTTTACTCTTCTGAAGACATATTACAAATGAGCACTTCCCACGCGTTTGACGTAGCACGTGACGTTTAACGACTAACGTAGCACGTCACGTTTGACGTAGCACCGAAAGCGTGGACCGGCGCAGACCTGAACCTGTATCTCTCTTACACATTACCTCCATGACTCTCTCTCTCTCTCACTCTCTCTAACACATTATTTTCCATATATTTGTAGTCATGGTGGCCTAGACTATCTACTTGCGCGAAAATTTTCTCGGTTAAATTTCATTTTCGACTGACTCATCAACTTCTAAAATTCAGTATAAGTACAGCTTTAAACGAAGAGGTCTGAAACTTTAGCATTAAATTAACTAAAAATGACAGTTAACTTTGACAACTGTGTTGTTATAAGCAACACAATCCACGTATTACTACAAAATTTAAATAATTGTTTAATGACTTAAAATCAACACACAACAATGAAAGCCAGACTAGTAACTTCAAACAACCACAAAATGTGAAAAAATTATAATTTACAACAGCATTTGTAATCGATTTATAATAAATTTCATTCGACTCGTATTTTATAGACCGTAAAACATAAGTAAAATCATTTTCTGAACGCTACATCCATCTACCTGATCGAAAACATCCCCGAATTGACCTCAACCCTATCTCAGACGTTCCTAAATCTTGAAACAGGACGCAAAATTGGCAGAAAATCTCTATTGTTCCTGTAGATACCTTTCGAAGATCTCCCAAAGACATAATTAATGCCCTAGCAACGTTGTTAGTGGCCCAACAACACCGATGTCGGTCGACTCGGAGGGCAATAAATGTCTGGAAGTGCCAAAGTGAAGGGCGGATCGTGCCATTAAAGGGTTACTGCCGGCCAGTCCATGTATGCGAGCTTTATACCGGCCTTTCGCATGCCGTACATTCTCTAAGAAATATTGCTAGTATGTTGGAAGGTGGAGAATTACTTTATTACTTTGAAATGAAATGAGTCTCGCCTATTGCAGAGAATATTTCGTATTTAACTATACAGAGCTATTTTAAATTTAAGTAAATTGATACGGAAATATTAAATTTTAAAAATATGGAAACCCATTTATACAGGGTGAGACATGACTTCCACAAAATACATAATTAGGTTAATTGATCTAAAATATTCCCACATTCTTTGTGTTCTCATGATATATTTCAATATCAATATTCACCCCTGTATACACACGAATGAATGGATTTATCCAGATACTTCGAGTCTTGTATCTCCTTCACATCTAAGCCACTTCAAAATCAGCTTTATCTCTTTTACGTACACTGTTAAAATTCGAACGCAATATATTTCAACCTGTAGAATTAATAATTCCAAGTATAATTTGAATGTTATGCAGAATATTTTGCAAAGCAAAGTTTTTCCAAATATTCTTCTCCCACACTTTCCACAAAATGCAATATGGAAGCTTTGGGATTCCTGAGCTGTATGTATTACGATCAGTCCTATATCCTTGTACATAAATGGGACAAAGATTAGGGAAGGAAAACATATTTCTGGATTTCAGGCGGAGATTTATGTTATCCCACAAGGCGCCAGAGTCAGAAATACAGGACTGGCACTCTTACGGATAAACCGGCAAACGTGTTCCTCTAAGGTAAGTAGAGGAACGCCTGAAGGAAAGAGCTACTAAATATCAGTAGAAATCGCTAAACATTATTACAGGTTGTCCAATGGGTCATTCCCCTCCATAGAACTGTAACCCACAGACAAACAATTTTAAGAGAGGCCAATGTATCACCTGCAAAATATTATGATGCCTTTTAGCCCAATATAATAATATAATAATACATATTTAAAATAAGAATTAAATTCCCTTGATCTTATTTCAACAAAACGTTCGAACATTTCATTATTATATAAATATAAATTAAGAAGGTTATTTTCAAGTTCAAGCGTGAAGCAAAGCAAAACAATAATATGTTTATTTGTTTTACTCGAACTTGACTAGTTATATAAATATACATTCAATATTTATCTGAGAGGAAGTTGATTTAAAATAAGTCATGAAGAACATTCTATATAGTCGAATGGTCAGGGATAAGTAATCATTAACCAATAAGTATAAGTGTATAAGTATGCTATTCGGCTAGGTACTTATGCATAGCACTAGTTACTAGGTATTTTAATGTATTTAGTAAATAAATCAAACATATCCCAGTGCTAGAAGTAGTTGTTTCATTCTCTTGAGATGATCCTCCATGTGACCTGCAACAGTTTACCAACGTATCCATTGACGTTTTTTCATTCATTACAATATGGCACACATCCAATGGATAACTGGTGTGAGTGGACTTCAATACAACAAACCATGCGATTTTTTAAATTTTGCAATACATTTTGCAGCATCCCTGACTGCTCAATTATTCTCATCTTTGTGGTAATCCTATCTTTTAATTCCTGAATATTGGCAGGTTTTGTTTTATAAACGATGTTTTTTAAGTGACTCCACAGGAAATAGTCTAAAGGATTTATGTAAAGCTTTCCAATGCATCTTCTGGAAAACATATTATTTAGGTATTGCCTCACTACACGCGCATAGTGATGTTGAGCACCATCTTGTTGCAGCCAAATATTGTCGTTTGGGATATTGTTATTGTCTGAAAGTTTCGAATAATGAAATTTCTACATTAAAATGTAATTGGAAATACTTACTTAGGTTTGGAAATAACCGAGCCAACTCAGGTATAATACTATTTTCCAATAACTCTATATACGCAGGACCATTTGAGTTTCCCTCAATGAAAAAGGGACCAATTATTTTGTCGCCTATTATTCCAGCCTATATATTCAGTTTTTGTGGATATTGGGTATGGGATTCACGCATCCATCGAGGATTGTTACGTGACCAGCATCTACAATTATGCTGATCTACGTTTTCATTAACAAAAAAGTGGCCTCATCGCAAAACGTCTAGTACTCAAGTGTGGATCGTCTTCTAACAGGACACAAACATCTAAAGATTTGTTTTCAGTTGATGCAGCTTTTCTGCGCCCTGATTTGGATAAA
Organism: Lochmaea crataegi; assembly: GCA_947563755.1. Taxonomy (NCBI): domain Eukaryota; kingdom Metazoa; phylum Arthropoda; class Insecta; order Coleoptera; family Chrysomelidae; genus Lochmaea; species Lochmaea crataegi. The sequence goes on from OX387422.1 coordinate 128,382,219, forward strand.
AATTTTACTATAAGGGAGACCGAGGAGAGTTGTGTCAATTTTCACTTCAATTAACATATCTCAGTCAAAAAACATTTTATATCTATGAGTTGTATGAGTTAATGTAGCTCATTCTATACTCTTTCAGAAATAATCATCAAAATTAATTAAAATATTAAGGTTTCTGAGAAAATCTACGAAAATAGAAATTACTCCCCGTGTCACAACTCTGTTCATACCAAGGTAAGTTGTGACAGATACCAAGGTGAGTTGTCACACCTATTTATTTAGATTATTTGTTAAATAAAAAATATCATTATAAATAAATAATACATTTATTTCGAACGAAGTACTTTAATTATCATTTGGTATGCATTGTTAAAATTTTTGAAAAATTGTCAAAAACTGTCAAAATTTTGAAAAAATGGTTAATAATTGCCAAATATCTTCAAAAATTTGGAAAAATGGTCAACAATTGTCAAAAATGGTAAAAAATTGTCAAAAATGGTAACAAATTGTCAAAATTTTGAAAAAATGGTCAATAATTATAAAAAACTGTCTAAAATGGTCAATAATTATTAAAAACTGTAAAATTTTTTGAAAAATTGTCAAAATTTTTGAAAAATTGTCAAAAATGGTCAATAATTGTCAGAACCTGTCAAAAATGCTCAAAAATGGTGAATAATTGTTAAAATTTGGAAAAATGGTCTAAAATGGTTAAAAAATTTGAAAAATTGTAAAAAATAATCAATAATTGTCAAAACTGTCAAAATTGGTCAGTAATTGTCAAAAATGGTCAATAATTGCCAAATATGTTAAAATTTTTGAAAAATTGTCAAAAATGGCCAATAATTGTCAAAGACGGTCCATAATTGTAATAATTCGTCAAAAACTCTCAAAAATGGTCAATAATTGTTTAAATTTTTGAAAAATCGTCAAAAAATTTTAAATATGGTCAAAAATTGTCAAGAATTTTGGGAAAATCGTCAAAAACTCTCAAAATTTTGAAAAAATGGTTGATAATTATAAAAAACTGTCCAAAATGGTCAATAATTATTAAAAATTGTCAAAATTTTTAAAAAATTGTCAAAAATGGTCAATAATTGTCAGAACCTGTCAAAAATGGTCAATAATTGTTAAAATTTGGAAAAATGGTCTAAAATGGTCAACATTTTTGAAAAATTGTCAAAAATGGTCAATAATTGTCAGAACCTGTCAAAAATGGTCAATAATTGTTAAAATTTGGAAAAATGTTCTAAAATGGTCAAAAAATTTTAAAAATTGTGAAAAATGATCAATCATTGTCAAAACTGTCAAAAATTGGTCAATAATTGTCAGAAATGCTCAATAGTTATTAAAATTTGAAAAAATTGTAAAATTTTTGAAAATATGGTCAATAATTGCCAAATATGTTAAAATTTTTGAAAAATTGTCAAAAATGGTCAATAATTGTCAAAGACGGTCAATAATTGTCAAAATTCGTCAAAAATGGTCAAAAATTGTCAAAATTTTTGAAAAATGGTGAAAAACTCAATAAAAATGGTCATTCTATTGTGCATAAGAAGCAAGCCTCTGTCGGCGGTCCGACGACCGCTCACCTTTTTTTTATTGTATTTTTTCGCTAACATATACGCCAAACTTCTTGTCTCTTTTGTTGAAAGACCATAATTAGATGCTGCATATGTTAACAAATACTCTCGTTAGATATTAAAATCCTCTTCGGTAAAAATCGTCGGGCTGACGTAACCAACAGATGGAGTCTCGTTTGTTTGATAAGCTTGATGTATTTTTCTTTTTAATATATCTTTGCAAGGACATATAGTTCTGATTGTAAGAGGATGCTTATCAGTCTTTCGTTTATATTTATTTGGCATTCTGAAACAAAAAAAATAGCAGTTTACCATGCAATATGACACCACAAGACAAAAAAAAGAACCTTGCCAGAGAAATAAACAATAATAGGAGAGTTGTCACAACTCGCCCAGGTGCAAAAAATAGTGAGCCGGTCAGAATTATAATTCGTATTGTCGAAATAAGATGACAATACAAAAAAAACAATACTACGCTAGTAAACTTGAAAGACTAAAGCATATAAAAAAAAATATTATAGCAATGCAAACATAATACATAACGATATACAGATTGCGAAAAATCTTAGCTCGACATACGATTTACACAAGTACGACAAGAATAATATGAACACACTACTTGAAAGAGAGAGAAAAATTGTTCGCACACGCCCATCTGTGATGGGCGTGTGACAAGGATAATATGAACAACACTACTTGAAAGAGAGAGAAGAATTGTTCAAACACGCCCATCACGGTTGGGCGTGTGCGAACAGTTCTTCTCTCTCTTTCAAGTAGTGTTGTTCCTATTAGCCTTGTCGTACTTGTGTAAATCATATGTCGAGCTAAGATTTCTCGCAATCTGTATAAGTAATCAAAATTTTCGTAAAAAAATTACTTTTGCCAATTTTTTGTATACTAATGTCGTATATTCATAACCGCTTTCCGCGCACTGTTATCGCGTACTGCATTGTGACTTTCAATAAACATCAACAATACTAATTTATTGAAACCTCAAAGTTGTTTTTGCTCATAGTCATTTTAATCTATTATTGTAACTTCGGCGGAGATAATGTGAAATAAACTCCGAAATTATGGTATTTAGATCTATTTGAAATAACAAAGTTCATTACTATTACGAAAAAAGGAAAAATCTGACAACAATGTAAATACCACCATAATATTGGCCATATCACAAGATCCTTGCACACCAAAATCTATTATAAAAATCGTGCGATCCTTTTCCGAGATAATTGAGGCGTTCCATACTTAAAACTCACTCTGTATACATCCTGATAAACTGTAATAAGGAAGAGGTATAGGGAACTGTTTTGGGGTAGCAGATTAATTTTCCAGATATTTTTTGCGGTGTAATTGACAATCGGCTTTATGATTCTCCCCGATCTCCATCCAATCCCTAGACTAGAGCCTACTACCGACTTCGGACCATTAAATCTGCAGACATTTGGGCCATTATCTTTGTAAACATGCTGCTGTGAAACCGTCACATTTCTCCAGTCAATTCCCGATCTATGTTTTTTGAGATTGCCACTCCTTATCTATTCCGATTTATCATCCAACCATTACGAAAAACGCATCCTCTGCGTGCCTTCGGGTCTCGTATTCTTATTCTGGAGACAGGAGCGGCTTTTTAAGGAAAATACATTAAGTATTATCCTGAAAATAATCCTTATTGAAATTTCTACTTTTTTCTCTTCTGGTTGTAATCTTTCTAATCATATCCCCTTGTTATTTAATTATTTAGACAATTTCTATAGTTTTTCTGTGGAGAAGTTTGCTTTTCCTTCTTCTAAATCCAACAGGAAGCAGATTATTCTTTGCGAAAAAAATCTGGATTTTGCTGCAGTTGTATTTTTGTTAAAATAAAATTCCAAATCGAGAAGCGTTATTTTATTTTTATATTATACCGTTGGTTAAAATTCCTGCCATATAAAATGTAAACCGTAAAATAACATTTAATGAAGTGAACATATTTTTTTACAACTATCGTCGTAAATTATCTCAAATCCTTTGGATATCATTCAACAACTGAGGATAAAACACCACTAAAAACTTTTGTACAGCGGTGGTATGCAGATTTTGAACGTACAAAGTTCGTGAATGTCGTCAAAAATCGATTATAGTACCAGGATAACATAAATGCTGAGCGTTAAATATTATGTTGTATTGAAATCTTCCACTAGGTCTAGACTGGTGAAAAACTGCAAATAATCCCTCAACAGGCTGGCAAGAAACAACAAACTCTCTCTACAATGGGTGCCCCACATGAGGGGATTGCAGGTACTGAAATGGCGGACCAGTTAGCCAAAGAAGGCTTTAATGGAGCCTTCATAGGTCCGGAACCGTGTTGTGGAATCACAAAAGATTGCATAAGAGAGGATATCGGGAACTGGCTAGATAGGGAACACCAATTCAAATGGAGGGTGACACAAGGGCACCTTCATACAAAGAGATTACTGAACAAGGTAGACAAGGAACTCTCAACCAGGCTACTGAAACTGGGTAAGAGACATTTGAAGACAGACAGACAGACCTGGTGACTGGACACTGCACCTTGAGGAAACATCTGTACAATATGGGCAAAGTTAGTGAACCTATGTGCAGAAAATGTGAACTTGATGATGATACACCTACTCACATACTCTGCTTCCGCAAGAACTTACTTTGGAGAGGAATTAATACAACCAGCACAACTACTGAAAATCCCTCCAGTCAAACTAGTGGTCTTTATAGAAGACACGAAGCTTCTGGAATGGAATTAGATAACATGGGAAATGGTACAAAGATTCAGTTCAAGTGCCTGGGCTGATGAGCACAGCCCAAATATATGAATGAATGAATGAAATCTTTCAAGATAGTCGCGTTACTCAATAAAAGGTCATTCTAACTGGTCATGAAACCACTGCTGGTCCTATCGCCAGCTACATCTCAACCTCTTTGGATTTTTGGGCCTTCCTGGTTAGTGATGAGCGAGCCTGGTCTTGGTCTTGCGGATGCAAAAAAGCAAACCAGCTGAAGACTTGCAAGAGCAAGACAAAGACCGAGTGTGCAAGACCAAGACCAACTTCTCATGCTCTTACAAAACTAATTTTCATATGCACTTGTCTCTGGTTTAGGTGATAATGTTTGAATGAGTATGATGTAATTGTGGTTAAACTGTCAATTCTAAAAAGTACAGGACTGTTATTTTCGTTAGAACGTCTATCAAATACGTTGTTGTTTTTAATATAATAATAATAATAATAATAATAATGCCTTTGCGCGAGTTATAAAACTTATAATAATGTATAAACAACATGAAAATTTAGTAATAAGTCTTAATAGGGATATCATCTGATCGATCGGGCATTCGGATGATTCAAATGAAATAAACGTGTGAAACGAAGCATGAACAAACCGAACCCGAACCCGATCCTGTTTTACGTTTTCCTTGGAGAAGAAACCAGAAGTCAAAACAAATCATGAATTGCTTGGATGGTGATTGTAATTTCTTTCTTTCGCTTCGTGACAGAAAATTAAATATATTTCTTTTTTTAATGGCATCTGTAATTGAATCGGTCTGATATCAGTTAATGGAAAAAACTTCTGATTGAAATTAATGATCTTCAATTATATTCGTTACAGGTAGGTGGATACGTGAATGGACAGTTTGTTAATTCATTTGATATTATATGAAGTTTTGCAACAGTTCCTTTTGTGCTTTTATTGTTGCCAGAAGCGAACAAGAGCCCGGAAAATATGCGAATTAAAAGAAAGGTCATCGCAACCAGCCAATGTTAACGATTGTATATTAGTAATTTTAAACATAATCGAAATAATATGACCAAATGATTTTATCAATTTTAGTAGCTGCATCAATTTGAGGATAATTATCCGATTTTCAGACAATTTCGCTAACCGGATAATTTTTGGATCGAATAACTTCGAGTTGTTTGCAGGGAGCATATATAAAACGGCTATTGTATTGGGGGATTTTCAATATTGACTGGGGTCGAAGACTTTTATTTAAACAACACGGTGTTCTTTTCTAAATTTTGACAATAGCGCAGCTTCCTTGGTTTCCAGATTTCCGCCAATGAAGTAGTTAGCTAACCACTGCCCGTTTCTTTCGTCAAACCGAAATATGGTTTGGAAATCGTACTCACGTGGAGAACGTCTTTCTTTGTACACTTTTCGTGCGCGTACGTGCACCATATCCGCCATGGGAGTGAGGAAATAGAGGAGATGTGGAGGGAGTGTAAGAAAGAACGAAGACGGATGCTGAGGAGAACAGGAATGCTAGAGGGAAAAGGGGGATACGAAGAGAAAAAAAAGAAACTGGAGCGTAGGGTGGAGAGGGAAAAAAGAGGGAAGTGGGAAGAGTTACTGGGGGAATTTGAAAACAATCCGTGGGGAAAGGCGTATGAGATAGCGGTGAAGAGGATGGGTGGAAATAGGAACGAGGTGCTAGAGGAAGATTGGGAGAAGAAGATTATAGGGAAATTGTTCACATGGGTAGAAGGAGGAGTGTGGGCAGAATTTAATAAATCCAGGATACTATGGGAGTAGGGAAATTGAGGGGCATAAGGCCGGTAGAGAAGTTGGAAGTAGAGGAGGGGAGGGAGAAACATTAAAGTAAGCAAAGCCCCAGGGATATATGGCCTGAGGGGTGATATGATGAAGAGGCTGTTGGATGACAATAGTGAGTTTCTTCTGGAAGCTATTCAACAGGGTGCTAAGGGAGGAAGAGTTTCCGGAAGGATGGAAGGTGGCCAGGGTGATACTGATGAAGAAGTATGGTAGAGAGGGGAAGCGAGCGGGGGACTACAGCCTGTGTGGTATGGGTAGATTGATCGAGGTGTAACGTTAATTTCGTTCACTTTACTTCCCTCGATTGAATTAATAAATTATCGTATGGGCGGCGAATAGCTAGTCCTTTCTCATACCCAACACCGAGAAATGTTTCAAGGCTGAATATATTTACTGTCGACGAGAGTCGAAATCAACGTTTCTATGCGCGCTGATCGAGGTCCCTCTGTCTGGAAAATAGTCACGTCTATATTGAAATTCCCACTTCGATCTCGTGTCTCTTCTTCTACCAATTATAAATCAAATATGAATCAAGAATTCACTACTGAAAGGTAAATTCCTTTCCTGGTCAAAGCGTATGAGCGTGACACGAACATGAGACGTAAGTCGGTGGTCGTTCACATGATTTCGTATATTTAAACAAGTGGCAAAGGGGTTTCGTTCTTCTTTTCCGGCGAACATGTGCTATTGAAGCCTTTCTGGCTCATCTTATCTTATCTTAGAAGTTCATTCATTTGAGTGCACTTTACCTGGAGCACTTTACCTGGAGCACTTTACCTGGGATACTTTATCCGGGATACTTTGCCTGGAGCACTTTACCTGGGACACTTTACCTGAAGCACTTTACCTGGGTTACTTTACCTGGGATACTTTACCTGGGACACTTTACCTGAGACACTTTACCTGGAATACTTTATCCGGGACTTCAAGTTTTCCGACAACTTTTCTACAAGTGTATCTACAACAACAAGAAGAACACGGAAGTACAATAGTTCCTGCTCTCCAGCACAACATATGTCGTCATCCAATAACTAGTCAATTTATTTTTATTTTTTTTTATTTCATATTTTTTTTGAAAATATACAACTTGTAAATTTAATAACGTTGTTCATATAGTTTTTTTCCCTTCCAATCTTCCAGGATTTGTCGCTATAATGCAGATGTGAATAACAAATAAACTAGTATTATTCAGAGTGGCGCCCACTTACCTTTCCTAATTTTCATAATTTATCTTTATTTCACCTTAAATAAATTTCAAGTAGAACCGGTAAGACTACTCTCTGAAATGTACTAGTTTGGTCTCAGAATCTACACCTGAGGTGCTCTCTAAACTGAGTAGCCGTAACAGAGGGGATAATAAAGGATAGGATTGAGGGGAAGTTGGTAGGAATGGAGGTTCTAGGGTAAACCAGCACGGGTTTGCGAAGGGAAAATCATGTATCTCTGCGCTGGGCTTGGTGGAAACGGCTAGGGAGGGCAGCTGGAGGAACAAGAAATTGGCTCTACTCGTTTTCTTCGACAGCGGAAACGCGTTCAACAGTGACAGCAAACGGGCAGTGTTGAGCGCGTTGCTGAGGCTTGGAGTGGGGGAGGGTTTGGTTAACCTATTGGAGGACTACCTGACGGGACATGTGATATTGGACACTGGAAGGAGGAGGTATGACGCAGCGACTGGAGTCCCCCAGGGCTCGGTTCTTAGACCGACGCTGTGGAAGTGTGTGTTTGATGAGGTTTGTGGGATAGTCTGTGAAGAGGGATGTGAGAATACGGTGTATGCGGACGATGTGTGACTGGTATGTACGGCAAAGGGAGAGGCGTAGAATTCGGATGGAGGAGTCTGTGAAATACCTAGGGGTGTGGTTGGATAGTCAATTATCCTTCAGAACACACATGTTAAAGGCGGCAGAGAATAGGAAAGTGAGGGCAGCATGGCTGGGGAGATTGATGTGTAATGTGAACGGGCCGGGAGAGTGGAAGAGGAGGTTAATTGGTAGGATGGTAGAGCAGAGTATGCTGTACTGTGAGGAGGTGTGGGGTGAAAGAGCGGGAGTAAATGCGAGGGCTAAACCACTCCTGCGGGTGCAGAGAGAGATACTGCTGAGGGTGGTGCAGAGGTACTGGACAGTGAATGGCGGTGCTGGCAAGGACCTACCCATTGTACGTTATGGCTGGAGCCAGGAATAAATACTGGAGGGGTGCGACCAGAGAGGAAGTACAGGAATGGATGGAGGAGGAAGTGGAGAAAAGGTGGGAGAAGTATGAGGTCGCGCTAAAAGTAGCGATTGTGCTTCTTGACACAGGTGTTCACTGGACATGGGTCGAGAGTAGGGTACCTCCACGAGATCGAGAAAAGAGAAAGTCTGGATGAGTGCGAGTGAGCGAGAGGTGTGAAGTGGAGGATGATGTGGAGCATGTGTTGAGATTCTGGAGGAACGAGGAAGTGCTGAAGAAGTTGGAGAGGAAACTAGGGGAGGCGGTGTATTGGGAAAACATGGTGGAGATAATGTTGAGGGGGGAGGAGGAATGGATGGAGGTGAGTGGCATAGTAGAGAGCGTGGTTAGGGGGAGAGAAAGACTCGATATGGCATGAGAGGTAGGAGTGATAGTTAGGGAGAAGACGACGGTGTGAGCGGAGAGTGCGCGAGGGACCGCCGACCGTCTCGAAGTATGCTAGGGTAGTGATTTCGAGGTGGGGGTAACGGCGAGTTTGAGGTGGGTTTGGTTGGTAGGCATTCCCTTGGGGATGAGTCCAGCACTGTTTGGAGTTTCCCATCTCGTCCAAAAAAAAAATATCCGCCATGGGAAATTAGAATTTAACAGAATCGCTAAAGCTAAACTTAATTCCATGTACAATTGCAAATAAATCGTATTAATCATGTTCTACAAAAGCTTCTCGGGAGTAGATGCATATTTTCTAAAAGAAATCCTTCAGTTTTAAAGCAAATGGTACTTTTATGAATTTCAAAAAAGTGAACCATTTTCCTTTGGAGCAACACCTTTTGCCTCTAGCTTAAATATTTTCCTTCTTTTTTTAACTTCCCGCTAAGAAAATCAATGATTCTTCCCTATGATTTTCGAAAAATTATTGTTTTCACCCCGTTTTACAAAAATCGAGGTTTCAACAAATCTCGACGTTTTGAAGCCCTTATAACTTCTGAACGGCTTGACCGATTTGATCGCAGTTGATGTCATTCGAAAGGGCTTCACCGAATTTAGATTTTCTGTAAGTCGGAACCAGTTCAGACTCGTAGATTTCGGGAAATTGCAAAAAAAGTGAAAAAAAAGAAAGAAAAAAAGTTTTTTTTTCATTTTTTCAAAATATTTCCGAATTGGCTGAACCGATCGACCTCAAAAACTGATTAGCTCTTAACCTTGAAAACCCGCATCGATCGCCACCAAGTGCGTCAGAATCAGTTGATGCGTTCGTGAGATATCGTTGTCGAAAAAAATCGAAAAAAAGGGTTTTTTAGTAATAACTCCGAAATGTTTCAGCAGATCAATTTTTTTGTTCCAAATTTTTTATAGAGCTCGAAAAACTACATTGATCGCCGCCAACCGCGTGAAAATCGGTTAATTCATTCAAAAGTTATAGCAGTTTGAAAATTAAAAATATTGTGTTTCATCGAACTTTGATAATACTTTTGAGCTCGAAGAGCTCAAAAGCATCGAATAGCTTCATCTTTGAGCTCGAAGAGCTCAAAATAACACAACAATTGCTCGAAGAGCTCAAAAACATCGAAAGTAGCGACGAAATCGCATGCGTTTGAAAATTGAATTTAGCGGGAAGTTGCAGGGATGCTCTTTAGGGTCAACCGAATTCCAGATTTTTTATGTAAAAATTGTGAAACGAATCCTTTTTCTTATAGATACGGCCTAATGTATTGCATTCGCGGAGTCTTCGAGATGTTTACTCAAATGTGGACATTTCTCTACGCATTTTTTGAGTATTCCGGCTACAACTTGTTAAGGAGAAAATAAAAATCTATTTACGCACAAATATGGGCCAAGATAGACTTACGCTCTTGCATTACTGTCTATTGAAACTCAACTATTCTAACTAGTCCAATATAATCGACGTTTTTGCGCGGACCAAAGACAGGAGAAAGAAATTTTCAAACTGATTAATAAAAAAAATCAATTAAAAAGGACGGCGCCTCAAACTGGGCCTAAGGCGATAGCAAGCCTAAATCCACACTGGAGGTGAAGTGTATATTCCAATATTAACACTGTTATGCACTTTAACTTTTGGCCGTTCCAGATTTAGTTATGGTATAAGCTAACTTAAGAGGGATGAATATACCCCAGGGATGATTCATTTCCTTGTTTTTATAAACATGTCACGCAAATTTGAATTGTTTCCTTTTTTATAATACTAATTTCAATATAAGCACAATCAATATAAAAAATCCTACCTTCAAGATTATATTCCCACATACTTTTACGTCCAATAAAAACTTGGAAACTAATGGAGATAATTTAATACGTCCATTGTTACCTAACCTTCAACTTAAACTAATTTAAGTAACATTATTTTTTATTAAATTGGTTTTAGAAAGTCTTCGATAAATTTTCCTACGGCAAAAACTTTTAATAGTCTTTAGAAAGTTCGACGACTGTGGTTATAGTGAGTTTTTAAATTTCAATTTCGTCCAAGAACTGTTATAGATAGTTAACTTATTAGCTCGAGTAAAAAAATAAGAAAAACATGAGAGGTGTGGTACGTCATTTACAAAATTCACTTTCTAATATATATATTCGGTAATATACATACATTTTCTTGTATATTTATAATGAATTTAGAATTAAACGTGATCTAGTTAACCAGTTCAGTCAATTTTGGTTATACCTACTTGTCAAACAAGACTAATATCTCTGTAGTGTCCAGGGATTAGTTTTAATCAAAAACAGTCAAATATTCAAAAAGAATGCACAAAGACACTAGAAGCTAGAATACTCTGAAAAGTAATAACATTTTAAAATTTTGTACAATTATCTATACCCCAAGTTGACTGGTTACTTTATCCCATATAAAGAGGTACTACCTGAGATCTTAAAAGCTAGGTGATATCCAAAGGCATGCTCTCCTGGCAGCCACGGGAGCTAAGAGGACAAACCCCAAAAGTTGCATTAGAAGTCTTGCTGAACCTGCAGCCACTTCATGTCTACACACAAGGCAAAGCTACATCAGTCACCAATAAATTGACCACCAGAGGACAAGCAGACTATATGGTGAAACGTATAACGAGATATACAAAGAATTTAAAACCACAGCTATAATAGGCAGGGAAGCTTGGGAATAAGGACCTCTAATAAGTGTAGGAATGACCTGCTACACAGCTACGTAGCCAAGCCAAAGAGAAGAGTGTCACTGTTCGTAGGCAAATACGTAACTATATTACAGGTAGAAACTGAAGCTGTATGTAGGAGAGTTACTGAGGCAAGAAAAAGACCATTGCTCCAGGCAAATAAATTCCCAACTCATTCGAGATTGCTGGGTCAAAGCAGTCAAAGCAGAATATCCTTAACCTGGGTACCAGACCATTCAGAACACAGTTCTACTGTGAAGGACTGACTTGGCTAAGGTTTTCTACGATACAGGAAAAATCACAACCCTTCCAATATATAGAAACTTGAGATCTGGCCTATTGAGTCTAGTAAGTAAGTCAGGACCACGCACACTAGCATAACATGAGGGCATACATGATAGATATTGTAATGTTTTTATTATTTATTTAAATAGTTTTTACTTGTGGGATGAAATTATAATCACTACTATTTATTTATTTAGAGAAACACACACTGTATCAACTTAATTAATATACACACACTCTACTTAATGTCTACTAATTTATTTACACTCAGTATAAGAGTTCTAATTTATTTTCACCACTTGAATATTACACTATTTATCCTTACTATTTCATTCACTGTTCAATTACTGAGAACTTCTGTAACTAACTCTCTACTGTCCGTTCACTAATTTCGAACTGTTTCAATAATAATTCACGTACTTAAAAACCCGCGTTTATATAGTCCTTATTAACTCTAGAAAATTCCAGTACCTTCCGCGCTCGCCCTATGCACAAACAAAGCGAATGTTCTCGAAACGAGCGCAGCCACCAAAATTTACAGTCGAGGGACAGGACCGGCTTTGTGTTGGTGATCTCGCAACAATATGAAAGGGTCGTAGTGTGAAAGGCTCCAAAAAGCACATAAGTTCCATATTAATCTCAATCTCAATATTATCTCACATAAAGAGGCATAACCAAATATTTTAAAAGACAACCTAGACCACTGATGCTGCCGTTTATAGAGAGATAGTAACGACATAATTTCACACATTGATAGTTGTCAATTTTCACATCTTTATTAAAACAATTTAAATGTTCATTATTGTTATTGTATGTTGTTTGGACACACAACCAATCCAGTTTCTCATGCAGATTTAGGTTTTTTCAATCCTTGTGAAGCATCATAAAATGGAAATAGTATTATTTTTCCCAAGGCCAAATCGGTTGTTCTGGCAAAACGGTACCGATAAGTAAGCCCTACAATATTATTCAGGCATTTATTATTATAAGATTGGAAACTACTACGATATTTAAAAGTTAAAATTTCGCTATAAAACATTTATTTTATCTCGAGCAAAAGACAGAAATAAATTCATGAATATTCCAAACGAAATCCAATTAATTACTTCAGACTATTACAACTCATTTTGGACAATATATACATTGTGCTGTTGTAAACTGTAGCTCGTCTGTGTATATATAATTACTTCTTGCATAAAATAAGTTACTCAAATTGAGGAATTAGCGAGTTCATAAATACAGTCGAGCAAGTCTTCGGTTTTAAGTTCTTCTTGATATGCAAATTTCTAATAAAATAAACAGTTTCTGGGATCACATTTGTACGTCATATTTACACTAAAGTAAAACGCAAATTTCAGTTGAGACTGAGCAGGAAATGACGCGCTTATTTACAATACCCAAATATTTCCGTATGAGATCTTTCCAAATAATATATTTACTACTAAACTCGAAGACGATCTCTAAGTTGAGTTAATGAGTATATGTGTTTATTCATCACAATAAAAAAAATCATTTTAATTTGTAAGCACCGAAAGCATTTTAGAGAATTCCAAAGATTTTCTTATATTGGGAATGTATCCTACAAAATTCCATTCATGATACCCTCAGCTGCTTTTATTTTCGGGCCAAGATGGGGAACTCATGTTCGAATGGGTCCAGGACCCAAGCAGTGTTGGACTCATCCCCAAGGAGATGCCTACCAACCAATCCCACCTTAAACTCGCCGTTACTTCCGCCTCGGAATCACTACCCTAGCATACTTCGAGACGGGAGGCGGACCTTCGCACACTCCCCACTCACACCGTCGTCTTCTCCCTAACTTTGACTCCTACCTCTCATGCCATATCAAATCGTTATCTCCCCTTAACCATGCTCTCTACTACGCCACTTACCTCCATCCATTCCGCCTCCCTTCTCAACATTATCTCCACCATGTTCTCCCAATACACCGCCTCCTCTAGTTTCCTGTCCAACTTCTTCAGCACTTCCTCGTTCCTCCAGCATCTAAACACATGCCCCACATCATCCTCCCCTTCACACCTCTCGCACACTCCAATCTCTCCTTTTCCAATCTTGTGGAGGTACCCTACTCTCGAAGCATGTTCAGTGAACACCTGTGTCAAGAAGTAGTTCACCTCCCCGAATTTCCGGTCCATCCAATCTTTCCTATTCCCAACCGCTTCTTTTAGCGCGCCCTCATACTCATCCCACCTTCTCTCCATTTCCTCCTTCATCCATTCCTGTACTTCCTCTCTGGTCGTGCCCCTCCAGTGTTTATTTCTAGCTCTAGCCATCACGTCCAATGGGTAAGTCCTTGCAGCACCGCTGCTGCCTGTCCACCCACTGTCCTGTACCCCTGCACCACCCTCAGCAATATCCCTGTCTGCACCTGCATGAGTGGCCTAGCCCTCACATTCACTCCCGCTCTTTCACCCCACACCTCCGCACCGTACAGCATACTCTGATCTACCGTCCTACCAATTATCCTCCTCTTCAACTCTCCCGGCTCCTTCACATCACACATCAATCTCCCCTGCCTGCTGCCCTCACTTTCCCCTTCTATGCCGCCTTTAAGATGTGTGTTCTGAAGGATAATTGACTATCCAACTACACCTCTAGGTATTTCACAGACTCCTCCATACAAATTCTCCTTCCCAACACCATCACCCTCGTCTTGCTCCTTCCATTCACTAGCAACCGTCTTATCTTCCGCAACTTCTAGTCCGCACCGTTGTATCTTCTCCACAATCTTCCTGCACATTATCTCCGCCTTTCTTTCTATCTCCGCCTCTTCCTTTGCCGTACATACCAAACACCACATCATCCGCATACACCGTGATCTCACATCCCTCTTCACATACTATCCCACAAACCTCATCAAACACACACTTCCATAGCGTCGGTCCAAGTACCGAGCCCTGAGGCACTCCAGCCTCCGTCTCACACCTCCTCCCTCTAGTGTCTACTATCACACGTCCCGACAGGAAGTCCTCCACCAGGTTAACCAAACCCTCCCCCACTCCAAGCCTCAGCAACGTGCTCAACACAGCCCGTTTGCTGACACTGTTGAACGCGTTCCCGACGTCGAAGAACACGAGTAGGGCCAATTTCTTGTTCCTCCAGCTGCCCTCCCTAGCCCTTTCCACCAAGCCCATAACCCTACCCAGCGCCGAGATACATGATTTTCCCTTCGAAACCCGTGCTGGTGTACCCTAAAACCCCCATTCCTAGTCCATCATTCAGCACCGCCAGCCCGTTGGATGTCAACACTTCCTCCAGGATCTCCCCTCTCCTGTCCGTTTTCTTCCCCCCCATACAGTATTCTTAGCATTGAAGTCTCCTGTTACCATTCTCCTAATAATCCTCCTTTTCCCCTTTGACACCCTCAGATCCTCAGTTGCTTGGGTTAATAGTACTCACACAAGATCATTTGGTTCATTCCCCCCCCCCCATACAGTATTCTTAGCATTGGAGTCTCCTGTCACCATTCTCCTAATGATCCTTCTTTTCCCCTTTGACACCCTCAGATCCTCAGCTGCTTGGTTAATAGTACTCACACAAGATCATTTGGTTCAGTCTTCGGATATCCTGCGATGTTAATAAGATGAAGTCAATCTGGGCCTATTTGGTTTTTTCGGAAATTTTAAGCATTTTGGGACTTTGAAACGTGTCCCCTACAGTTCCATATCCTCATCTTTCAAAACCGTAGTAGGTCTGCTAACAGATAGGATTGACACATGACGCCATGCGCAGATTTTGTCCTGCCTGACGAATAGCGGTTTTTTTCAATATTGAGTTAAAAGTAATTTGTGAGTATTGCCTTTTAATTTCTTGAACAAAAGATTATGCCTGGGCCCTGATAATTTGTTCAAATCTCGCATTTTAAACTGAAAGTCTTCTTCTTGGATTTTCCTTCAACACTAAGATCTACTGTTGCGTCGATTATCCAGCTTGGGCATAGGGGAATAGCCTCAATCTGCTTATTTTTCATATAAAACTCGATGGTGAAAACGGCATCCATTCGAAATAATGAAGCCTACATATGTCATGGGTTACCGGTCCATAAGTCTTCAGTGCATATATACACTTCAGCTAAAAAATTATCATCTGCTTACTCCTTTGTATAAATCTCACTTTTACTTTCGTAAAGTAGAAAATCATTCCACTTTAATACAATGCTACAGACATATCATACGAAACAAATCTTATTAATGAACATTTATGAACCAATTGAGCGTTCCATACCAATATTAGCCCTACTCTGTATTCCCCTATTATTTGAACTGGAGTCAGGGTATGAGCACATCCAAATAATTGAGATACATGATACTAGGTATCATGCTTTGTGATAATTGATAGCTCCGTACGATTTGAAGGCTACTATATAGCACATCCGTTAGTAGAAATATGAGATTGCTCCAGGGCAGGCTTAAGCTGACAACAACGATTTAAACATTTCTCAAGAATTTTACTAATATTAAGATGTATAGTCGGAGAAATACCTTTTTTTCTTTAAAGCCTTTTGTGAAGAAATTCAATCATGATTCATCCTTAAGTGTCTGAGATTACAATTTTTTCACGTTTTGTATGTGCACCATCACTTAGCAGGTGGAGACTATCTTTGTCTAGGCTAGAGATTAGTGAACTATCGCTTTCGCTCATATCCAGCCACTGAGCATTGGTGAACCAAATGGTAAAGGCGATCAATGGCTGTAAAGTGTAGATTCCGAGTATTTGATTCATCAAAGTAATCAATTTGACAACCACTGAAAGTTTAAAACCGAAATAATACAACACATACGTTTCGTAATAATATTTACAGTATGATCAGATAAAAGAACTAGCCATATTTCTCCGACTATATACCAAGGTATGGTTGAAATGTTGAAGCTCAAATTCATTAAAAAACAAATACATTAATTCTTAGAAGTAGTAGGTAAGTAAAAAAAATATGCAAAACAAAATAGAGAAGAATTTAAATATTCTAATCACTTTCACAATTATGGAATATATAAAATACATCTCCATTAGTGCATTGCTCGTTGGAGCAACCCTTGCAGTTAGTACAGCGTACCCATTTTTCCTAGGATTTACTGTTAGAATATGGTTCTATGCACATTAAACACAAAACTTCTTTTTCTACTAGAATAATTTCCTTTTTCACTTTGTTTATTTCTATTTGTTCAAAAGTTGTTTGTCAATTATTTTTTTATTTGCGGCATTTGACTTCCCTTTAACGAATATTGCTGTATTATCGTTCTGGGATGCAACTAACTTTCTTTTAACCGTTTTTGCATTGTTTTTAACATTTTCTTTTTGCTCTTGGATCGCATCTCTAACTGGGGTGTCGGTTAAAATAGCTGAGACTCTTTTCCTTCTACTATTTTTGTTTTTCCTTGGTGGTGCTTTTGGGAGTGGCTTTAATTGTTCCAGAGTTTCAGTATTATCCACTACTGATATACTACAACAAGGCTGCTCTTCTAAAATAATATTGCTTACTACTTTAGGTGGAGTCGTGTGTTCAAGGACTGTTCTATCGGTAGCTTCTTCGTCAACTTCTTTAGAATCTAAATTATCTGCGATCACCTCTAGATTACTTTTTCTTTCCACAGTAGGCGTATTAAGACCGGTATCTTTAGGAGGGGTTTTGGTTGGATCTGGCCTGTCCGTGACATAAGACGCTATAAACTCAGAATCTTCAAAAACATCTTCCAGAAACCTTGAAGCCTGCTAAAATATTATTTGGGGTAGCAGCTAAAGACAAAGCCATTCTAACAATTCCTGGTTTTTACTTAATTACAGTGACCTGTAAATAATTGTCATATTAGTAATGCGTGATCTATAGACGTCAAAAAATAATAGTTCAATACTATTTAACGCTTTACAAAATTAGAAAAATTAATCTCAACACATATTCAAGCTCAAGCTTGGACTTTTGTTTTGGCGCATTTCCACCACTCCTTTATACTTATTGGGCGTCTGGTTCAACGTGCCCCTTGGTTCAACCAATCCCGGTCTCTCCTACATATGAGCAAAAAGACGTCCCCTTTTTATATGATTTTAGACGTGTTTTTTCATTTTTTCATATAAGTAACGCATTCAGAATTATGCATTGAAGTGCTCTGTATAAATTGCTAACCATTCACTTGAAAACTTCATGAGAAATTATTTATTGATATCGATATTTCGTTTTTCATTTTATACATAAATTTTCATTAGTGGTGATTCATATTATTTGATACATTTAGAGCATCAAAATAATTTTAATTGTAAATTTTTTAACGGTTATGGGCCAGTTTATGGAGATTTCGAAAAAACATCATCAAGTCACATTATTGGGATTTGTTAAAACAGGTTATTCGAAATTTTTCAACCAATGAGTCAAATAATATTCACAATTCAATGTATGATATCAAAATGGAATGTGAATGAAAACATTCGATATTGCCACGTTTAACTATGAAAAAGCTAAAGTTCTAAGTATGTAGTGATAATAATTAGAAAATGGACTTTTTATTATTAACAATATATGTCAATAGTGATTAAACGTTAGTTCTTTAATGTGCTTGTTTTATTGGATTTTGTCTTTTAACATTATTTTTTCAATTACTGAATATTAAAAGATGAACACTTTTCCAAATATGTTATGGGTTTCCTTCAAGCCGGCAACGTCGTGCGAAAATCATAATTACCACGCCCTCCGAACAACTCAATTGGTGAATATTTATCGAAACTCCGTTGCTAAATAACCACCTGACTTCCTATTGGCAAGCGCGTGCTTGTGTTCTTCCCTGTCACTTCGACAATTGACTGACATTGATTATCCAGTGGCGTTTATATTGTCAGTATGTACCTTCGTATTTTCAGTTTCACTTGGAATCTTATTATTTCGTATTCATATTGAATTCAAGTACGATTTTTGCCATTATTTGTTTTTAACCTTGTTTTGAAAAATACCTTACCTTTAAAGCAAAGCATAAATCAGTTTCTATATATAATTATAATAATAATAATTATTATTATTTTTAATACTTTTATAAAATAGGTACCGTACGCCATTGGTATGTTTATGACAGATATCGGCCATGTTTCCTCGCCCCTTGCCGATGCCGCGTAGCTTCAGATAGACTTGCCAAACTATAGTTTCTCTGATAAAAATACTAAAAAACATAATAGTTTTAATTCATTTATTAATTGATATTTAATAAATAAAAGTTGAATTAATCAGTCTCAATTTATAATAAAATTATCGATTCATAAGTTTGTCATTTACTGCGTGATTTTTCCTTTTTTTACGGACTTAATTACGGTAGTAGATAACTTTAATGCCGATTAGACAACTTTTCGAAATTAATTAAGAGGGTAATGGATATGTGGTGGGCTTGCAAAAACGTTAAAACGTTGACGTGGCAGCAAAATGCGGGAATCGACTAAATACCGCAGGAAAATTATTGTACGTATCTGTGAAATTGGAAATTGAAAATTTATGAAGTACGGTTTTGTAGCCGTGAACTTATTGAAGTTATTTCAATAATAAATGTAAACTTTCCAACCAGCGTAAATAAGATGTACTTAAAAACTGTAAAAAATGGAAAATACAGAGTAGAATGTAATTTAACGTTTAAAGAGTCACTTTCCACAGTAGCTCTTGGTCCAAACATTCAAACCTTTCATGGTGTGTCTTCGTGAAGACGAAGCTGTATGGGATTGCATCTAAAAGCTGAAGAAGCTAGAAAAACGAAACCTGGTACCATAGAACATGATCCAGTAAATGACCTGTGAATAATGTCAAATTTCACAACAGTGCTACCAATCTACTGTAAAGGTTGGGTCGTCAGGTAAACGTTGGTGGTTTAAAGATGCGGAAAGGCCTTTGAACCGGTGGGTAGCTGGTCAGGTGGAGGGTCATCTTAAGGGAATGAAACAACTACTTCTAGCACTGGGATATGTTCTATTTATTACACTCCACTGTACTATGATACATTACACTACTTAAGATTATTAACTAAATGTATAAGTACCTAGCCATATAGCATACTTATAATTATTGATTATTTATTACTGATGATTAAGTCATCTTACTTTGTGTTTATTTCACGCTCTGAACTTGACTTCGTACCTGCCGACCTTCTTACTCTTTATTTATATAATATTAAAACGTTCTATATATTTATTGAAATAAGCTCAAGGGAATTTAATTCTTATTTTAAATATTTATTGTTATATTATTATATTAGGCCAAAAGGCATCACACTACGAAATATTTCTTTCTTTCTTTCTCTTATTCTTATGCCTTCTCAGGCGTCGGATTGGAGTTCTTCCTGTACCCATTTTTTCCATTCCTTTCTGTCCCTGGCTAATGCCTTCATCTTTCCTAATGTTTTTCCTTTGTTCTTTCCAATTTCCTCAATCTGGTCTATCCATTTCCTCTTTGTCTTTTTCCTAATATTCCCATTTCCATAACTTTTCTCGCAATTCTATCTTGCTTCATTCTCTTCTTCAGTTTGATTGTTTCTTTTTAATCTTTAATATTATTGGTTCTTGATTAGTTATCCTTCTGATTTCTTCGTTCCTTACTTTGTTCCATTTTTTTTACCTGCTATTTTCCTTAAATGTTTCATTTCCATTGCATTTATTTTTGATTCCTGCTTTTTCTGCAGTACCCAGTTCTCACTAGCATAAGTTATAGCTGGTACTGTAATTTTGTTGTAGATTTCCAGCTTTGTGTCCATATCAATGTGTTTACGGCTTAGTATGGTTCGATTTAAGGAATAATATAATCTTGTTGATTTATTTGCTCTGTTATTAAGTTCTGCATCTATTTTCACGTCTTCTGTTATGATACTTCCTAGGTAATTATAAGTTGTTACTCTTTCTAATGTTTTGTGATTACATTTCAATTCCTTGTACTTACTCCCCTCTCGCTGTTTTTCATTTACTATCATTACTTTGGTTTTTTCTGTATTTACTGTCATTTTCATATTTTCTATTTATCTTGCCAATTAGTTTCTGCATTTTATTTTTTGATTTTGCTATGAGTACAATATCGTCTGTATACAGTAGATTACTTAATCTGACCGGCACCATGTTTCTGTACCCTATTATCATGTCCAGATTTCCTCCTTGTCTTTTTATTCCTTTCACTATTTTGTCCATAATAATGACAAACAATAGTGGGCTTAAGCTATCACCTTTTTTTATACCTTTTTTCATTAAGAACTCTTCCGATCTTTGACCTCCTATCTGCACTATTACTTCGACAGTCTCGTATGAGCTTTTAATTATATCAATTACAGCTTTCGGTACTTCTAAGTCTTCCAAATTTTTCCTCTTTTCACTGTGTCAAAAGCTGCCTTCAAGTCTATAAATGTTAAATACATTTCTTCTCCCGCTTCTATTGTATTATCAATTAGCCTTCTTAAAATGTATATATTGTCCTTTTCTTACCGTCCTGGTCTAAAAGCAGCTTGTTCCTCTTCTAATTTTGCTTCTATATAACGTCTTAATCAGATCTCTATTATTCTCGTATATATTTTAAAGCTGGTTGAGGCTAAACATATTGGTCTATAACTATTGCACAGTGTTTGATCCCCTTTTTGATGTATTGGCAGTATAAGGTTATTTTCCCAGTCTTTGGGGATTTTTTGAGTGTCCCATGCTTCCCTGCATATGAGACACAGCCATTATTTCCCTTTTCCTCCAAACCATTTTATCATTTCTGGCGCTACTCCATCCTCCCCACTGGCTTTTCCTATTTTAAGTTTCTTTATAACCACTTCCAATTCTTCTCTTTGGAATGCATGGTATTCATGCTCATTCCATTCCTCTTCAACTATATTTGATGTTTTCTTCTTCGACCTATTACTAAATTTTTCTCCATAGTGTTCTTTCCAAGTCTTTAGTATCTGATTTATTTCGGTCTCCTTATATTTTTAATTGCTCTTATATCTTTTCCTTTACTTCCTCGTAGTCTTTTTATTGCTGTCCAAAACTTTCTATTATGTGATGCATATGTCTCTGACATCTCCCTTCCAAATTCTATCCAGGAGTCCCTTTTCGCTTTCTTAACCGCTTCCTTGACTATGTTACCGTTATATATTTCCTTATCTTCTTGTGTTTTTGTTTGAAGGTATTTTTTAATTGTTTAATCTATCATTCGTAATTTTATGCTGATGTAGATTAAAATTTTGTAACGTATAATAGTTTCCGTTTATCTTTGATTTGAATTTGCTGGATCTGCCTTTGAAATAGGTTATAGACAAGCGCAACAAGTAAGCAATCTATTAGTTCGAGAATGCGGAGAAAGCTGCGCCGGTAATATCTTGTTCACCATCCCATTCAGTGGAATAAATATCAAATAATTCCATCATCCAGTTACATCAAAGGTTAATACTAATGCAATTTCAATGTTGAAGCTGCGATTTAAGATAATGTTAATGATGAAAGTAAATGGCCTCTATGTATTAATATATAATTAAATGCAGGATATTTTCAGCATATCAATCGTTATGTTAAACAATCTCTTTCATTAAACTATTTCAAATAATTTCTTTCAGTCCCTTTTCAACCAAAAAAAAAATATTTGTAATTCCTTCCTTCTAAATTAAATACATAGTCTCCGAGGAGGACTTTTTCTTCTGTAATGCCGGCATAACAATTTTTCCTTTAGTAATTCCGGCATAACATATTTTTCGAATACGGCGCTTGAGCCATACAAGTAACATTCGATGTTTCTTCCAATCTTGAACCGGTCAATCGTTACCATTCATCACATTCTTCAGGTTCTGAAACTTCTTGACGTTTTTCTTTTTTCTCCGTTCCAAAATGGGTTTCATTCATATATTTGGGTTGTGCTCATCAGCCCAGGCAGTTGAACTGAATCTTTGTACCATTTCCCATGTTATCTACTTCAATTCCAGGAGCTTCGTGTCTTCTATAAAGGCCACTAGTTTGACTAGAGGGATTTTCAGTAGTTGTGATGGTTGTATAAATTCCTCTCCAAAGTGCTTCCGTCTAAGTTCTTGTAAGTCCTCACAGAAGCAGAGTATGTGGGTAGGTGTTTCATCATCAAGTTCACATTTTCTGCACATAGGTTCACTAACTTTGCCCATATTGTACAGATGTTTCCTCAAGGTGCAGTGTCCAGTCGGTAACTGTCTTCAAATGTCTCTTACCCAGTTTCAGTAGCCTGGTTAGGAGTTCCTTGTCTACCTTGTTCAGTAAACTCTTGGTATGAAGGTGCCCTTGTGTCACCCTCCATTTGAATTGGTGTTCCCTATCTAGCCAGTTCCCGATTTCCCCTCTTATGCAATCTTTTGTGATTCCACAAAACGGTTCCGGACCGATGAAGTCTCCTTTAGAGCCTTCTTTAGCTAACTGGTCCGCCATTTCATTACCTGCAATCCCCTCATGTGCCGGCACCCATATTAGAGACACTTTGTTGTCTCTTGCCAGCCTGTTGAGGGATTCTTTGCAGTTTTTCACCAGTCTAGACTTAGTTGTTGGATTACTGATAGCCTTAAGCAGAGCCTGGCTGTCAGTGAGTATTTCAATTCTTTGTCCGGTATATCCTCTTCTGATGTTTTCATCAATACAGGCTATAGCGGCAATCGTATCTGCTTGAAACACAGTCGTATATCGACCAAGGCTGAAGAACATTCTCTTTCTAGGTCCTTTTATACCAGCCCCAGTGCTATGGTTTGTTTTGGAACCATCGGTGAACCAGACGATTTCTCCAGAATTACCTGGGTGCATCACCTGTTCCCTAGATGGGATGATGATATTCACTCGCTCAGTGAATATATTCTCTGGTGTCATGCTATCAAAACTCATGTGAAATATGGGTTCATCTAGTAATGTCCCAGTTGTATCAGTGTGTCCTTCTCGAACATTGTTCGGGGTCCATAAGTCTCCCGGTTTCAGCCTAAGAATTGCCATCATTGCCTCCGCCCTTATAAAAAGTTCTAGAGGAGGAAGTCCAATAAGGGCTTCCATTGATGCCGTCCCCGTGCTGTTCATTGCCCCGGTAATACCAAGAAGAGCTCGTCTTTGGATTGCAGTTAACATATTAACTGCAGAGGACACTTCTGTCCTCCTCCACCAGACTATTGATCCATAGGTGATCGGTGGCTTTATCACAGTTGTGTAGAGCCAGTGAACCACCTCAGGTCGTATTTCCCAGGTTTTGCCCATAACTCTTCTGCATTGCCAGAAAAGCCTAGTCGCCCTGGTAGTAATTTTTTCCAGGTGTGCCTTCCAATTCAGTTTGGAATCAAGGGTCACTCCCAGATATTTGACTTCTTTGGATATTTCTAGTTCTTCTCCGAACAACAGTACTCTACCCTGCGGGAGAACTCTTTTATTCGTGAAAGCAACTAGTTTGGTTTTTTTTGGATTAACTGAAAGGTCCTCTGTAAGGCACCATTCCTCCACAATTCGCAGTGCTTCCTGTAGGACATTCATAACCACCTCCGGGAATTTCCCATTGGTGACAATCACTATGTCGTCCGCAAAACCCTGCGTCCATATGCCTTGATCATTCAACCTACAGATCAAGTCATCCACAACTAGGTTCCACAAAAGTGGTGAAAGTACTCCACCTTGAGGACATCCTTTAGTTGTCCTAACGGTGTATGTTTTATCATGCATATGTGCTGTTATTCTCCTATGCTCAAGCATGGATCCTATCCATTTGCATGTGGTACTGTTAATCCCTCTGTTTTTAAGGGATCTGTTAATTGATGACATCGATGTGTTGTCAAAAGCACCTTCGATGTCTAGAAATGCTGCAAGGGCTACTTCCTTATGATTCAGGCTCCTTTCGAGACCTGAGACCAAATTATGCAGGGCAGCTTCACCTGATTTCCCTGCTTGATAAGCCCATTGTAGTCTATGTAGAGGGATGCTCTTAAGCGCTCCTTCTTGTAAATACACATGTAATACTTTTTCCATAGTTTTCACCATGAATGATGTCAGACTGATTGGTCGGTAGGATTTAGCCTGGGTGTACGTTTGTTTTCCTGGTTTAGGAATAAACACCACCTTAGACTCTCTCCATGCAATTGGTATATACCCTAGAGCATGGCTGCTTCGAAGTATCAGAACTAAAGGACCCATTATGATGTCTAGTCCCTCTTGCAGAAGCTTGGGGAATATGCCATCCGGTCCTGGAGTTTTGTAGGGGTCAAATGAGTTTACAGCCCATCTGATAAGATGGGATCTGAATATCTTATTCGTGAGTTCCCAGTCCTCTTTGGTTGCCTTTGTTTTGGCAACCGGCCTGTTGTCATAGCTTGACTCTATCTTTACCGACCCTGGAAAGTGCACACTGAGGAGATGCTCTAGAGCCTCTGCCTCAGTATTTGAAAACTTTCCGCTCGGTAACTGAATAGAACCAAGTTTGTTAGAAGTATCCCTTTTGAGGATCCTGTTGATTCTGACGCTGACAGGGACACCTTGCATGTCCTCACAGAATTCTCTCCAGGACTTCTCCTTGGATTCTTTTATTTTTGTATTGTATGTACCTAGTTTAGCTTTATACGCTTCCCAGTTACCCGTTTTTTTTGCTTTGTTGAAAAAGCGTCTTGTTTCTCTCCTTAGCGATGTCAGCTCTTTATTCCACCAGATGGCTTGTCTAGAAGAGCGACTCTCCTGTATCGGACAGTTGTTATGATAAGAGGTCAGTGTACACTGTTGCAGCCATACGGCTGCTCCCTCTAAATCCTCAGCAGTTTTTGGTCTGCCTAGGTGTGAACGGATTTTAGAAAGCAGGTCCTCTTTATAAGATTCCCAGTCAGTGCTCTTAGGATCCCTGTATGTTCTAATAACCGATTTTTCTACGTTAATTTCATAGTATATTTGGGCATGATCAGATAAAGATGGTTCATCCGATAAATGCCACTTGCGAATCATTTCCCTGACACGTAAAGTGCAAAGAGTAACATCTATCAATGATTCCCCCCTTGATGTTTTAAATGTAGGCGTATTACCCACATTCGCAATATCAAGTTCAGTAGTACATAGATAGTCAAATAGTTTCTTACCTCTAGTGTTGTTGTCTTTGCTGCCCCAACTGCTATGGTGTGCGTTGGTATCAGCCCCTACAATGACATCCAGATTATGTCTCCTTAAGTATTCCATCAGGTTCTCCATGTTAGTCCCCGGTAGTGGTTCTTCTGAATCGATGGGAAGATACAGAGACACTATTATTGTTTCTAGTACTACCCCATCTTTTTCGAGTATAATCTTTGCTGCCACCATGTCACTCGTACATAGTTCCATAATCGGCATCAAGTTGTATTCGGATCTATAGCAAATACAAGTTCTTATTTTAGTACGATCAGTTCCCATTATCAGTCCCATTCCCCTAATATTAAGCCCCAGTATCTAACCTTTGTTTATCCAAGGTTCTTGAATTAGAACGATGTCTATGTTTTCAGCCACCACCCTTTGTTGTAGGACAGCGGTGGCTATCTTTTTGTGCTGCAAGTTAACTTGTAGCACCTTGAAGGTCCTTTGAAGTTGATGGTACAGGTTCTCGATCAGTCCCTGTTTCCTCCTCGGTCGAGTTTTCCAGGGTTTTAAAGCTGGCCCGCTGGAATAGATAGTACGGTCTCCATTGAGCCCGCACCAGTCCTTTCATGGACTTCTTGTCAATCCGGAGACTCACATGCAGTCCCCTGTCGGATGACTTGGAGCCGAGGATCATCCAGCGATCAACCTTCAGCCCTGGATTCTGTTTCTCGAGCCTCCTCAACCCCACTTTCTTAGTCTCAGGAAGTAGGGCGAGGACTCGTTGCTGCTTTGGAAGTTCATCAATCTTGATGAGCTCCCAGTTGGTTTTCTGTGACAAATAGTCCCTCGTTATAATGAAGGACTCTTCATTGTCACAGATTAGCCCGTAGTAGCCGTCCATGTATCGACTGGCTTCAAACCTAGGCGCCTTCTGCACCTCGTCGATCATGTTAGTTAGGTTCTCTTTGATAGACCCCACCTGATCTTCAGAGACCACTGTCTCTGGGAAATTTTTTGGGACCACAGCTGCCTTGATCCCTTTGAGGGCCACGCTGTATTTAATACCAGTTTTAATACCGGTACCGGTTGTACGTTTGGCCCTCTTATCTTTCTTTTCCTCAGGAGTGCTCCTGGCTGACACAGTTCGCTTAACGCCCTTAGTCTGCTGGTTTACACCCTGTTTTGATGTTGAGGGAGTCGGCAGCACCACATTTTTGGTGTCAATACCTCGTTTCTTCATTTTTTTCAGCTTATAACGCTGGGCACCTGAAAGTTTCCCGAACGAAGCTTTGCTTGCCACAGGATTCGCTATAACGTCTCCTGGTGGCGTGGTTTGATCTTGGCCTCCAGAAGTGTCTGGCTGCGTTGGAGACACTTCTGTCTCCATTGCTGCCGGATCTTCCAAATCCCTTTTACTAGGAGTCTCTATAGGCTCCGTAATAATTTTTTGTATCTCTTGGTCCATATTTGTTCCCACGAGTATAGGAGAAAGAAGGTCGGTACCTGCAGAGCTCCTTGTACAGGTACAAGGCTAAATGCAACGGGGTGCGCCAGGTACCCTCCAAAATGGGTGGTGGTTTCTTATCAGAATGACACCGTATGTAAAAAAACAAGAACTTTTTGAGTTATACACAAGCTCTTGCACCTGGAGAACAAATGGCTGTGTCCAGAGTGAAAAATAACAGCTATCTACCCACACATTTTTCATCCATTTTTTATCCAGTTTGCAGTAATCCAAATTCCATTAATGTTATCGAAATTAAAATACAACAAAAAAAAAAGATAATATGCTTTGTCCCCACCACGTCGAAAGTCTCGGTGGAACATATCCATTTTTCATTTACTTTAACCCTCGTATGCAAACAATGAGAATTTAAAAAACGTATTTCAATTAATCCTTGCACTGTTTTATTTTTAATTAGTTAGTCAAACAACGAGGCCAGGACCCTCTGGGAGCCTCGTAAATAGAAACGGGAAAGAGGGAAAAGTGATAGGAAGCAGGTGGTTTTTGCGAGAGTGTCGGGAGGTAAGAGGGGATGTACATTTGTAGCCCGAGCTCGCTAGTTCATTTTCCACGCCACTGAACAGCTCATTACACGCGGGAATAGGACATGTAGAGAGAATGGTGTACTTGTCTTCGAGTAATAAGGAAAAATCAACGAGATGAAATTTAGAGTAAGCTGGATACATAATGATCTGGAAATTGCTTAAAATCAACATTTTTGGGTACATCTAATACGAAAACAAGGGAGATAAATCACAATAATGATGAAACATCTGTAAGGTTTAGTAGTTGGAATTAAAATTTACAACTATGCCAAATAAAACATAAAAAGATTCGCAGACTACCAGGATAATTAGAAACCGAAAAATGGTTGCATAATGGAGAATCTGGAGACAGGAGTATTGGACAGGAAAGCGAAAGATGCGGGAAAAGATGGAAAATGGTATAACCAAACTATGTAGTTTGCATTTATGGAGAGTTGCTGGACACCCTGTCCTAAATAGCAAATAACAAAATTACCCAACTAGATATGTATATACTGTTGAATATGAAAATATCTGTGTCGCTCTGCATAAATGAACCTAGAAATGTTATTAATTCAATCCCAGTTACGTGTAAGCTTCACTCGGTGGGGTATTAACCGATAATGCCATATGCGCCACCTATTTGATTCTGATACTCCGGAAATTCAGTAAATCTTGCCATTCTACATAAGATAACCGTATATAATATAGTGTCCTTAAGTCAAACGGATTCACAAAGTTAAATATATTATCGAATATGTATGTTAAATTGTTAATAATAATAATAATACATAGTAGATGATTTGTGAGTATAACCTTCACAGATTTCACACTTGCTAAGAGTTGGGTAATATTTTTTTTACTTGAAATGTAATATAAAAGTATTGCTCTCTAGAAGTAAAAATTTAATTATTCTTCGATTTATTTTAAACCAACTGCTTATGAATATTGAATTTTGCAATGAGATAACTGCATTCACGGGATAGAGCTGTAGTTTAATATTGTAATATTTTTGTTATTTATTCAAATAGTTTTTACTTGTGGGATAAAATTATACACACTACTATGGCTAATTATTAATGTTTTATTTATTAGAAACACACACACTATATTAAACTTAATTTATATACACACTTTACTTAATGCCTACTCATTTATTTACACTCGGTATAATAGTTCTAATTTATTTTTACACTATTTATCTTCACTATTTCATTCACTGTCCGATTACTAAGAACTTCTGTAAACTGTCTGTGAACTAACTCTTTGTCTTCGTTTCACTAATTGTTTACTCACTCAAAAACCCGCGTATATATAGTCTTCATCAATTCTGGAAAGTTCTTGTATTTTCCTCGCTCGTCCTATGCGTAAACAAAGCATCTTTTCGAGAATGTTCTTGAAACGAGCGCAGCCACCAAAATTTACAGTCGAGAGACAGGGCCGGCTTTGAGTTGGTGACCTCGCAACAATATCTTCTGAGTCTTCTCTATTTCAGCAGGGATCTTGTATTTTAGACGCTCACAGCTTCTAAGACATAAAGTCTAAAAGCTTAGAATGGTGTTAATTCTACTTTTATTAAAAATTATGTGGTTCAGCTCATTCGATCCGGAATAATGTCTAGATCATTGTGCCAAATAATTAAATTAGCCCATAAAAAATTCCAAAAGTTATAAACGATTAAACACGTTAAAAAATAGTGTTTGGTTTGTAGCTTATTGTTCCTAAATTATAAATATTTTAGAAATTTGAAAAAAAGATCCTTTAAGAGGAGGAAATTTAGTAAAAAAAAGTTCCAACTCCCGGAACTGTACCTCCATTATTTATAATTTTAATTTAACGCTGAAAATAGCCCTCTGCGTGCCATTGTTAGGTTGTGCGCACGGCCTCGGAAGCGAGTAAGTCACTTAAAAAAATTCTTTTTGAGTACTTAAAGTTAATAGAAAAATCTGAAAAAATTATAATATAACACTTCAAAGAATTGATTTCCGTTGGAATTTTTCATAAAAAAAAAATTTTTAATATGCTAGACGATTGTTAATTAACGAATTTTTCTCAAACTTCCTTCATCGTTCTAAACTAAAAAAAAATGTTTAAATAATTGCCGTAAAATTATTTCGCTTCGAGGAGCTCTTCTTATATACATACAAAACAAGATTGCGTCATCAAAGTTTTAAAAATGTTAATACTTTGTTTATAATAATTTTCTCAAGTTAACAATAAATGACTGATTTGCCATTTTTTGCTAACTTACATTACTTATTATAAACAAAGTATTAAAATTTTGATGACGCAATCTTGTTTTGTATGTATATATACAACTTCGGTTCGCGCGGCGGCCCGAAAGTTGATGCTTTCCGGCCGGAGGACAGAAAACATTTTTTTTTTAGTTTAGAACGATGAAGGAAGTTTGAAAAATTTTTGTTAGTTAACAAAAAATTTGTTTTTATGAAAAATTCCAACGGGAATCAATTCTCTAAAGTGTTTAGATTATACTATAGTTACTTTAGATTTTACAATAAAATTTAAGTACTTAAAAAAAATTTTAAGTGACGTACTCGCTCTCGAGGCCATGCGCGCATCCTAACAATGGCACGCGGAGGGCTATTTTCAGCGTTAAATTAAAATTATAAATAATGGAGGTACAGTTCCGGGTGTTGGAACCAAAATTTTG
This sequence comes from Lochmaea crataegi, assembly GCA_947563755.1. Lineage (NCBI taxonomy): Eukaryota > Metazoa > Arthropoda > Insecta > Coleoptera > Chrysomelidae > Lochmaea > Lochmaea crataegi. Next base: position 128,412,659 of record OX387422.1, read on the forward strand.
ACAATTTTCAACAATTATTGACCATTTTTGACAGTTTTTTACAATTATTGACCTATTTTTCAAAATTCAAACAATTTTTGACCATTTTCAAAATTTAAATTGACCATTTTTGACAGTTTTTGATAATTATTGGCCATTTTTGACAACTTTCAAAAAATTTGACAATTATTCACTATTATTGACCATTTTTTCAAATATTTAACAATTTTTAACCATTTTTGACACTTTTGTAAAGTGGGCTTCGTCAGTGAATAGGATACAATAAGCGATCATTGATCGTAATCCATCTAGCGAATTGCAACCGAGGGATTTCATCTCCTAGATGATGTCGTTGGACCTGTTGGATGTGATAAGGGTGTAAATTATTTTCTCTTAAAACTCTCTCAACCTTTGATTGAGAAACGCCTTATTATATGCCTACTTTTCTGGTACTTATTTTTGGATCTGCTTCGACTGCATCAAGAATGCGATCTATTGCTCGTTCAGATTTTGATTTAGGAAATGTTCCATTTTTTTCAAATAGTTAAACACTGATCCAAACCTTTCATGATTCGGAAATCGTCTTTGAAAAGTCAAATTATGTACCTCCACATCTCCAAATAACGAAGCTGTCAAATGATCTCACAGCCTCCTAAGATACAATTGAATTTTCAATATGTATTATTAAGTGATGAGAGGGTAGAGAACGAAATTGATTTATCAATGTTTCTTGTTTAGTTTTGTTTAATTCAGTTCTATTCATGTTTGGCCCCATTTTGTAGTTTCTCAAATTTAAATCAAAATGTTAATTTGCAGGTTGTTTTAAATTTAACTTTTATTTTTCATTAACTCCAAAAAATATTGAATTATTACCGTAGCTTTGTATTTAAAGCAAAAGTAATACAAAATTTTGATAATTTCGATAAAATGACAATATCTATGAATCATTAAAAAATGCTATACATGGTGTTGTCTTAGTATTTTCCAAAACAGTGTGTACCTTTTGAAAGCTAATTCGGAAATGCACAAAAACATGTGTATTATTAAGAATACAGCACGAGCTGTGGTACTAATAATTATTAAAAATGTAACTTTTGTACGGAAAAATGAAATTTTGGCATGGAAAGATTATATTTTCTGAAATTTATTACTCATGGTGCTAAAATTTTAATTTATAGTTAAATTTAATTTTTTTTGTTGAAAATTGAGCAATCGTGTGGGAAAAAAAATACGCCATTTTTGTTGTCTATTGTATGTCTATTTGTATACAGGGTGAAATTTTTTATATGAACAAAACGAACTAATTTTTCAAGACCGGCCCTGAGTTTTTCCATAGTTTGAGTAAATCAGTTAATTGTGATAGTAGTGTAACGTTTCATCAAAATATGACAATATGATCAAAAGAAATATCAGTCAAAATTCCCAACTCCCCCTGTATATTATTAAAATATAGGAGCAGACACTTTTTAATGGCCATTTGACATTCCCCATACGAGGTAGGTGTAGTATGTACAGTTTCTCATGACACCCTGTATTAATTCCAATCCACCTTGAACCCAGTAAAAATTGTATAACATAAAAGGAACAAAAAAATAATTTGAGGAAGGTCAAAATATCAAACCCATTTTCATCCGTTACCTTCTATTATATACAATTTTACGTACATTTTCTACTTTTAATATGAAAAAAGCGTTCTCCCCTATCAAAACTCGATTATTTCTTTCGGTCGCTAATGTCAAACATGGTCAACTAATATGACATGTCGGGCCGCTATAATTCGGGTCAAGAGACTTTCCGAACCAACGTTATTAAAACATCAATAAAACCTAATAAGAGTGAAGTTTGACGTCGTGTCAGGTTTGCGTCGACTGTTTTTTTTTTGTTTTTTTACCGGAAAGTTATTGCGTCAAGGTTGGCAATTTGGAGTCCAATTATTTTGGAAATTTTATATATTATGATATTGATATAGTTGATGCACACTGACAAATATCAATTACGGATGATTTTGAGTAAATTTCCGTTTGTTTTGTTATTTGTACGATAGACAATTCTGGATTCTGTTTATTTAAAAAAAAACTCAATTAGTTATATTTTGCATATTATAGAGCTAGAAAAAAGCAGTAGATAACTTTTAAACACTATAGTTTTTCAAAGTATGCTCAACAGAGAGAAATGCAGTTTTGCATCCTTTGGAAGCAATTCTGGAAGCAGTTATTCAACTCGCTTGTTGGTACATTCAAAATAGAGTTTTTGATGACGTTGACTGCATCTTCTGGGGTCTGGAATCTTTGACCACGCAGTTCATTCTTAATTTTTGGAAAACTAAAAAAGTCGTTAGGACTTAGGTCGGGGCTGTGTGGAGGATGGTCCAGCAATTCGATGTTCGCTTACTTTAAAAACTCAATTGTTTTTCGAGCTTGCATTGTCTTGGTGATGGATCATTCATCGTTGGGGGTTGGTTTTTCGAAACACGGCAATTATTTCCGGAAAACAAATAGGTATGTACCAATCCTCAGTAACAGTTATTGGATCTTGCAGACGAATTGTTGCTACATTACCCGCTTTTGAGACAAATGTCACCATCATCTTTTTGGAAACACTCCGAGAACGAATAACTTTCGACGGTTTTGGTTGTATGTATGTATGTATATTGGGGTGATATTCACTGAGACCTTAAAGATCTATTGTGATCCCTTACTTCTACTTAGTTCCTGAGGAAAGTCTCAGAGACTAGTAGCTCCCTTAGTCCCATTTCCTGGAGGAATTTTAGGATATCTGCAGGTTTCAACTGAAATAAAAGTCCCTCTTCTATCCAGTAACTCCTAGGTGTTATGCCCTAAGATTCTGAATTGCTGTGCAATTCGCAAGTATGTGGATGGAGGTTTCTTCTTCCATGCCACAGAATCTACATTCTTCTTCCTCCACTATCTTGAGCTTTTTCAGGTGTCCATTCAGGCGACAATCTCTCATTAGGATCCCCTTTAAAACTCTTAGTACAGTTTTACTTTGACTTATGCACTCATTTGGTCTCAACAGGTTGAGGTCACCCAGAAAAATCTTTGATTGTCTAAGCTACTAGATCTTTCAAATGGTCAGATCTTCTCTTTTTTTTCGGCTTTGCCTATTTCTTCCAATATTACATTCGAGCTGATACCGCAAAAGGGTTCCGGCCCCCAAAAGGGTGTTTCAGTTCATCTGCTATTTTATTTCCTTCTATTCCAGTGTCTCCTGGAATCCACAGTAAGGTGACTGTACTGTTCTCTTCTAGTTTATTGAGCTTGCCTTGGCATTCCCACTCCATTTTGAAACTGATTACACAAGAGTTCAGTGCTTCAATGGCTGCTTGACTATCCGAAATTTTGATAATCCTTTGCCTTGTATATCCTTCATCAATATTGAACTGGGCACACTTTCTTATGACGTGAATTTCCGCTTGGGGTTTTCCCACCTTGGCCAAGGAAAACTCAAGCCAAAGTTCCGGCACTGAGGCCACTGGCGGGCCCATGTGCCATTCCTGCTATTTATGCATCCATGAAGCCGAGACCCTCGATGAAGGACCCAATCCTCTTCAGTGGATGCCTGCTTATGTCCCCGGGGGCCATAACAGGACTCCGAAGATTCGCCTGGGGTTTTCCCAAGCTTTCAGATTGTTTGGTTCCTGGCCCGTACACTCCTATCCCAGTTCCTTCTATTGCTTTTGAGCCGTCTGTGTACCAATAAATGGAATTCTTTCCAAGTCTGGTAATGGTATTTAGATCCCATTCCTTCTTGTTGCTTAATTGCGTAACGAATTTCTTGGAAAAGTTATAGTTTTTCATCATACCATCTTGTGGCATGTCTCTGGTCTTCTGATTTCTAAGAAGTGAGGAGGTGGCTTTTTTTTAATGGTTCCCTCTCTACTTAGTCTGTATATTGTTCTTTCTGCAACACTTTTCACCACCATATGTAGTGGTGTGAGGTTGAGAATCACTTCGATAGCTGCCCTTGGGCATATTCTCATTGCTCGCAGATACAGACTAGTCTTTGAATTTTGGAGAGGTTTTCTCTCCTCGTTAGTACGCTAGTTCTACTACTCCACGCAGTGGCTCCATAGTGATTATTGGTCTCACTATGGAAGTGTGCATCGAGCTCAGGATTTTTGGGTTTTAACCCCAATTTCTACATTTTTTGTTCAGGCCGAGATGGGAAACTCATGTTCGAATGGGTCCAGGACCCAAACAGTGTTGGCCTACCAACCAAACCCACTTCAATCTCGCCGTTACCCCCGCCTCAGAATCACTATCCTAGCATACTTCGAGACGGGTAGCGGTCCCTCACACACTCCCCGCCCACACCGTCGTCTTCTCTCTAACTTTCATTCCTACCTCTCATGCCATATCGAGTCCTTCTCTCCTCCTCACCATGCTCTCTACTACGCCACTTACCTCCATCAATTCCTTCTCCTCCCTCAACATTATATCAACCATGTTCTCCCAATACACCGCCTCCCCTAGTTTCCTCTCCAACTTCTTCAGCACTTCCTCGTTCCTTCAGCATCTAAACACATGCCCCACATTATCCTCCACTTCACACATCTCGCACACTCCAGTCTCTCCTTTTCCAATCTTGTGGAGGTACCCTACTCTCGACCCATGTCCAGTGAACACCTGTGTCAAGAAGTAGTTCACCTCCCCGAATTTCCGGTCCATCCAATCTCTCCTATTCCCAATCTTTCCTTTTAGCGCGCCCTCATACTCCTCCCACCTTCTCTTCATTTTCTCCTCCACCCATTCCTGTTCTTTCTCTCTGGTTGCACCCCTCCAGCGTTTATTTCTGGTTCTAGCCATCACGTCCAATGGGTAGGTCCCCAATTTCTACCTGCCAGATTCCTGCACACCATTATAGCCATTTTTGATTTGTATATGATAACCTCTTCGCGTTTGTTTACTGTCTAGAGTCAAACCTAGAAACTTGACTTCTTGTCTCCATTCAACCTCCTCCCATCAAGTTAAATGGTTTTGAGGTTTCTTTTCTCAGAGAAGGCTATTAAGATGGTTTTGGTGGGGTTGATGTTGAGTCCCACTTACCTACACCAGCTATTTGTATAGTTTAGACCCTTTTGTACGATGTCACAAAGGGTGTTTTCGAATGTTCCCCTGGCAGGATATTCCGAGATTAGTCGAACCTTACAAGAGTTCGTCAACCGTCAGGCTCTACATTAATGGGGATGCTACACCTTCCTGTGGATATCCTCTGGTTGTATAGATGGAGACAATGTCTTTGCTCGACCTCGTCTCTGCTACTCTAGTGATGAGCAGTTCTGACATCCATTTGGATATTGTGCTGTCTACACCTCTTCTATTAATTCTTTTTTGACAGCCTCATGAGGAGCATTGTCAAAAGCTTCTTCTTTATCAAAAAATGCGCATACTACGATTTATATTGCGCATACTACGGTTACTATTGCCCTTCTCCATGCTTCTGGTATATAAAGCAGTTATAAGCTGCTTCGACTAATTCTGACCAAATGTGGTAAAATTTCGTCTTGTCCTTGCTCGAGCAATGCTGGGAAAATGCCATCGGCTCCCGGTGCCTTGAAAGGTGAAAAGGGGTTCATAGCCTAGTTTAACCTTTCGTTACTACAAATGTGCTTAGCCATTGTAGTTTTTCCTCTCGTCGTTACCGTTTGAATTAGGGAACTGCAAGAAGCAATTAGTTTCCATAAAAAAAATTTCTATTTTCTATACGCATCATAGAAATTTCTACACTGGTAAAAAATAACAATATTAAATTTCACAAAAAATCACATAGAGATCAAAACAATTGTACAAGTTATGGATTTTTCAGTTAATTAACGTGTTTGACGTAAATTTTGTGTTGATGCGTTTTTAATTCCCTAGGTCCTAACTCAAAACATTGCTGAATGCATTCAATTTGAAATGAAAATAAACTTTTATAATTGACCAGGCGTGAAAATACAGCTAAATAAACACGATTCATTGTTTCTATAACGAAGCTTCTATTATTTTTTCACTGGTAGAATATCAAGTGTCCTGTTGAAGTTTCACTAAACAAACAGCTTTCAGGACACTTTTTTTATTTTGTTCTGTGTCATGAAGTTTAGCACGTTTACTGCCACCGCAGCTCCGATTTTATTCAGTATTTATTAGGCACGAAGCAGACAGTTTTGCAAATAAAATAGAGTACGTTAGGATGAGGAATGCTTGTACGCTTTAACCACCACTAGGGCCGTCAGGTTGTGACATTACTTTTTCAGAAACATTATTTACCATTCTTACAACAGCGGTAGTTCGAAAAAAAATCTGTAGTCCAGTGGATTTGTAGTGCTCCTCGTATAATTAAAGTAAATATAGGTTGTTAATGAAGTCCTACTTATTTAATACTTCTTAGATATTGGATCAACAAACATATAAAAGTAAGCATAAATATATCTAGTTTTGATATTGATGATATATTACATTATATATTATTATTATAATAAAGAATTAATTATAAATTGAAGCCTCATAAATCAAAAATATGCTTTTAGTTAAAACGGCAAGGTAAATTTCGTTTCATTGTTCTTTTATCATGTCAAACTAACCCATTCTAAATCGTATACAAACTGCTCTCTTTGATTTATTCTAAAGGAAAGTTTTCTCCGGTGAGAAATAACGCCAAAGTCGAAAAAACTGCTTAAAGTTTGAAAAAGGCATGGGCAAAAACTTTTCTTCTCTCATTTACAGCTACGTTATAAAATTTCCCTACCTTAGTCCAGTTGATGTAAAAGCAAAAGCTAGAGCACATTTCACACGTTCGCGGTGAAAATGAACGTATTTTGGGCATTACATAAAGAATTAAATTCATTGAAATTATCTATTATTAATTAATTCATTCAAGGTGTTTATGTTTATAAAAACCAGCTATTTAGTTATTTGTTATATCACGCGAGGTCACGAACGTGACAGTGAAAGGGCAGAGAACTATCACGTAACTGGATAGTTGACCTAGGGCAGTACGTATATATGCTGATGAAGTAGATAAGCGAACAATTCAGAATAATTCATAATTCATAAGAAACATTCAGAAACAGTCAGAGACTTCCGATCTATTCGCATACATTCAGATACATTTAGTTATATTAAATGTAGTTCATCGATATCAAATCAAAAACTATGTTATACCAGTAACATGATCATCTTAAGTAACACATAGGTAGAAATAGTGTAAATAGTTAAGTATATAATAAAGCTCATATGGTAGTTTCCGTAAGTAGAGTATTCCGTCAGGACCCGGGCTTCCACTAGTCCCTGTGGAACTCCGCATTACCGACATACAATACATAAGAATAAAAGACAGTTTCAACTGATAACACTGCAACCGAATGTGTTTTTGCTGGTGCTTTCTCATGGGTTTCACATGTACCAGTTTGTACAAATTCTTAGCTATATAGTTCAGCGCCTCCTTGCGGTTGGCCAAATTGCAACTTTCTTTTACGATCAAGTGTCTCGTTCCGCCTGTCTGTATGACAAGATATTAATCTGCTTACTTCTGTTGTTTTCGTATGAGCTGTAGGTCTGATAGTATTTCCTTTGCTGCATCAACTGACTTCTGACTATACAATGACAAGTGACACAATGATACGTCAGGCGTGGAAACAAATGTAATTGAAAATACGTATTTGATATGTATTTACATTTTGGCATGTAAAACTTGGATTAAATATGATTTACTCCATGTCAGTTCGAAATGTATTTACTAAAAGTGTTTTTTGAAATTATTTTTCTTTCTTCCTTCATGTTTTAAAGTTGATTCCATTCAACATTGGGGGACATAAATTATCCTTCTAGTGCAGTGAGCAGCGGTCTTTCTGTAATTGATCATTTTGTTCTGTTAGTGGCCCACTGGTGACTTCTTTTAAATATTCACAAAAGTTTCAAATATGCCATTTTCATGTCGCAGAAGCCATCAAAAAACCATTAATTTCTATTGATTCATCTTCATTTTCTGCTTCTTGATAGTCCAAATATTTTTTTTAAATAATTCCTTCATCTTTTACGCCCAGTTCTTTCAATTCGTACCATTCTGTTCCTGTGCACGAGCCTCAACTGAAATTAATTTTTGTCATTGTATAAGTGGTTTTCAAAGCAAAACTCTACGACCGATCACCATCGGAATTTTATCAAGATTTCCTGGACTATAGACCAATTTGTTGTAGAGGGCGTTTTATGTAAAGATTTTCACAAAGCACAACTCATCAATCAAGAAACGGAGGCTCACCTCTGCCGCGTTGTGGCGTGGTGTTGGATGGAAATGCAAGCAAGACATTGATGCTGTATTCACGGCTACGAATATTAATGAGACGATCCACATAAAGACGAATACCACATTGACTAATAATACCTCGACCAGTGGCGTACTCAATAATTAGTAAAATATTATATAACACGTCGTTTATATTGTGTTTATTGAAACAAATATTATGGTAATCGTAAAAAGTACGACCAGAGATCTAAGAAGGTCATAAATCACCAACCACTTGAGTTATCAGCGGGCGGTCGAGTCTACGCAGAGTTGTACCTGTCCTAGCCATTAAATTTTGTTTTATAGGTAGGTATAATGATATTGGATTAAGATAATTATTTAAAAAACCGCTTGAATATAGTTGACAATTGTTTATGAATAACACTACTATTTTACCATATTCTCTAAATTTGTTTATTGCCAATAAATATTCAAATTAAAATGCTAAGATATTTTAATCCGGACCCGGGAATCTTTTAAGAGACACACACTTTTATTGCTTATCTATATTTCGAACTATAGGTAATAATGAGGGTCGTCGGACGAGAACTATTTCATAAGAGATCTAAGAAGTGCACTTAGCAATTGTAGAAATCACATTGTTCATCTACAGCAAACACTGCTCACCTACAAAAAAATCTATCAAGTTTGTAACATCAACCTCATCAAATTTTACGAAAATACCGAGAAAAAATCAGTGTCTCCTCAGAACACAAAAAAACTACTTTCATGTGGGTTTCAAAATACTGTGACATCGAAGGCAACGAAAAATATGATGGGCTGGCTCGAGAGATCTCATCAAATCCATATGTTGTACCAGAATCCGCACTAAATCTTACTTCCTAGGATGCATACGGGATTGGGTCAAAGAGAGCAAAGAGATTTATTGAATGCCTTCCTATGCACCACAGGAAAACTTTTATTGAAGAACTGGCGTAAAACAGAACTGAAAAGCTACTCAGAGTCAAATTAGAACAATAACAACTCAATTTTGCTTATACAGAAGGCTAGGACGGGTCTCGGTGTCTACGTCGCGAAACGTGCCCGGTTTGTACACAGACCCGCGTACCGTGAAACATCCTTAAGCCAGCGGAAACTGTGACTCGTTTGTTATTATCAATAAAAGTACTTCCCTATAAATGCTTTAGTAGAACGATACATCCTTTTTCGGATAATTTAAAACATTTAATGACATGCGGAATGTTAAAATAAAAAAAATATTATTAAAATCCTACATTAGTAAAAACAATAAAGATGGAGCTGAATATGCATCGTTCTTTGTGTTTTAATTTCATATCACCGCATTAGATTGCAACGTTTATATATTTTATTCTATTTTTCGCTATAAGTTGTTGAAAAGTATTTCGAAAATGGTTTACTTATTCAAGGAAAATGTAAATTAATTTTAATAATAGCGGACGAGCAACAAGCTAAGTGAAAAAAATTAATAATATTCACTTTGATATTCATCGTCCATAAAAACTACCAATCTTCAACAATTCCTCTTCTTTTTCATTAAAAATTAATTAGTTTGTGTGGAATTCGCTTTTTATTTTTGGCTTTGCATGGTTACAATATTAATTTTATGGTTTATTTAATATTACAGTGCAGGAGTTTGGGTTTAACTTTACAGCATGTCCCAACAAAAACTTGACCTACTGCACCAGAAAAAAAATTTCAGAATAAAACAAAAAACTCATGCAGAGATTCAACCGATGGGAACCCCACATCAATTTTTTTTCTCTATTCAACTCTGTCTATAAAACTTGATGTGTTTTTTGAATTTTGTACCAAACATGCTTTCAGATTAGGAAAAAAAAAGCACCATAAATTGATCCATTATTATTATTACCTTTAAATAGGACTGTATGTTGTATATTATTCACCCCTTTGAAAAGAACAGTGCTACATCCATGTAGCCGTAGAGTGGCCATTCCAGGCAGTCTTTTTAAAATTCAAATGGATTTTATTTTTGTCAATGCATAGTCAGCGGAAAAAAGGATGAATGACAAGTAATATGAAACAAGAGAAAATGAGTAAAAAGCCAGATCGCCGTTTTTTTCCTTGCTTTCTATTAATGTCTCAAGGGTTTTTTTATTATTTGGATACTACGATCGTATTAAATCATTACAAAAGAATGAAGCATTGCGAAGGTAATTTTCGTCGGAATAAAGTTATTGTGATTAAAATACTGAAATCTAGTCGGAAGAGTTTAATGAGCTAGAGACGGATGGACGGAATAATTAAAAATTAAAGTTTTACTTAATTGCGAGCTTCTGTCGCAGTTTCTTGGTAAGTAGAGTAAAACCAATATCAATTTTATGATGAAAAAAAAATTATAAAAGCCTTTAAAGCCGAAGATATCAAATACTTTTCACTTGAAACTTTGAAACCGACCCAACAGACGCAATTAGATCGCGAAATTTTCCTATTTGTTATTTCTAGAAGAAAAAAAATACTTCTTCTACATAAGAAAAATAAAAAACACATTATCTGGACAAACACATTCTCCAAAGGAAACCCTCTAAAGTATATATCACCGATAACTCTTATCGTCGACTTTTTACTACCCTCTTAATTTTTACGACGGATCCCAAATTCCTCTTTCCAGTTTTTCTTGGCCATTTCACTTACAATTTTTCTATATTAAGAATTGACACGTTCGAAGCATATCACACAAAAACGATCAAACTCTATGACTTGAACTTCACCTCATCTCTTCACTCCAACCTTTCTGCAATAACAAGCTCTATAGAAACCATTGTAAGGTTGTAATAAGTACCCAACCAGCTAATATTAGATTACATTAATATAAAGCTTTTATTTGCCTCTATATGCCCTCATTTTATGTTAGAGTTTCTTCATCTTCATCACTAAACTCCATAGGCCAGACCTCGGGGTATAAGGAGGGTTGTAATTTTTCCTCCCCTATCGTCTCAAACTTCAGCCTAGTGACAGTAATACAGTAAGTAAGCTGAGGTTTAATCATATTCTTGGCAAAACCTACAATATGATTGTGTCTGCCAATCCAATGTTGAACAAGTGTTTGTTGAGTCTGCAGTACTCTGTCAGAAACCTAACCAAGATCCTTCCTAACCAGTTTAAGAGAGTTACTAGCAGTTTTTAATGCCTCAACTGCTTCTCCAGGTGTCGAAAAAAACTTTTACCGCTCAATGCGTATTAGCTAAGAAGACTTTTGATTGGTGAACTTGATCAATTTTGAATTCAACCGATCAAGCATGATGTTTCTTCTTCCCATGTATGAGTACATTTTGATCAAACAAGGACAATTAGTTAATTTGGTATATAGTCTTTCAGGTATAAAAACAAATATGAAGCAAGTAATTTTGGAGAAAATCCTTTTCTGCTATTCGGGTTGTGTAACCATACTTTGTCCTCTTCTTTGAAACTGCCTTCTGTAGCCTGCGTGTCGTACCGTTTTTTCATTCTGTCGCTGGCAACTTGAAGATTCATTCGGACCAATTCGTGCACATCGTCCATCCTTTTTTTCAACTGAATTACGTAATCTTCTCCAGGTCACAAGGAAGCCTCATTTCGCGTCCAAATATGATTTTCGCAGGTGTTTGACCTGTGGACTCATTGATGGCGGATCGATAAGCCAATGCAAACAGGTAAAGATATTGGTCCCAATCTCTCTGGTGGCTGGAGACTACTTTGGAAAGGTATTTTCCAATAGTCCTGTTCATTCTCCCGACCATTCCGTCTGACTATGGGTGCAACGCCGTTGTCCTGGTCTTCTTGATTCCCAGCTTGTCACAAATTTCCTGGAATACATGGCTTTCGAATTTCCTTCCCTGATCGCTGCGGAACTTCTAAGGGCACTCCATATCGGCAGATGAATTCCTTCACCAATACATCCGCGACAGTTGTGGCTTCTTGATTCGGGATCGCGTAAACTTCTACCCACTTTGTGAAATAATCCATCACAACCAGGATGTATCTACCACCATTTTTTGTCGTCGGAAATGGTCCAGCGATGTCTAAAGCAATCATTTCGAATGGGCTTATACTGTTTCATGGGTGCCTTTCTCTTGCGATGTGGTCCATTACTCATAGCACAAGACGTACACTTCTTACACCAGTCCCTCACATCGTCGGAGCTGTTCGTCCAATAAAACTCTCACGGACTCGCTGAAGGGTTTTCTTCACTCCAAGATAACCTCCTGATGGACTGTTCCTCAGTACCTCAGCTACTCTTGTTCTAGGAATAACTAACTGTCTTCTATTCTCAGAACCATCATCGTTTTGAAGAATTCGTTTCAACAGGCCTTCTTCCAAGACAAGGGAGTCCCACAAAGCCCAATATGTATGGGTGTCGGTGGAAATCTTGACTCTTCTTGCCAGGTATGTCGCCGATTTTCTTCCTTCCATTACCGGATCATCTTCAGGTGAGAATCATTATCTGATCCTGGTGGATGACCATTCTTCATTGACAACTGTAGTTCTTGAAACTGCAGCTTCCTCAGATTCTGCCTTGTTGCAGTGGGAACAGTCTGCTGGGCACGGCCGTCTAGACAGAGAGTCGGCATTTCGGTGGCTCACACCGGCCCGATGTTCGATGTTGAAGTCGTATTCTTGAAGTCTTTCAATCCATCTAGCGATCTGGCCCTCGGGATTCTTGAACTGCATCAACCACTTGAGTGCTGCATGATCAGTCCGTATCAAGAATTTCCTTCCATAGAGATACTCGTAAAAGTGTTCCACCGATTTCACTACCGCCAAAAGTTCTCTTCTCGTGACGCAGTAGTTTTGTTCTGGTTTGGAGAGGACTTTAATGAAATATCCCAGCACTCTTTCCTGTCCTCCTTGGATCTGTGAGAGCACTCCTCCAATCCCCACGCTGCTTGCATCAGTGTCAAGAATGAAGTCTCCCTCTGGTAACGGATATCCTAGTATCGACGCCGAGGTTAATCGTCTCTTCAGGGTTTCAAAAGCAGTTTGACATTCTTCATCCCAATGAAAAGTTCTAGTTTCTTCTGTGAGTCGAGTCAGTGGCTTGGTAATATCCCCAAACTTCCTTATGAACCTTCGATAGTATGTGCAAAGTCCAAGAAAGCTCCTAACTTGATGTTTGTCGGTAGGTTGTGGCCATTGCTTGATGGAAGCAATTTTCTCTGGATCCACCGCCACTCCTTCATTGCTCACAATATGACCCAGATAGTTGACTCGGTTTTGGAATAACTGACATTTCTTCGGGTTCAACATGAGCTGGGCAGCTTGAAGTCGTTTGAATACGTCTTCCAAATTCTTCAGGTGCTCCTCAAATGACTTCCCCAATACCATGATGTCGTCCAAATAGACCAGGCATGTTTTCCAAGATAGTTTTTATCCCAATAAGTGAACCTTAAACCTCAAAAGAACGATTTTTTTCCCTAAATATACTAAAAATATTGTTGGACAGGATGGAAATGAAATACTGTAAAAGTTTCAATTCTTATTATTTACATTAAGAGGTGCTGCATTGATAATTTCTATTTTCCATTCAAATTGGAAACGTCTTGTACTTTGGAATTTCATAGCTCACACAGGGAGCAATTCTTCGGAATGACTAAGATATATTATTATAGGAAATTTGACGCTCTACAAAAAAGGTCTCTTATAATTTTTCGATATTTTCACTCCTTCCAAAGTTATTCGAGGTTAAAGTTAAATAAGTAATACATTTTGATATTGAATTTACTGTTTGGGCCCTTACTTTGTGGAATTCACTCATATTACTTAGTTTCATTTAAAAAAGTAACATTCTGACATTTTTCCAATTTTTCGATGCTACAATCAAGTTTATGAAAACATTTTATAAGATAATTTTTGTAGAACTTTTTATTGGCTATAATTTATCTTCCTAAATTTTTTTCATATTTTCAATGTTATTCTCATTAAACTGCATTAAATTATAAAGTCAATACAGGAAGAAATATCCTAATTGCAATTAATAAAAATATAATTAAAAATCAATTTTAAGATTGAAAATATAATTATTCAATTAATATAATTAATTATAAACAATAAAATTATAATTATTTAAGAAAATTTTCAATTTAATGCGAATAACTTACGACTCATAAGAGATATAAAAATTTTTTCCAGAGATAAATTATAGCCAATAAAACGCTCTACGAAAAATGCCCCATCAAATTTTTTCCAAACTTGATTGTAGCGTCGAAAAAATTGAATGTATTACTAATTTAAATTTAACCTTGAGTAACTTTGAAAGGAGTAAAAATATAAAAAATTAAAAGAGACCTTTTTTGTATAGCGTCAAATTTCTTACGAGAATATGTCTTAGTCATTCGTAAGTATTGCTGCCTACGTGAGCTATAAAATTCCAAAGCACAAGACAAATTTGTTTCCATGTTATTTCAATGGGAAATAGAAATTATCAATACGGCACCTCTTAATATGTCCAACAATATTTTCAGTATATTTAAGGAAAAACAAAGTACTTAATCGATTTTTTTGAAATAGTCTAGTGAACCTCAATATTTTTTATCGGAAATTTTAAATTGAATGACGAACGGCCCACAACAATATTTCAAATTACTTTGTATAAACCCTGAATATTTGATTTAATTTTTTTCGGTATGTGAATTTTATATTATCCTGACTTAATATGAGTGCGAAAGATCTTGTGTGCAAAATTTGTGCCTCACTTATTTTTACGATGGTAACATTTTTCTTCCTGACCTTTTCCTCGGCTATTTTACTAACAATTTTTCTTTATTACAGGAAGACACGTTCGAAACATAGATTCTATCGGGATATCAGTTCTTGGAGAGTTTAATCAGGGTGAGTAATACTTATGATAATAACACTAATAACAGTTACCGAACGAATTTAGAATTCTGCTCGCAGAAGGTACGTTGCCAAGAAAGTAGAAAAGGGCTGATTAGATGAAATGAAAAAAAAAATGTTAGGTGTGAGTTACACCGGAATTTACATCGTTTTTAATATATTTTTATAGCTGGTTTTCTCGTTATAAATTTGTATTTTGAATACATGGAAAATTTGGGAAAAAAATTTTCTTGTTGCATGTCATTAGTGAAATTTGAATATTTTATATTTTGCTTTCGACCCTAATCCATGTTTAGTCGGAGAAATACCGCAAGTCCTTTTAAGAAAAATGTCGCCACTCTTTTTGGAAACACTTCGAGAACGGATAACTTTCGTCGGTTTTGGTTCATCTTGGTCGACTGACGTTTATTTTGAGGTTCATTTAAGAGTAAATCCAAGGTTTGTTATCACTGAAAATACTTTATATATTGTAATGTGTGTATGGGGTAATGGGGTTTATAATTTTTATTTATTAAATTGATTATTGAATTTTTGATTTTATTGTATTGTATAGTTAGGCGCTAATATTTATTTAAAAATAAAATAAATATGAAGTATTGAATACAGTTAATGATCTTTTTATTTTTTTCTATAATTCCACCTATTAAATTTTTTTTAAATTTACCTGACCTTTCTTTCCTAGTACAACCCTGTAACTTACTCTGATAAAGCACGAATCTACCTATCTCAGTTGGATTCGTTAGTTGTGATTGGAGTCGACGCTCTACGCACTCTTATTAATTATCTCCAAAATGGTTGTTCAATAATAGACAAGTTGTTGAATTAAACGAAGAAATATCATTTTTTTTTATTGAGAAACAAAATCTAACACAGTGGCATATTATGTATGATGTATTACCATCCCACCACACTTGAAGAATAGTAAAATAATTGCTAAATTCAAGAAATCAGTTTGCAAGTGAGAAGTGTTTACAAAAACAATGTTTATCATATAAGTACAAAATCAATTATGAAAATTGCTTATCGACCAACAAGGTAAGTGGAAATTAATTTTAGTAAAGTATTTGTTCATAAAGGAAAACTAGAAACTTGTTTAGTCTATAAGCAAAAGAAAAAAATAGATAGATGTTTACAATCTAATAATAATACATAAAAATATAAATACTACAGTAAATAATGAATATATCAAATCTTCTTTAATTGCTTTTTTTAGTTTAAATGCATTTATTGTTTTTGTTTGTCTTTTTCATTATTTTTATGGCCTTCAAGTCTCTATCTAGAGTTATTTTTTAGCTATAGCAAATCTTTTTAGAATATTATTGTTATGATTTAATAATTAACTTTCTTTTTCTTTTATATTGTAGGAAGAAAGAATTAGGTACCTTATTTTTTTCCTTGTTAGTCCTTCTTCTTTAGATGCTCAGGGAAATAGCATCGGATTCCAATCTATTTTTTTTTCCTTTTTACTCAGGAAGAAAAATTTGTCGTCCATAAACAAATTTGTGAGATTTTTAAAAGAACTCTTGTTGATATCTCAGCACGTGAAGAAATTTAAATTTACCACACTTTTAAACTTCAAAGTGTCCTCCTGTCAAAAGTCAAGGTAAGTTGACTCTCTACTTTATCGATATTGGAACTACTTTTTCTTAGTTTTTATTGTGCAAGTGAAAAAACTGGAATGAGCCATCCTCTTGGAGTTTTTACTTTTATTAAACACACAAGTCACAGGTCACTATGTTAATTTTTTTAAAAATTTTTTTGTCAAAACTGATATACGAGGATGGTCAAAAGTTATTTCGGTATTTATTGATTTTCTTACACACGCCTTTTTTACACATATAATTACAATCTACATAAAACATAATATTAAATTTACAAATCTTACATCTTAAAACCTCTTCTAGACATAGAAATCACACTTTAAAATTTTCTCATTGTCAAAAGGATTTCTTTTAAATTTTCGAAAATTAAAGCATTTTGGTTATTCAAAACCTTTTATAATATGTCCTTGCACCCTTTCGTTGCAGTTTATGTGTTTCTTTTTTATTTAAAAGTGTTACTATAGTTTATTTTTTTAGGTTCACAACTGAAGTCTTGGTGGATAAGAATTTTCGATTCTAGTGTTGGAGGTAGGACTTCTTAGACTTTGAATCGTTTCAGTAAATTATGAGAAGACTCCAAATAATGTGTTTCCACCCTTTTTTCTTACTATTCTCATCAATTAATATTTTTAAAAAATATGAAAAGATAGTTTTGACAATTTTACCTAGTATAAACTGTAAGTATTAACAGTTACTTTATAATAAATCATACATAGGTATTTTAGTATTATATAATTTCATGATAACAATCCTTAATGCTTATAATCATCAATACTTTTTATCAAATTCAGTTGCTGCTAAGTTTTTTAACAGATTTAAACTTAATTTTGAATGCTGTTGTATTTTCAATCCGTTAAAATATTGTATAGTTTCCCGCGTTAAACTAGTTTTTTTATAGATAATTGATGATCCATTTCACGTACAGCATCGACGTTTTCCAGGGTGACTGAAGCTGTTGGTGGACCTGTTTTTGGATCGCGGCTAAGATTAATCCGTCCACGTTTAAATTCTCAATACCAACGAGAAATTTTTGAAATTCAGTGTAGGTACAGCTTTGAACGAAGTGGTATGAAACTTTGGTGTGGAGTTAACTAAACATGACAGTTAATTTTGACATCTGATATTTGTTGACAGGCGCCAACTATGTTGTTATATTCAACACTTAAAAAGACTAGTCGTATTTTCTCGACTATATAATAAATAGGATTGAATAAAAACAAATTGGCAACAATGCGCTAGAATCATACAAAAGCCGTTTTGCTTATAGATAACAGCATTATTTTCATTATTGACATTTTTTTAAAATTATATTCGATTCAATTTATAAAGCTCGTAATTTAATTATTTTCTCTTTCATTAATTTTGTCATAAATTATGAATAATTTTGAAATGTTCAAAGGTCATTGCGATGTCATACACAGATTAAATAAAACAAATTCTATTTAAAAGCTCGCAGTGATAATGAAATTTCTGTTGTTTAAAATAATTGGTACTTTAAATGTATTAACTGTATTCGTAATAAAATTCGTCGTAATTGGAACATTTCCAAATATATAGCAACAATCAAATATTATCTTGAATCAATCCCACATATTTTGTTATGAAAATTTTTGGTAAATTACCAACAGACCCACTAATTTTTTTCAACTGTGACTCATTGTCATAAACACATATTTCATCAAATAGAGTTTCGCAAAAGCCGACACAAAGTATATACTCTGCTATTTCATCATGATTTTCCAGGCAAAGATAGTACAATTCTTATAATGAAGATGACAACGATCATCTCTGATGTGATCTAACTTATTTTGCATTTGTAATAAGGTTAAAATGATAAATCCAATATTCTACTGAAAACCCATAGATCTTTACTAGTGAATTCGAATACAGAGCATTTCAATTAAAACTATCCACTTTTATGAAAAACACGTCAAAAATCATATAAAAGGGGGACGAGGTTTTGCTAATATGTAGATGTAGAGAGGACATTTGTCAACAGATTGTAGAAAACTTGGCAGTTGATGATTTAGATATTGGACAATGACGTGGCCAATCTTATGATAATGGGTCCAATATGGCCGGCATCCGTAAAGGAGTACAAGTCAGGATTGCAGAAAGGAATGAGCTGGCCGAGTTCGTACCGTGCTGGGCTAACTCCTTAAATCCTGTAGGTGTTCATTCTGCCTCATCATGCCAGGAACCTGTTTGGACTGATTCAAAAAGTATATTGCTTTTTTGTTGGCTCCACTACTAAGTGGGACATTATGAAAAAATACGTTACGTTGCTGTGAATGCCCTATTAAATAATTTGCCAGAAATAGCGAAATCCTTAGAAGAAGTTAAGCAAACTGCTCATGCCGCAGGAGCTAAGTATGAGGCAGGTTATCTCTTAACTGCTATAAATAATTCCAAATTTATTCTTAATTTAACTATAATGCAATAATATATTTGATTTTTATTTTTATTCTAAATCCTATCCTGTACTGTGTATGAAATATATATCCTACACGTTTATGCTAATATATTTGAAAATAAATAGGCTTAACACAGAAAGAACAGCGAGGGATGCATTATTTCCGGAAGGCCTAGTGCAAATGTCAATGTCATTTAGTGGACATCTGATAGCTGAAATTATAAAGATGATAAAGGTAAACATAAATATAAGTGGGTGGGAGCGGTATTTTTCAGTTTTTGGACCATATTTTATTGAGGAAAACTGAAATGGTGAGTCTTATTTACAATTATTCAGAGAAACTATTGATCCCGAAATAACACGAATACTAGAAAATTTTGATACCATGTCAAAAGCTTTGCTAGCGTTTCAACAAAATGGGCCACCTCCACATTACGCTCTCGATGTAAGACGGATTTTAAACGAATCATTTCCTACTTGGTAGATAGGTAGAAGAGGCTTAATGTTGGAATATTCACCTAGGTCACCCGATTCAACCCCCCTAGACCTTTTTTATGGGGATACCAGAAAATCAAAATTTATGCCACTCAGCCAGCATCTATAGATGATTTACGCCAGCAAATTATTCAAGAATGTCGACAAATAACCCCAGAAATGTTACATAATGTTCGAAACACAAATTGCTTCTATTTTTGAAAGTTCTTTTTCTAGCATAAAATGTTTCTGTCTGTTTTTTATGCAATAAGTGTTCTGTTTTGAGCTTGTTTAATTTTTTATTTATGTCTTCAACCAAATCATCATCAGTGGTCACTGACAGGTGAGCCTGTTCTGTTTCCAAGCTTTTCATTTTAACAATAAGTTAGTCGCAAGTGCTACACGTGTCCTTTCTTGGATATCCAAAAGATATGTTGTGCTTAGTCGAGAATTTTGTTCTGAAAGTCTCGTATGATTCAGGCAAATATTTATACTCATACATTTTTTTTTATATTTAGCTCTTCAGGTAAGTAAGTTTTACTTGACTCAGATAGGTTGTAATGACCTTTTCTTCCTTCAAATAAACGTATGTGCTCATTTACTGCGTTTGCTCTTTCCTCAGGCAATCTTTTGTGAGCAGAAGAATGCTTTCCCCTTTTTTCCTTGGGAGCCATTCCAGTTAATTTTAATCCTTTTTGAAGAACTTCCAATTTCTTCTTGCCTATTCCATATATAGACAAAAATGTTTTGCTTTGGTGCTAATAATAAAAGACCAACTAGTATGTTACATCGCAACCAGCAATTTTCAAATAAAATATACAGGGGGTGCCATTTGAAAATAGAAAGTGAGGGGGACTGCCAAAGGACTGTTAAGTGAAATAAAGTTTCTGATAGGAAGGAATTATGTAGTGCCCCTCGTATAAATTAATTAATTTCAGGTCATTCACAAGATAGCGTCAGCAATAATACTTTTATAATATTGGATAGATATATTTATCAACAATGATAACAAAAAATATAAATAGTTTTGCAATTGAAGACATAGTACATTTTTACATTTTACAAATAGATATTAATAAGGTGAACTCCAAAGAGGTCGTTGCTACTGACTGGAGTTCATTTGTTCATAGTGTATATTGCACATATAATTATTTAATAAAAGGATAAACCTGCAGTGACAATGGAATAAGAGTTTTTAATCAACAACAACTCCTAAACCATTACAATTTTGATACCATTCACTACAGTTTTCAAAGTATTGGATTATCTTTTAAATTAGGCGAGATAATGCTTGTAAACGATATAAAAGAAAAAATCATAATTTCAAGACTTGCGTTAAAAATATGCCACATATAATAACATAAATGTCAAAAGTAGGTTATTTTTTACAGTGTTCTTACCAAACTTACCAATAATTGGAATTATCAATTCCAGTTTTCCCGTCTCTTAGTTTCCCCCATTAATTCACATCATAGTGTTTATAAAAACTAACAAGAACAACTTCGAATTGCCTCCTTTTTTTCCGTTTGTATCAATACAGCCATTCGTTCATAGACAACGGTTCAAAGAGCATGCATGAATACAAGCGTATATTAATCAGAGATTTGTCATTGCAAGGTTTAGAGAAGCTCTATTGTCTGTATCGAACTGATAAAACCTTTTTTTAGTTGGAATGAACATACAAACAACTGTCCGCGTTATTATTCACTTCCAAGTTTATTGAATGCTTTTTTCAGTCTGTTTCATTTAGTGTTGGTCTTTTTAAACGTCAGTCTATATTTATTTTCACAGCAGCACTTTTTTTGTTATTCAAAGTTTCTCTTTCAACCATGAAAATGGAGTCGTTATTTTTTGTGTTTTGGAACATTTAAAGCGAACCGTATGGCTGGACAAAGAATTATTGGTCGTACCAAGTTTAATTTACCGGGACCACCGACCTTTACCACGAGGCAGCAGGTAGTGGTTTTTTTTTTCGAAATTCGGAGCCCAGAACAAAACTGGAAATTTCAATAAAAGAAAATGTAAGAGGCGCCAGCTTGAAGGGCTCCGGCTAGAGACTCCTCTCAAGGGTGATTCGACCCCATGTTTATGTCACACAGGAATAACCGGAAGGTTGTAAAAATTGAGGGCGTCACTACCTTTTTGACGTCGATAAAAAATACAAATGAATTTAAAAAACTAAGCCGGAAAAGGTAGAAACGCCTTGTAGAATTTAAATGGAAGTTAACCAGGAACGATATCTTCGACGATATCTTCCTCAATTTTTATAGTTGAGGATTTAGAAAAAATAAAAAATAAGAATTTAAAACAAATTTATAATATTTATACTTCTGCAACAGGAAATGAAAAAATTTGAGGAGAATTTGTACTTAGGCACTTAGCTTATGAATTTGAAGTGGTTGATTCCTGAAAAAGGTAGGTAGGTACTGCCTCTACGAAGTCTTGAGAAGATCTCGAAGAAGATAGGTAGATAATCTTGATTTGTACGGTATCCCAACAGCTGTGTCCTGATCTAAGGCGGTATTTTGGTCTAGGGCTTTTGTCCTCAACTAGGGCTTATATCCTAGGGTTGGGGTTATATCCTAGGGGCTGTGCCCACCACAGCAAAATTGATTAAATAGGAAAGGTATAAAAGCGATGAAAAAAGGTGGTCTTTCCTCAAAGAGGGTCAAAAATGGTCAAAAACTATCAAAAATGGTTAAAAATTGTCAATTATTTTTAAAAACTGTCAAAAATGGACAATTATTGTTAAAAATTGTCAGAATTTTGAAAAATAGTTGATAACTGTCAAAAATTGTTAAAGTTTCTAAAAAATGGTCAAAAATTTTGAAATATGGTCAAAAACTATCGAAAATGGTTGAAAATTGTCATAATTTTGAAAAATGGTCAATAATTTTGAAAAATAGTCTAAAATATTGGAAAATTCTCAAAAAAGGTCAAAAACTATCACAAATGGTTAAAAATTGTCAATTATTTTTATAAACTGTCAAAAATGAACAATTATTGTCAAAATTGGTAAATAATTGTTAAAATTCTGAAAAATAGTCGATAATTGTCAAAAATGGTCAATAGTTTTGAAAAATTGTCAAAAATGGCCAATAATTGTCAAAAACTATCAAAAATGGTCAAAATGGTCAAAAACTGTCAAAAATAGACAATTATTGTTAAAAATTGTCAAAATTTTGAACAATAGTAGATAATTGTCAAAAATTGTTGAAGTTTCTAAGAAATTGTCAAAAATTTTGAAAAATAGTAGATAATTGTCAAAAATTGTTAAAGTTTCTAAGAAATTATCAAAAATTTTGAAATATGGTCAAAAATGGTCAAAAACTATCAAAAATGGTTAAAAATTGTCAATTATTTTTAAAAACTGTTAAAAATGGACAATTATTGTCAAAAACTGTCGAAAATGGTTAAAAATTGTCATCATTTTTAAAAATTGTCAATAATTTTGAAAATGGTCTGAAGTTTTAAAAATTTGTCAAAAATTGTCAAAAACTATCAAAAATGGTTGAAACTTGTCAATTATTTTTAAAAACTGTCAAAAATGGACAATTATTGTCAAAATTGGTAAATAATTGTCAAAATTGGTAAATAATTGTTAAAATTCTGAAAAATAGTCGATAATTGTCAAAAATAGTCAATAGTTTTGAAAAATTGTCAAAAATGGCCAATCATTGTCAAAAATTATCAAAAATGTTCAAAAATTGTCAAAAACTGTCAAAAATGGACAATTATTGTTAAAAATTATCAGAATTTTGAAAAATAGTTGATAACTGTCAAAAATTGTTGAAGTTTCTAAAAAATTGTCAAAAATTTTGAAATATGGTCAAAAATGGTCAAAAACTATCAAAAATGGTTAAAAATTGTCAATTATTGTTAAAAACTGTTAAAAATGGACAATTATTGCCAAAAACTATCGAGAATGGTTGAAAATTGTCATCATTTTGAAAAATGGTCAATAATTTTGAAAAATAGTCTAAAATTTTGGAAAATTCTCAAAAAAGGTCAAAAACTATCAAAAATGGTTCAAACTTGTCAATTATTTTTAAAAACTGTCAAAAATGGACAATTATTGTCGAAATTGGTCAATTATTAACAAAAATTTTGAAAAATGGTCGATAATTATCAAAAACTATCAAAAATGGTCAAAAAAAGGAAAATTATTGTTAAAAATTGTCAAAATTTTGAAATATAGTTGATAATTGTCAAAAATTGTTAAAGTTTTTAAAAAATTGTCAAAAATTTTGAAATATGGTCAAAAATGGTCAAAAACTGTCAAAAATGAACAATGTTTGTCAAAAACTGTTAAAAATGGACAATTTTTGTCAAAAACTGTCAAAAATGGTCAAAAATTGTAAAAAATTATCAAAAATGGTCAATAAGGGTTCCTCGTGGCGTTGAAAAAATGGCAGACGTCAATTGTCTTATGTTCAGGGTTGAAGAATTTGGGATCACAGAACTATAATTGGAAGTGGCTAGTGACGACAAGCGGTAATTAAAAGAATTTATTCTATAAAATCGAAACAGGTCGATAGACATGTTACAAAATGTAGAGAAAGCACAAATAAATGTATCCCTTTCAAAAAATTCACCGTACAGTCATGATAAATTGAAATTCTTACAAATAAATCCACCTCGTTATAAATTTCTTCGCACGTCCATGGTAAATGAAAATTTTCACAAACAAATCAATTCATTTTCAAAAATCTACCTTACGGCTAGGGTAAATGGGAATTTTTACAAATAAATGAATCCCTTTTATAAATTTTATCGTACGCCCATCAACATCTACCTACAGGTTTATTCCAATTGGCATTTAGAAACCGTTCTTGGAATCGTATCGAGTACTCTATAGTGCGCAAACTCGGATTAAGGATGGACACATCAACTTTATCACCCCTTCCAGAAGGTACAGTTTGTCCCAAGCAGTCCCAAGAACGATACTTTAATCAGTTGGAACGTGAAAGAAATACATCACTTGCGCGAACGATTCCAAAAACGGTTCTTAACGCCAGTTGGAACGAACCTCATAAGTTTTATCTCTACCAAAAATCACCCAACGCGTTTAAAGAAGTTTTCACTTACTTAAAAAATTCCATATCCATAAAGTTATAAGAACGTTTTTAGTCATTTAAATTGATTTTTTTTCCGAAAACACAACTTGGAATTTTATATTTTATTTTAGAAACTATCTGTGAATAGGTGCACAATAGAAGCTGGAGAGTGAACTCGACTTTTCCCAGCATCGAATAGTTTTTCCTCTATTACGTTCATTTGGTTATTGGAGGGTCCTTATCGTCTTTATATTGCGTATGGCCGAAACATGGCAAATCAGCAACCACTTGGTCTACTTTTCTGAATAACATTATCCCTACACTAAGATGGCCAGGACTAAGTTTACGTTACCCGTTGACGTATGTTTGTAATTGTGATTCAAGATATTTCATTTCATTCATAAAAACGAGGATAGAATCCTAAAAAAAATCAACTACAGAACAACAATGATGGGTTACCATTTATTTCTGTAATAGTGCGGAATCCAGAAAAATTGAGTTTAATTAACCACATGATGAACGTACCAGCTGCAAAATCAGCAGCCGGATCTTAGACTTCAAGAAATATTTCGATAATATTATCCGTATCTTATAAATTATGAATCAGAATTTATTTACGACTGTGACATTCCACGGAAGATTACAAAAACAATATAAGACATCTGTGTTGTTTCGTTAAAAGTTTTGATTTATCATACTATTAATTTCTTGAAGCATTGTGATCAACACAACACAACACAAAATTACTAGCCCCCCGCTATATTAAATCTAAAAAAATTCGGTTTCCTTTCCAGATTCCATCTCTGCCTCCACTAAACTATTTTATGATAACCCTTGTGAAAGGACGAAGGATGCACTCCAATTTGTTCAGACGCATGAGTTATTTGACTCAAATTCGGCGATGTCCTCGAAATGAACAAACTTTATAGGTTATGTTTGCCAAGAAAGGTAATTTCTCCGTTTCTAGGAAAATTCTGCATTTGCTCCGAAATTTTTATAGGATGCAGTTTCTTGGAAAACCGGTAGGGACTCTATCATAAAACGGAAGTAAAATCAAAAGTTATTCTATTTCTGGAAAATAGCCGGAACGCAGAAGTTTCGTAGATTCAGTCAAATTGTTCACTTAAAATAATAAAAAAATCATTTTAGCAGTTTTATGTGATAATAATTTCCCCCAGAAAATTGAGGTATGATATGAAAATATATATCTACAGCTAAGTTAAAATTTTCAGGCCGCCCATGTGATGGGCCATTTGAAAATCAATATATATCATATTAATTATAGAAAAACTATTTAAATGGTAAGGTAAATGTACCAATGCCTGACACTATAAGGGTATGGACACTGTAATAATTAAGTTATTAATAGAGAATCGAAAAATAAGGTCCCACTTGTGTTCGTGCATGCTGAATATGCTTTCTATTAAAGGGAAAATATTTTTATTTTGTTTATAATACCAATAATAATTTTTTTCTACAGTCGCGCGTAAAATGACTAATTACTATATTCAAATGAAATCGTAAGGTCGACAAATGCCGAAGATTGTTACTCGCGCTCTAGCGCAAAAAGGAATCTTTTTCACTCGCTTATTTAATCAAACCACGCCCTCCGAATTAACTCTATTGGTGAATAATTAACAATTTATCAGATTAAAAATTGAATAAAATTTATTGAAAATTTTCAAAAATTTTGAAATATGGTCACAAATGGTCAATAATTGTCAAAAATTCTCAATTATTGTCAAAACCTGTTAAAAATGGACAATTTTTGTTAAAACTTGTTGAAAATGGACAATTTTTGTCAAAAGTGGTCAATAATTGTCAAAAATCGTCAAAAATGGTCAATAATTGTCAAAAATGGTCGATAATTGGCAAAATTTTTTGAAAAATGGCCAAACATTTTCAAAAATTGTCAAAAATGGTCAATTGTCAAGAATTTTAAATTTTTTTCGAAAAATGGACAAAAATTTTCAAATATTGTCAAAAATGGTCAAAAATTGTCAAAAAGTGGCAAAAATGGACAATTATTGTCGAAAATGGACAATTATTGTCGAAACTGCTCAAAAAAATTTTAAATTCTGAAAAATGGTCGATAATTGTCAAAAACTATCAAAAATGAATTAATACAGTTTCCTGTAAAATTGTCGTATTTAGTAAAGCGTTTTAACAACAAGTGTCGAAGAATAAAAATATATTATTCTACGCTTCACAACTAGTTTTGAAAAATATTTTTCAAAAACAGTGACCGTTCAACGAAGAAGAAACAACTACTTCCCGGGCTACATGCCCCGACAGATATTGAATTACACTTCTAAGTCAAACGGGGTTGGTAAATCTACAAGATTTAAACCAACCATTCTGGTTTGCAACTAGAAGGGATAACACAACTTGTAGACCGGTTTCGGCGTATTGCGCCTCATCAGTACAAGGTATATGTTATCGTCCGAGAGTTAATCTCGGACTGAAATGTGACTATAATCAACAACGGTACATATTGTCCAGTTACGGAAATATTTTTGTTGCGAAAATAGCGACATCTCACCTCTAAGTCACAAACCAAAATTCGAACGAGACAACAAATCACGTGGATTTGAGACAAAAATGAATTAATACATTGATTTGTTGTATCGTTCGAATTTTGGTTTGTGACTTAGAGGTGAGATGTCGCTATTTTCGCAACAAAAATATTTCCGTAACTGGACAATATGTACCGTTGTTGATTATAGTCATATTTCAGTCCGAGATTAACTCTCGGACGATAACATATACCTTGTACTGATGAGGCGCAATACGCCGAAACTGGTCTACAAGTTGTGTTATCCCTTCTAGTTGCAAACCAGAATGGTTGGTTTAAATCTTGTAGATTTACCAACCCCGTTTGACTTAGAAGTGTAATTCAATATCTGTCGGGGCATGTAGCCCGGGAAGTAGTTGTTTCTTCTTCGTTGAACGGTCACTGTTTTTGAAAAATATTTTTCAAAACTAGTTGTGAAGCGTAGAATAATATATTTTTATTCTTCGACATCTA
The DNA here is from genome assembly GCA_947563755.1 of Lochmaea crataegi. Lineage (NCBI taxonomy): Eukaryota > Metazoa > Arthropoda > Insecta > Coleoptera > Chrysomelidae > Lochmaea > Lochmaea crataegi. The sequence goes on from OX387422.1 coordinate 128,440,307, forward strand.
CTATCAAAAATGGTCAAAAAAGGACAATTATTGTTTAAAATTGTCAAAATTTAGAAAAATAGTTATTGTGACCAATGGGAAATTCCCAGAGGTGGTTATGAATGTCCTACAGGAAGCACTGCGAATTGTGGAGGAATGGTACCTTAAAGATTAACATTTAATACAAAAAAAACTAGTTGCTTTTACGAATAGAAAGGTTCTCCCGCAGGGTAGAGTAGGTACTGTTGTTCGGAGAAGTGCTAGAAATATCCAAAGAAGTTAAATATCTGGGAGTGACCCTTGATTCCAAACTGAATTGGAAGGCAGGGCGACTAGGCTTTTCTGGCAATGCAGAAGAGCTATGGGCCAAACCTGGGGAATACGATCTGAGGTGGTTCACTGGCTTACATAACTGTGATAAGGCTAACGATCACCTATGGAACAATAGTCTGGTGGAGGAGGACAGAAGTGTCCAAAGACAAGCCCTTCTTGGTATTACCGGGTCAATGGAACTACCGGCTTCAACGGAAGCCCTTATTGGACTTCCTCCTCTCCTTTTTATAAGGGCGGAGGCAATTCTTAGGCTGAAATCGGGAGACTTATGGTCGACAAGGACACACTGCTACAACTGGGACATTACTAGACGAACCCATATTTCACATGAGTTTTGCTAGCATGACACCAGAGAATATAATCACTGAGCGAGTGAATATAATCATCCCATCTAGGGTACAGGTGATGCACCCAGGTTATTCTGGAGAAATCATCTGGTTCACCGATGGCTCCAAAACAAACCATGGCACTGGGGCTGGTATAAAAGGACCTGGAAAGAGAATGTTTTTTAGCCTTGGTCGATAAACGTTTGTGTTTCAAGCAGAGACGATTGCCGCTATAGCCTGTATTGATGAAAACATCAGAAGAGGATATACCGGATAAAAAATTAAAATATTCACTGACAGTCAGGGTCTGCTTAAGGCTATCAGTAATCCAACAACTAGATCTAGACTGGTGAAAAACTGCAAATAATCCCTCAACAGGCTGGCAAGAGACAACAAAGTGTCTCTAATATGGGTGCTGGCACATGAGGGGATTACAGGTAATGAAATGGCGAACCAGTGAGCTAGAGAAGGCTCTAAAGGAGACTTCATAGGTCCGAAACCGTTTTGTGGAATCACAAAAGATTGCATAAGAGGGGAAATCGGGAACTGGCTAGATTGGGAACACCTATTCAAATAGAAGGGCACCTTCGTACAAAGAGTTTACTGGATAAGGTAGACAAGGAACTCTCAACCAGGCTACTGAAACTGGGTAAGAGACAGTTGAAGACAGTTGCCGACCTGGTGACTGGTCACTGCACCTTGGGGAAACATCTGTGCAAAATGGGCAAAGTTAGTGAACCTATGTGCAGAAAATGTGAACTTGATAATGAAACACCTACTCACATACTTTGGTTCTGCGAGAACTTACATGAACTTAGACGGAAGCACTTTGGACAGGAATTAATACAATCATCACAACTACTGAAAATCCGTCCAGTCAAACTAGTGGTCTTTATAGAAGACACGAAGCTTCTGGAATGGAATTAGATAACTTGGGAAATGGTACAAACATTCAGTTCTAGTGCCTGGGCTGATGAGCACAACCCAAATATATGAATAAATTAATAACACAACACATTCTAAGTCAGTGTGATAGCCTGGCAAATGTACGGGTCCTTGAACTGGACGACAAAGAGACACTGGACACTAACCATATGGAGGATTCAGTCTTAAAGCTGGTAGACTTCATCAAGAGAATCTAGATGGGGAGGACCACAATAGATCTGAGTAGGTCGTGATGGAATGGGCCATACATTAATATGAGGATAGAAGAGAATCTTGGGTATTAGGAGAAAACAGCTTCCACAAATTCTAGAGTTGAAATTTGAAAAAAAGCTGGTGCTATTATAAAAGTTTTTCTAGGCAATAATCTCGACAGCCATACATTTTTATTTAAATTTTTGCTGGTCCAGTTTAAAGCAAATACTTACAGATCTCCTGCAGTCCAACTATGTTTGAAAATCTTTTTCAGGGGATGTATAAAAACCTTAGTAAATTTTGCCAAAAGTTCAATATAAGGGCACTCTGGGTAATTAAGTTTGTGATATCTTCCTGTGTACTTTTTAATTATATACATCTTCCTGCTAACAGGATTTGATGCTATAGCTCCAGGAATATCTTTCGTTTCAAAGAAAAAATTTTGAATACCTTCTTCGATTTTAAAGCTGCTTTGAATGAACATCCTGTATATTTCATCAACCACAGTGTTGTAGATAATTCCATCCTTCTGTTGTCTGAACAATCGAGGAAGAAAATTCATTTTAATTCAGTAATTTGCTCTTTGCTTATGTCAAACGTTTTGTACAGATGTTGTTAATGTGTTGTTTGTTGCTCCTTACTGTAATCGTAAGATCGCACACACATTGTAAATGGTAATTACATTATGTCTTTCCACTACTGACGTCGAGATGGTAAACGGATGGATGTGCTCTCGACATTATTTTGTTAGTTCATTAATAAAACTGCCACTGGTTTGAATTTATGTACCGGGTGTCTAATTAAGAGAAGTAACCCGCTGTATCTCAGAAACTATTCATCGTACAGCTTAGAGAAAAAAATATGTATTAAATACTCGCATACGAGAAACTGCTTGAAATGATTTTCACGTTTCCTTTTCCACCGCTAGAGGGCGTTTTCACAATAATATCTCAATATCATCATTTTTCTATAATAAATGTACCGTCATAGTACCACAAAATTTCAATATTCTTAATCCTTAGATCATTTTACGTAAGTTTGCTCCAGTACTTTTTCCTCTATTTGGTGAAATAAGTGGTAGGGGTGAGTGGGAAAGCTGACTCAATAAAATTGTTATAACTTTTGTTCCGATTAATGGATTTTGACAAACTTAGCATCATTTGAAAGGGAATTCAATGCAAAATACAATATTATATCATCTTTTCAATCCAATGGTTCTAACGGTTGCTAGGTGGCGGTGAATGAACAATTGTTTTGTTTCAACTTCTTTTGGGAATCTGCAAATGCGATGCTATATTTTTCAATAATTCACTTGAAATAGGATGGAATTTAAAAAAAAATGGTAAAAACCGCATCTTAATATCAATTTTCTAAGCGAAGATACCAGAAAAATAGACATTGAAAATACACTTTGACTATTCAAATTTTGTAGTACTATAACGGTACATTTATTATGAGAAAATTATGTTTTTGTGGTATTATTGTGAACTACGTCTTCTAACGGTGGAGTAGGAAACTAGAAAATGATTTCCAACAATCTCTCGTATGCTAGTTTGTTATACCGATTTTTTTCTTGCCGCTGTACGATAAATAGTTTCTGAGATACAGCGGGTAACCTCTCTCAATCAGACACCCGGTACAAGCAATATCCAAGACCGATTTATTCAGTAGGCACGAAAGGCAGCTGCCTAAAAAATGTCATTTCCTTTTTGGAATATCAATTAAAAGTAAATAACTGTTCCTCATTTTGTGCCATCTATAGGGCAATACTGTTACCCCCTTGGATGAGATGAAGTATGGAATGTTTAATCGTACTTATCTTCACAACTTTTGTCGTTATTGTTACCTGCCACTTCAGAACAACAAGATTTATCACAAGCTTGACAAGTGATTGATCCCTCAGTAGATACAGAATACAGAGGTGCTTTGGCAGTACAACCATTATCTCCATTAGGCAAACTCAATGAAACAACATCGTCACCCTACTGTGGATTCCAGAACACACTGGAATGGAAGGAAATGAAGTGTCAGATGAACTAGCACACTGAAACATCCTTTTGGAGGCCGGAAACCTTTTGCGAAATCAGATCCAATCTAAGATTGGAAGAAATAAACAATCTAGTAGGGACAATCAGGGTGACTACAACCCGTTGATGCCAAATGAATGCCTATGTCAAAGTAAAAACGCAACCAATGGCTGTAAAGTGTAGACTCCGAGTATTTGATTCATCAAAGTAATCAATTTGACAACCACTGACAGTTTAAAACCGAAATAATAAAACACGTACGTTCCTTAACTATATTTACACTATGATCAGATAAAAGGATCAGCGCTGTGTGATGTATTTTGGGCATTACATGAAGAATTAAATTCATTGAAATTATCTATTATTAATTAATTAATTTAAGGTATTTATGTTTATAAAAACAATCTATTTAGTTATTTGTTATATCACGCGAGGTCACGAACATGACAGTGAAAGGCCAGAGAACTATCACGTAACTGGATAGTTGACCTAGGGCAGTACGTATATATGCTGATGAAGTAGATAAGCGAACAATTCAGAATAATTCATAATTCATAAGAAACATTCAGAATCAGTCAGAGACATTCCGATCTATTCACATACATTCAGATACATCTAGTTATATTTAAATGTAGTTCATCGATATCAGATCTAAAACTATGTTATACCAGTAACATGATCATCTTAAGTAACACATATGTAAAACTAGTGTAAATAGTTAAATATACAATAAAGCTCATCCCAGTGAATACTGCAGTTTCCGTAAGTAGAGTATTCCATCAGGACCCGGGCTTCCACTAGTCCCTGTGGAACTCCGCATTACCGACATACAATACAGCTGGTTCCCCGACTTTAGTACCTATTTCAATTCGTGACATTCATCATTCTAACACAATTCTCTAATACAAAACGACAGAACTTATAAACCTCTGAAAATAATATAACAGTGGAAAAAATTAACTTTCTTTTTGTCAGATTTACGACGACATCGAGAGATATTTCAGTTTCTTAAAATATAATGCGGTGTATATTTTTTCTTTTGTGTTTTTTGCTTGTAACGTACTTGAGTCAGTCGTAAATTTGGGCAATAAGATGTCAAAAAGTTTTTATATTAGAACGAAATGATGCTAATAAACGTTCTACTTCTTTCTCTTTGTCGTTTTTTTATTTGGAACATGCAATCGTCGAATTTTAAATTGATATTGAGCCAAATATAGATAAGTATCATTTAAGTGAATTATATCGAATGAAACTAAAACATAATTCCAACTTAATTGGTAATAAATGTGTCTGTGTGTGGAATGGCATCGGAAAGATTTCACTCTCTCATATTATAATATTTTGAATTGATAATCAATTTTATATATCCCTTTGAAAATAGAGCATGAAACGAGCACTGGTTCCTTCCCTTACAGAACACTCTTGCAAGTCGCCTCACTCACTCATAACAGATATTAAATTGGGACAGCCAGTATATTCACGTATATTCTATAAAATTAATTACTTCCTTTACCACAGTTTTATCTATTGTCACATGGACAGTTTGACGAGGGAGTTGAAACCAGTTTATGAAGATAAACTTTAAATTTTCGATGAATATGTTTTGAGACTTATAGAGATTACAGTTTATGGTCGTGGTAATATATAGTAGGATAAGTGCGAATAAATTATATTATAATGAATTTAAGAACTCCCAATTGATTTCATGTTATCTTTTTCTACCTAAATAACCCGTTGTGTAACTCACTTTTTACTGGAGTTACTGTAACCCACAAAAAATATTTGAAGATTTGTAAAAAAAGGGTGGAAACACATTATTTGGAGTCTTCTCATAAATTACTGAAACAATTCAAAGTCTAAGAAGTCCTACCTTCAACACTAGAATCGAAAATTCTTATCCACCAAGACTTCAGTTGTGAACCTAAAAAAATAAACTTTAGTAACACTTGTAAATAAAAAAGAAACACATAAACCGCAACTAAAGGATGCAAGGACATATTATAAAAGGTTTTGAATAACCAAAATGCTTAAATTTTCGAAAATTTAAAAGAAATCATTTTGACAAAATGAGAAATTTTTAAAGTGTGATTTCTATGTCTAGAAGAGGTTTTAAGATGTAAGATTTGTAAATTTAATATTATGTTCTATGTAGATTATAATTATATGTGTAAGAAAGGTGTGTGTAAGAAAATCAAAAATACCAAATTAACTTTTGACCATCCTCGTATATCAGTTTTGACACAGATTTTATTAAAAAATTTAACATAGTGACCTGTGACTTGTGTGTTTAATAAAAGTAAAAACTCCAAGAGGATGGCTTGTAGTTCCAAAAAGTAGTACCAATATAGATAAAGTAGGGAGTCAACTTACCTTGACTTTTGACAGGAGGACACTTTGAAGTTTAAAAGTGTGGTAAATTTAAATTTCTTCACATGCTGAAAAATCAACAAGATTTCTTTTGAAAATCTCACCAATTTGTTTATGGACGACAAATTTTTCTTCCTGAAGTGAAAAGGAAAGAAAATAGATTGGAATCCGATGCTATTTCCCTGAGCATCTAAAGAAGAAGGACTAACAAGGAAAAAAATAAGGTACCTAATTCTTTCTTCCTACGATATAAAAGAAAAAGAAAGTAAATTACTAAATAATAACAATGATATTATAAAAAGATTTGCCATAGCTAAAAAATAACTCTAGATAGAGACTTAAAGGCCATAAAACTAATAAAAAAGACAAACAAAAACAATAAATGCATTTAAACTAAAAAAGCAATCAAAGAAGATTTGACATATTCATTATTTACTGTAGTATTTATATTTTTATGTATTATTATTAGATTGTAAACATCTATCTATTTTTTTCTTTTGCTTATAGACTAAACAAGTTTCTAGTTTTCCTTTATGAATAAATACTTTACTAAAATTAATTTCCACTTACCTTGTTGGTCGATAAGCAATTTTCATAATTGATTTTGTACTTATATGATAACCATTGTTTTTGTAAACACTTCTCACTTGCAAACTGATTTCTTGAATTTAGCAATTATTTTACTATTCTTCAAGTGTGGAAGGGATGGTAATACATCATACATAATTTGCCACTGTGTTCGATTTTGTTTCTCAATAAAAAAAAATGATATTTCTTCGTTTAATTCAACAACTTGTCTATTATTGAACAGCCATTTTGGAGATAATTAATAAGAGTGCATAGAGCGTCGACTCCAAACACAACTTACGAATCCGACTGAAATAGGTAGTTTCGTGCTTTATCAGAGTAAGTTACAGGGTTGTACTGAGAAAAAAAGGTCAGGTAAATTTAATAAAATTTTAATAGGTGGAATTATATAAAAAATAAAAAGATCATTAAATGTATTCAATACTTCATATTTACTTTATTTTTAAATAAATATTGGCGCCCAACTATACAATACAATAAAATCAAAAATTCAATAATTAATTTAATAAATAAAAATAAAAACCCCATTACCCCATACACACATTACTATATATAGCCAAGCCAAATATAAGAGTCTCACTGATCTTAGGTAAACATGTGACGATATTCCAGGCAGAAGTTGCAGCAATACAGCACTGTGCAGGGGAGCTATTAAGGCAAGAGTTTGAGGAAAAGACCATTGCCATGAACACCGACAGCCAAGCGGCTATAAAAGCAATCAGCTCCATGCAGATAAATTCCAAACTTGTTTGGGACTGCTTGGAGACGCTACAAGAGCTGGGCAGTCATAATAGATTGTCGGTAGCCTGGGCACCAGGCCACTCATATCACAAGGGCAATGAAGAGGCATACTCACTAGCCCGAGAAGCGACACGTTGTGCTTCCATTGGCCCAGAACCTTTCTGTGGCATAGAGAAGACGCTGAAAAAAACAAATAGCAGCACTTGGATAAAAAATCAGTCTCGAGAATGGTGGAACAAGGCGCCAAAAATGAGGCAGGCCAAAAAGTTCTTCAAGGAACCCTCGCCAAAATTCACGAGATATCTACTGAGCCAGAATAGGAAAACAATCAGGATCCTGGTTGGGCTCCTGACAGGGCATTGTAGGCTTAACAATCACATAATAACATTGGCAGACACAACCATATACAGGTTTTGCCAAGAAGATGAGGAAATCCCAGTACACATACTGTGCTACTGCGAAGGCCTGACTAGGCTGAGGTTTTCAACGATAGGGGAGAAAAAACCACAACCTTCCCAATATATGGAGGACCTGAGGTATGCCATCCGTCTAGTAATAAGGACGGGTCTAGACAAGGAACTCTAGAATAAGAGGAGGGCATACACAATAGATCTGCAAAGGTCGTAGTGGAGGGCTCTTAGAAGCACTTAATCCCCATATTTATCTATCTTTATCTAAAACGTTGCATCCCACCTTTTGACATCTTCATCTTGGACAACTTTTAAAACAAGTTTGTGAACATTCTTCAAAACCAAAATGGTCTTGATAAGTATAGAGATATGAGATCGAAGAAATGAAATAAGGGATGGGAGATAAGAGATGGAAGATGGATGATGGAATATTGGAAATGGAAGAAGGAATATAGAAAGTGGGACATGAGAAAAATAATTAAAAAAAATATGAACTTTCTCACGACAAAACTTCCAATGATGTTTTGAATCCTTGTGTAACGAGAGTACGACTCTGTGGGATGGTTTACCCTTTATATACCTGCCGGCCTGACCTGAGATAGAAGAGAGTTGATTTTTAGATATAGTTAGTTGCCCTTTTGGTTTGAAAGATACCTATACAATTTGGCTGGGTGTATTTTAACGAATACGTTGTTTGATATAATTAAAAGTAGTCTAACACTTGCTTTCTAAGTTATATTTTTTATTTTTATTTGAAATTCATCATATTTAACATTTGTTATTTAGTGTTTAAATCCAAATCCCGATTAAATAACGCTCATTTTATACAAGACAAATAGTTTTCGTTTCAAAACATCAACATACCTTGAACCGTCAGTAATCCTTTATATCGTCGCATATCCTTACTCGCTCTACAGACTACGGAAGCGAAACGCTCACATGCCTTTTATCTCTTCCTCGGTAATTCCGTCACATCCTCTTTACAAACGGGAATGGATAATATCTTTTAAAACATTCTTGTGTCTTGTTTGTTGCAGATTTGGCTTTTCCGCGTTTCTCTGAACCCATTCCTAATGTCACTGTCACAGTCGGACGAGACGCTTTACTAGCCTGCGTCGTTGACAACCTCAGAGGATTTAAGGTAAGATTGATTTGCTTATTTTTTTGTATCTCGTATCAGTTGTTATTTTCCATTTTAACAAAAACTACAAAAGCTTAACACGGAATTTTTGTAACATTAATGAATAATGAATTTTTTGCATTCACAAATTTAATTGAACAAATGTATAAACGCTGTTGAGTCGTTGTTGGGTTGTATTAACTCATCTCACCTCACCTCACTTCTCAGTCGACTGGTTAATGGAGCTACTGATACCAGCGAATGATACTTTCAGGTGTCAGATTGCCAGATTTTTCACTTGATCTAGGTGGCCTGACTATGTACAGTACAGACGAGATCAGCAATTTGGAACGATGCTGACCCTAATCACAAAGATGATTCCTGAGGACTCGTAGAGATTATTAATTTCGCCGCTTTAATTACGCAATGTGTGCGCAGGGTGAACACCATACTTCCTTCTTTGTTTCTTCGTCTTCGTCTTCGTCTTCGTCTTCGTCTTCGTCTTCGTCTTCGTCTTCGTCTTCGTCTTCGTCTTCGTCTTCGTCTTCGTCTTCGTCTTCGTCTTCGTCTTCGTCTTCGTCTTCGTCTTCGTCTTCGTCTTCGTCTTCGTCTTCGTCTTCGTCTTCGTCTTCGTCTTCGTCTTCGTCTTCGTCTTCGTCTTCGTCTTCGTCTTCGTCTTCGTCTTCGTCTTCGTCTTCGTCTTCGTCTTCGTCTTCGTCTTCGTCTTCGTCTTCGTCTTCGTCTTCGTCTTCGTCTTCGTCTTCGTCTTCGTCTTCGTCTTCGTCTTCGTCTTCGTCTTCGTCTTCGTCTTCGTCTTCGTCTTCGTCTTCGTCTTCGTCTTCGTCTTCGTCTTCGTCTTCGTCTTCGTCTTCGTCTTCGTCTTCGTCTTCGTCTTCGTCTTCGTCTTCGTCTTCGTCTTCGTCTTCGTCTTCGTCTTCGTCTTCGTCTTCGTCTTCGTCTTCGTCTTCGTCTTCGTCTTCGTCTTCGTCTTCGTCTTCGTCTTCGTCTTCGTCTTCGTCTTCGTCTTCGTCTTCGTCTTCGTCTTCGTCTTCGTCTTCGTCTTCGTCTTCGTCTTCGTCTTCGTCTTCGTCTTCGTCTTCGTCTTCGTCTTCGTCTTCGTCTTCGTCTTCGTCTTCGTCTTCGTCTTCGTCTTCGTCTTCGTCTTCGTCTTCGTCTTCGTCTTCGTCTTCGTCTTCGTCTTCGTCTTCGTCTTCGTCTTCGTCTTCGTCTTCGTCTTCGTCTTCGTCTTCGTCTTCGTCTTCGTCTTCGTCTTCGTCTTCGTCTTCGTCTTCGTCTTCGTCTTCGTCTTCGTCTTCGTCTTCGTCTTCGTCTTCGTCTTCGTCTTCGTCTTCGTCTTCGTCTTCGTCTTCGTCTTCGTCTTCGTCTTCGTCTTCGTCTTCGTCTTCGTCTTCGTCTTCGTCTTCGTCTTCGTCTTCGTCTTCGTCTTCGTCTTCGTCTTCGTCTTCGTCTTCGTCTTCGTCTTCGTCTTCGTCTTCGTCTTCGTCTTCGTCTTCGTCTTCGTCTTCGTCTTCGTCTTCGTCTTCGTCTTCGTCTTCGTCTTCGTCTTCGTCTTCGTCTTCGTCTTCGTCTTCGTCTTCGTCTTCGTCTTCGTCTTCGTCTTCGTCTTCGTCTTCGTCTTCGTCTTCGTCTTCGTCTTCGTCTTCGTCTTCGTCTTCGTCTTCGTCTTCGTCTTCGTCTTCGTCTTCGTCTTCGTCTTCGTCTTCGTCTTCGTCTTCGTCTTCGTCTTCGTCTTCGTCTTCGTCTTCGTCTTCGTCTTCGTCTTCGTCTTCGTCTTCGTCTTCGTCTTCGTCTTCGTCTTCGTCTTCGTCTTCGTCTTCGTCTTCGTCTTCGTCTTCGTCTTCGTCTTCGTCTTCGTCTTCGTCTTCGTCTTCGTCTTCGTCTTCGTCTTCGTCTTCGTCTTCGTCTTCGTCTTCGTCTTCGTCTTCGTCTTCGTCTTCGTCTTCGTCTTCGTCTTCGTCTTCGTCTTCGTCTTCGTCTTCGTCTTCGTCTTCGTCTTCGTCTTCGTCTTCGTCTTCGTCTTCGTCTTCGTCTTCGTCTTCGTCTTCGTCTTCGTCTTCGTCTTCGTCTTCGTCTTCGTCTTCGTCTTCGTCTTCGTCTTCGTCTTCGTCTTCGTCTTCGTCTTCGTCTTCGTCTTCGTCTTCGTCTTCGTCTTCGTCTTCGTCTTCGTCTTCGTCTTCGTCTTCGTCTTCGTCTTCGTCTTCGTCTTCGTCTTCGTCTTCGTCTTCGTCTTCGTCTTCGTCTTCGTCTTCGTCTTCGTCTTCGTCTTCGTCTTCGTCTTCGTCTTCGTCTTCGTCTTCGTCTTCGTCTTCGTCTTCGTCTTCGTCTTCGTCTTCGTCTTCGTCTTCGTCTTCGTCTTCGTCTTCGTCTTCGTCTTCGTCTTCGTCTTCGTCTTCGTCTTCGTCTTCGTCTTCGTCTTCGTCTTCGTCTTCGTCTTCGTCTTCGTCTTCGTCTTCGTCTTCGTCTTCGTCTTCGTCTTCGTCTTCGTCTTCGTCTTCGTCTTCGTCTTCGTCTTCGTCTTCGTCTTCGTCTTCGTCTTCGTCTTCGTCTTCGTCTTCGTCTTCGCCTTCGTCTTCGTCTTCGTCTTCGTCTTCGTCTTCGTCTTCGTCTTCGTCTTCGTCTTCGTCTTCGTCTTCGTCTTCGTCTTCGTCTTCGTCTTCGTCTTCGTCTTCGTCTTCGTCTTCGTCTTCGTCTTCGTCTTCGTCTTCGTCTTCGTCTTCGTCTTCGTCTTCGTCTTCGTCTTCGTCTTCGTCTTCGTCTTCGTCTTCGTCTTCGTCTTCGTCTTCGTCTTCGTCTTCGTCTTCGTCTTCGTCTTCGTCTTCGTCTTCGTCTTCGTCTTCGTCTTCGTCTTCGTCTTCGTCTTCGTCTTCGTCTTCGTCTTCGTCTTCGTCTTCGTCTTCGTCTTCGTCTTCGTCTTCGTCTTCGTCTTCGTCTTCGTCTTCGTCTTCGTCTTCGTCTTCGTCTTCGTCTTCGTCTTCGTCTTCGTCTTCGTCTTCGTCTTCGTCTTCGTCTTCGTCTTCGTCTTCGTCTTCGTCTTCGTCTTCGTCTTCGTCTTCGTCTTCGTCTTCGTCTTCGTCTTCGTCTTCGTAATACTAATCCACTCAGTAGTCGGATGAAAATTTTCTATGTGTGAGAGTGGTTTCCTCCTATCACTCCACACATGATCAATTGCTTAGGGTTCTGGAGATTTTGATACTTTTTTAACATGTGTGCAACCATACCAGAGCCTGAGGAAGTTTTTTGACCCATCTGTGTACCAACAGATATCTGGTCTTAGTAGTTCCTCTCTACGGATCCAGTTATCTCTTTTTGCAATTAGGGCAGATCAAAGGTCTACTGTTGAATGGATTATGTCACAGGTTAATCTCACAATATTGTGGATTTTAGTGTCCACCTGCTACGCTCCATATAAGCCTGTTTCGTTGATTTGGACATACGCGCAATTCTTTATGTTGTCCATCCAGTTTATATTTAGAAAAAGATGGAGAGAAGGTACATTAGTCGACTGGTAGTTTTATGGGACTTCTTTTGTACCAAAACCTTCACTTCACATTCACAACTTCATCTTGATGCAATGACAGTAAACGTGTTAAGGATAATGCTAATGTTGAAAATTATATTATTTATAAACATTCTGTGTAGAAAACATTCAGTTATTCATTCGCCAATGATGAACGACGCAAGTAAAGTACACTGAGTTAATATTTCAGAACCCAAAAGATGCCAGAATAGCGTATTTATCTTTAGGAAATTGCTCAAACACTGCTTTCATCCAACAAGACAAAATTTCCAACAGAATAAGGACCTTCGGGCTGTTTAAAATATTGAAACAATAATTTGTTGCAGCTCGAGTTTCGTTTGATAATTTATCTCCAACGAATAACGTAGTTAAAAGGATAACAAGCATTCAATGATTGCTGGAAAATTTGTGTTTAATTCGGAATTAAAATTAGATAAAACTTGTGTAAAAGGAAAAGATACCATTATTTAACCATTATTATTTAACCGAGTAGTTTTCCGTTTTGATAATTTAATTAAACTTAGAGTTCGGAAAATGTAAAAAACAGTTCTTGAAGGTCATTTCAAAAACAGACGTGAAAATATCTCTCTTAAAGTGATCACAACTTAAAGTACCTAATGTTTTTTCAATCTCGACTCAGTTTTCAAACTTCTTTTGGTGATAAAATCCTCTCAGGCATAACCTAAAATCATACTTTTTTTAGTTTTCGCTTAGTATGGGAAAACCAAAAGACAAAGAAATCGAGTTGATATGCCGTCGTTTGGCGGAATCCAATAATCCGACTTTGGGCAATCTATCACTCGAAAATCGACCCCTGCTGGCAGTTTGCACCTTCGAAAACAGCGAAGAAGGAATATTAAGTCGAAAATTATTTACCAGAGATAATTAAAGTACGAATTACGTTACCATAAACACACAGTAAAGTCCATAAACGGTAATATGAAAAGATCCTTAAAAAGATCGATTTTTAATCTTAATTCGCTATTTTTCTAAACAATAATTCATAATAACCTTTTTTTATTCGCCGATTTTTCTTGCTGAGTCGACAAAAATGTAAAAGTTGTTCATGATAATCTATTATTCAAACAATAATTCATCAATATTCACGAATATTGTCAGGTTTGTTACTATAGGTCCCATAAGAAGAAATCTAATGGGACAAGATCAAATAATCTAGCGGTCCATTCAACTGCTCCTCTTCTTCCGATCCATCGATCTGGAAATGTTGCACTGACGCACTGCTATAGACATGTGACGGTGCTCCATCATGTTGAAACCATATTCTCCGGTCTTAAGTGCAATTTGCAAGTTGATTTTTTGTGGTCTTTGCGTTTGAACCATCCAAAGCCGACAAAATTACATCCTGTTGAATATTTGGGAAGATCTACCCTGCTTCAGTATTGTCAATATGCCTATCAACCACGCAAATCTACGGATCTAGCGCTGGATGATCTAAACAGGCTTATCTCAAAGTCAATAGAAGAAAAAGAGATAGCGATGGCCACTTTCTCAGACATCGAGGGAGCATTCAATAATGTTACCACGAATTCATTGGTTGATGCAATGAATAAAAGGGGGACATCCACAACAATATGCCGATGGATAAAGGCAACTCTGGAGGATAAGATAATAAGCTCCACTTTGGGGCAAGTCACTATCAAAGCAAGGACGGATGGAAGTTGTCCACAAGGAGGAGTGATATCACCTCTAGTAGACGACCTTCTTACAGAACTGTCCACAGCAGATTTTTACTGTCTTGGATACGCAGACGACATCTCTATTGTAGTTAGACGCAAGTTTGCTGGGGTTATATCGGAAAGAATGCAAACAGCCTTAAATATAGATGATAATTGGTGCATAGAAGAGATAATGACAGACAATGCTCAGAAAATACAAATTATCAATTTCACGAAAAAGACGGCACTACAAGGCCTAAAGCCAATAGTGTTAGGAGGAGAGGTAATTCCATTTGCCAAAGAAACAAAGTACCGAGGAGTACATTTTGATCAAAGGGTTTCATGGAACAATCACCTTCAGAAGACCAAACAGAAAGCTACCATTGCCCTTGGCAGATGCAGAAGAATGTGTGGGAAAAACTGGGGACTTACCCCAAAAATGACCCAATGGCTATACACAAGGGTTGTTAGACCAATGATAGCCTATGCATCAGTATAGTGTGGTAGACAAAGACACTGCAAGTGGGAGCTATAAGGCTAGTAGCTAGTAGCACACAAAGGCTTGCGTGCCTGTGTATTACGGGAGCCATTAAAACTACTCCCACAAGTGCAATGGAAGTCTTGCTGAACTACACACTTTTATACAAGGCGAGGCCAGATCTGTAACGCACAGATTACTGAAAAGTGAACAACACATAAGCCAAACGCACGGTGCTGACTATCGAAAGTTTATCGAGGAGCTAAAAGAGGATGTCTTAATGGGGCAACCCATGGACGCAACGGCCACGAGATATAGCTTTAATAATAAGTTCCAAATAACTATACCAGGTAGGGAAGACTGGAAGAAAGGTGTACCCACACAGGCTGAGGCGACCTGGTATACGGACGGCTTCAAAACAAAAGTAGGTGTAGGAGCCGGAATTGTAGAGTTAAAACAAAGGATAGCTATTCCAATAAGCCTATCTAAGAACGTCACAACTTTCCAAGTGGAAGTGACGGCGATTCACCACTGCGTTGAAGAAATTAAAAGGTAGGAACGGACATACCGTTCAGTTGCCATCTTCACCGACAGTCATGCTGCATTGAAGGCACTCTATTCCATAGAGGTCAATTCTAAGCTAGTATGGGATTGCATAGGCGCCTTAAACGCACTTGGAGACCATTGCAAGGTCATGGTAGCCTGAGTACCAGGGCACGAGGGTCATAAGGGCAACGAATTGGTGCATGAAACGGCCAGGCAAGGCTCATCAATGCCATTCATTGGACGCCACCGGCAAGAAACTACATGAAAGATTCAGTCTCGAGGCTGATTGGCTACTTGAGAAGAGTCGGGCTGGAAAATGTAATCTAGATTCAGAGAACCACAATAGATCTAAAAAGGTCGCAGTGGAATAGGCCGATTAGCCACCTTATCAAATCTAATCTAATCTGCTTTAGTATAACCCTAACCTATTCTTTTCTATTCTGTTCACCGTAGATTGAGATACGTTCACGATCTGGGTACTTTTCATGAAATAATGTGCACACCTTTTGTTGAGTCCCCATCCTTCCAGTCCAATGCATTTCAACGAAAAAGTTTTTAAATACTATATGATAAATTATATTAACAATACGAATTTGTACTTTCGTTTTTATAACAGTTTTTCACGTGAAATCAAAAAACACATGGTGAGAAATAGCTTTAAACTTCTTCTGTTCAGTCGAGCGGATAGGATCACTCTATGACAGTGGATAAATGCTTGAAACTATTAAAGACTCAATCAATGCACAGAAATGTATTCAACTCCATTGCTGTCGGTGTGAACCATCGACCAACCCCAAGGCTCGCGGGAACTATCACAGTAATTGAAATTAATTATGGATTTGAATCAGAACAACCACAGTGCTTTCACTATATGATGGAGTTTTTTAGGTATATCGGAGACCCTGCAAGTCAGTTTGAGGTTAACTCATAGCCCTACGTGGGTTGAGAGTGGGGAACGGGGGGATATTTCCATATTCAGTGAGACTAGTGGGCCGTATTCATAAAAAAAAAAGGTTTTACAGAATATAAAGGAAATCTTTCAGCTCGCATTCAAAAAATTCCGAGTAAAACCTTATACTTATAGAGCATGTGCATATCATTCACAAAAAGTATTTGGTTATTCTTAAACGTTACCTTTCCCTCTAAATAAAAAGGATATCCTTCAATAATTTCGAGTATGGTCAGTAGCAGACTCAGAGAAATTAAACACTACAAGCAGCGTTTATCAACACCTCTTCGTGATTACAAAGAATTTTACCGGTTTGAAAAATGTGCAATGGCTTGCCAACAGATTTTTGGGAATAAATAATGTTCAAACTCAAGGAGGTGCGTTATCATCCGACCTGAAAATGTAGGTATGTTTACGCTATCTCAGTGACCCTGGGTATCAAAAAGGCGTTGGTCAAGAACTGGGTGTAAGTCAAGCTACAGTATCTCGTACAGTGACTGCCGTAATTGACAGCATAGTGGCGCAATCAAATTACTGGATAAAGTTTCCTTCTACCAACAATGAACTTATGGATGCGAAACAGTTATGGCAAAGCAAGTATAGGTTTCCGATAGCAATTGGCATAGTTCACTGTACCCACGTAGGAATACTGGAACCAAATTGCCATGGCGATGAGTATGTCAACCAAAAAGGTCATCCTTCACTGAATGTGTAAGCCACTTGTGATGCAAGAGAAATGTTCACTAATATGGATATTAGTTGGCCTGGATCGGAGCAAATAAGGGTTCATTTATATTACAAAATATAAACAACGTCGTGCTACTTGCTGATTATGGATATGGTATAGACTCATGACTCCATTCAGAAATCCCGCTCCAGGTGCTGAACTAAATTATGAGAAACTTTTGAAAGAAGAGAGAGTGATAATTGAACGTTGTTTTGTTCAACTGAAACTTCGATTTCCTATTTTGCAACATGTTTGAAATTGGAGAATGTGCCAAAAATAATTGTTGCCTGTATTGTGCTTCATAACGTAGCAAAAACTTTGAAAGACATCGATTTTGAAGCACCTGAAGAAGAAGTGCGAAAAGAAGATGACAATGATAGTAATGACGAAGTTGATCTACCTCTTCGCCAGCAAGAACAAGAAGTGAGAAGAAATTTGAGCATTGTAATAAACAACTTTGATAATTAAATGTAGGTATAAAACTGTATAAAATAAAAGTTCAAATTTAATATAATTTTATTATTTACGCCATCATTTTGGTTTTAAAAAATCAGAATTCGAATGATTATTAAGTTTATTCACTAACGCAAACTGTTCTATTTTCATTTTATTGCAAACTTTTTAATAATATTAATAATAAATCAAACATATACCTACTGGATTTTTTAAACAAACTATACTCTGTCCATCCAAGCAACGGATTGTTCCAAAACAGTATCATGTATAGTGCACGTGATCTCTCAGCGAGGCAGCTTGTACAGAGACAGTCAAGTCTGCCGGCCGATTGCAGTTAAATCCGATTGGCCAGCCTGGGGGGGCATATTTATTTTAGCCAATAGATGCAAAGGAACATGCTGATCATACTTCAATCATGCATCTATCGTTGTTTGGGTCGCTCTGTTTGTTCGATGGATATACTTTAGATATATACTCAAAATCCCCTAGACTTACAAAAAAATAATAGGTACCTAACGTAACAAAATATTGTCAATATAATACGTTGTACGAAAAAATTTGGAAAATTGTTTAAATATTGTAGTATACTCCCACTCGTTAACAATATTTGCTGCTGGTTCCTCTCGCTTCATCCTCTCCAATTTTTTTTTTTCATAATATTCTATTTGAACTCTACTTGTTCGATACTGCTATAAAAGAACCAGCCGTTGAAGCCATTTGGTTATAAGTCCTTTTGTTTCATTTGTTTCCTACTTTTCTGCTGCTGTTTTTTTTGTTGGCAGAAGATTTTCACACTACTAGATCTCGGTTTGATGGCTGATTCAGTCCTTTCTCGCTTAGTAGAAGCGTCACTCACTTTATGACGAGTAGATCCATCATCAATACCAATTTTCAGTGCGCCTCGGATTCCTCCAATTGTAGGATTACTGTCGCTTTCCATAGCATACAATAACTTTTTCTCCCATTCTAACAGTTTGATTGCTTTTTTTTTCAACCTTCCTTTCATATTGTTTATTTCCTTTAAAAAGCTTTACCAAATGTCACCTCGTACTTCCTGGTAACATTTCTAATAGCCTCATCTTTTCTAGCTTTTATTTTTGGTGTTTAGGATTTTTCCAAAATCACGGGGGCATTGGATTGGCAATTTCATCTGCTATGAACTGCAGTTCGGTTGTAGCATTATCTTTTTTTGTACTTTCACAATCGCTGCTTGACGA
This sequence comes from Lochmaea crataegi, assembly GCA_947563755.1. Lineage (NCBI taxonomy): Eukaryota > Metazoa > Arthropoda > Insecta > Coleoptera > Chrysomelidae > Lochmaea > Lochmaea crataegi. Next base: position 128,458,922 of record OX387422.1, read on the forward strand.
ATACATCTTCTCTGATCGAAGTACTGTACTCAAATAACACCGATAAGAAAGAAATACCGTAAATGAATAAACCATCGAAATCAGGTTGGAACCTGTCGCGACAGAATCACAAGCCAGCAAGCCAGCAACCTTTTACTTATTCTTGGAGGATATTCTTAGTATAAGGTAATCATTTCGGGCACGATAGATCTTTTAGGTCTCAGTGAATGTCACCCTAATATACATACATACAAGGTAATCATTATGAAAACGAAAAAAAAAGGAAATCCTTATACTCCTACCTTTTACTTCAACTCAGTCATTCATTCATTCATATATTTGGGTTGTGCTCATCAGCCCAGGCACTTGAACTGAATCTTTGTACCACTTCCCATGTTATCTACTTCCATTCCAGAAGCTTCGAGTCTTCTATAAAGGCCACTAGTTTGACTAGAGGGATTTTCAGTAGTTGTGATGGTTGTATAAATTCCTCTCCAAAGTGCTTCCGTCTAAGTTCTTGTAAGTCCTCACAAAAGCAGAGTATGTGGGTAGGTGTTTCATCATCAAGTTAACATTTTCTGCACATAAGTTCACTAACTTTTCAAATGTCTCTTACCCAGTTTCAGTAGCCTGGTTGAGGGTTCCTTGTCTACCTTGTTCAGTAAGCTCTTTGTATGAAGGTGCTCTTGTGTCACCCTCCATTTGAATTGGTGTTCCCTATCTAGCCAGTTCCCGATTTCCCCTCTTATGCAATCTTTTGTGATTCCACAAAACGGTTCCGGACCTATGAAGTCTCCTTTAGAGCCTTCTTTAGCTAACTGGTCCGCCATTTCATTACCTGCAATCCCCTCATGTGCCGGCACCCATATTAGAGTCACTTTGTTGTCCCTTGCCAGCCTGTTGAGGGATTCTTTGCAGTTTTTCACCAGTCTAGACTTAGTTGTTGGATTACTGATAGCCTTAAGCAGAGCCTGGCTGTCAGTGAGTATTTCAATTCTTTGTCCGGTATATCCTCTACTGATGTTTTCATCAATACAGGCTATAGCGGCAATCGTCTCTGCTTGAAACACAGTCGTATATCGACCAAGGCTAAAGAACATTCTCTTTCTAGGTCCCTTTATACCAGCCCCAGTGCCATGGTTTGTTTTGGAGCCATCGGTGAACCAGATGATTTCTCCAGAATTACCTGGGTGCATCACCTGTTCCCTAGATGGGATGATGATATTCACTCGCTCAGTGAATATATTCTCTGGTGTCATGCTATCAAAACTCATGTGAAATATGGGTTCGTCTTGTAATGTCCCAGTTGTATCAGTGTGTCCTTCTCGAACATTGTTCGGGGACCATAAGTCTCCCGATTTCAGCCTAAGAATTGCCATCATTGCCTCCGCCCTTATAAAAAGTTCTAGAGGAGGAAGTCCAATAAGGGCTTTCATTGATGCCGTCCCCGTGTTGTTCATTGCCCCGGTAATACCAAGAAGAGCTTGTCTTTGGATTGCAGTTAACATATTAACTGCAGAGGTCACTTCTGTCCTCCTCCACCAGACTATTGTTCGATAGGTGATTGTTGGCATTATCACAGTTGTGTAGAGCCAGTGAACCACCTCAGGTCGTATTCCCCAGGTTTTGCCCATAACTCTTCTGCATTGCCAGAAAAGCCTAGTCGCCCTGGTAGTAATTTTTTCCAGGTGTGCCTTCCAATTCAGTTTGGAATCAAGGGTCACTCCCAGATATTTGACTTCTTTGGATATTTCTAGTTCTTCTCCGAACAATAGTACTCTACCCTGCGGAAGAACTCTTCTATTCGTGAAAGCAACTAGTTTTTTTTTGGATTAACTGAAAAGTCCTCTGTAAGGCGCCATTCCTCCACAATTCGCAGTGCTTCCTGTAGGACATTCATAACCACCTCCGGGAATTTCCCATTGGTGACAATCACTATGTCGTCCGCAAAACCCTGCGTTCATATGCCTTGATCATTCAACCTACAGATCAAGTCATCCACAACTAGGTTCCACAAAAGTGGTGAAAGTACTCCACCTTGAGGACATCCTTTAGTTGTCCTAACGGTGTATGTTTTATCATGCATATGTGCTGTTATTCTCCTATGCTCAAGCATGGATCCTATCCATTTGCATGTGGTACTGTTAATCCCTCTGTTTTTAAGGGATCTGTTAATTGATGACATCGATGTGTTGTCAAAAGCACCTTCGATGTCTAGAAATGCTGCAAGGGCTACTTCCTTATGATTCAGGCTCCTTTCGAGACCTGAGACCAAATTATGCAGGGCAGCTTCACCTAATTTCCCCGCTTGATAAGCCCATTGTAGTCTATGTAGAGGGATGCTCTTAAGCGCTCCTTCTTGTAAATACATATGTAATACTTTTTGCATAGTTTCCACCATGAATGATGTCAGACTGATTGGTCGGTAGGATTTAGCCTGGGTGTACGTTTCTTTTCCTGGTTTAGGAATAAACACCACCTTAGACTCGCTCCATGCAATTGGTATATACCCTAGAGCATGGCTGCTTCGAAGTATCAGAACTAAAGGACCCATTATGATGTCTAGTCCCTCTTGCAGAAGCTTGGGGAATATGCCATCCGGGTCTGAATATCTTATTCGTGAGTTCCCAGTCCTCTTTGGTTGCCTTTGTTTTGGCAACCGGCCTGTTGTCATAGCTTGACTCTATCTTCACCGAACCTGGAAAGTGCACACTGAGGAGATGCTCTAGAGCCTCTGCCTCAGTATTTGAAAACTTTCCGCTCGTTAACTGAATAGAACCAAGTTTGTTAGAAATATCCCTTCTGAGAATCCTGTTGATTCTGACTCTGTCAGGGACAGCTTGCATGTCCTCACAGAATTCTCTCCAGGACTTCTCCTTGGATTCTTTTATTTTTGTATTGTATGTACCTAGTTTAGCTTATACGCTTCCCAGTTACCCGTTTTTTTCGCTTTGTTGAAAAAGCGTCTTGTTTCTTTCCTTAGCGATGTCAGCTCTTTATTCCATCAGATAGCTTGTCTAGAAAAGCGACTCTCCTTTATCAGACAGTTGTTATGATAAGAGGTCAGTGTACACTGTTGCAGCCATACGGCTGCTCCATCTAAATCCTCAGCAGTTTTTGGTCTGCCTAGGTGTGAACGGATTTTAGAAAGCAGGTCCTCTTCATAAGATACCGAGTCAGTGCTCTCAGGATCCCTGTATGTTCTAATAACCGATTTTTCTACGTTAATTTCATAGTATATTTGGGCATGATCAGATAAAGATGGTTCATCCGATAAATGCCACTTGCGAATCATTTCCCTGACACGTAAAGTGCAAAGAGTAACATCTATCAATGATTCCCCCCTTGATGTTCTAAATGTTGGCGTGTTACCCACATTCGCAATATCAAGTTCAGTAGTACATAGATAGTCAAATAGTTTCTTACCTCTGGTGTTGTCTTTGCTGCCCCAACTGCTATGGTGTGCGTTGGTATCAGCCCCTACAATGACATCCAGATTATGTCTCCTTGAGAATTCCATCAGGTTCTCCATGTTAGTCCCTGGTAGTGGTTCTTCTGAATCGATGGGAAGATACAGAGACACTATTATTGGCTCTAGTACTAAACAAACAAACAGAGAACATTTCGGGTTGTCAACAAATTCCAATTAGAATTATATAGAACATATTTAGCCCTACGTCCAAATCACATCACACATCGCAGATTATTTATATTTTTTAAAAACAATCGATGTACTACTCAACCTATTGGAATGCATTCAATAGGAAACTTCCCTTGCAAAATAGCTACATATCTAAAATTGCCTAGCCCAACAAAATATACTGGCCATTGTTTACGCAGGACTTCAGCCACATTAATGATTGACGCAGGTGGAAATTTAACAAGTTTGAAACGCCACGGAGGATGGAAATCTTCCGTGGTGGCAGAAGGTTACATCGTAGATTCAATTCAGAACAAATTAAAACAGCAAATAAAATTCTTAACGTAAAAATAAAAACAAAAAATAAACAAAACCAACCTGGAACTTCAAGAATCGAATCCAATAATATTGATAACACAAATATTATTATTCCTAAATCAACGTTTAATAATTGTACTTTGCATAACTGCACATTCAACATAAATATTCATAATAAATTAGTTAAGTTTTGTTATACATTTTAAGCAATAAATATTCTGTTCCCATATTATTGTCAAATTATTGGTGGCTGCACAAAAAAAATTGTACGCGCCACACTCGGAAAGTGTATTTACTGGGCTCGCACGCTTTAGAGGCTCCGCCTTCGGCGTCGCACTGAAACTTGCATGCTCGACCTGTAAAGTATCACTTTCCGAGCTTGACACGTAAATAACTATTTTTCATTTGAAGTGTCTAAGCATCTAATGGCCATTGACACTGGTGCAAAAGTTTTCATTTTACGATTAAGTTAGGTTATGGACACAATTTACACACTCTCGATAATCTATCAATTTCCATTGAATTATATTGTTTGCCAAAGTAATTAAACTAATCCACAGGACAAACCGTAATTGTACGGTAACAAGTAATAATATACTGGTACAGATAAAATATAAACATACCAAAACCACTGAAACATATATGTAAACACATGTGGATGTCGTTCAGTAACATTATCCAAACAAATAACAATTAAGTAATTTAACATGGTCGTTTTCGTTCCAATTTTCATTTATGTGCTGCAAATAACCACCATTCAAATCTATTACTGTATTCGAACGACAGTATATACTGTGCAATCAATTTCGCAGGACCGTAGTCTGAAGGATAAAAATTTAGTTTATAAGATATTTAACAAGTCCTGATATGTATAATAATAATAATAAAGGTCTTTTATGTTTTCTCATCATAATATACTGAGCCATTTGACCGTATTGAGTTTTTGGGAAACTCTTTGACGTCTGATACCACAGACCAGTCTTAAGCAACAGTTTTGCACAACTTAATTGAATTCTCCTAGCGGTAGATACATTTAAGCAAAGTCTATAAATAACATCACCGTACAAGTACAAGTGCATAGCATAAAACTTTTTTTGCAATAAATAACATATACTGTCGCCTTTGAAATATTTTTTTAAATTAAAGTAGGCGTTTTTAATATTGTTGTTGCGAGGTCACCAACTCAAAGCCGGCCGTGTCTCTCGACTGTAAATTTTGGTGGCTGCGCCCCTTTCGAGAACATTCTGGAATAAGGTTTTGTTTACGCATACAACGAGCGTAGAAAACTATAGAATTTTCGAGAGTTGATAAAGATTATATATACGCGGGTCTTTGAGTGAGTTGACAATTAATAAAACAAAGTTAGTGAAACGAAGACAAAGAGTTAGTTCACAGACAATTTACAGTAATCGGACAGTGAATTAAATAGTGAAGATAAATAGTGTAATATTCAAGTGGTAAAAATAAATTACAACTATTATACCGAGAGTAAATAAATTAGTTGACATTAAGTAGAGTGTGAATATAAATTAAGTTTAATAAATAAATCAATAGATAGTAATTAGCCATAGTGTGTATAATTTTATCCCACAAGTAAAAACTATTTAAATACATAACAAAAAAACATTACAGTACAATTGTTGATATGCTTATCATATTTTAATTTAGGATCTAATATTAAACCTAGATTTGAAATATGTGTCTTAGGTCCAAATATCAAAAAATATGACTTCTTAGGATTAATATTTAATGCATGTTTGTGTGACCACTAGCAATGTCTTCGTTCACTTTATTTATTACATCGAGGTACGTATCAGGTTTAAAATATATGTATTGTCCGCATAGAGACGAATTTCACACCACTTCACAACTCTCCCGATACTAGCAGTGTATAGATTGAATAAAAGAGGGCAGTATTGAACCTTGTGGCACGCCTTTTGATACGTTTACAAAACCTGAACATGTATTATTAAGTTTAACTTGTAGTCTGTTTTGAAAATATCTGTCAAATCATTTGATTTGATGAACTTGATAAACCGACAGATTTTAAAATAGACAATAATACAGGATGATTCGAAAAATCGTCAAGTTGTCGTTAAGCATTTGGGTAACTATTTATAATATCAGGATTATTTGATAGGGAGGGTATACAAGATATTATATAGTTGTTCATTTCCTCAATATCATTTAAGCTATCAGGTATAGAAAATTACCGTTTTTTATTCTATCCTACATTTGCGCTTAAATCAGAGCTACGCCAGAACGGAACTTTGTTTAAAAATTGTAAAATCCACTTGCAGTTACAGAGAAGCACTTTCAGCTTCATGAACGTTCCAGAAAAAGCCAAACGATTTCGTTTTTGCATGATTGTGAGCCTCATGTTTCTTCACTTTACATCTATGACTTCTCATTACTACGAATCGTCCTGTATGAACCCCATTTCTCTGCGACGCATTCTAGCTACTTCTCAAGTAAATCCACGAGAGCCAAGATCGAAACAAAAACTATACTAGCTTTTATTACACCTGGGAAATAGATTTGATGAGGTTACTAATTAGCCTATTCCACTGCGACCTTAGCAGATCTATTGTGGTCCTGTGAATCTAGATTACATTCCCTATCCCAACTCTTTTTATGTAGCCAATCAGCCTAGATCACGTAGTCAAGAAATCTCACTGTTATAGGATGTGCTCTGCAGTTGCCTTCTCTATGTGACAGAATCTGCTCAAAACTGCGTCTCTCAACCTGCTTTGCGACCTGTTAAGTATATACAGTCAACATTCCTCCACAGTTTTCCTACCTTTGCTTATTTGGTCTACTGTTAATTTTAGCTTAGACTGGACCTCTATAGAAACGAGTGCCTTCAGTGCAGCTTATCTGTAACTAAAAGGTATGTATTTTCCTCTCTTTTGGGTTGCTCCATTTTCCTATAGCTCCTCGATAGGCTGTCGATAATCAGGACTGTGCGTGTATCTTAGTGCTGACTTTGTAGTAGTCTGTGCGTCACAGATCTGGCTTCGCCTTGTATAAAAGACATTATCTAAATCGTGCCTTTTTGTCTGAATTAAATATTTCACTGCTAAACATTTAAAAATGAAATTTGGTTATAAAACAAGACGAATTTTCCCTTTTTTTTTCGGTTCGGATCTGCTTCTGTTTAACAATCTACCAAATAACTGAAGTGATTCCAAATAATTTTCCTAATAACTACAACAACAGTAATATAGGGCTAAAGTTTTAATAGAGCCATTTATCCCTTGTTCAATCTGGCGTTACAAACTGGTTAATTGGAAAATGTACGCCCAAACAGCATCTAAGGGCGTCATGACGTGGTTGTCCGAGGGATAACTTAGTTACGCCTATGGAGTGTAATGGTCTGGTCGAAATTAGGGTCCGGCTTTTCTGTACGTCCAAGTTTTTGACAACTTCCTCTTATTTTCTTGAATAAACTACCATTTCTGTTTTCATTCATATACTACAGTGTGTGCAAGATAAAAATATGATTCAATAAAAGTTCTGAAAAGAACCAGGTACTAGATTTGTAACCATTCAACTTTTGAAGCTTGCTTCTTATTGTACGACATAGGACTTTTGGGAAGGTTAGTGAACTCGTGACACGTGTGATGTTACGAAAAACCGTTCGTCACGCGATGACTCATTCTTCGTCTCTTTCTCGGTCGCCCGCTGCGCTAACTCTCTCCCCTCTCTCTCTCGCTCTCTATATCTCTCCTACACGCCGGCACGAGGGATTCCCAAACGGTCGGACGAGAGACAGAGAGATAGAGGGAAAGAGTATCGCGCGTCTCTCTCTCTCTAATTGCCAAATATGTTAAAATTTTTGGAAAATTGTCAAAAATTTTGAAAAATGGTAAAAAATTGTCAAAAATTTGGAAAAATGGTCAATAATTGTCAAAAACTTTAAAATTTTTGAAAAAATCGATAATAATTGCCAAATATTTTCAAAAATTGTCAAAAAATTGGAATAATGGTCAATAATTGTGTCAAAAATTGTTAAATATTTCAAAAAATGTTCAAAAATAGCCGATAACTGTTAAAATTTTGAAAAATGAACAAAAATTGTTAAATATTTTGAAAAATTTACAATAATTGTCAAAATTTTCGAAAAATGGTCAATAATTGTCAGAAACTGTCAAAAATGGTCAATAATTGTTAACATTTTGAAAAATGGTCAAAAATTAATAAAATTTTGGAAAAAATTGTAAATAATTATAAAAAAATGTCAAAAATGATCAATAATTGTTGAAAAATGGTCAAAATTTTTGAAAAATTGTCAAAAATGGTCAATAATTGTCAGAAACTGTCAAAAATGGTCAATAATTGTCAAAAACGGTCAATAATTGTTAAAATTTGGAAAAATAGTCTAAAATGGTCAAAATTTTTGAAAAATTGTCAAAACTGTCAAAATTTGTCAAAAATTGTTGAAATTTGAAAAAATAGTCAAAAATGGTCAAAAATTGTTTAAAATGGTCAAAAATTTAAAAAAAATGATCAGAAATTGTTAAATATTTTAAAAAATGGTCAGAACTGTTAAAATTTTGAAAAAAATTGTCAATGATTATTAAAAAATGTCAAAAATGATCAATAATTGTTGAAAAATGGTCAAAATTTTTGAAAAAATGTCAAAAATGGTCAATAATTGTCAGAAACTGTCAAACATGGTCAATAATTGTCAAAAACGGTCAATAATTGTTAAAATTTGGAAAAATGGTCCAAAATGGTCAAAATTTTTGAAAAATTGTCAAAAATGATCAAAAATTGTCAAAACTGACAAAATTTGTCAAAAATAGTTAAAATTTGAAAAAATGGACAAAAATGGTCAAAAATTTTGAAAAAATGGTCAATAATTGTCAAAAATTGTCGAAATTCTTGGAAAATGGTCAAAATTTTCGAAAAATTGTCAAAAATGGTTAAAAATTGACAAAAATTGTCAAAATTTTGAAAAAATGGTCAATAAATATAAAAAAAATCAAAAATGGTCAATAATTGTTAAAAATTGTCAAAAATTTGAAAAAAATTATCAAAAATTGTTAAATATTTTGAAAAATTTACAATAATTGTCAAAATCTTTGAAAGTTGTCAAAAATGATCAATAATTGTCAGAAACTGTCAAAAATGGTCAATCATTCTTAAGATTTTGAAAAAAATTGTCAATAATTATGAAAAAATGTCAAAAATGATCAATAATTCTTGAAAAATGGTCAAAATTTTTGAAAAATTGTCAAAAATGGTCAATATTTGTCAGAAACTCTCAAAAATGGTCAATCATTGTCAAAAACGGTCAATAATTGATAAAATTTGGAAAAATGGTCTAAAATGGTAAAAATTTTTGAAAACTTGTCAAAAATGATCAATAATTGTCAAAACTGTCAAAATTTGTCAAAAATTGTTAAAATTTGAAAAAATGGTCAAAAATTGTCAAAAATTTTGAAAAAATGGTCAATAATCGTCAAAAATTGTCGAAATTTTTGGAAAATGGTCAAAATTTTCGAAAAATTGTCAAAAATGGTCGAAAATGGTCAAAAATGGTCAATAATTATAAAAAATTGTCAAAAATGGTCAATAATTGTTAAAAATGGTCAAAATTTTCGAAAAATTGTCAAAAATGGTCGAAAATGGTCAAAAATGGTCAATAATTATAAAAAATTGTCAAAAATGGTCAATAATTGTTAAAAATGGTCAAAATTTTTGAAAAATTGTCAAAACCTGTCAAAAATGCTCAAAAATTGTCAAAAATGGTCAATTATTGTCAAAACCTGTCAAAAATGCTCAAAAATTGTCAAAAATGGTCAATAATTGTTAAAATTTGGGAAAATGGTCGAAATTTTCGAAAAATTCTCAAAAATGATTAATAATTGTCATTGGACCCCTTTTTCGTATACACTAGCTCAATATTTATATCCTGGATATTATTTAATACGTGTAGAATTTTGTGAATGGATTTCAATGAAATGCCAAGAAGATGAAGATTTTACAAAAAAAATGTTTGGTGTAATTAATTGAAGGTATGTTTAACCGCCATAACAGTCACTTCTGAAGTGACGAAAATCCTAAAGTCACATGGGATAGTAAATTTCAAGTGTCCTTTTCGTTCATTGTGCTGTGAAAAATAATAAGGGTGGGTACAGACATATCAGAAAACTTCGTTACGCATCGAAGATACGGCTTGTCAACAAATATAGTAGTACAACAGTACATCATTTTGGACAAGTGGTGCAACATCAATGCTTATCATTTCTTTGATACGGCGCGAAAAATCCGACAACCGATGGAACGCCTTGATGTTACTATGTTACGGTGTTGCGCTGTTACGTAGTGCCGTCCAGACTTATTACACGACGGCATTAGTCCACGAACCAACTGAGAATCTCTTTGTGTTCGACCTGAAAACCGACAACTGGCGGCTTGGTACGAGCGGTTCGACGTGGGCTCCCGAACCTGATTCGCAACGCGTCTACACTTACAATTTGGTTTGCTGTAACGGTTGCAGTTACAGTTGCAGTTCGTCAGTGAGTACCCGGCTTTACGATTCGAAGTTTTGTTATATGTCTGTATCCTCCTTTATAATTTATGACGAACATTTAAACGGAGAGCGTCACTGTAACATACTGCGGCAATTAATTGTACCAGCAATGCACGCTTCACCAAACAATGAGGCTAACGAAGCTTGGTTTCAACAAGATGGTGTACCAGCTCACAATATTCGAGAAGTAGGCACATTCCTTGATGAAATATTTAACGATAGATGGATAGCTAATAAAGGTCGGTTTCTCTGGCCACCAAGATCCCCACAATTATCACCGTTAGATAACTATATTTGGGGATATGATAGAAATAAGGTATTCTCTGAACCTGTCACTACTAAGGAAAACATGAGAAATATCTGCCGCACCTGTACTCGAAGAACTGCAAGGTTTTAACATCTACATTGCTTAAGATGTTAAAGTGATGATCGTTGAGCTTATAGTGTCTTAATGATAGAATTACATCAGAGATTTTGTCTCCAGGCTGATAAGCTATTTAAAAAGAGTCGGGCTGGAGAATGTAATCTAGATTTAGAGGACCACAATAGATCTGAAGAGGTCGCAGTGGAATAGACTGATTAGCCACCTCATCAAATCTGATCTAATCTAACCTATAGAAATCAACCAATCATAAAGTTCTGAGAAAATGTATATAAACAATAGGTGACCACAGGGCTTGTACCAGGATTTCTCTTGTAATTGGAGTCTACGGACTTCTACGAGCAATTTGATTATAAATAAGTCAGAAGAATTTGTAATTAAGGCCAGTTTGCTATTGCACAAATATATTTGTATTAAAATAATAATTCAATATACAGCATCAATGAAACCACTCAGGTATTATTAACCGTAATGAAATGCAATTTAATTAATTTATATCAATCGAGACCAATAGGCTTTCATTAATTCAATAGCGATAGCGATGAATTTTCAATGAAATAATAAAACATAATGTAAAAGTAACAAGGTCTTGTTAGGTCCCTTTTCGCAGCTCGTCCCCGATTAAATTGTAACGCTTATGGTGTGTAATGCAGTGGCAGAGATTAGGGTCCACTTTGAAGGTCTAATTTATGCATTGTTACAAACTGGCAAGGGACCATTTCAGATACGAAGCAAATTCTATGTTTCTTGGAACGATAATATTAATGGGACACTATATTGTATTGGGGGAGTTTAGTGGTATATGGAGAATAAATGTTTCGATGAATAATGAAATGAAAATTGGTATTATATTTCTGTTTTAAGAAAACTACAATAAAATACATATTATACAGTACAAGAAATGTATATTTGGTAGGGATACGAGTAAACTAGGGCTTGGTTTAACAGGAGAATATAACATGTGGAAGGTGACACAATTATAAAACGATATTCACTGCTTTATTCCTACCCTAGAGGGCCCTGGTGAATGTGCCAAAAATAAATTTGTGCCTAATTTATATTCATCACAACGCAGAAGAAGCATTTCAGCTATATTTAAAGATGAAATGGACCAAGCGACATGAGCTTGTTTTTTATGTTATGCAAAAAACAGATCCTATTGCAACAAACGACAACTAACGATAAAAATTTATTTATAAGCAATTTTTTTCACTTTTACTGTCGACTGAACAGATATTAATGTTTTTTTTTACCCTGCTACTATAAATTCAAACGACAAGCTTTTATCTATCGATAATGACGCACTTACACTAAAAAATGTGTAACGAAAGTTCACCTAAAACCCTCCAAACATTCCATTTAAATAAATGTCTAACCTAAGACCGTTTATTGGCCTCATGACCCAGTTATCAGTACCTTTTGCCCTTCTTTGCTACCGACTCTAGCCGGCGGCTTTGAACGAATATGGGATGCCGTGCACGAGTTTTTCGCATCGTTTTTTATTTTTTTTCTTGTATCTGGATTTATAGTAAACATCAGTTATGGAATTCACAAAATACACTAAATTATCGAAACATGAGAGAGAAATGTGTAAATCTGACGTCACCGTAAAGTTATTGTTAAATAGTAGATATTTTTCAAGGAGGAGAAGAGTTAATCAATGAGTATTTTCCCTTCCCCGTAGTTTTGAAACGTTTGAATGCTTTCAAAATAGAAAATATGTCAGTGATATGGTATGACTGTGATGCTACGACTAACTCCTCCAGCTTCAGAGTGCTGATACAGAAAACTGATGTTAATGCTCCTTCATATTTCCGAAGTAGTTTCCTTCGATAGGTACGTAGTTAAACGGTTACAAGTGTCACAAAGAAAGAAAGTACCACGTGAATGCTGAGAACATCCAGCTCCTTGACAACATCAATCAGATACAAGCGAGCAAGAGCGAACAAAGGTGAGCGAGTGTTTTGCATCAATAATCATCTAGTGCAGGGGTTCCCAACCGGTGGTACGCGTACCACTCGTGGTACGCGGGAACGTTTCAGGTGGTACGCGTGAGTGACGTGAGCCGACATTTTTGACAAACTCAACACACTGAACTTGGGACTTCAGGGACCAAACTCAACATCCTTCACTTCCAGTGACAAAATAAACTCCTTCAAGAGAAAGTTGTTCCTGTTTTGTTCACAAATAAGTACAGGAGGAGAATTTATCTGCATTTCCCACTCTATCATCATTTTTTGAAGAAAACGAAATATCTCAAATGCCATATGTGGTTGCAGATATCATTGTTCACTTGGAAGGCATTCAAAAAAGCTTTAAGAAGTATTTCTCTGAAGATTATTCAAAAGTGGACTGGATCAGAAACTCTTTTTCGGAAACCTCACCAAATGAATTAGAACTAAAAGAAAGTTTTATCCATGTTGCAGAAGATTACTTTAAAGAGAAATCTTTAATTAACTTCTGGATCGGATGTAAAACCGAGTACCCTTTGATTTTCCGGAAAGCTCTTTGTTACGAGTTACTTGTATGAGAGTGGATTTTTATGAACTCTTGTACATAAAAAATAAACATAGAAGCAGAATAAATGTTGAAGAGGACTTAAGAGTAAAGATAAGTTCCATTACTCCCAATATTGATAATTTAATCACAGGCAAACAACAACAACAACAAAGACTATAAAAGTATATTTTGTATGATGATTAATTTTTTGCTGCTATAAATAAACAAATATCTAACCATTAAATATGAAGTTTTCTCGGGAATTTAATTCAAAAAGCCTTTGAAGACTTTTAGAAGAGTAAATATCATACTAAGTTTATTAAAATATTTAGGGCTGGTGGTACGCCAAAATATCTCAAAAAGTCAAGTGGTACGCAGGTGCAAAAAGTTTGAGAACTCCTGATCTAGTGAATACAGGCTTGCAAGAAAAAGAACGTTTGTGTGTTCTTCATGCTTATTCGGCGTGAAAGGGAAGAATTGACTTCTATCACTACCTATACATGTGTCTGTTTTTGAATAAAGTCGCTTGCCAAAATAATCTTTCTTTTCCAATAATCTCAATACACCGAAAGCGGCACTAGCTAACAATTATTTCTTCTTGTCGGCAAAAAATAAATTGATCAACTGCGAACCTGAATATTATTCTCTATGGTGTGGACGAAATGTCGATATGTTGAACGAACACGAACGAACGCAATCGTGCACAAACAAGGACAAATATTCGCTATTGCTCGCTTTTTTAGTGTATATGCACCTCAAGGAAGTACTAATGATTCAGACCCTTTGTTCAATTTGAGTTAGATATTTTTCATTGATTAATCCGGCTGGTGGCTTTAATTCAATTACTCTTTTATATTGAAGTAAACGTTTCTAATTATAAAATACGTGAATGCTGCTTATTCAATTAATAATTATACACTGTGTTCATTTGAAAAGGACCCACCCTTAATATTTCAAAAATGGGACATACTAGAAAGAAATGCCGAAACACGTCAACTTTTAACTTGAGGGGGACACTTTTTGGCGCTAATGTCATAAACGTCAGATTCACCCCCTCCTACTGGAGACACCCCTTACATTTTTTCAAATGGCATTAGGTATCAAGTCACACCTCATTTAAAAGGTCTGGTAAATCTCTATTCAATCATTTTGTTTTGCCTTTGATACCAGCCTTCCATTGTTATTTAATCGTTGTTAAAATTGGCTCTCTTTCAATTTTTCGTATGCCCCCGTATTGTGTTATGATAGAAAGACTCTTTAAATAATGAAAAATTCACAAATAGTAAAAAGACAACTGTTAACAAGAAAAAACTGCTATTTAATCATGTGTCAAAGTGACCACCGTTAACATTCAGGCAATAAAAGTTGGAAAAGAGCCAATTTTAAACAACGATTGAATAACAATGGAAGGCTGGTATCAAAGGCAAAACAATATGATTGAATAGAGATTCACCAGACCTTTTAAATGAGGTGTGACTTGATACCTAATGCCATATGAAAAAATCTGGAAATCGGTTGATCCTCTTCGAGCTCAAAAGTCTTATCAACGTTCGATGAAACACGATTTTTTTAATTTTCAAATTGCTATAACCTTTGAATGAATTAACCGATTTTCACGCGGTTGGCGGCAATCGATGTAGTTTTTTGAGCTCTATAAAAAATGTCGAACAAAAAAATTGATCTGATGAAACATTTCGGAGTTATTACAAAAAAACACTTTTTTTCGACTTTTTTCGACAACGATATCTCACGAACGCATCAATCGATTCTGACTGACTTGGTGGCGATCGATGCGGGTTTCCAAGGTTGAGAGCTGATTAGTTTTTGAAGTGGATCGGTTCCGCCAATTCGGAGATATTTTGAAAAAATGAAAAAAAAACTTTTTTTTTCACTTTTTTTGCAATATCTCGAAATCTACCGGTCCGAATTGGTTCCAACTTACAGGAAGTCTAAGTTTGGCGAAGCCCTTTCGAATGACACCAACTGCGATCAAATCGGTCAAGCCGTTCAGAAGTTATAAGAGTTTTACATACACACACACACACATACATACATACATACAGACGTACGGACATCATCGTAAAAATAGTCAGGAAAGCTTCTTAGGGCTTCAAAACGGGGTAAAAACAATAACTCGAAAATCATTAGGAAGAATCATTGATTTTCTTAGCGGGAAGTTAAAAATGTAAGGGGTGTCTCCAGTAGGGAGAGGGTGAATCTGACGTTTATGACAAAAGTGTCCTCCTCAAGTTAAAAGTGGACGTGTTTCGGCATTTTCTTCTAATATGTCCCATTTTTGAAATATTGAGGGTGGGTCCTTTTCAAATGAACACAGTGTATTCATTTTATGGAATTATATTCGTCTGCAACACAATACAAAATTAGCTGAGCATTAACTTTTTTTCCGTTTTCAATTTTCCCCTTTTACGACGTTGATTTTATTTTGTTTCTGACAATTTTATTGTTTATAGACGGCGTTGGCTCGTACACTAATGTTATTATTTTAAAAGCGATCGTGGCGAAATCAATCCGATAGGCACGTACCAACGCCGCCTTCTCCACGAAATGGAAATTTTCGATCGTTCGAAACGTCGTTTTCTCGATTCTGATATGATTAGGGTTTAGGATTTAAGGTCGTTTTTACGAAATGCACGGAAAACAAAACAGAACCGCCTTTGCCCTGATTTTCTTAAAGATAAATAATCAAACTTGTTTGTAACTCCTACCAAGGATTACATTTATAAGCAAACTTTTTGCCTAAAAAAATGCAACTTCGATTTTCCATAATTCGACTTGTGTTGTCAATGAGAAAATATTTTCGTCAATAGGGAAGGTCCCAAAAAAATTGTATCATAAAGAAAAACTCTTTACATAGCATAGATAATTGCCGTAAACTTAGGCGAATATTTTATTCTGAACTGCTTCGGTTCTGTCTTGGTGAATTTTTCCACTATTCCATTGATTTATAAGCTACCCACTTTCTTGTAGCCTTTTTTTGTCGTTTTTGCAACACCACAGAAAAACTATCATCCATCGGAGAGACCAAAGTCACAGCTAGACCAGGTGGGGGCTGTCCACTAGGAGTGGTGTTATCACAGCTTCTGTGAGCTATCCTAGTAGACTGAATCACTGAAGAGGCTAGTATCCAAAGGCATGTATTGAGTAGGGTACGCCGACAATCTCCCGATTATTGTAAAAGGCAAATTCGCAGGCAATCTCGGAGAAAACACAAAGTTCTCTTAACATAATCAACAAGTGGAGGAATTAATTGTATACTATCTCGAAACCAGGACAGTTAGTTGTTTTAACTAAGAAAAAAGTAGTGTAGAGAAATCAACATCTATAGAAAATAGTACAAAAAAGTACGATAGCCCTCAGCCTTTGCAGAAGAATGTGCGGGAGAAACTGGTGGCTACAACCAAAAATGATCATATGGCTATATACCAAGGTCATCAGACCCATGATAGCATATGGTTCGGTGGTAAGATGGCCAAAGAATCGGCAGGCTGTAGGAATTCAAGAGTTGAGTGGCATCCAAAGGCATTCTTGTATGGCAGCTGTGGGAGCCATGAGGAGAAGTCTTCAGGTCTACACAAGGCGAAGCCAGATCCGTTACCAATATATTGGAGATCGACCACTTAATGGGAATGCCGTCGGGCCCAAGCTTGCTACGGTCTTCCAGTACATTTAGTACACCCTTATAATCCCATATAAGCTTTGAATTGACCTTTATGGAATCTAGTAAAACCTGTGGAGATGACAATTGGAGGATATGATCTTTACTGACTTATTTATGTTTAAATATTGTTTTTATGATAACAAAAACTATTTTAACTATTTTTAATGATAAATCTTTTAGTTCTCTTCTTCTACTCGTATCATTAAACAATTCTTTTCCTCTATATTATTGGGTAGTACTGTTATAAATATCTTCTACGAATTACTTTTATACATGAAAACAACACTCATATGTACTAATTTCATCACACTAAAGGCGGTAACGTCAACGCTAATAGCCTTATTCAGAGTACGATATTTTTAATTTAATTTTGGATTCATATACTTTAAGTTCTAATAGTATTGTTTATGTACTTTACAGTTTTTATTAAATTTTTCAACGTATTCTTCAATTTACTGAAGACTACTCTGGCAAAGACTAAGCCAAGATTGCATGTTTGCTTTTTAAAGTGGATTTACTTTAGTATAGTTGATTTTTATTTTATTCTGCTGCACTCTATTGTATTTAAAGATAAGGTAGGTAATTGCCGTTCTAGTTTTATAAATAAATAAAATATCACTATATGGGATATTTATGTTCCGTAATGTTTTCAATATTACAAACAGTTCTTTAATTGTTTTCATGCATTTCCTCATGTTGTTATGTCCTTATTATTATTTTCATCGATAGTAGCACTCAAAGAAATATTTTTCATTGATAACATTCATCTTTAAATACTATTATAATCAATTTATACTCTCTTTTCATGATTGACCAAATTTTATAAATACATTGTTTCCAAATTAGTCCAGGAGCCAGGTAAAAATTTGATCAATTATTTCCTCCCAAGCGATAATTAGTGAAATGCATCAGAGAGTGGTACCATGAAGCTTCGTGAACGTCAGCTACGGTTCCTTGGAGGGATCAGCTGCTGCACGAAAAATAAAGTATGTCAATATTTTCCTCTTATCTGCAAATTTGTTAAATTGTTGTTAACCCAATCTGTATCTGTAGAGTGGGGAGGGTGACTTAAGTCCCACAGCACTTAGGACAAATGTGACCCATTTTACATCCTCCCGAGGAGTTGTCCTCCTAGGTCATCGTCCATCCTGCCCTTTCCAGGAAGGTGGACAGATCACTAGGAGACATCTCCTTTATATCGGCAGGTGTAGGCCAAGACTCACCGAACACACACTCTCAGTCATAATTCTTAGAGACGTATCTGCAAGTGTTCTCAGTCGCCTAATGGGTGCTCTGCCCAATTTTTGGTGGGTAAACACCAAATGTTATTCCAGAAGTTCAGAGAGCTAAGTTATGATGGTCAATCGCAATACCTATCACAAGCTATATCTATTCAAGAGCCGAAGAGAAGGAGGGTTGTAGACACTACATAAATAATATACAGGTATGCAAATCAACACTCTGCTATATATTCTCCCTTGAAGAGACGAGTTCAGTACCTTGTGGATAAAATAAAATCTGGTGCAAAAACTTAAGCTAACAGATACAGAGAAAATATGCGAACATTAATGGCCAAAGTTGCGTAAACGCAACTTTTTAAAAAACATTTTTTACTTGGAAAACGAGGCAGTATATGGCAAATCTAAATTTACAGTATTGTAAACAAAGAGTTTATACAGTAGAAATAAATTTATGTAACTTAAAATATTAAGTTATCTGAATATAGTAAATTTCTGAATATGCTCAATTGTAGTTATTTATGTACCTCTCTATAAAAAAATTTTTTTTGGGTAGCAATTTTACCATAACTGAAATTTGTTTGGGCTACACATAAATGAAAAACATTCAAGATATCTACTAAATATTTATATTCACTTATGTTTTCAAAATAACCTGGCTAAATTTGCAGAAATATGATGGATGCGTTTACGCACCTTTGGCTAAAAGCGGTAACAGCGGTAACCGAGATTCATTGGATTGAAAAGTTTATTTATAGTGATTTTATTTTTCTTTAGCATATTATAAGGTGAGGTATACTATTTTTATCCTAGGTTATTAGAAGTACTAGTTCGATTTTTATTATTACAATCGATTTTCGAAGTGGGCAAGTAAAAGGGCACTAACCACTGCAGAAATGCTTGCTCTGAGTGATCTTGTTTATGTGCTGCTGGAAACAGATAAAATTACCGACGAGGAATACATTGACGAAAATACAGTCGGGGAGGTGAATGGTGCAATAGATATTGCGGGCACTCATGTAATACAGCTCAATATGAAAAATAATATAGAAAGCGATAATTCTAATGATGATCTACCTCTTAGCGAACGAACCAAATGCGTCAGAGTAGATCCTCAAAAAGCTGCTGTTCTACCCAAGTGGGTAAAAACAGATACACCTACTTATTCTAGTACCCCTCCACAAAGTTCCAATCGATGTATTGAAGACATAAAAGCACAGCATGGCGGCAAGTCACCTTATGAAATTTTTTTTATAAGGAAGTAATTGATTACGTTTACTAATGTTTATGCGTCCCAAAATAATCGCCATGATTTTCAAATCAACGAAGTACTTCTGAAAAACTTTAATGGTATTCTTGTTTTATCAGGATATCACACTCTACCACAGACTGATATGTACTGGTCTAAAGATATATAATATGCTACTTTCGGCCAAAGGTGCGTATACGCACCTATGTTTTTTTTTGTTAAAAATAATTTGATATTTTTGTTTATGCTAAATTAGTCTTAATTGATGCTTTTTATGTGTCCTTCAATAAAAACATTTCAAGATTTAATCATTTTCAATGCTTTGGCCGTTAATGGGTTTAAGTCATTTCCACAGCAGGAAACTCATTATAGCTGAAATGCATCCTCGAAGAATTGAATTTCAGCTGATTTAAGCATCTCAAAAATGTACAGATTGTTTTTGTAAAAATACCCACACAATCAAATCTCATTAAGAGCGTTTCATGATGTATTTAAAAGAAGATTTAACTTGCGGTTTGGACTTCCCAGATCAGACACCTGCTCGTACTGTGACAAACTGTTCATGAAACTTTGCTCGACCAACGACGAACGCGAAAGTAGGAAAATCGAAAATAAAAGTAAAAATCCATCACATGCGAGCAGAAGCCTACCAAGCATTGAGACAAGATACCGAAGTGGATAAATCCTAATTATGTGGTTCTTTGCTCAGATTTACAGCAAGTACTTTTTCGCCCAAATTTAACTCATTCGTCCATTTTCTATCAGAGGCAATTTTCTACCCATAACTATTGTGTTCATAACATGGGAAATGGTATAGCGACAATAATGTTATGGCACGAAGTAACATCGAGGCTCTACTGAGATCCCAAAATTTCCAACGTCTTATTCGAGGGCAGGAAAGAAAACTTTGTTTGGTCGGACTGATGTGTGGGACAAAATAACAACTGGAAAATGATCACGCTGCTTCGAGAAAAATACTCTACCCAAGTGGAACAGAAGTTTTTGGTTAGTGGACACAGCTTCTTTCCCTGTGACAGGGTCTTCGCTCTGATAGAAAGGAGCAAAAAACTTTCCTCAGTTTACGTGCCATTTCAGTTGACAGATGTAATCGCAAAATCAAAAGTTAACCAATCCCTTCACAGTTATTCATATGCATCAAACATTTTTTAAAGATTTTACTGATGCAGAAAATTCAATATGGAAGGATCCTTAATGCAAAATAACACAGGGAGTGTGGATTCAAATAACATTGGACGACCCGTGTAGTGCCCCTCGTATTGTAACCCCTGTATTGGTTACTTCTAAAGTAATTATTCCTCCGAGTGTAATTATTCGTCTTGCTATCTTCATTAAATCTTCCATTATACTTCCTTGCCTGATTGTACCTAGACCCAACATTGCTACTAACTCTGCTCTCGTAACTAAGGACCGTCGTTAGTTGATCCACCTCTACAAATTTTGTAAGGACCTCTTCTGCCGATGAAAAGTTACCTGCCTCAAGAATCCACCTAGTTTTTTCTTGATTGGCATTTGTGCTTAGAGCATTGACTGCTGCTTCCTTAGTGTATTTCTGCCAACAATCCTGGCATCCCTTCCGAGAAATAAGAGTTCCTAAGAGATTCTACCAGCTTCTCTACCTCTGCTGTGTACTTCACGGCGTCTTTATTGTGTTGTCGCAGATTATTTAATTTTACCGCCAACAATCCTGGATTTTCACCTTAATTTTATAGTCTAGTTCACATGTCTGATTTTCCTCAAAATTTTTGTATATTCACCGAAAATTACGATCAAGGTGTCATTCGATTCGGATTATTATGTAGATAGTTTAAGGAAAGGTTCCGAAAGGGGCCGAAAAAAATTGCAAAAGTTATAAACAATATAGTAAAAAAAAAGTGAGGGTTTAGTTTTTTTTAATATCTCGAAAACTATTGAAGATTTTCGAAATTAAAAAAAAGATCTAAAAAGATCATTGAATTTACTAGAAAAAAGTTCCGACTCCCGGAACTGTATCTCCAATATTTATAATTTTTACAGAGCCCTGAAAATAGAGCCAAAACCGGGTAGTCTGACTTTCACGCGCGGTCCGTCACTCGGACACAGTAACTTAAAAAATTATTTAAACATATTAAATATAAATATTAAGGAATAATAAAATTCAAGTACTATTGGGATACATGAATAAACAATAATCCGCGGTTAAAAAATTTTTATCCCAATTTTTCCATTATTTATCCATTTGTTAATTAACAATTTTTTCTACATTAAATGTTAACCGCGATAATTATTAAACTAAAACCTTAAGATTTTTTTTTACTTTGTGGAGTTATTCTTAATAGGCTAATGAATAGATCACCGTCGGAAAAATTCAAAAAATTTTATTTTCCACTTTTTTATTAAGTATTGAAAATACGTAAAAATTAAAAATTACAAAAAAGTTATTCATAAATTTTTTTTATATCCTGAATGTTTCGATTTTTAAATGTTAAAAGATATATAAAAATGTTTTTTTTTAATTTTTTATCACCATTGTTTAAAAAATTGTTATATACAAATGCATTGTTTACGAGCTAATCAAAAATGTTTTTTGCGTAATCTATTGGTTGATACAATTTATGATTTTTAGAGAAAAACGGTTTCTTAAAAAAATTTATTTGTTGCTAAAAAATGCTTTTGTTAATTAACAATCTATTTTTGCGACTAAATATTAAAATTAAGGAACCATTTTTCCTCTAAAAATCATAAATTCTATTGTTCTTGATACATTTTTATTTGTTTATTTAATAAACAATTTGTAATAAACAAATTATTTTTTCCGAATATTTTTTAAATACTTAATTTTGTTATGAAAACAGCCATGTGCTGTTTTTTACAAAAAAAAATTTTTTCAATTTTTTATATAACTTATTATTTTGTGCCTTGAAAATTTTTTTTCATCATTTCTTTTGCTTTTATAATTGAAATAATTTTGGAAATATGGCAGATACGGCAACAATACTTCAAGTCTTTTTTATTAACCATCAATTAAGTAACAATTTAAGCTTTTAATTGAAGCTCTAGCTCTATTTTGACTTAATTATTGACTATTATTTATAAAAAAAAAAATTTTGTTCACACTTTTCTATTCTAAAACCTTATTATCTCTATATTATCTATCATTAAATTATGAGGTTTCCATGACTTGCATTTTTAGTAGTTTAGCTGTCATTAAAAATCAATTAAATCCATTTTTACGTAAAAAACAGCACATGGCTGTTTTCATAACGAAGTTAAATATTTAAAAAATATATACGGAAAAAATAACTTGTTTATAACAAATTGTTTATTAAATAAACAAATAAAAAATTAATCAAGAATTTTTTTTTATATAATCCAATAGAATTTATGATTTTTAGAGAAAAAATGGTTTCTTAATTCAAAATCATAAATTGTATCAACCAACAGATTACGCAAAAAAAGTTTTTGATTAGCTCATAATCAATGCATTTGTTTATAACAATTTTTTAAACAATGGTGATGAAAAATAAAGAGAAATATTTTTATGTATCTTTTAACATTTAAAAATCGATACATTCAAAATATAAAAAAAAATGTATTCATTACTTTTTTGTAATTTTTAATTTTTACGTATTTTCAATAGTTAATAAAAAAGTGGAAAATCAAAATTTTTGAATTTTTCCAACGGTGATCTATTTATTAGCCTATTAAGAATAACTCCACACAGTAAAAAAAATCATAAGGTTTTAGTTTAATAATTATCGCGGTTTTTCTGTTAACATTTAATGTAGAAAAAATTGTTAATTAACAAATGGATAAATAATGGAAAAATTGGGATAAAAATTTTATAACCGCGGATTATTGTTTATTTATGTATCCCAATAGTACTTGAATTTTATTATTCCTTAATATTCATATTTAATATGTTTAAATAATTTTTTAAGTTACTGTGTCCTAGTGACGGATCGCGCATGAAAGTCAGACTACCCGGTTTTGGCTCTATTTTCAGGGCTCTGTAAAAATTATAAATATTGGAGATACAGTTCCGGGAGTCGGAACTTTTTTTAGTAAATTCAATGATCTTCTTAGACCTTTTTTTTAATTTCGAAAATCTTCAATAGTTTTAGAGATATTCAAAAAAACCTAAACCCCCACTTTTTTATTAAGAGCACTGATTAAAAATATGTATTGCATTTTATTTTTGGTTCACTTGATTAATAAAAATACGTTTTCAATTTTCACTTGTTCTTTGTTTTTAATCTTTGTTGTAACCGCCTGAGTTCTGTAAAACAACATTGTGACCGATCTGGATATACCTACAACGTTGTTTGATTGAAATAAAGAAAATAAGCTCATTAATCACAACTCTTTATGTGGACAAGTACAACGCCTATCATATGGTTAAATTATTTTCTGTTATTTATACTAGGCATATATTCACTTTATTTAATAAAGCAATCGATCATTTTTTGTTTTTTCCATTTCCCAACAAAACAATTTCTGGTGTTTTTAACGTTGTTCCAGGGTTCAATTATCGCTTGATAGGAACTTGGTTCTCACTGGCTCTTGGACTAAACTGTTTCTAAGCTTTTGTAAGTATCAAGATCGTTGTGCATGGATAAGGAGGAAACAGCCTCACACATTATCTTCGAATGTGAAGCACTGTCCCATAGGACTAGAACACCTAAGAGAGGATTTCCCCAAGAAGGACCTAGTGAAAAGACTGTTAAGCACAAAAAGCCTATAGGCTGAGGTGCCGATGTCTCGAAGCCTTTGACTGGTGGTGCCGAACCAATCAATCCAGTATCAAGGTTGATGGTATAGAATTAACAGTCACAAAAAATGGTCATCATTCCTTCAAAATTACATACGTTTTGAGAGTTCTTAACTCATTCTTACAATTCGCCCCCAGTAGCTTTCCCGCCAAGCAGCCGTAATGGCGTTATAAATCCAGTATCTTATCTTCACTGGAGAATGTATTCTCCTTTGCTTAGTTCACTGTTTAATGAAAATTCTCCCATATTCTTATCTAGAGCACAGACGTTCTATATATTAACTAAGCCTGCTAAAAGTATTTCATTTGGTGTTTTTTCTTGTCTGATATTTTGAATATTCGCAGAATAAATCCATCAATAAACAGTTAAAACAACAAACTCCCCATCACCTCCCATGCTATTGATCCAAATTTTAATGACGTTTATCTCGAGCTAGAGATTTTTAAATTAATGATCTCGTGAAATAAGTAACAATTCAGTAGGTATAATAATTGATAATATTAATGCATATCCAGTTAATCCAATTACCTTCCTACGTAATAACCTCATCTTCAACTTTGACTTTCTATTCTCATCACACAAAATCTTTGAACCAATTCGCAAGCGAAACTCCCGAAATTCACTCGGGGGAGTATTATTCCGGATAATTCAATTTGGCCCGTTATGAGATATGCCCTAGAAAGCTACATTTTTTTCTCTCTTTTCGGTCTATTACGGAACGTGCCGTCACCGGAATATCTACACGATAAAAATAAAAACGAGTCACTTTCCAATTTGCAGACTCACTATCGTCGACACACTGTGACTAAAAGGTATACTCTACGTATATAAAATAGAAGCGTGTCTCTACTCTATAGCACTTCCTTCTTTTCGTTATGTTGAATACTCAAAATCAGAGATACCGGGCACGTATGCTTCTCGAAACGCATACGATAAGGAGAGAGTTTAAGTTACTGCAAACAAAAATCAAATCTATTTATACCATGTTTTACCAATTGGTCTGCTTACACAGTTGACTCATCTTCTATAGAATTAATTTAGTGTCCTGGAAGCTTTCCCATGTCTCAATTCATATTTGTGGTTAAACAGGTTTGCAGGGTTCCTTAGAACAGTTTCGAACTGTAAACAATCCCTCAACCAACTGGCTAGACCTAACTTTGTTGTGGGAGCCAGGGCATGAAGGAATTGTCGGAAATGAGATTCTTTATGGTCTCGTAAAGTTATCCCAAAAAGCCGAATCTTAGTGCAACCTACTGGAAGAATACTCCAGCCCAAAGACAAAAAGGCTATTGCGACCATCTGTCCACTACGCTAAATCGCTCTTGGAGCTTCAAAAATATGCTCACTCAGATACCATCTCTAGGCAAAGTAGACAGTGGAACATGAGGATTCTGCGATGGTGCAAATGAGACGGCGGAACATATCTGCAATTGTATCCACAAACGCCTAAAATACCTGGAACAGGTCTATTTCGCTCCAAAAGGGATAATGGGTTTTCTCAGAAGCCTAGATATCTTGGACTGAAATATAGATGTAGGGTATACACAGTCGGGACCTTGTAATCTAATCCAATCTAAGGGTCCCTCAGAACAAAGCAAAAGCGTTAAATAAAGTAGGTAACGTTGTTACTCACCATTATTGAGCATAAACAAAGAAGGATTCTTCTCGATGGAGGTTCTACTTCATGCTAGTGCTGCACTAAGTATGTCAGAGGTTGTCAGACTATAAGAAGCTTCAGGGCGCCACTACCTTTTAGACGTCGACGAAAGAACAAAATGAATTTAAACAAAAAGAAAACTAAGGGGAAAAAGGTAGAAACACCTTGTAGAAATTAAATTAATACATTTACTGGAAAAATTAAAAACTTACGATATACAATATCCCGGACACGATCCCCTATAGCTCTTATAGCCGGGTGGATAAGAAATCAACAAAAAAGTTAAAATATTAATTTTATTCTGCCAGGAACGGAACAAAGATGAAATGAAGCCTGTACTTTTTCTGGTACTTATCTTAAATATCTTCTCCGGGAAGGGTATGCAGAGAAGTGGACCTGGAGGTATCTCAGTGGTTTTCAGAGAGGTCCTTGAGGTATTTTGAAGGTGTCTTTGAACTAGCGATATCTTTGAGGTATCCTAGCAGTAAACGGTATCCTAGCTGTCAACCGTATACTAGCTGTCAACGGTATTCAAGCTGTCAACCGTATACTACCTGTAAACGGTATACTAGCTGCTGTGCTTACCACAGCAATTTAGATAGGAAAGATATAAAAGCGATAAAAAGGGAGGTCCTTGGCGTTGTAAAAATGGAAGCGACCGTTGGCAGATGTCAATTGTCTAATGGTTAGGGTTGAAGATTGGGGTGGCTAATGAGAGGACGAGCGGGAACTAGAGAAAGATTTGCGATATAAATTTGAAAGTCGAAACAAGTCGATAGACATGTTACATGCGATATTTAAGTTTGTCAAAGTCAGAAGATAAAAAAGTGTTGTGATGTCATTGAAATACACGTATTGTAGTCTTCGGTATTGAAATCAGTAATAGAAAAAGTTTAAATATTATTGTTTATTGCATAAAATTAAATTTAAAAAAAATTTGTTCATTATATGCATTTTTTTCCAGGTTGCTTGGGTGCGTGTCGATACGCAAACAATTTTGTCCATTCATCACAACGTTATCACTCAAAATCCTCGAATATCTTTGTCGTACAATGATCATAGATCTTGGTATCTACATATCAAAAATGTACAAGAAGTTGACAGGGGATGGTACATGTGTCAAGTAAATACTGATCCGATGCGTTCTAGACAAGGCTATCTACAAGTTGTCGGTAAGTTTTTGTTCAAATCTTCAATATTTTTTTTTAATTGGTGGGTCTAAAAGTGGAGATAGTCGAAAACTGTCATATCATGACACTTAGGAGATTGGGGTTTAAGTTTAAGTGATAAATGCTGTATATAGAGCAGAGCTTGTTCTTGTTCGTGTTAGAAAATCATGGAAAATAATATGAGTTATCTCAGCGGATAACCCTGCCGAAAGCCAGAAAACACTTTTTTCTGACGCCAAAATTTTGAAAAAAATCAGTTATCCTTGATGACGGTAGCTGGAACGCTACCGAAACGTAGAAATAAAAATATACAAAAAGTTATGGTTTAATTTCTGAAAAATAACCTAACTTCTGTTCTAACCCAATAAATTAACATATAAAACGTTATCATGAAAAATAGGCTATTAGAGTTATCAGCAAATTTGGTATTAAAAAGAACAGAGACGAACTGACTATATCGGACGTTATAAATTTGCGGATAATAGAAATTCTAAAAGGAATAAGTTACTCCAGACTGATAATTGTCAGCTTCAGGTAGGGCTGGGATCTGAATAGAGTAGGGTTCTGGTATTTAACCTTCAGGGAGACACAATGTCAGATACGATGGAGGATATGATGAAGGAAATAATCGAAAAACTAAACAAAATGGGTAAAGAAATGGACAATTATCAAGAACAAATAAAGAAAATAACTAACGAAAATAATGATTCAAAGAACAGTCACCCAAATGGAACAAAAAATCAAAATGCAGGATAAAAGAATACAACAAATAGAAAGAGAAAGCAAGAAAAATAATCTTGCGGTATACGGAATAGAAGAAACTGACAACGAAACGTGCGAAATAAGAAACAACAATATTAAACAAATTTTAGGTATAATAAAGGTTAAAATAAACATGGAAGCAGATATAATACAAATAAGAAGAATCAACAACTAGAGCTATCAAGAGAAGACAAAAAAATAGAAATAATAAGAGAAGCCAGATTAAGGTACAAAAATATGGATATCAGAGGATCTACCAAAAGCAATACAAGATAAACGGAAATCACTCATCCCCCATCTAAAATCGGCTAGAGAAAAAGGATGTAGAGCAAGTATATTATATGATAAATTAAGAGTGGAGGACACAATATATACCTTAGAACAGCTGGAACACAATAGAGAAGAAGAAACGAAAACAAATGCAAACAAGGAAAAAGGAAGAACGGCTAGCCAGTGGTCACCCAGCATCGAAGACGATGAAGATATAGCACCAACTTGGAAAATTATACAAACAGGGTACCCAAAAAACTAGAAGACATAGACGAAGATGAATTAAACAATGATAATAGTATCAAGAATAGTATTAAGTTTAGCAGTAAGAATAGAAGTAGTTTTAGCAATAAGGATAAAGGAGAAACTAATAGGAAATTCAAACACAAAAATAATAATGGTAGGGGACAGCATAGAAAAAATGATCAGATCAGTCAATGGGGAAAAATGATCATAGAAAATATATAAATAGTGCAGACCAAGAACATATAAATGTGGGTATATGGAATATTAACACATTCACAGGAAAGGAAATCGAAATAACGGAGGAAATGAAAAACAACAAAGTACATAGTCTAGGAATAAGTGAAACAAAGAAAAAAGGATCAGGGCAAATACATTTAACAAATAATCACACATTATATTACTCCGGGGTAAAAGTAGAACAAACAGCAAAAGAGGGAGTAGGAATAATTTTAACAGAGGAAATGAACAAAAAGGTAATAAATATCAAAGATATAAATTCAAGAATGCTAGTTCTAAGTATACGACTAAAAGAAATATTAAATATAATACAAATATATGCATGTGTTGAAGGAACAGGAGAGGAAGAGGTTTCAGAATTTTACATACAATTACAGGAAGTAGTGGATTATATGAGAGAGCAAAACGAAAATATAATCATTATGGGGGGATTGGAACGCAAGAGTTGGTAAATACTACAATCGAGGAATGGGTTGTATCGGAGTATATGGAGAGGAAACAAGGAACAGAAATGGTCTTAAGATGATAAGTTTTTGTTAAAGTAATGATCTAATAATAGGAAATACGATGTGGAAACAAAAACTGGAAGATAAATATACCTTTGTAGCGGAAGAAAGAAATGCGAAAAGTTTAATCGATTATATAGTTTATACACAAAACCTATCAAATATGGTGAAAAAAGTAGAGAAAAGAAAAGAGGCTGAGCTGGGAACAAACCACAGATTAGTAGTAGTGGAATATGAAGCAAAAGTAATTAATACAGAAGAAGTAAGATTCAGTAGAATCGCAATAAGTAAATTAAGAAACACAGAAAAAAATCTAATTATCAGGAAGAAACAGACAGGAGATTCGGAAAAATGATTAATGAAAACAACGAATGGACACTCGAAAAACGGTGGACAGTATTCAAACAAATAATTCTTGAAAAAGCAGAGGATATATGTGGAAGAATTAATTTCAACAAACATGTAAAAAGGACTAAGTGGTGGAACAAAGAAATACAAACATTAGTAAAATAAAAGAAAGCTTCATGGAAAAAATACCTTCAAACAAAAACACAAGAAGATAAGGAAAAACGGTAAAAGAAACATAGTCAAGGAAGCGGTTAAGAAAGCGAAAAGGGACTTCTGGAAAGAATTTGGAAGGGAGATGTCAGAGACACATGCATCAGATAATAGAAAATTTTGGACAGCGATAAAAAGACTACGAGGAAGTAAAGGAAGAGATATAAGAGCAATAAAAAATAAAAGGAGACCGAAATAAATCAAATACTAAAGACTTGGAAAGAACACTATGAAGAAAAATTTAGTAATAGGTCGAAGAAGAAAACATCAAATATAGTTGGAGAGGAATGGAATGAACATGAATACCATGCATTCCAAAGAGAAGAAATGGAAGTGGCTATAAAGAAACTTAAAATAGAAAAATCCAGTGGGGACCATGAAGTAGCGCCAGAAATGATGAAATGGTTAGGAGAAAGAGGATAAGAATGGCTGTGTCTCATATGCAGGAAAGCATGGGACACTCAAAAAATCCCCAAAGACTGGGAAAATAACCTTATACTGCCAATACATCAAAAAGGGGATCAAACACTGTGCAATAATTATAGACCAATATGTTTAGCCCCAACCAGCTTTAAAATATATACGAGAATAATAGAGATCTGATTAAGACGTTATATAGAAGCAAAATTAGAAGAGGAACAAGCAGCTTTTAGACCAGGACGTCAAGCAAATGACAATATATATATACATTTTAAGAAGGCCAATTGATAATACAATGGAAGCGGGAGAAGAAATGTATTTAACATTTATAGACTTGAAGGCAGCTTTTGAGAAAAAATTTGGGAGGTATTGGATTGGGTTGGATTAGAAGTAACGAAAACTCTAATTAATATAACTAAAAGCACATATTATTATGGACAAGATAGTGAAAGAAATGAAAAGACAAGGAGGAAATCTGGATATGATAATAGGGTACAGAAACATATGGTGCCGGTCAGATTCAGTAATCTACTGTATGCAGACGATACTGTACTCATAGCATAATCAAAAAATAAAATGCAGAAACTAATCAACTTATTGGCAGGAGGTATAGAAAATATGAAAATGACAATAAATACAGAAAAAAACCAAAGTAATGATAGTAAATGAAAAACAGCGAGAGGGGAGTAAGTACAAGGAATTGAAATGTAATCACAAAACATTAGAAAGAGTAGCAACTTATAATTACCTAGGAAGTATCATAACAGAAGAAGGGAAAATAGATGCAGAACATAATAACAGAGCAAATAAATCAACAAGATTACATTATTCCTTAAATCTGTTCGATAAATCGATAAATCGAAAATCGAAATATAAATCAACAACAAAATTACAGTACCAACTATAACTTATGCTAGTGAGAACTGGGTACTGCAGAAAAAGCAGGAAACAAAAATAAATGCAATGGAAATGAAACATTTAAGGAAAATAGCTGGTAAAACAAAATGGGACAAAGTAAGGAACGAAGAAATCAGAAGCATAACTAATCAAGAACCAATAATATCAAAGATTAAAAAGAAACAATTAAACTGGTATGGCCACCTAGTAAGAAAGAAGTAAGATAGAATTGTGAGAAAAGTTATGGAAATGGGAATATTAAGAAAGAGACAAAGTGGAAGACTCAGGAGGAAATGGATAGACCAGATTGAGGAAATTGGAAAGAACAAAGGAAAAACATTAGAAGAGATGAAGGCATTGGCCAGGGACAGAAAAGAATGGAAAAAATGGGTACAGGAAGAACACCAATCCGACGCCTGAGAAAGCATAAGGATAAGAGAAAGAAAGAGATATGTTACTAAGGGTAGAGTTCTTATTTCAAAACTATCAATTGTGAAATTACTCAAAATATTTTTGCTACACCTATGTTTTGATAGTGCGGTAGTTTTTATTTTCATCGCGATAAAAATACATAACTTTTTTGTAGTCGGTGAAAGCAATTGAAACCGACAATTAATTTCCCCCAAACGAAAAACAAATAACAATTTGTAAATCAAATGTTTATTGTTTGATATTACTCCACTAGTATTCGGCAAAAAAGAGCAGATAACAATAAAAAAAATTGATAAAACTCAACACCTGTATTCGATTCTAATAACATTCGATATTTTAATGTATAATTTGTTTTTTATGTTTATGCATAGCAAAATATGTGATGTATCCCATAAAAGGATATTTGTTCAACTCACTACGTTGGTTTTTGTACTCCTTGAATCCAGGGGAAAATTAAAAAGTACAAAACGTACTCTATGGCCTGTGTATACAGCATTAATTAAAAACTAGCCACTAGCTCGGCATATCTATTCGAAAATTCCTATAGGAAACGCCGGAAAAGCTCTTAGGAATATATATACATGTAAATGGAAATGAATTATTACTTGATAAAGTTCGTCCTACCAGAGAACAATAGTTAGATAATATGATGGATGCTTCTATAAAGGAAAAAATGGGAACAAAACAACAGTCTGTATAAAATTTAATGCCAATTAGATTAAAAATCTCATTTCATTTATTATCAATGTTGCAAACAGTATCAAACTAAAAACTCACAACATTTGAATGGGTGTGCAGTCCATGAGCATGTTGCATGTCGGTGACGCGAACCCATAAGTTTTTCCTCCACCAAAAACCACTCGACGCGACTGAAGGAGTTTTCACTTCAATAATGAAACAAAGAATTATTTTCTTGTTACGTTTTTTGGTTGATGATATAATTCGTATAGTTTTCTCAACACAAGAACCCTCTCAGAGTTTTTAGAGTTTAGAAAGCTGCAAGGGAATGCTGATGGCTGGCGTAATGTATTTCGGTGTAAGATGCACTCGGCTTTGTTAGCAAACGAATCGACATATATGAAAAATGAAATGAAATAAACTAACAAATTTAATATCTGGATGAAAGCCAAGATTGCTTTCGTACAAAGGACTGTTATCTCTAACATT
This sequence comes from Lochmaea crataegi, assembly GCA_947563755.1. NCBI lineage: Eukaryota > Metazoa > Arthropoda > Insecta > Coleoptera > Chrysomelidae > Lochmaea > Lochmaea crataegi. The sequence continues at coordinate 128,491,537 of OX387422.1, forward strand.
TCCTCTCGTGATATTAAGAGGAAAAAAAGTATTTTTTGAGATTGCTCTTTATAGAAATTAAATTTACTATTTTTGCGATTTTATGTACGTATAGTTCATTTTTGTTTTGTTTTTTCGAAAAAATCTGCTCTTCCAACAATTCAATACAGTAACTCCAAAATAAGTTTAAGTAAGAAACTTTCAGAAGTAAAAGCGATGAGGAAAGATGTAGATATTACAAATCTGTACCATTAAATTATATGTGTGCATGTTAAGTCTAAACATGTTCCCATCAACGTGTATTCGTGGATTTGATACAATAGTTTCTTCTGTTACTATTTTTGGTTGTGAGTGGGTATATTTTGATCATCGCTTCCAACCTTTACTACCTGCACTACTATTAGATTTTGTATGAATTGTTGAACTTCAGTTGATTGGTGGACCGAAGTCTCACCAAATGTACTTACAACAGCCAATATCAGATTTGGCAGTAAAATGTACTGAATCATGCATTTGACGATAGTGAATGGTGAAACAAGTCAGTTATGATGAGCCATCGCTAAAAGAAAAATTTATAGAATTGAACAGCTACCAAATACTGAAGATTTGGAAGCAGGAATATTTAACAGCTTCAGTTCTCTTCTCTAGTACAGTATAAGTGCTGAGATTTCTTCATCTCTTAGGAAGAACCTACATGAGATTATATCTGCAAGGCCATCTTTGATCAAACGTTCATAGAGTCTACAAGTCAGTTTCTTTGTATCTTCTTCTTTGGTTTGTCTCATTCCTAAACATTGATTCTTGACCAGCTTTTTTTTCGGGCCGAGATGGGAAACTCATGTTCGAATGGGTCCAGGACCCAAACAGTGTTGGACTCATCCCCAAGGGGATGCCTACCAACCAAACCCACCTCAAACTCACCGTTACCCCCGCCTCGGAATCACTACCTTAGCATACTTCGAGACGGGCGGCGGGCCATCACACACTCTCCGCTCACACCGTCGTCATCTCCCTAACTTTCACTCCTACCTCTCATGCCATATCGAGTCCTTCTCTCCCCCTAACCATGCTCTCTACTATGCCACTCACCTTCATCCATTCCTTCTCCCCCTTCAACATTATGTTCTCCCAATACACCGCCTCCCCTAGTTTCCTCTCCAACTTCAACCAACTTCAGCATTTCCTCGTTCCTCCATCATCTAAACACATGTCCCACATCATCCTCCATTCCACACCTCTCGCACACTCCAGTCTCTCTTTTCCCAATATTGTGGAGGTACCCTACTCTCGACCCATGTCCAGTGAACACCTGTGTCAAGAAGTAGTCCAAATTGCCGGTCCATCCAATCTCTCCTATCCCCAATCGCTCCTTTTAGCGCGCCCAATCTTGTGGAGGTACCCTACTCTCGACCCATGTCCAGTGAACACCTGTGTCAAGAAGTAGTCCAAATTGCCGGTCCATCCAATCTCTCCTATTCCCAAACGCTCCTTTTAGCGCGCCCTCATACTCCTCCCACCTTATCTCCATTTCCTCCAGCGTTTATTTCTGGCTCTAGCCACCACGTCCAATGGGTAGGTCCTTGCCAGCACCGCTGCTGCCAGTCCACCCACTGTCCTGTACCCCTGCTCTACCCTCAGCATTATCCCTCTCTGCACCCGCAGGAGTGGCCTTACCCTCGCATTCACTCCCGCTCTTTCACCCCACACCTCCGCACCGTACAGTATACTCTGCTCTACCGTCCTACCAATTATCCTCCTCTTCCACTCTCCCAGCCCCTTCACATCACACATCAATCTCCCCAGCCATGCTGCCCTCACTTTCCCCTTCTCTGCTGCCTTTAACATTTGTCTTCTGAAGGATAATTGACTATCCAACCACACCCCTAGGTATTTCACAGACTCCTCCATACGAATTCTCCTTCCCTCCACCATCACCCCCACTTCCCTCGTCTTGCTCCGTCCGTTCACTAGCAACCCCACCATCTTATCTTCCGCCACTTCTAGTCCGCACCGCTCTCTATCTTCTCCACAATCTTCCTACACATTATCTCCGCCTTTCTTTCTATCTCCGCTTCTCCCTTTGCCGTAAATACCAGACACACATCGTCCGCATACACCGTTATCTCACATCCCTTTCCACATACTATACCACAAACCTCATCAAACACACACTTCCATAGCGTCGGTCCAAAATCCGAGCCCTGGGGCCTCCGTCTCATACCTCCTCCCTCTAGTGTTTACTATCACACGTCCCGTCAGGTAGTCCTCCACCAGGTTAACCAACCTGACAATGTTGAACACGTTCCCGACCTCGAAGAACACGAGTAGGTCCAATTTCTTGTTCCTCCAGTTGCCCTTTCCATCAAGCCCATTACCCTGTCCAGCGCCGAGATACATGATTTTCCCTTCGCAAACCCGTGCTGGTTTACCCTAAAATCCCCATTCCTACCAACTTCCTCCTCAATTCCATCCTTTATTATCTCCTCCATCTTCATCTTCTTGGAAGAATCTATATGAGATTATATCTGCAAGACCATCTTTGATCAAACGTTCATAGGGTCTACAATACTTTGTCTTAGTTCTGTTTCGTAAACTGTTTCTTTGTATCTTCCTTGGTTTGTCTCATTCCTAAACATTGATTCTTGACCAGCTGGGTACTGTTTACTTACTTCATTTCTTAGTTTGACCAACAAATACCTTTAAGCATGATAAGAAGATTTAACAGTATGTAAAGATCAGGCTCCGTTATTCCAAAAACATATTGAAACATGGAGCTGAGACGTTTAAGGTGAACAGGAAATCTTGATGAAGGGTCAGAAGAGATTGGAATCTACAGCAGCAGAGCAGCTACTGCTCTCAATTTTCAAAAATTAGTTTTGATGAAGTATCTAGACAGTTCTCAGGGATCAAAGATTGATTCGTGCTGAACCAGTTCAATATATCTACGCCTTTGGGATACGTTTAATGCCATTTTGACAACCAACCCCATTCGGCTAATTACTGAATTATACTTTTTAAATTTGATTTCTATATTACAAATGTAGGAAAAATATAAATACGCCGATGCTGTGCCAACAAATGTCTGATTTATCTTGGAATCGGAGAAATGGAATCTCGTGTTATCCGTCCAAAAGCAAGATCCGAATATTCGTAAATAAAGTCCTAAATCAACATTAACACAACAATAAGGATTTAATAAGTCTTTTATGTGGTAAGAGACAAACTTTTGGAACATCAACAGATGAGAACACCAGTCATTGATGTAGAAACTCGTTGTTTGTGTTGTGTTTTCCAAACTTGTTTCACTCAAATATACCGCTAACTTTATTTATCTGTTTTATTTGCCGATACTTTTTATTTGTTATCTGTTCAGCCGATAACTTTTGAGACTAAAGTCGATAGCATTATAATGCTCAATTAAGGAACTAACTATTGAATATCCTTCGTACCTTTCTAGTTCGTCTTGTTTTTCTTAAGTTCTTCATAACAATATGAACAATTTTTTAATTATTTTGGACTTTTTTTATTTCAGTTCCTCCCAGTATTATCGACAGAGAAACAAGTTCTGATATGGTAGTGCTAGAATCTACTAATGTCAGTTTGACATGTAAAGCCACTGGATATCCTGAACCATATGTGATGTGGAGGAGAGAAGACGGAGAGGATATCCGTTACAATGGGGAAAATGGTGAGTATTTCCTACAGTATTTTGTGAAATTAATTATTGCATATCCTGGTCCTTTATATTTCTCTAATGTCTATTCCTGCAAGCCTGCATGCCAAAGTACAACTTCATGATTTGACTTACAATTCACTCGTCCTGAAACAGTATTCTGTTCATCAAAATCTGCAGTACTGCAGTATATCTCGGTAGATTTAAGCGAAGCATTGGACGTATTCGTGCCTAAGCAACAACACAACAAACTCCTGGTCAACATTCTCCATGTCTTAATCAGATACGATGTGCGTCATTGTACCTGCAAAATTTCATAAATATCCTTTTCGCTTTAAAGGTATTTACTTGGTTCCATACCTTTGGACAATTCTGCATAGGGATGAACCTATTTGTCGGCTTCGCACATAATCTCTTCAGCACTCACCTGCTGAAGTTATTAAGTCCTGGAACTAGAGCGTCCAATAGAGGTTTTCTTAAAAAAGTATCTGGTGAAAGGAATGTTAAGCCTGATAGGGATAACTGGTCCAGTCTTAAACAGTACAGCCAAAAGCCGAAAGGTTGAAGTACTCATGACTTTAAACCTTTAATGGGTGTACTGTAGAAATGAATCAATCATTGATAACATTAAAGATTCCAGCATAAACCTATGAGAAAATCAGGCAGTAGAATCATGGGAATGAAACTCTCGGTCTCCCATTCGCAAGCCTCTGTATAATCAACATCCTTCAATTATCACTAATTAATTTTGTTGTATACAAATCCGGGCAGTATAAAGGACTTTATTGAAATCTGAATATTATCAAAGCCCTTATCGCTTAAATTTTTTCCATTCACTTAAAATCTGGAAGGACATCAAGTCAAAATAATAAAAATACAAATTTAATGTAATTGGCAAGGATTTAAATACTCGGGAAATCAGAGTGGATTTGTCAGTAGCAAAACGGCGCGAGTATCAGTTCGACCCATCACCAGAAAAGAGGTATTAGGGCAAAATTACGGCATCAATTTAAAAAAGGACACCAGCATTGGTAAAGTTTAAAGAGCCAACCGTGTGAATAATCGGATTTCGTCCGGAAACGTTTCGACAATTTTTGCATATTTTCAAATTTTATGTATTAACAGATATCATGAACTTTTTAATTGAAACAGGAAAAATAGCTTTAATTTAAAAATTCATTTCATATTTCTTTTTCAATATTGGGTGATATTTACTGAGCCCTGAAATATCTATTGTGCCCCTTTCTTCTACTTAGTTCCTGAGGAACTAGAGACTATAATTCCTTGTAACGGTAAGTGGCTGTAACCTTACAGGGCGCCAAGTTGTAACGGTAAGTGACGCCAGCTTGAAGGGCTCCGGCTAGGGTGATTCGACCCTAAGTTTATGCTGCACAAATGTTACAGGAAGGTTGTAAAAGTTGAGGGCGCCACTACCTTTTTGACGTCGATAAAAAAATACCAATTAAAAAAACTAAGGCGGAAAAGGTATAAACGCCTTGTAAAATTTAGATAAAAGTTAAAAAATTACTTAAAAACAGAACATTAAAATTTTACACCCGGGCGATATCTCCCTCAACTTTTATAGTTGAGGATTTAGAAAAAAAATAAAAAATAGAATTAAAAACAAATTTATAATTTATTCTGCCACAGGAAATGAACAGTAAGGAATTTGTACTTTTATAGGTACTTAGCTTATATGAAGTGGTTTCCTGTTGAAAATAGGCAGGTCTTGTCTGTACGGAGTCTTGAGAAGATCTCGAAGAAGATAGGTAGACAGTCTTGATTTGAACTGCTGTGTCCGGGGTTATATTCTCGGGTTGTATCCTTTCCTAGGGCTTATATTATAGCCTAGGTCTCGGGGTTATATCCTTGGGTTGTATCCTTGCCTAGGGGCTGTACTTACCACAGCAAAATTCATAAGATACTTAAAATATGAAAGATAAAGAAATATGGTCTTTCCCCGTAGACAGTCGGTAACGGAAAGGGATGTCCCTCGTGGCGTTGGAAAAAATGGAAGCGTCCGTTGGCAGACGTCAATTGTCTTATGGTCAGGGTTGATGAATTTGAGATCACAGAACTATAATTGGAAGTGGCTAGTGACGACGAGCGGTAATTAAAAGGATTTATACTGTAAAATCGAAACAGGTCGATAGACATGTTACATCCTTTAGACCTATTTCCCGAAGGAATTTTACTATATCCGACGGCTTTAGTTTAGGTGTGTGTGCCTCCTCTATTCAGTATTCTACTAGTTGTTGTGCAATCCGCACTTATGTGGCTGGAAGTTTTCTTCCATTCCACAGAATCACTTTGTTCTTGCTTCACTATTTTGAGCTTTTTCAAGTGCCCATTCAGGCGACAATGTCCCGCAAGGATCCCTGTTAAAACTCTTAGTGCAGTTTTACTTTGGCCTAGGCAATCGTTTGTTCTCACCAGGTTGTAGTCTCCCAGGATTATCTTTGATTGTCTAAGCCCTACCAGATCTTTCCAATGGTCAGACTTCCTCTTCTCGTCGTTGCCTATTTCTTTCAATATTACATTGCATATGATACCGCAAAAGTTCATTGAGCTTCCCTAGGCATTTCCAAAACCATTTTAGAACTGATTCCGCAACAACTCAGTACTTTAATGGCTGCTTGACTTTTCGACATGATAATAATCCTCTGCCTTCTATATATTTTATCAATATTGAACTGGGCACACTTTTTTATGGCGTGAATTTCCGCTTGAAAGATACTTGGGGTAATTCACAATTTTTCTTAGTGTTTGGTGCCTGGTCCCAGTCTCTTCAATTGCTTTTGAGCCGTCTGTGAACCATTGAGTTTCTCGATTAACCTGCAGATATATTCTTAACTTCAGTAAGCGGTTGTTTGTAACATTTTCTGAATCTTTCTATAGCTAAAACAATATGAATATTTAAATGAAAAAATGATTTATTGAGAAACAATGCTAAGATACGTTTGGGAAATGTGAGAAATGAACCAGAAACATCGGTTGGAATACTTTAAAAGACTGGAGAATACTCACATTCTTACGGCAAATGAAAAAGAAGAGATATTGCTTGTCAGTTGGCCTCCAAACTGTGAAATAGATAATGTATCTTATCATAATATGAAAATACTCCAAGAAATAAAAAATTGATGCTGATTTGCTAGTATTTTTATATCAGTCATTGAATTCTTGAATTACAGGCGGAAAGAAATGGACTGACAAAGAACTCAGTTCCAGACATCGTAAATCGGTCTAAAAAGGGGTCAATTTCGGATTTTAACGGAATAAACTAAATTTTTGTTCATCACCATATCAATCATGTCTACCACCAAATTCAAACTTGGTTGGGTAATGATTTAGAACCCCAGGAATGGGGTTGGGTGCTGCAAAATGAAGCCCAAGAGCCTGTAACAACTCTTTCACCACCTGCACCAGATGAACTGTTCACTTCAATATTGTGTAGCTGCAAGAATAGTTGTGGGTTGCGCTGTTGATTCCGCAAGTCAGGGATGCAATTTTCTTTAGCTTGTGGCCAATGCAATTTACATGCATGTCTCAATGCATCATCATGTCTATCATATGTCAATGAAGACAATGCATATGACCATCAAGTAGTCGGGGTGGTAGGGCACCGGCAGGCTTGATACACAGTGGAGTGAAATACAGAATATACAGTGGCACAAAATATAAAATATACAAAGGAGACGAAGATTAATAATAATAACATTGAGTTGTCGAAGGTTAACAGTTCTATATCATGTCAGTCAACGGCACTCAAGTTTATCTTGAGCCAGAAAGTGTGGGTGTAATCTCTATCTTTCTACCGCATCCTCTAAAAGGTATTATTGATTGACTTCTTCCTCTTTCCATTGGAGTATTCCCCTCAGTATACTTTTTGAAGCTTGATTCTTATTGTACGACATAGGACTTTTGAGAAGGATAGTGAACTCGTGAAACGTGTGATGTTACGAAAAAGCGTTCGTCACGCGATAACTCATTCAAGCGACTGTGCGCAATCTCTCTTGCCGCACTGAGCTCGCACACCTATAGGTGTGAAAAATTGTCAAAAACGGTCAAAAATTGTCAAAATTTTGAAAAAATGATTAACAATGGCCAAATATGTTGAAATTTTCGAAAAATTGTCAAAAAATTTTAAATATGGTCAAAAATTTGGAAAAATGATCAAAAATTGTTGAAAAATTGTTAAAAAATAATTTTGAAAAATTGTCAAAATGGTCAATAATTGTCAAAGACCGTCAATAATTGTCAAAACCAATCAAAATTCGTCAAAAATTGTCAAAAATGGTCAAAAATGGTCAAAAATGATCAATAATTGTTGAAATGGTCAAAAATTGTCAAAATTTTGAAAAAATGGTGAATAATTGCCAGATATGTTAAATTTTTTGGAAAATTGTCAAAAATTTTTAAATATAGTCAAAAATTGTCAAAAATTTTTAAATATAGTCAAAAATTGTCAAGAATTTGGAAAAATCGTCAAAAATTGTCAAGAATTTGGAAAAATCGTCAAAAATTGTCAAAAACTGTCAAAATTTTGAAAAAATGGTTAATAATTACCAAATATTTTCAAAAATTGTCAAAAATTTGGAAAAATGGTCAGTTATTGTCAAAAATGGTCAGTTATTGTCAAAAATGGTCAGTAATTGTCAAAAATGGCCAAATTTTCCCAGAAATTGTCAAAATTTTGAAAAAATGGTCAATAATTTTAAAAAATGGTCAAAAATTATTAAAAATTGTCAAAACTTTTGAAAAATGGTCAAAAATTGTCAGAACCTGTCAAAAATGCTCAAAAATTGTCGATAATTGTTAAAATTTGAAAAAATGGTCAATAATTTTAAAAAATTATTAAAAATTGTCACTTTTGAAAATTGGTCAAAATTTTTGAAAAATTGTCAAAAATCGTCAATAATTGTCAGAACCTGTCAAAAATGCTCAAAAAATTGTCATTAATTGTCAATAATTGTCAAAATTTGGAAAAATTGTCAAATTTTTTGAAAAATTTCCAAAAATGATCGATAATAATTGTCAAAACTGTCAAAATTTTGAAAAAATGGTTAATAATTACCAAATATTTTCAAAAATTGTCAAAAATTTGGAAAAATGGTCAGTAATTGTCAAAAATGGCCAAAATTTTTCCAAAAATTATTAAAAATTGTCAAAACTTTTGAAAAATGGTCAAAATGTTTGAAAAATTGTCAAAAATCATCAATAATTGTCAGAACCTGTCAAAAATGCTAAAAAATTTTCAATAATTGTTAAAATTTGGAAAAATGGTCAAATTTTTTAAAAAAATTTCAAAAATGATCAATAATAATTGTCAAAACTGTCAAAATTTTGAAAAAATTGTCAAAAACTGTCAAAAATGGTCAATAATTGCCAAAAATTTTGAAAAATAGTTAATAATTTTGAAAAATTGTCAAAAATGGTTAATAATTGTTGAAATGGTCAAAAATTGTCAAAATTTTGAAAAAATGGTGAATAATTGCCAGATATGTTAAATTTTTTGAAAAATTGTCAAAAATTTTCAAATATAGTCAAAAATTGTCAAGAATTTGGAAAAATCGTCAAAAATTGTCAAAAACTGTCAAAATTTTGAAAAAATGGTTAATAATTACCAAATATTTTCAAAAATTGTCAAAAATTTGGAAAAATGGTCAGTAATTGTCAAAAATGGTCAGTTATTGTCAAAAATGGTCAGTAATTGTCAAAAATGGCCAAATTTTCCCAGAAATTGTCAAAATTTTGAAAAAATGGTCAATAATTTAAAAAAATGGTCAAAAATTATTAAAAATTGTCAAAACTTTTGAAAAATGGTCAAAAATTGTCAGAACCTGTCAAAAATGCTCAAAAATTGTCGATAATTGTTAAAATTTGGAAAAATGGTCTAAAATGGTCAAAATTTTTGAAAAATTGTCAAAAATGATCAATACCTAATTGTCAAAACTGTCAAAATTGGTCAACAATTGTCAAAAATGGTCAATAATTGTTAAAATTTGAAAAAATTGTCAAAATTGTTGGAAAATGGTCAATAATTGCCAAATATGTTAAAATTTTTGAAAAATGGTCAATAATTGTTAAAGACGGTCAATAATTGTCAAAATTCGTCAAAAATGGTCAAAAATTGTCAAAATTTTTTAAAAATGGTGAAAAATTTTTGAATATGGTCAAATATTCTCAAGAATTTGGGAAAATCGTCAAAAATTGTCAAAAACTGTCAAAATTTTGAAAAAATGGTTAATAATTACCAAATATTTTCAAAAATTGTCAAAAATTTGGAAAAATGGTCAGTAATTGTCAAAAATGGTCAGTAATTGTCAAAAATGGCCAAAATTTTTGAAAAATGGTAAAATTTTTCCAAAAATTGTCAAAATTTTGAAAAAATGGCCAATAATTTTGAAAAATGGTCAAAAATTGTCAAAACTTTTGAAAAATGGTCAAAATTTTTGAAAAATTGTCAAAAATCGTCAATAATTGTCAGAACCTGTCAAAAATGCTCAAAAAATTGTCAATAATTGTCAAAATTTTCAAAAATGATCAATAATAATTGTCAAAACTGTCAAAATTTTGAAAAAATGGTTAATAATTACCAAATATTTGCAAAAATTGTCAAAAATTTGGAAAAATGGTCAGTAGTTGTCAAAAATGGCCAAAATTTTTCCAAAAATTATTAAAAATTGTCAAAACTTTTGAAAAATGGTCAAAATGTTTGAAAAATTGTCAAAAATCATCAATAATTGTCAGAACCTGTCAAAAATGCTCAAAAATTTTCAATAATTGTTAAAATTTGGAAAAATGGTCAAATTTTTTTAAAAAATGTCAAAACTGTCAAAATTGGTCAATAATTGTCAAAAATGGTCAATAATTGTTAAAATTTGGAAAAATTGTCAAAATTGTGAAAAAATGGTCAATAATTGCCAAATATGTTAAAATTTTTGAAAAATGGTCAATAATTGTTAAAGACGGTCAATAATTGTCAAAATTCGTCAAAAATGGTCAAAAATTGTCAAAAATTGTTTTTAAATGGTGAAAAATTCACGAAAAATGGTCATTGTATTGTGCATAAGAAGCAAGCTTCTGTCGGCGGCCCGACGACCGCTCACCTTTTTTCTTAAATTTATTTTCTTAATTTCCTGTACTACTTAATTTTCTCACTATTCCTTATTGATATGTAATAATGAATAAATTTGTAATCTTCTATTTATTATTCCGTCTTTTTTGCAGTAGGTACGGCATTAAAAATTCAATAAAAGCCAAATCAAATCATATAATACTTCATTCAAAATATAATTCCTAGCAGTTTTTTTTTCTCTCAAGATATATCTGCTTCTTTGAAACTTTTTGACTTTTATTGTATTTTTTTCTTTTGAAATCTTAGATTTCTGCATCAAATTGAAAACGGTGAAAAACGGAATTCATTCAGTTTACAAATCGACGGGTATTTGAAAAGGAGACTAATGATCTCCAGATTGTTGAATGTTTGTATTGGAAAAGCGAAGGAAGACGATTTATACAGTATCCTGCACTTTTTTTTATTAGTTACATTATATTGAATCTGCTTTAATAGAAATATTTTAAGTTTATTTACAGGTTAACGTACCAACGCCATACGTTTTTCCTTTTACCACACGTTTCGTTTCTTCCACAAAATTAATTGTCGTTGGTAACGTAACATAATGTATTGAAAATTAATATGCGAAAATACTTGAAATATAAATTTGACACGGAAATATTGGAACGTTGAAAAAAGCTAAAAGCACTTACTCACTTCACGTGATCGATACATAATTGTAACATTACTTTCCACATATTTACTACATTTTATCACTTCGTGAACCCTTTTTTGAGACGAGTATAATGTATGATTTTTTTTCACTACTAGCCTCTAAACTTAAGTTTATTGACTTTTGAAAGTTGTTCATTATTAACCAAGGTAGAAAAATACAGAGCCCACTTGATTAGAACTAAATCTCAATCAAGTTAATAAAATGTGAGGTTAACTTGTGCACAGCTGTCATGTCATGTGAAAGGGGAGTCGACAAACTAATATTTAAAAAAATAAAATGTCAGTAGTGAAGTAGTGAAAAAAATGCTATATGAGCCACGGTAGAAGAGTGTATTAATGTTTCGGGCCCATTAAAGACCTCGAAGCTTCGCTTCTCGGTATTTAATGGACCTCGACAATAATACCTCACTTTTCTACCTTGGCGCATAATTACTATTTCGCCCACCATACCGGAAAACCAATCATATGAACAGCAAAAATACGGCGGAAAATTCTTAACGCCACGTTTTTTGAAGTTTTTCACCATCTGTCACTTGAGTACTTTGACGTTTCACGTAAATTTTTTAATTAAACGCCAGTGAATGTCAAAGTTTTTTATTCCCTATTCCCTATTCCCTATTTTTCGTTTATTCGGTAGGCGAAAAACAGTTGTGTGTCCCTCATGAAGAAAACGCTCTAGCAGCCCTTAACTAACAGCTGATATCATCTAATAGTCTCGGGCTGCAAAAGCTAATTTTGTGCCCTTGTGACATGATATACTATAGAGCACAAGGAATTAACCGTGAGAGCAAACAAAGGCTCAGCCAGTGAGCCAGTTGGTTGAAAATGCCAAAATAGCAGCAGCGAATTTTGATCGCAGCTGAGCCAGCTGCTTGGTCCATGGTTTATGACATAAGTGTGCAAGACGCTGGTACTATCGCCAGGTATTCCTCAGTCTCTTGACCTTCTTGTCTCTCTGCTTTGGGTTACACTATTAACAATGATAATGTAGCTTTTTATGGGAGAGAGAATATTGAAAATCAATTAATTAGTTTTTGAGTTAAAAATCTTCTCTTTTTATAGTATCAGGATAGATTAAATTTTTATTAAATGTTTCACCAATTTCTCCATAGTTCAGATTTTAGAGCTCTTGAACCCCTGGAAGCTCTCTTGCTCCTCACCTCCTACCTAGTTAGACTATATGCTTTTGTTTTTTTTTGCTCAGATGGTGGTACTATCGCCAGGTATTCCTCAGTCTCTTGACCTTCTTGTGTCTCTGCTTTGGGTTACATTATTGACAATGATAATGTAGCTTTTTATGGGTAAGAGAATTTTGAAAATCAATTAATTAGTTTTTGAGTTAAAAATCTTCTCTTTTTATAGTATCAGGATAGATTAAATTTTTATTAAATGTTTCACCAATTTCTCCATAGTTCAGATTTTAGAGCTCTTGAACCCCTGGAAGCTCTCTTGCTCCTCACCTCCTACCTAGTTAGACTATATGCTTTTGTTTTTTTTTGCTCAGATGGTGGTACTATCGCCAGGTATTCCTCAGTCTCTTGACCTTCTTGTGTCTCTGCTTTGGGTTACATTATTGACAATGATAATGTAGCTTTTTATGGGTAAGAGAATTTTGAAAATCAATTAATTAGTTTTTGAGTTAAAAATCTTCTCTTTTTATAGTATCAGGATAGATTAAATTTTTATTAAATGTTTCACCAATTTCTCCATAGTTCAGATTTTAGAGCTCTTGAACCCCTGGAAGCTCTCTTGCTCCTCACCTCCTACCTAGTTAGACTATATGCTTTTGTTTTTTTTTGCTCAGATGCTGGTACTATCGCCAGGTATTCCTCAGTCTCTTGACCTTCTTGTCTCTCTGCTTTGGGTTACACTATTGACAATGATAATGTAGCTTTTTCTGGGTAAGAGAATTTTGAAAATCAATTAATTAGTTTTTGAGTTAAAAATATTTTCTTTTTATAGTATTAGGATAGATAAAAGTTTTATCAAATATTTCATCAATTACTCCATTAACTTCCATAGTTCAGATTTTATAGCTCTTGAACCCCTGGAAGCTCTCTTGCTCCTTACCTCCTACCTAGTTTTCGCCAGACTTCCCATTTTTATTCCACAAATTTTCTACTTTCAACTAAATAATTTACGCCATTTGTAACATGTTCCTATGATTTAATTGAAATAATGTGAACAGCATTAATATGAATTTGTTCCGATTTCAATATCCTTGTTATAAAAGTTTATTTAAGTAAATATATGGATTGGAACGCGTATCCGCTTTTGTTCGAATTTGTTATCAAATTATTAGCTGTCATAAAATTTCCATTAACTCAATAATTATTACATTGTGTTCATGTATCTGTTTTAATTATTTCTCGATACAAATAAATAAATATATTATCATTTTAATTTCGAAAATTGATTGTGCAAGCTTTTGTGTCATCATTTCAAAGTGAATGCATTCTCATGATAAATCAATGGCTTGTTGGACAGCGTAGGTTATCCCTGCTAAAGTTTACTACTTGTTTGGAGATATTCTTCGAAGGATGCGCAACCCTTTGAATCAACCAATCCTTGTAAATTATACCGGATGTCTAAAACTCTTCTTGCTGTCCAGGTATTCAGTGTTTGTTTGGCAATACTTAATCTGGTCTTATAAAATCACCTGTGGCAATTCTATATGTTTTCTATCTAGCCTCTCTTTCCAGAAATATATAAAAAGGAGGTAGATTCAGAAAGATTTCCGTGGCTGCCGATGGTGTGGTACTGATGGCTCCAGTAATTGCCAGAGAAACATACCGGAGTGCTCCAAGCGATAGCTCCATATGTAATCATTACATAGCTTTGTTTTCGTCCCAAACCCCAAGATTTTCTATAGATCCCCCATGTCCACAAGGATAGTCTGGCCTTGTGAATAATTTTTCAGGTTGAGCGTTCCATGTTAGTTTCCAAATATTTCACTTTTACTGCGAATGGAATAGTCTCAAAATTGTGGAAGTGCCTCCAATTTTCCTGGTGAAGGGATCTATTACAGTTTTGCCGGGGTTAACAAACAACTGTTCCTTTTGGCTACAACAGTATTTTGGAGGATATTATAAGCTACCCTTCCTAACTTGGTCCTTGTCATGATGACAATATCGTCTACCTTTCCACTCTCTTTTCAAAAGCACTAAGCAAGTCATCTCCGCTGTGTAGGTCCTACAAGGAACATAAAAGAAATCCCGAGTGTTCATTAAACCTTGGCTAGATCTCATTGACAAATTATTTGTTATACGGTTATGGCGGTATTTGAAAAATATGTTAAAAACAAACTAATGTTGATACTGATGTTTTAAAATTTAAATGAGAATAATGGAAAGATCTGATATCACTTTTTGTAAGAAAAAAAAACTTCTTACATTTGAATAATTCATCTGCACTATTCCATATCTTTCGCAATAAATCAACTTCATTGTTGGATTTTCTGGATATCTGCATACTCATTTTGTGTAGAATCATAACTTCATAGGCGTGTAATAACATTTTAACATCATACTAAACATAAAAGAAAAGTATTGTCGAAATTATCAATGAAAGAGTTAAGCATTTTGCTATTTTACAACACTACGAAACGAATAAATTAAATATTGCTTATTTTAATAATATACACTCACAGACAAAATTATTGCATATTTTATTTTAGGTCTTTATTTTTTTCCCTTTAGCACTTTTGTGAATTCGGTTGCTAAATCTGTTACATTGGATTGCTCTACAAATATTGCAATTTATTACAGATAAAGTAATGTTTAGACATAGCTTTTGTAACTGAATAAGCGATAACGTTAAATAAGCGGAAAACTATAAACGAAGCATAGTGTGCCTTGACGACTAAAATAATGGCTTCTATTTATTTACATTTTCAATGCATCATTTCTTCAATCTGTAGTATCGGTTAGTGAAAGGCCACGTTTAAGAGAGTTAGTTTCGGTCAACGTTGTTTGTTTAATCAATGAGGGGTACAGACAAGACAGAAATTGAATGTCCATCAATCGACTGTTTCTCGCGTACTAAAACGTTACAATGAGACTGGAGGATAAAAAAGGTCAAGACGTAAAAGATGTACAACGCCAATGGATGACCAATATTTAATAATTCAATCTTTGCGAAATAGTACACTTACTACTCCACATCTAAAAAATCAATTACTAAATGCAAGGGAAGTCAATGTTTCCACCAAAACAATAATAAGGAGACTTAAGGAGGTCGATTTGAAGCCAAGACGTCCTGCTAGAGTTCCTCGGTTTCTTCCACGCCATAAAATCGGACGGTTACAATTTGCAAGAGCACATGCTGACTAGAATGAACATCAATGGGGAAAAGTACTTTTTACAGACGAAACAAAAATACAATGGGGTGTTAAACTTAACAAAAATATGATGTTTTCTTAATGTTATTAGTTAGTGGTGGATAAAATCCTAATTGGGAATCAATTATTTTTATTCTCACCAGGTTTTTATGTCGATTTGAAAATTCAACTTTTGGATGATTTAAATAGTTCGCCATTCATGCTAAAAGAGGAGTTAGCTACATTAGGGTTAACATAGGACCACAATTCTGTCGTCTTCTTTTTTAAAATCGTGACGAAGTATAGGTTATGCTTATGTTATATTGCTTTTATAGTGAATGACTCAGGAATTGTTTAAATTTACTTCCGATTTATTTTTACGGCTACACACACATATATAATTACCTACTTACATCAAAATGATCTTCACTTCAATAGTATCTAGTTGTAGTCTGTTTATATTTTCTTCTAGTAGCCTCAAACCACCTGCAGGCACAGTCACAAACTTTTTACGAGGCGTTGCAACTGCTGTGTTTGTGCAGTATGTTACAAAACAAGATTTATATGATTATTGTGGAGAATAACTAACTAAATTTAACTAAAAAAATATTAACACAATGCTTATTATTTTTTTATAATATTAAAACGTCAAGCTCATATTAACTGTAAACAAAAAACTTATATACATTATAGACTTTGACAGTTCTTCAAATTTCAAATTCGAATGGCCCTTTTGTAACTGGCTATTAGTTCATAAAACTTCTAAATCAGAAAGTGGCTAGCTTCATCTTTAAGTGCGTGACGTATCTGTAGTGAAAGTTGCAAACATTTAGGAACTGAATTAATACAGTTTCCTGTAAAATTGTCGTATTTAGTAAAGCGTTTTAACAACAGATGTCGAAGAATAAAAATATATTATTCTACGCTTCACAACTAGTTTTGGAAAATATTTTTCTAAAACAGTGACCGTTCAACGAAGAAGAAACAACTACTTCCCGGGCTATATGCCCAGACAGATATTGAATTACACTTCTAAGTCAAACGGGGTTGGTAAATCTACAAGATTTAAACCAACCATTCTGGTTTGCAACTAGAAGGGATAACACAACTTGTAGACCGGTTTCGGCGTATTGCGCCTCATCAGTACAAGGTATATGTTATCGTCCGAGAGTTAATCTCGGACTGAAATGTGACTATAATCAACAACGGTACATATTGTCCAGTTACGGAAATATTTTTGTTGCGAAAATAGCGACATCTCACCTCTACCGGTCTACAAGTTGTGTTATCCCTTCTAGTTGCAAACCAGAATGGTTGGTTTAAATCTTGTAGATTTACCAACCCCGTTTGACTTAGAAGTGTAATTCAATATCTGTCTGGGCATGTAGCCCGGGAAGTAGTTGTTTCTTCTTCGTTGAACGGTCACTGTTTTTGAAAAATATTTTCCAAAACTAGTTGTGAAGCGTAGAATAATATATTTTTATTCTTCGACATCTGTTGTTAAAACGCTTTACTAAATACGACAATTTTACAGGAAACTGTATTAATTCATTTTTGTTTCAAATCCACGTGATTTGTTGTCTCGTTCGAATTTTGGTTTGTGACTTAGAGGTGAGATGTCGCTATTTTCGCAACAAAAATATTTCCGTAACTGGACAATATGTACCGTTGTTGATTATAGTCACATTTCAGTCCGGGATTAACTCTCGGACGATAACATATACCTTGTACTGATGAGGCGCAATACGCCGAAACCGGTCTACAAGTTATGTTATCCCTTCTAGTTGCAAACCAGAATGGTTGGTTTAAATCTTGTAGATTTACCAACCCCGTTTGACTTAGAAGTGTAATTCAATGTCTGTCGGGGCATGTAGCCCGGGAAGTAGTTGTTTCTTCTTCGTTGAACGGTCACTGTTTTTGAAAAATATTTTTCAAAACTAGTTGTGAAGCGTAGAATAATATATTTTTATTCTTCGACATCCATTTAGGAACTCTTAATTTTCCGTTTTCTCCTAAAATATTCGGTTTAAAAGCCGGGTATCGGTTTAACACCCCATTGAATATCCTAGACAATGATAAAAGTAAAATAAGAAGATAAAAATATATTGTTCTGGAATTCGGAGAGAACTAACATCTTAATAATCATAATTATTATTAGATTTGTCTATAATATCTCTGTTCTGTTATCTCTCAAGTAACAGTTTATTTCAGATTGTAGAACAGTACTGTAAAAAAGACAAATAGAAACAATATTTATATTAGCTACGGTAAAAGTCGAGGTAAAAGTGGAGTTCAATATCTAACAATAACACAAAATATCATGTTTGTTTTGTTACCTAATATACATAACCAAAGCGATACAAAACTGAAATTAAATACCCATCTATAACCAAATATAAGCAATAATTTCCCATCACGGCTGGAAGTTGTCCTTCTCGACTGGAAGTTATTCCCTTTATCGGTAGAAAATATAATCAACCGGTTAAAATATTCACAACCGATGGAAAATATTCCCCGCCGGCGGAGGAAATCACAGACAAAACTAGAAAATGCGCCCCCCTGAAAGCTGGATGTTCTCTACCGGCTGCACTAAGCCAAAGTTTATCTTTACTCTAGCGAAGTGCAGATAGATATACATTTACAAACAGGATAAAATAAATGCAAACTTAGCAATTATAAAAAAGATATGTTTAATATCAATAAAATATTAAAGCTGAAAAATGGAAACAAGAATTACAACAAAGATATTTTTACATACAATATTTTATAATTAAAATATTACCACCACCACTTTACCACCCCCTACAATACATGCACATTTTAAACTCATGCAGCTAAGAAAAAATCATGCAAAAAAACTTTACCAAATATTAAGTAGGGTAATGAAAATTCTGTAGCTCCAAACTGCAAAGTCACTTTAGTAACCTAAAAAATCCTTTCCTAATAAGAATTCTAAAACAGAAAACAAAATTAATAAGAAAAATTTTAATGCAAACCCTAGGAAATAAAATTATAAGATAGGCCTATCAACAAGCTTAAATATATGCATATATTCGAAGTGAATCCATCCCTAAAAAAATTCCTGAAACAGAAAATCAAACAAAATTTAAAAATGTTGAAAAAATTGATGACATCTTGAAAAGGAAGAGCTGAAAAAAATTGTTAGTAATAAATCGCCAAGTATTGCCGTTTTGCATGTACCAACTTAGAAATCTACGATATTTTGATGGCCCATACTGGGCAACTATTCCCCCTACTTGTCAACCCATACCCATTCGACAAACGGAAAACACTTAAGCGTACTCGCCCATCTGAATGACTGCTCGTTTTGCAAGCGAGGCTTACCGACACCCTAGGCAACGAGTACTTTCTCACAGTGTGATACTGCGTGCATCCGTGCGGGAAAAAGTCAATCGTAAACAAAAAAGTCGGTACATGTGGCTTACTTAACAATTACAATAAAAAAATAATTCACAATTCCAAACCAAATGATACCAACAGGGGAGAAAAGGCAGAAAAAAAACAGAATAGAAAATACGAGGAACGACATAGCTTACCTATGTCTTTTGAAAAGTACCAACTTATTAACGAAGGGCATAGTATTTAGAAAATATGAGGAATGACATAGCTTACCTATGTCTTTTGAAAAGTACCAACTTATTAACAAAAGATATAGTATTTAGGAAATATGAGGAATGACATAGCTTACCTATGTCTTTTGAAAAGTACCAACTCATTAACGAAAGGCATAGTATTTAGAAAATATGAGGAATGACATAGCTTACCTATGTCTTTTGAAAAGTACCAACTTATTAACGAAACATATAGTATTTAGGAAATATGAGGAATGACATAGCATACCTATGTCTTTTGAAAAGTACCAACTTATTAACGAAAGATATAGTATTTAGGAAATATGAAGAATGACATAGCTTACCTATGTCTTTTGAAAAGTACCAACTTATTAACGAAAGGCATAGTATTTAGAAAATGTTCGGATTGACATAGCTTACCTGTGTCTTTTGAAAAGTACCAACTTATTAACGAAAGATATAGTATTTAGGAAATATGAGGAATGACATAGCTTACCTATGTCTTTTGAAAAGTACCAACTTATTAACGAAAGGCATAGTATTTAGAAAATGTTCGGAATGACATAGCTTACCTGTGTCTTTTGAAAAGTACCAACCTATTAACGAAAGATATAGTATTTAGGAAATATGAGGAATGACATAGTTTACCTATGTCTTTTGAAAAGTACCAACTTATTAACGAAAGATATAGTATTTAGGAAATATGAGGAATGACATAGCTTACCTATGTCTTTTGAAAAGTACCAACTTATTAACGAAAGGCATAGTATTTAGAAAATGTTCGGATTGACATAGCTTACCTATGTCTTTTGAAAAGTACCAACTTATTAACGAAAGGCATAGTATTTAGAAAATATGAGGAATGACATAGCTTACCTATGTCTTTTGAAAAGTACCAACTTATTAACGAAAGATATAGTATTTAGGAAATATGAGGAATGACATAGCTTACCTATGTCTTTTGAAAAGTACCAACTTATTAACGAAAGGCATAGTATTTAGAAAATATGAGGAATGACATAGCTTACCTATGTCTTTTGAAAAGTACCAACTTATTAACGAAAGATATAGTATTTAGGAAATATGAGGAATGACATAGCTTACCTATGTCTTTTGAAAAGTACCAACTTATTAACGAAAGATATAGTATTTAGGAAATATTAAGAATAACATAGCTTACCTATGTCTTTTGAAAAGTACCAACTTATTAACGAAAGGCATAGTATTTAGAAAATGTTTGGATTGACATAACTTACCTATGTCTTTTGAAAAGTACCAACTTATTAACGAAAGGCATAGTATTTAGAAAATGTGAGGAATGACATAGCTTACCTATGTCTTTTGAAAAGTACCAACTTATTAACGAAAGATATAGTATTTAGGAAATATGAGGAATGACATAGCTTACCTATGTCTTTTGAAAAGTACCAACTTATTAACGAAAGGCATAGTATTTAGAAAATATGAGGAATGACATAGCTTACCTATGTCTTTTGAAAAGTACCAACTTATTAACGAAAGGCATAGTATTTAGAAAATGTTCGGATTGACATAGCTTACCTATGTCTTTTGAAAAGTACCAACTTATTAACGAAAGGCATAGTATTTAGAAAATATGAGGAATGACATAGCTTACCTATGTCTTTTGAAAAGTACCAACTTATTAACGAAAGATATAGTATTTAGGAAATATGAGGAATGACATAGCTTACCTATGTCTTTTGAAAAGTACCAACTTATTAACGAAAGGCATAGTATTTAGAAAATATGAGGAATGACATAGCTTACCTATGTCTTTTGAAAAGTACCAACTTATTAACGAAAGATATAGTATTTAGGAAATATGAGGAATGACATAGCTTACCTATGTCTTTTGAAAAGTACCAACTTATTAACGAAAGATATAGTATTTAGGAAATATTAAGAATAACATAGCTTACCTATGTCTTTTGAAAAGTACCAACTTATTAACGAAAGGCATAGTATTTAGAAAATGTTTGGATTGACATAACTTACCTATGTCTTTTGAAAAGTACCAACTTATTAACGAAAGGCATAGTATTTAGAAAATGTGAGGAATGACATAGCTTACCTATGTCTTTTGAAAAGTACCAACTTATTAACGAAAGATATAGTATTTAGGAAATATGAGGAATGACATAGCTTACCTATGTCTTTTGAAAAGTACCAACTTATTAACGAAAGGCATAGTATTTAGAAAATATGAGGAATGACATAGCTTACCTATGTCTTTTGAAAAGTACCAACTTATTAACGAAAGATATAGTATTTAGGAAATATGAAGAATGACATAGCTTACCTATGTCTTTTGAAAAGTACCAACTTATTAACGAAAGATATAGTATTTAGGAAATATGAAGAATGACATAGCTTACCTATGTCTTTTGAAAAGTACCAACTTATTAACGAAAGGCATAGTATTTAGAAAATGTTCGGATTGACATAGCTTACCTATGTCTTTTGAAAAGTACCAACTTATTAACGAAAGGCATAGTATTTAGAAAATATGAGGAATGACATAGCTTACCTATGTCTTTTGAAAAGTACCAACTTATTAACGAAAGATATAGTATTTAGGAAATATGAGGAATGACATAGCTTACCTATGTCTTTTGAAAAGTACCAACTTATTAACGAAAGACATAGTATTTAAGAAATATGAGGAATGACATAGCTTACCTATATCTTTTGAAAAGTATCAACTTATTAACGAAAGGCATGGTATTTAGAAATTGTTCGGATTGACGTAGTTTACCTATGTCTTTTGAAAAGTACCAACTTATTAACGAAAGGCATAGTATTTAGGAAATATGAGGAATGACAAAGCTTACCTATGTCTTTTGAAAAGTACCAACTTATTAACGAAAGGCATAGTATTTAGAAAATATGAGGAATGACATAGCTTCCCTATGTCTTTTGAAAAGTACCAACTTATTAACGAAAGATATAGTATTTAGGAAATATGAGGAATGACATAGCTTACCTATGTCTTTTGAAAAGTACCAACTTATTAACGAAAGGCATAGTATTTAGAAAATATGAGGAATGACATAGCTTACCTATGTCTTTTGAAAAGTACCAACTTATTAACGAAAGATATACTATTTAGGAAATATGAGGAATGACATAGCTTACCTATGTCTTTTGAAAAGTACCAACTTATTAACGAAAGATATAGTATTTAGGAAATATGAAGAATGGCATAGCTTACCTATGTCTTTTGAAAAGTACCAACTTATTAACGAAAGGCATAGTATTTAGAAAATGTTCGGATTGACATAGCTTACCTATGTCTTTTGAAAAGTACCAACTTATTAACGAAAGGCATAGTATTTAGAAAATATGAGGAATGACATAGCTTACCTATGTCTTTTGAAAAGTACCAACTTATTAACGAAAGATATAGTATTTAGGAAATATGAGGAATGACATAGCTTACCTATGTCTTTTGAAAAGTACCAACTTATTAACGAAAGGCATAGTATTTAGGAAATATGAGGAATGACATAGCTTACCTATATCTTTTGAAAAGTATTAACTTATTAACGAAAGGCATAGTATTTAGAAATTGTTCGGATTGACGTAGTTTACCTATGTCTTTTGAAAAGTACCAACTTATTAACGAAAGGCATAGTATTTAGAAAATATGAGGAATGACATAGCTTCCCTATGTCTTTTGAAAAGTACCAACTTATTAACGAAAGGCATAGTATTCAGAAAATTTTCGGATTGACATAGCTTACCTATGTCTTTTGAAAAAAGTATCTTGTTGTAAAAGAAAGGCAGGATGATACCGAGATATGATGTCATTCGATAGAAATTGAGAATTACTGTATACTCACACTCCTTTGGAGTAGACCAATACTTTACGAAACCTAAAACAAAGAATAAAAGAATTTACTAAAGAACGATTCTAAATAATTTAACTAAACTAATAATTTTGAAAAATGATGTTTTCTTATAAAAACAAAGGCATCTAGGGACATTTTATAAAGAATCATCCTGTATAATAATTTTTTTGCTTGTTATTTCAGCTAAAGGAATCTTGGGCATTAAATTAAAATACGCAGTTTGTAAAAATTCGTATGTTTAAAATCATCATTAAAAATTATGTATGTATACAGGGTGTTCCTAAATTCGGGCGCAAAAATTCAGAAGGAAATTTCCCGTATAAAATTATGATAAGTCTTTCCTATGACAAAATCTGAAATTATCAACCCTTACTTTACTTATTATAAAATTTTTTTTTAGATTGAGTTTTGTGAAATAAAAATATTATTTAAAATCTCTGTTGTCTTGAAAAACTTTTTTTACTTGAAGTTTTTTCCTAGATTCAATAAATTCGGAAAAAAAAATTTCTAAATCTATAGGAAAAAACATCAAGAGTAAAAAAAGTTTTTCAATGCAATAGAGATTTTAAATAATATTTTTATTTCACAAAACTCAATCTGGAAAAAAAATTTGATATTAAATAAAGGAAGGGTTGATAATTTCACTCCCTTATAATGTAACAGGAATGTTGAGAAAATACCGGTGGTTAGTAATTGCGAGTGCACGAAATCTACAAAATTTAAAGTTTCCCACTTTACTTAAGTTTGAGAAAAAAGAAATAAAAACTCAATTTCACTTATCCTCTTTTTAGGGGTGATATCTCGGAAGGGAGTGGAGTGATGAAATTTTTTCATATGAAAGACCTATTATAATTTTATACGGGCAATCACCACCTGAATTTTTTGGCATAAATTCAGAAACACCCTGTATGTAGTATAAAATAATAAAGAAAATTCTGTTATTTAAGATGAGTCATGGGGAACTGTACATACTCCTACCTCGTATTGATTCTCCTACGGGGTATGCCAAATATAAAATTTCAACTTGTATTTGGTTTTTGAAAACCTTTATCAAGATTTAAGAACGTGGGTATACAAATAGATAATGAATTATAAGTTTTCCTTCAATTATTAAGGTTGGACGGATGGTACTATACAATTCCAAAAGTTTATGTTCCAAATTGCATAGTATTGTCAATTTATCGAGTTCTCAGAATATTGATTCGACAAAAAAATATAGTTTGATCTTTTTTTTTAATTAAAGGAAATAAAATATAAACATTAAAAAATTAGTTTATTTAAAATAAGAAAATTTGAGAATACTGAGTATATAGCTTATATTATTAAATTTGAAAAAAGTATCTGTAGTAGATACTGTAAAATTTTATTTTGAGTGAAAGAATAAGACACGTATGAGAATTCGATAAAATGTAAATACCTATGAATTACTAATGTTTTCATATTTTACAAAACAGCTTGTTTCTCTTGAAAATCGGTTTTAAAAATTGAGTAAACCAGTTGTATTATTAAAAATATAACACGAATTAAGATTATTAGTTATTAAAAATTGAACATTTGTACAAAAATCAAGATATTTTTCTGATTCTATTTTGCTAAACTTTTATATAAATAAAATGAACTAATTTTTAAAGACCCTGTATGTTAATAAACAGATTGGAAGCAGACACATTTTAATTGTCATTTAATATTTCCCATAGGAGCCCCTATACGAGGTAGAAGTATATACAGTTTATCATGACTAACCTCTTATATAAGAACAATATGTCATAGCTAGGAATATATACCGGCCGGCTTTTTAGTATTTTAAATATTTTGATATAAAAAAAATAGTAGGAGAAAGCAAAAATGGATTGTAGCAAATTTAAAATCTAATAAACAATTGTAAAATACTTCGTTTATAAATTAAAAATCAATTGTTTATAGTAATAAAATTGTTCGTATGTGATTTAAAATATTTAAAAACACAGTATTACCAATAACTACCAGTAAATAAAATGAAAACTCACCGTAAATATATCAGATTGTAATCCAAGCAATCCATATAGGCACTATTCACTACACTCCACGATACACGTTAATTTCGAACGCACGCACCCCGGTATACCGATATTTTCTATTCGAAAGTCAACACGCTACTGAATATAAATCCACAAAATTTATTAGTTAGTCACCTTGTTAAACAAGTAAAGTTGTTTATCATAATTACCTACGATTAATATTTATATATACCGGCCGTCCTTGAAGTGAATATAAAAGTATATT
The DNA here is from genome assembly GCA_947563755.1 of Lochmaea crataegi. Lineage (NCBI taxonomy): Eukaryota > Metazoa > Arthropoda > Insecta > Coleoptera > Chrysomelidae > Lochmaea > Lochmaea crataegi. Next base: position 128,517,026 of record OX387422.1, read on the forward strand.
ATTTTGAAAACCTTATTTATTAGTCTTTTTGAGTATTTTAATAAAAAAGTAAAAGTAAAAAGGTACACAAGGATATAAATAAAACTGTATTCCTGTTTTTAAGGATGCTTGAAGAGTTTTAAAGAAAATTTTTATTGTTAAATCATTTTTGAGGATACTTTTTGCATTGTCAAAAAAAATAAATAGCCTGTCATCCTAATGAGAAGAACAGAGACCCCAAAAAGAGAGATGCATATATACTGCTCTGTAACAAAATAGCGTCAGTCAAAATAGCACTGGACAAAATAGTGCTAGGTTAAAATAGCATCAGTCAAAATAGCGCAGCACAAAACCAGCGGCAGACAAAATAGCTTATTTCTTCCCTCTTTTGGGAAAACTTCATGTGGAATACAACTTCTTTGATATATTTTCGAGAAGGGGATGGGAATAAGCTATTTTGCCTGCCGCTGTTTTTGTTCTGCGTTATTTTTGTGCGGCGCTATTTTGACGGACGCTATTTTAAACTAGCGCTATTTTGTCCAGCGCTTTTTTGACTGACGCTATTCGGCTACATAGCCACTGAGAGGTGGCCGTTTAAGCCTTGGGTATGTTCTGTGGATTTAAGCGTTTTTCACTCAGCGGTTTAAGTAAATTGCGGTGAAATTTGAGACTTTTAGATATTTGCGTAACCGAGATACTACTGAACGATAGATGGCACCATCATCAGCCTAAAATATCAGATCAGAGAGTAGTCGATCATTGCAATCAGTTACTGGAATTACGCGTTGTATTTGCTATGACTAGTTATTCTCTGATCGTTTCTGAATGCGGTTTGGACAGACCTAATGTATAACTCGCTACTGTCTCACTCTTTCAATTTATGTAAAAATATATTTGAACACTTTTTTGATAAAGCTCCTAATAACGTAGATGTCAACATTTAAAATTGACTACTTATCGATGTTGGATTATACATAATTGCTGACAATCCGATTTTTGGAGCTTCTCCTGATGCAATTACAAATGAATATGTAGTGGAAGTCAAATGTCCAGCAACAGAAAAAAGTCTAGAGACTTATAATAAAAATGGGGAGATTACTAATAAGTACAAAGCTCAGCTTCATTTGCAAATGATGACAACAAATAAAAAAAAGGACTTTTTGTTGTAGCAAAACCATATTTTGAAATTTCAAATGAAATAATCTGTCAGTGGCTTTCTTATGATGAACCATTTATAACAGATTTATTTACCAACTGTAAACATTTTTATTGAAAGTTTTATTTTTAATAAACTTCTCTCTGCCGTGTATTTTTACAAATTTACAAATCCATCAAAGGTACAAGATATAAGATATTTGAGTGTGTTACATTTTTTGTATTGTGACCAAGTTAATGCCTGGTGCACAGGATTAGTAGGCTTCTGAATTTCTATTTCAAAACCATCAATATTGGATTGCACATTATTATATTTCGCTCGAAATGGAATAGACAAATGCTTTTTTATTTGGCTTTCTGAAGGCCAAAATATTATTGTTTTCATTTTTTTTTTTTTTTTTTGGCTGTTTTGTTTTCATATAATGTTCAATTTTATAAAAGTCAATTTTGAATATTTGTGAAACTCCATTTACTGATAATGAAAATTGATCTGCTAATCTTGCAAATGCATCATTTAATTTGATTTTCATTAGGCATATTATAACATGTTCTTTATTTAAATTATTTTTACCAAGTAAGTTTATTAAAATGTCATACCACACTTTAGAAACACCGATATATCTCTTCGGATATTTCTCAACGAGAGTGATTGCAACTGTTCGTCTTTTGATTCACTTGTGTCAGTTAGTGACACAAAATCACTGCTTGAGGGTACAGTTTTAGTTGTTGCCTCTGCTGATGTGATATCTTCTACTTTTAAAAATTTCTTTTCATTAGTGAGGTAGTTGCTTATTTTGTAATAGTCAGATCTAAAGTATCCATTTTAACAGTATTCTGAGTTAACCGACAACTAACAGCAACACGTTTTACCTCTACGGGACTTGTTTGTTGGTATTGATTGATCATTCCCCAGGAGGTTTGACTACCAACATCATAATCATGAGAATCTTCTGTTAAAACAAGTTCATTTGGGACTACCAACTCATCCAATTTTAGCTTTTTGATTGAAGAAGATTCTGGCCAATTAAAAACGTGAGGCACAACTAATGGTTTCAAAATAATTTCCCTCCCATCAACGAGTGTTTAACATAATTTTCCATGTTACTTTCAAACTAAAAATCAAACATTTTAATATATCGATACTTTCTACTGTAACGGTAAAAGTGTGCTTTTAGTTGGGCGCCAATTTGTAACGGTAAATGCTGTACCTCACAGGGCACCAGCTCGAAGGGCTCCGGCTAGAGACTCCTCTCAAGAGTGATTCGACCCCAAGTTTATGCTGCACAAGTGCTACAGGAAGGTTGTAAAAGTTGAGGGCGCCACTACCTTTTTGGCGATAAACAGGACTAAGAAAACTAAGGCGGAAAAGGTAGAAACGCCTTGTAGAATTTAAATGAAAGTTAATAATTAAAGTGACCCCGGGCGGATCTCCCTCAACTTTTATAGTTGAGGATTTTAATAAAAAAAAGAATTAAAAACAAATTTATTCTGCCACAGGAAATGAACAACGGAATTTAATAGGTACTTAGCTTAGATGAAGTGGTTTCCTGGAGAAGAAGTCAGGTCTTGATCTGAACTGATGTGTTCTGTTCTAGGGCGGTATTTTGGGGTTCTATCCTTGGCTTTATATCCTCGGGTTGTATCCTAGGCTATATTCTTGGGTTAAATTCTTGGGTTATATCCTAGCCTAGGGTTATATTCTTGGGTTTATATCCTCGGCGTTATATTCTAGCCTAGGGTTATATTCTCGGGTTAAATTCTTGGGTTATATCCTAGCCTAGGGACTGTGCTTACCTAGAAGTACAGGTGGATCAGGGATATGTAGGAACTTGAATGTAATGGCACATTATGTTGGTCAGCTTTTCAGGTTAAAGAAAAGGAAGGCAGTTATTTGAAAGTCAAAAAATTGATTTAATTTACTGAAAGCTTTCTAACATTATATGTTCCATGTTAAAACAGTAAAAATAGCAATTATCGGCTAAATTAAAAAAATATACTAATGATCCGAAAGAAACTAATCATAGCAAAAAGTTATTTATTTAGTTATATGAAAAAATATCGTGCTTAGGAAATATATGGAACCGGCACTGGCGTTACGAAAGAATATTTTATAGGTTAACAAAAATTTATAAAAATGTTATTTTATAATTAAAAGAGTTATTTCGCAACTGAAAAAGCTTGAAAATGTTTGTATAAAAGTAAAACAGTGAATTATAAAAGAATATTTGGCTTAAAACTACCATATTAGTATAAAAGAACAGTTTATGACCACGTGTTGAATTTAATTTCGTCTATCTGTGTAAAAAAATAAAGAATGCATACGAAAATTATATCAGACAGTACTTTAGAAGAAGCTTATCAATTATAAATTATGATTTTGAACTTACCACAGCAAAATTCATAAGATAGGTACTTAAGATATGAAAGATAGCGAAAGATGATCTGTCCCCTTAGGCGGTCGATAACAGAAAGGGGTGTTTCACGTGGCGTTGTGCAAAAAATGGAAGCGTCCGTTGGCAGACGTGAATTGTCTAATGGCCAGGGTTGAAGAGTTTGGGATCACAGAACTATAATTGGAAGTGGCTAGTGACGAGGAGCGCTAATTAAAAGGATTTATTCTGTAAAATCGAAACAGGTCGATAGACATGTTACACTACACACACATATATAATCACCTACATCAAAATTATCTTCACAGCAATAGAAACTGGTTTTAGTCTGTTTATATTTCCTTCTAGCAACCTCAAACCACAATTTTCGTCTAACTTCTACTGCAGGCACAGTTACAAACTGTTTACAAGGCGTTGTAACTGTTGTGTTCGTGCAGTATGATATAAAATAAGATTTATATGATTTTGACATTATTCCAACTTGAAAAATTTTGGAGAAAAACTAACTAAAAAAATATTAACACAATGCTTTTATTTTTTTATAATATTGAAACGTCAAGCTCGTATAAACTGTAAACAAAAACAAAACACTCATATATATTATAGACTTTGACAGTTCTTCAAACTTCAAATGGCCTTTTTGTAACTGGCTATTTGTTCATAAAACTTCTAAATCAGAAAGTGGCTAGCTTCATCTTTAAGTGCATGACGTATCTGTAGTGAAAGTTGCAAACATTTAGGAAATCTTAATATCCAGTTTTCTCCTCAAATATTCGGTTTAAAAAATTTTTAAATTAATTTTTGCAAAGTAGTAATAATATAGTTCAATAAAATACCAAATGCCGGATATCGGTTTAACACCCCATTATGGAAGCCTAAAGGACGTAGTCGAGTATACAGAAGGTCAGGAGAACATTTCGCAGAATGTAATCTTGCACATAATCTTAGCTTTGGTGGTGGTTCCATTATGCTATGGACTGGCATTAGTTGGGAGAGTCGCACGGAGCTCATTGAAGTGAATTTAAGGATGAATGATGACTGGTACTTACGCAATATCCTTGCAGAACACATGTTATACCATATGCCGGCTTCATTGGGTATGATAACTTTGTGCTGATGCACGATAATGCCCGTGCTCATGCATGAAGAACAGTAAACCAGTATATTGAGGATGTCGGGATTGCGAAGCTTGAGTGGCCACCATACAGTCCTGACGCAAATCCCATAGAACATGTATGGGACATCCTAAAAAGAAATATTCGAGCACGGAATCCAGCTCCTGCACAGGAAGAATGGAATCAAAGAAACCATCAAAGATCTTTTGCGCAGTATGCCTAGAAGGATGCAGGCTATCGTTAGAGCTAGAGGAGGAAGTACTAAGTACTAAATTGTTATTATTTTGTCTTAAACTAATGTATCATGTCGATGTTGTTGTTCTTTCCTAATTAAACGTTATTATCAAAAAGGGCCATTTCACTAATTTCTCCACGAATGTAACGTAAAGCTTCAATATGTAATTAATTTGATTATTAATAACGTAAAAGACTCTAATGTAACAGATTTAGCAACCGAAATCACAAAATTGTTAAAGGGGAAAAAATAAAGACCTAAAATAAAATATGCAATAATTTTGTCCGTGAGTGTATGATCAACTGGCTACTTATTATCCAGAGCTTTTGAGTGCTTTTTTGTTACCTTTCAATATATATTTATGTGTACAGGTTTATGCCTTAGAGAGGAAAATCCACTTAAATTATGTAAATGGTGAACGTTAAAATAAAAATCACTCGCTATTTGTTAAAACTAGTCCTAAATTAACAAATTAATTGCATTCTATAACGGCTAAATCACTATGTATACGTATTTGTTTCAATTTAAATATACTACACCATTATTTCTTTCAGTGAACGTCGTTGACGGAGAAATATTATTTATCACGAAAGTAAGCCGTCTACATATGGCAGTTTACCTTTGCATAGCATCAAATGGTGTTCCCCCTTCTATCAGCAAAAGAGTTCAGCTTAAAGTGCAATGTAAGTATATATTTACCAAATAACAGATTGATACCGTTTGGTGGGATCATTATATTTGTCTTATGTATCATCTCTTACAGCTGTTGGTATGCGCTGAGCAATATTAGGGGCTGTACTGACAGGAAGCTTCTGGAAAATATGGGAAATTATACAAAGATTTAGTTCAAGTGCCAGTATTTCCTCCATTGGCCTGTATGCATGACTGTAGGCGATTTGGCATGCTGTCGATTAAATGGTCGAGCTGGGCTTGCGGAATTCTCTCCCATTCTTCACGAGCAGCATCTTTTAGTTCTCGCAGTGTAATAGGGGGATTGTTCCGCTTCTTAATGCGTATTTTGAGAATGTCCCAGGCATGTTCAATGACGTTCATGTCAGGGGAATTCGAGGGCCACCATATTGTGGATATTCCTTCTTCTTCCAGAAAATTTTGTACTGTTGCTGTTTGATGCGGAGGTCACTACTTATCACCTACTGCCCCTCGGTATAGACGCACGACAGGATTTAAAACCTCCTCGATGTATACAGCACCAGTGACTCTTCTCTCCAGAACCAGTAGAGGCGTCCGTGTGCCACTCATAATATCACCCCAAACCATAATACTCCCACCTTCAAATGGGACACGCGGTTGGGCTGTTTCTAGTCGGGATTGTCGTCCTGTTGCTCTCCAAACTAGTGTTCTTCGCGAATCAGAAACCAATCCAATTTTTGATTCATCAGAGAACATCACGTTATTCCAGTTAGGACCATGATGTACCATTTCTCGAGCCCATTGCAGCCTCACAATTTTGTGTTGATAGGTTAGTTTGGGAACACGTAAGGGTCTTCTACGATACAAATTTACTGCATTTAGTCTGCGTGTTATTGTTTGCCGTGAAATATTCAGTCCTTCAAGCCTAACAATTTCTCTGGAGATACCACTTGTAGATTCCAGACGATTTCTTCGAGCTACGAATGTTATCTGTCGGTCTTGTGCTGCTGTTGTACATCGATTTCTGCCACTTCTGGGGCGATCCTTCACGTCATTTTTGTCTTGGAATTTTTTTTAAATTTTCGATACAGCACTCTAAGGCGCCAATAATATTGGCCATATCACTTTGAATAAAGCCCTGTTGTAACAATGCAATTACTCTAGATCTGTCGAAATGAGATATCATGTTTCTAGGCATTTTTAAACGGATCGAATGAAATTTAAACAAGAACTGAAATAATGTGTAAATACCTAAATCAGTTTAATGTGACCAAATTGCTACAAAAACGAATCAAATTTTTGATAATTTTCATTTAAAAACGCTCTAGAATAAATATCAACAGCAGTTTTTAAACCACCATAGGCGTAGATATGTTATTTGTACGTATTCCAAGCTTTTGGACATATGTGTATATATATAGTTAGTAATCTTAAGTAGTGTAATGTTTCGTAGTACAGTAATTTAATAAATAGAACTTATCCCAGTGCCAGAAGTAGTTGTTTTATTCAAGTAAGATGACCCTCCGAGTGACCAGCAATACCACCAATTAAAGAGGCCTATCCCCCAACATTACATACTACTGAGTTGGCAATTTTTTTCCTCACTTATCTATATCCAGCCTTCCTAATCTATTTTCAAACGACTTCTCACCCTTTTATAAATTCCGAATAATTCGGAAATATTCCTATAACGTCATAACTATTCATTATTCAAACATGTGTGATATGAGTTTAAGGTAAACTACAAGTTAGTTTATTATAACATAAAAAACAAGCTCCCATGGACAAATTATAGCTTTACTACAGTCTGCAGAACTATGCCGGTTCAAGAAATACTCCAACCGCATATTGACTAACAACACAACTTTCAGTGAACTTTGAGTTCCACAATCAATTATTGACGATGTAAACTTCCGTTTCGGCTGCTTACTTTCCGTTATTTACCCAAGAAATTGTTGTTTATCCCCTCGTTATTTTGATTCGCCGATCTGTTTTGAATCATTTTCTAGTATAAAAATATATTTGAGAGTTGAAAATTGAGTATTTTAATGAATTTGGTACTTCATTTTTGTTGATTCTATATTGTTAAGACAACAGAGTTTGGCTTTTAATAAAAACATACAAGATATTGTTTATTATATTCAAAAATACACAGAGTGTTTGGTAAAAACTGTGCAAACTGTTGAAAAGTATAAAATGTGCTTGGGGTATTATTTCTAATACATGGTAATGTTTATAACAAAACCTTGCCACCCTGTTTCATGGATCGTGTAACCAGTAATTGCAAATTTACATTTCATTACCTCAACTATAAGAAAAAGCTGACTTAAAAGAGAGAACCAGCTAAGTCTAGGATGAATGAAAAGAGATGGGAAGAGAGGATACTTGCAATTTTGTTGCGAGTCTTGATCGTCGAGGTGTGAGCAGCTCTGGATGTGATTGGTAGAAATATACGGGACGAGAGGACGAGAAAGTTTATGAAATAACTGTACAGTTATATTGAAGACAATGGCTTGAAAAAAATTATCTCAATTATTGATTAGCATGAAAACAAAGCGAGCTGGAAAATAAAGTGTGTTTTCACACTTTCTAGAGTTTATTTTAGTTAAATATTGTGAAATAATTATTTGTTACAAACATTTTTTCCCAGTATACTACCAACGCTTTTTGCTCTTTTACAAATGTTATCAGTTTTCCCAGTTCGAAGCAACAATGTTACCTGTCAGCTAGAATTTGGCCTCGACGACATTACAGATACCGACACGACCCTTCACTTCCTTGTTGGTGATTATTCTAGCATTTTACTTACAACTTGTTACTGTCATGTTAACAGTTTGTTAAAATACGTACAACTTGAATGATGGTATGTGCGTTTATCTTTCGATAATGGTTACTGGCTTTATACGAAGATTTTTTATTATTTAACTAGTAGGTTTATGTCATCACGTGTCCATTACGAGGTTTTTAGGTATTGGAAGGATGGGATAGTTAGAATGGATATTGTAGGAAAGAGAAAGAGGAGTGTTCATTTATTTTGATTTTTAATGATCTAGATCTAGATGTTTCACCTAAATAAATTTCATTCGCAGGATATTTGATAAGGTAGTGGAGGCAAATATGGCCCACCTTAATATAATATTTTTTCCACGGAACCAGAATATTTTTTTCAACCACATCATAGCTAAGTATGTGGCCGACATACCTATGTAATTTAACCTGGTCAGAAATGATTCGTAATAGATTTATATTTTTTGAAAAGGACCCACCCTTAATATTTCAAAAATGGGACATATTAGAAAGAAATACCGAAACACGTCAACTTTTAACTTGAGGGGGACACTTTTTGGCGCTAATGTCATGAACGTCAGATTCACCCCCTCCCTACTGGAGATACCCCTTACATAGCATTAGGTAACAAGTCATACCTCATTTAAAAGGTCTGGTAAATCTCTATTCAATCATTTTGTTTTGCCTTTGATACCAGCCTTCCATTGTTATTTAATCATTGTTTCAAATTTTATTGCCTGAATGTTAACGGTGGTCACTTTGCACACATGATTAAATAGCAGTTTTTTCTTGTTAACAGTTGTCTTTTTACTAATTTGTGAATTTTTTATTCTTTAAAGAGTCTTTCTATCATAACACAATACGGGGGCATACGAAAAATTGAAAGAGAGCCAATTTTAACAACGATTAAATAACAATGGAAGGCTGGTATCAAAGGCAAAACAAAATGATTGAATAGAGATTTACCAGACCTTTTAAATGAGGTATGACTTGATACCTAATGCCATTTGAAAAAATTCAAGGGGTATCTCCAGTAGGGAGGGGGTGAATCTGACGTTTATGACATTAGCACCTAAAAGTGTCCCCCTCAAGTTACAAGTTGACGTGTTTCGGTATTTCTTTCTAATATGTCCCATTTTTGAAATATTAAGGGTGGGTCCTTTTCAAATGAACACAGTGTATAGAAATTTTTTGTACTGCTCTAGGGCCATATTACCAATCTGGTCGGATTATATGGCCCAGAGTAAAAATCTTTAAACTTAGGGAGCTTGAGCCGGTTTTATTTTTTTAAAGGTGTTTTTACAAAATTAAAAACCAAATTTTGTTTTCAAACAAATATTAGAACATTTCACACTGAACACTGTTTACATTACCACTACACCAACACTGACACTTCACACGATCTTACGCGCGTTTCGATAACCAAGTTATCTTCTTCAGAGATTGAAGGTGAACTAAACTAAACTAAACTTTTCTAGTTTCCCTTCAGTCTCTGAAGAAGATAACTTGGTTATCGAAACGCGCGTAAGATAGTGTAAAGTGTTAGTGTTGGTGTAGTGGTAGTGTAAACAGTGATCAGTGTCAAGTATCGCCAACGGTTCCAGAATTCCCAACTTAGAACATTTCACAGCAAAAAAAATTAAGAAATTTAAGTAACATTTCAATACACATTTGAAAAATAAATCAAATTAACATGCTTATGTACAAAGAAACTAACTTAGAATGTAAAAATAAAAACAAGAAGTCAACAGCACTCAAATTCTTCATCATCGTCCGACTCGAGGTCAACGCATACCTCATGGTACCAAGTAAGACATTTTGTACACATTCGCATGTCAAGTTGGTCCTCTTTATCACAAGCTGCACATAACCATGACTCCTGTGTAGTTTGCTTAGATGTAGACTGTGGGATAAAACTTTTCTGTTTGGATGTTGATGGAACTGGATGATTCGGATCTGAAGACTTCATAGCTGATTTGCCATGCCTCTCACAGTAAAGGTCTTTTGTCACATGCTGAGCTTTATGCCTAATTGTTTTCACTTCAATATTTTTCCATCAGTAGGAGTTGGAAGTATTTAGTGAAAAGACTTTTTCAATCTATTTGGAGAAGATTCTTGGGAAACTGGATTAATTATTCTAGCTGCCAATGGAACATCATCATCAGACGAAATCTCACCGTTTGACCTTTCGGAGTTTCCACTATTGTCTGCGTTTATTTCATCTGGCATGGCTCGCTCTGTTACTAAAGAAGGTGCAAAAGCTGCTCCGGGTATTGCGTCAGGATTTAGAGGAAACAATCCTGTACCTCTAAATCCGCTTATAATATTTTCTGATGTCATACATTTGGGCCAAACACGGGACAAAACTATGTTGAATCTGGCCTTGCTTAGGGTTCTTTGAGGGTAGGTATCCCAATATCTCAAAAGCTCCTGGTCCCAATTGGCTTCAAAAGAGCAAAATACTGCCTTATCTAGTGGTTGGAGCTCATGAGTGGTGTTTGACGGCAAACAAAATAATGTGATAACAAGAGCTGTTTCAGCAATTGTTTAATCCAAATGGCAGGAGGCTCCATCAAATACAAGAAGTGGAGGTCCGTTTGAATTATACTGAGCAAAATGTCTTCAAAATTCATTGAAGAGTTGCGTCATCATAGACCCTTTATGTGCCATTTTTACAAGGGATTGGAAATTGTCGCAAAATTCTGGTTTAGACGTTTTCCTCGAAACAATATCATAGGTGGAATAGAGTTGCCCATAGCGTTTCAACAAGCTACAACGGTGACATTTTCTGCATGCTCAGGCGCAACCATATGAACCCGTCGTACTCCCTTTTCAGACATAACACGTTGTTGATGGTGTAAGGTGAGGCGACAGCCTTTCTCTTCCATATTATATTAATTTTGTGGTTTATCTTTAATGTTCATCGTTTCCATAAGTTCGGATATCTTGGTGAAGTAGTCAGAAACAATTGCTTTGTTCAGTTTTTGAGCGCGTGCAAGGTTCATAGGTTGCGCTTTTCGTACAGATAAATCACCATTTCTTTTCAGGAACAAATAGAGCCAGTCCTTTCCAGCAAGCTGCTTTTTTTGGTTAAAATTATTGCGAATGTTGTTTATATCACAATATCGAAACATTTGATGTCGGACAAGTTTGGGAATGAGCGGTAATCCAATTTGACAGTATCGCTTAATCCGCTGCACAAAATCTCTTTCCTGCTGACGATTCAGTATGCTTGAACGACCCAGTTTCTTTTCCGACAGTTCAGAAACCAACTGCCTGCTACGTGCTAGGAATGGAGAACTATCGATGGTTTATCGATAACTATCGATATTTTCGACTATTGAAAAAAATCGATAGTTTTCGGTACTATCGATAGTTGAGATGTTTGGGTAAAGAATATAAATATATTTTGAAAGCTGATATGGAGTAAAAATGCTATCAAAAAATGGGAAAGAGAGAGAGAGGGTGAGATGGGAGAGAGGGGGGGAGATGGGAGAGAGAGAGAGATGGGATAGAGAGAGAGATGGAAGAGAGAGAAAAAAGATGAGAAAGAGAGGGTGGGAGGGAGAGGTATGGGAGAGAGAAAGATGGGACAGATAGAGAAAGATGAGAGAGAGATGGGAGAGGGAGAGAGAGAGATGGGAGAGAGAGAGATAGGAGAGAGGGAGAGAGTGATGGGAGTGAGGGAGATGGGAGGGAGAGAGAAAATTGGGGGAGAGAGAGAAAGATGGGACAGAGAGATGGGAGAGAGAAAGAAAGATGAAAGACTGGGAAAGAGATGGCAGAGACAGATATGGAAGAAGGAGAGAGAGAGAGAGATGGGAGAGTGAGAGAGGAGGAGAGAAAGAGTGTATTGCGTGTGAGTACAATCATTAATTTTAAACTGTCAGAATCTAAGACGAATTCGGTAAACTTTGCGACCCTCGGAATTTTGTAACGCATTTTTTCCTATTAGAAAGACCCCATTGCTTATAGAACATTTTAAAAGAAAAAAATTCACTTTTGAAATAGAAAATTACTATTACAAGTACTAAATATCTGCGATTTTTTTCCAATTTCTGACAATTACTGACAATTATTGACCATTTTTCAAAATTTTGATAGTTTTTGACAATTATTGGCCATTTTTGACAATTATTGACCATTTTTGATCATTTTTCAAAATTTTTGACAATTATTGATCTTTTTTGAGAATTTTTCAAAATTATTGACCATTTTTCAAAATTTTGACAATTATTCACCATTTTTGACAGTTTTTGACATTTTTGACCATTTTTCAAATTTTTTTGACAATTATTGAACATTTTTCAAAATTTCAACAATTATGGAACATTTTTGACTACTATTGACTTTTTTTGACAGTTTTTGGCAATTATTGAACATTTTTGACAATTTTTCAAAATTGTTGTCCTTTTTTCAAAATTATTGACCATTTGAGACAGTTTTTGACAATTACTAACAATTTTAGACCATTATTGAAAATTTTTCAGAATTTTTGACTATTTTTCAAAATTATCGACCATTTTTGACAATTATTGACCATTTTTCAAAATTTTTACAATTATTGACAATTTTTGACAATTATTGACCATTTTTGACAGTTATTGAAAATTTTTCAAAAAGTTTGACAATTATTGACCATTTTTCAAAATTTTAATAATTTTTGAGCATTTTTGAAAATTATTCACCATTTCTGACTGTTTTTTCACAATTTATAAACAATTTTAGACAATTACTGACCATTTTTCAAAATTTTTGACCATTTTTGACAGTTTTTGACAATTATTGAGCATTTTTGACAATTATTGACCACTTTTGACAATTTCTCGAAATTGTCGACCATTGTTGACAGTTTTTGACAATTATTAACCATTTTTCAAAATTTTGATAATGTTTGACCATTTGTGACCATTTTTGACAATTTTCGACAATTATTTACCATTTTTCAAAATTTCGACAATGTTTGACAATTATTGAACATTTTTCAAAATTTTAACAATTATGGCCCATTTTTGACTACTATTGACTCTTTTTGACAGTTTTTGGCAATTATTGAACATTTTTGACAATTTTTCAAAATTGTTGTCCTTTTTTCAAAATTATTGACCATTTCTGACAGTTTTTGACAATTATTAACAATTTTAGAAAATTATTGAAAATTTTTCAGAATTTTTGACCATTTTTCAAAATTATCGACCATTTTTGACAATTATTGACCATTTTTTAAAATTTTTACAATTATTGACAATTATTGACCATTTTTGACAGTTATTGACCATTTTTCAAAATTTTAATAATTTTTGACCATTTTTGAAAATTATTCACCATTTCTGACTGTTTTTTCACAATTATTAACAATTTTAGACAATTATTGACCATTTTTCAAAATTTCTGACCATTTTTGACAATTATTGACCATTTTTGACAATTATTGACCACTTTTGACAATTTTTCAAAATTGTCGACCATTTTTGACAGTTTTTGACAATTATCAACCATTTTTCAAAATTTTGATAATGTTTGACCATTTGTGACCATTTTTGACAATTTTCGACAATTATGTACCATTTTTCAAAATTTTGACAATTTTTGACAATTTTTGACAATTTTTGACAATTTTTGACAATTATTGACCATTTTTGACAATTATTGACTACTTTTGACAATTTTTCAAAATTGTCGACCATTTTTGACAGTTTTTGACAATTATTAACCATTTTTCAAAATTTTGATAATGTTTGACCATTTGTTAGCATTTTAGACAATTATTTACCTTTTTTCAAAATTTTGACAATGTTTGACAATTATTGACCATTTTTCAAAATTTCAACAATTATTGACCATTTTTGACAATTGTTGTTACCGTTACCGATTGTAAAACTATCGATAATAATCGATAGTAAAAATAGCACTATCGATAAATATCGATAGACGGGACTATCGATAGTTCTCCATTCCTACTACGTGCAAAACTGTGGCGGTCGCTCAAACTGTCCTTGGTAGTGACGGTATGTGATGTTGCCAGATTGCTAATAAATGTTTTAGATTTTGCACTAGGGATTTTGGGCCATATTACCCGCTGGACCATATTTGCCTCCACTACTTTATATGCAGTTTTCATTTCATTGCTTCCCATTTTTTGGTATATTTTCTGTTAGAATAGATCTTTAAGTATTGGTGGAAAACAAAATTGACAAAAATAGAATCAGTATGATAATTTTAAGAGTGTTTCAATGTCAAAATAAACAGACTAAATTACAAGTTAGTGTTCGTAATCATAAGAGTATTTCGAATTAAAGAGTTATTTGATAATTTCACTCAATATTCAAAGGCAAAAAAGTTGGTAATATATTATTTTGCCTTTATTTCTGTTATATGGAAGGTTGTATAAATTTTTGGAAAATGTATTAGTCTGGGAACGCAAATAGAAAGGGTGATATTTAAATTTCGTTTGATCCAGTTTTCTTCTTGAAGTTACAACGTCTTTAACCGCGCTGAGCGATTTTTAGTTGTGGATTGGTGACGTGTAACGTGTAACGCGTAACCGTCACCGATATGCTAAAGTGACGTGTTGCGCCCTGACTGTATCATCTGCCTGCTGAACTCATTTTGGATGGGTTTCGATAAAATTTTAATTCATTAGTAAAAATGCCCTATCATTGGCGTAAAAATTTCTTTATTAAATAAATAGATCTAAATAAATAAACAAATTTTTAAAAGGGTCGAATTATATGTGAAATAGCTTATATTATGGGCGCGCGATAAAATTTTTGGGAGGGTTTATTTATTAGCAAAAAATTTCATCTACTGTGGCCGTACGATAACAATTTTTTGTAAAAATCTCCTCCTATCGTAGGTGTAGAATGAAATTTTTGAATGAGATACATTTTTTCATAAAAAGTACTATTCACCATGGGCATACGATGAAGTGTTTAAAAAGGGCTGTTATTTGTAGAAATCATGTGCATGCGATAGATTTTTCAAAAGGGAATACATATTTGTAAAAAATTTCCATGACCATTTTTGTGAGGGGTTACTTTTTTGTAGAAATCTCCATAATGAGTGTACGATACAATTTTTGAAGAAAAAACAATTTATTTGTAAAAAGTTCCATTCACCATGGGCGTACTATGAAATTTTTCGAATTTATGCAAACTATATTTTTTCCGATTTCAATAAATCATATTCACATTGGATTCCTTATAAATGCAATAATTTAATTAATTTTCAGTTCCTCCAATGTTATCGATTCCTAACCAGTTGGAAGGAGCTTACGTTGGTCAGGATGTGACCCTAGAATGCCGGACGGAAGCTTTCCCAACTTCCATCAATTACTGGACGACGGAAAGAGGAGACATGATCATCTCAGGTAGTTGTATTTAGCTACAAATTCAATTTATGATTTCAATATGGTAAAAGGGCATTTAACGTTTGAGATTTTAAGTTTATCAAATAAAATATTCATTTCCAAACAAGCCACCATTTTATAAATCTTGGTCAAAACTTAACTTTTTGACCGATATTTTTGTTTAACTTCTAATAATCAATAAACTGAAGGAGTTTTCGAACAGAATTTTTCAAACATTCTTAAAAAAAATTGAAAATCATTACATACTCTCCAAGCATGCTTCGTCTGAAAGAAAACAATAAAAATAAATTAATTACCCATTTTAAACTCATGCGAAACACTTTCCATATTCAAGACTACATTCTACATAGTTAAACAACGGAGCAGAAACCCATTAAACCGTCTGGCAAAACCAATACATAATAATCCTTTCCACAAGGTAAAAACTTTTATATAACGACCTTCTCAGGGAGTAGAAGCATGGGTGCTACAAGAAATACTAAAAACTTGAAGTGCAATCAATATTCAGGTGGCAAAAACATTCACGAAAAAGTACTATATTTTTTTACGTTCCTCTAACCGTTATTATTACCACTATCCTCCGTACTATATTAAAAATTATTCAGTAGGGGCGCTGTATACAATATTTTCATGAAATGGTCAGATTTTGACGCTGAAGTGCCGTTGAGACCTGACAAATGGTAATGACACAAAATTAATTATCTTAATTAATTATAGTCCTTCCCAAAATAGGAATCTATCAATCAAAAATATTCGCTAGGTATAAAAATGGTTCCTAATAATTATTTAATACTCCCCATATTTTCACTGTTTGAATAATTACAGATTCGGATGTTTGTAGAGTGATTCAGGTTGATGGGTCACATTTTTTGAAATAATCAACTGAAATCTCAACTTTATTATCACTTCCCTCCAAGTTTTTTGATTTATTAATGTTCCGTGGAAAGTAAGATCTTGACACATTGTCGTGTATTAAAATATTTTAGTAACGTAAACAGCACTTTCAAAGTAATAATTATTTTATTATTATGGGAAAATAAAAAACATAAATAACTATGAAATGTGACCTGTCTCAACTATTCCTCCGTCTAATCGAATACATTTTTCGATTCTTTTACGATTTTGTTTAGCTACTCGTCTTAGTTCCAGGATGCTGATTTCATGACAGGCTTGCTTTATTCTGGCACAAGGTTCATCTCGATATTTTTGGGCCTTGTTTTATAGACTTTATTTTTTACCATTCCCCAAAAATAAAAATCAAGTGGTGTAACATCGGGAGACTTCGAAGGCAACAGTTCAAAAGACTGTTTCTTCCTATCTGGCGCATAGGATAATTTTGGTTCAACCATTGACGAACAAGCCTCGAATTTTGGATGGATGCACCGTTTAGCTGCAAATACATATCCTGTCTCACATTAAGAGGAACATGTCCTAAAACCCGGAGGAAAACCCGTTTTCAGTACAGAAGAAGAGAAAGCATTTGTCAAAGGCATTCAATTCAGTGCTCTGATTGGGGCTTCCCACTAGGTGAGCGAGATGTTAAGATCCTTGTTAAAAACTATTTGAATAGCAGAGGGATTCAGGAGCCACGTTTTGTCAACAATACACCCGGTGATGATTGGGTGAAATTATTTTTAAAACTACACAATAACGAACTGGGTCACAGAGGGGCTGCTAACATAAAGAAGGCAAGAGCTGGGGTTACCAGGGAAACTATTCAGGAATATTTTAACAATCTACAAAACACGCTACTAAATGTGGAGCCTCAAAACATATTTAACTATGACGAAACAAATGTTTCTGATGACCCCGGAGAAGTAAAAGCTTTGTTTAGAAGACTACGGTGACGATGTGTGGCTCGGCAAGTGGTGTGCTTTCGCCACCCTACATAATATATAATGGAGAACATCTCTGGAATACATGGAATATTGGTGGCCCGAAGGGTGCCCCTTGTTTTTCAGAACCTTGTTGCGGTGCTGGAACCCGGTTTGCTAAAACCAAACATGGTTGGATTGATTCCGAAACCTTCACTGACTGGTTTGAGACGTGTTTCCTTCCCCATGCACGGACACTTGATGGAAAAAATGTGTTGCTGGGAGATAATCTCGCTTCACATATAAACATTGACGTTATAAAAAAATGTGAAGAGAATAATATTTTGTTTGCGTCCCTTCCTCCTAATAGCACGCACTTGTTGCAGCCTCTAGACGTAGCGTTCTTTAGACCATTCAAAACAGCCTGGCGTGCTATTTTAACCGTTTGTAAGTTGAGTAATCCACGAAATAATGTAGTTCAGAAGGAACAATTTCCCTCTTTATTAGAAGCAACTTTAGAAAAAATGGACTTCTTCCCATCCAAGCAACGATACCAGGAAAATGGTAATGCCATTAAAAGAATTTTAGTCAATGGATTTGATGCAACTGGTTTATATCCTCCGCCCAACGGAAATCCTGAAGAAGCTGAACAGTTTGTCAACGACACACTAACTGACCTTCTACGATCACAACGAGAAGCTGGACCATCAAAGTCGAGACCGAGACAAAAAAAGGAAGAGATTGCAAGTAAAGACAGGAAAGAGCATCACTGCCCAAAGTTTATCTGAAGATGAAACTCCTATTGAAATGGCAGAATCCAAAGAGGGTGATGCAGAACAAGACATTTCCAGGCCACAAGAGGATGCGGATGCTCAGCAAGAAATACAGTCGAACCGTTCTGATGAAGAAAATGAAACCGCAACGGAATTATTGGAAGAGCATGGATTGCTAGAAGAAGGAAGTTATGTCCTAATAAAACTTACTGGTGAGTCAGCCGGATCTACATACATTTATGTGTGTTGTATAACCAAAATTATATCAGAAAACGAAAAAGTTCAGGGATTCAGATCTTTTCTGAAATTAAATAGACAAAAATTCAGGTCTGTTGAGAATGATGTCTCTTTGGTTTCCGGATATAATTTCCAATTTACCAAAACCGAAGAAAGAAGGCAGCATCCACCGACCTGAATTTATTTTTCCAAACTTCATTAAAGTTAATGAATACTGATTAATTCTTAACGAAAATTTCTTTTTTCTAATGTTGTTTTAAATAAAGCTCTTTGAAGAAACCATTTTTTCAGTTTAAATATATTAAATAGAATATTTTATAGTCGTATTTACACCAGATTATTAAAGTCACCCCGATATACGTTGTTTAAAAACATGTTGACCGATTTTCACCGGTTTGATCACATGTATTGAGGTCTAATGAATCTATGCAATTTCTAGCCCATTATTAGTCTAGTTCACATCTACGATTTTCCTCAAAATTTTTGTATATTCACCGAAAGTTACGATCAAGGTGTCATTTGATTCGGATTGTTATGTAGATAGTTTAAGGAAAGGTTCCGAAAGGGGCCGAAAAAAATTGCAAAATTATAAACAAGCAGCGGGTTTAGTTTTTTTTGAATATCTCGAAAACTATTGAAGATTTTCGAAATCAAAAAAAAGATCTTAAAAGATCATCAAATTTACTAAAAAAAAGTTGACTGACTCCCGGAACTGTATCTCCAATATTTATGAAAATATAGCCAAAAGCGGGTAGTCTGACTTTCACGCGCGGTCCGTCACTCGGACACAGTAACTTAAAAAATTATTTAAACATATTAAATATGAATATTAAGGAATAATAAAATTCAAGTACTATTGGGATACATAAATAAACAATAATCCGCGGTTAAAAAATTTGTATCCCGATTTTTCCATTATTTATCCATTTGTTAATTAACAATTTTTTCTACATTAAATGTTAACAAAAAAACCCAGATAATTATTAAACTATAATCTTAAGATTTTTTTTACTTTGTGGAGTTATTCTTAATAGGCTAATTGATAGATCACCGTTGGAAAAATTCAAAAATTTGGATTTTCCACTTTTTTATTAACTATTGAAAATACGTAAAAATTAAAAATTACAAAAATGTAATTAATAATTTTTTTTTATATCTTGAATGTTTCGATTTTTAAATGTTAAAAGATCATAAAAATATATTTTTTTATTTTTCATCACCATTGTTTAAAAAATTGTTATAAGCAAATGCATTGTTTATGAGCTAATCAAAATTTTTTTTTGCGTAATCTATTGGTTGATACAATTTATGAATTTAGAGAAAAAATGGTTTCTTAAAAAAATTTATTTATTGCTAAAAAATGCTTTTGTTAATTAACAATCTATTTTTGCTACTAAATATTAAAATTAAGAAACCATTTTTTCTCTAAAAATCATAAATTCTATTTCTGATTCGGATTATAAAAAAAATTCTTGATTAATTTTTTATTTGTTTATTTAATAAACAATTTGTTATAAACAAATTATTTTTTCCGTATATTTTTTTTAAATACTTAATTTTGTTTTGAAAACAGCCATGTGCTGTTTTTTAAGAAAAATTTTTTTTTCTATTTTTTAAATGAAAATTTCAATTAAAAAAATTTTTTTTATAGATACTTAATAGTCAATAATTAAATAAAAAATAGAGCTAGAGCAAAGATTACAAAATATATATAAGATAGTTCACTTGAAGGCGGTATGATTCTTCTTAGTGTTTTAAACGATCGCCGCACTCATAAATCATATTTACGGCTCCCTTTTGTTGTAAATAACGACACCGCTAGGTACCAGGGAATTAGAAGAGTATATTTTATTCCAAGCTATACAGGGGTAACTTGAGAAATATATATTCCAATAGGATGATTTATTAAAGGTTTTTTTTTATATAATGTTTTTAAATGTTAATTATTTCGAAAAAAGTTCAGGATATGAATTTGAAAAGGAAAGTTTAGGTATAAGTAAAAAATACATTAAAATTTTTAAAATGAATCAATTGACAGATTTTATTCAACATTCAACAGTAATTTTGTGATGCTTATTGATGATCTAGCGGTTATTTATACAGAATATCACAAATTAAATTATACATACTTATTGGCCACCAGAATAATAGGACCACTAAAACAATTTTGATCTTTAAATTAGACACTCCGTATTTTTTAGATTCACAAGGTTAAAACAGTAAAAACATATTATGCAGCTGCAGGATATATTTATTAATAAATTAGATATGTGAATTTTAAAATTTCTATGAATACCCAGTATCTATAAGTACTAAATAACTAACTAATTTTTTATTATTATATCTTTGTTACAATAGTAACCGTATTTAATAATAACTAATTTAATACCCACCTCTCAAAATCTTTGGGACAACGATAAAAGGATATTTCTGGTTTTCCCACCTTGCTGGAACAACCGATCACAGCACAACACACGGGCATTTTAAAACCACAATTATAATATTATTAATGTTACTTTTGGAAGACAGGAGTTAAAATAATGCGAACAAGAAATTTTACTTCCGGAACGTTTCCCGAAAAACTAAATGAAATACTTCTACAAAGTTTCTAGAGATTGTAGGCACATTTCTGGTCCTTAATTGCTTCTCTATATTTTTATCATTGTTTACATTATAAGTACTTAAAATCAAGACTGCATTCAGAATTAGTGGGAAAGTGATAAACTACCATTTATTATGTATACAACTAAGACTATTAACAAATATCGAAGAGGAAAATATGAATATTATTTTTTCCCTATTGCAATAATTAATTAATAAATTTAAAATATCTATAAAACATAAACACGAACAACGAATTCTAAAATACCAGCGCTCGATAGGCGACAACCCGTATAATATGCAAAATTAAATGCAAGGAAGGATTAAGCGACATACTGTAGCATGGCGCCAACCGCTAAGTCACCAGACAGTAACCAGCGGTATGAATCCTTTGATCGATAGAATTCGTACGAGTGAACAATCTTTTATATATTTTGTAATCTTTGGCTAGAGCTTCAATCAAAAGCTTAAATTGTTACTTAATTGATGGTTAATAAAAAAGACTTGGAGTATTGTTGCCGTATCTGCCATATTTCCAAAGTTATTTCAATTATAAAAGCAAAAGAAATGATGAAAAAAAAATTTTCAAGGCACAAAAATATTAAGTTATTTAAAAAATTGAAAAAAAAATTATTTCGTTAAAAACAGCACATGGCTGTTTTCATAACAAAATTAAGTATTAAAAAAAATATAGGTACGGAAAAGATAATTTGTTTATAACAAATTGGTTATTAACTAAACAAATAAAAAATTAATCAAGAATTTTTTTTTATAATCCGAAAGTACAATAGAATTTATGATTTTTAGAGAAAAAATGGTTTCTTAATTTTAATATTTAGTCGCAAAAATAGATTGTTAATTAACAAAAGCATTTTTTAGCAACAAATATTTTTTTTAGAAACCGTTTTTTCTCTAAAAATCATAAATAGTATCAACCAATAGATTACGCAAAAAAAATTTTTGATTAGGTCATAAACAATGCATTTGCTTATAACAATTTTTTAAACAATGGTGATGAAAAATAAAAAAAAATATTTTTATGATCTTTTAACATTCAAAAATCGAAACATTCAAGATATAAAAAAAATTATTGATTACTTTTTTGTAATTTTTAATTCTTACGTATTTTCAATAATTAATAAAAAAGTGGAAAATCAAAATTTTTGAATTTTTCCAACGGTGATCTATTTATTAGCCTATTAAGAATAACTCCACAAAGTAAAAAAAATCTTAAGGTTTTAGTTTAATAATTATCTCAGTTTTTCTGTTAACATTTAATGTAGAAAAAATTGTTAATTAACAAATGGATAAATAATGGAAAAATTGGGATAAAAATTTTTTAACCGCGGATTATTGTTTATTTATGTATCCCAATAGTACTTGAATTTTATTATTCCTTAATATTCATATTTAATATGTTTAAATAAATTTTTAAGTTACTGTGTCCGAGTGACGTACCGCGCGTGAAAGTCAGACTACCCGGTTTTGGCTCTATTTTCAGGGCTCTGTAAAAATTATAAATATTGCAGATACAGTTCCGGGAGTCGGAACTTTTTTTTAGTAAATTCAATGATCTTTTTAGATCTTTTTTTTAATTTAGAAAATCTTCAATAGTTTTCGAGATATTCAAAAAAACTAAACCCCCACTTTTTTTTTACTATATTGTTTATAACTTTTGCAATTTTTTTCGGCCCCTTTCGGAACGTTTCCTTAAACTATCTACATAACAATCCGAATCGAATGACACCTTGATCGTAATTTTCGGTGAATATACAAAAATTTTGAGGAAAATCGTACATGTGAACTAGACTATATCAAAGACGCCCTAGGCATTAACCAGCACTTTTTATTAGATATAGTTTAATATTGAACGTTCTACGCTATATTTTATTATGCAAATTTGATCAAAGCCACCCCTGTTTTCGGTACCTGAAGTTTGTTGTTTTCTTTGGATTTATAGGTTAACAGTTCACATTTGACGCGGGCGAAAGCTAACTGTCACTCGATACAAAGCCAAATCTGAAAAGTTACTAGTTTTTTTCAGTGTTGCCATGTACGCAATGCGTTAAGCAGTTCATTCCCCAAGTAATGATTGGGCTGCAGCGGTGCATCATGCGAAAAACTTGAGTGATTCATAAGTTAAGAGTAACTTACGAAAGGCGTGCTTAAATTCTAAACGGAGCAAACGGGCATAAATTCCACAATACGGAGATGTTTTGAGTTTTGTCACTATTGTTTCGAATGAGCGATATATAGTATTAAGCCTAGCCCACGAATATCTATCTGCCCCAAAAGTAGGCAGAAAGCTTCAACCCTTCTTAACAGCTAGCCATAGATGTGTGGAGCCACCTAGCCATGCTTCAACTGTTATTATTGCCACTATCCACCGTACTATATTCAATATTATTTAGTGGGGGCGCTGTATACTATATATTGTTGACGCTGAAGTGCCGTTGAGAACTGGCAAATGGTAGTGAATAAAAATTAATGTTCCTAATTAATTAAAATCTTTCCCAAAATAGGAATCTATCAATCAAAAACGTTCGATAGGTATAAAAAATGGTTCCTAATCTCTTATATATCAAGGAGTGTCTTTATTTTTGGACCTGAACCACCTGGTAGATAGAGAGTTTGATTTTCATCGTTCGACTGTGGTATCTCAAATTTTTAAGCAGTTCATCGAATATTTCCTATCACACTGTTCATATTTACCGAGAAACAAACAGAAAAATTTGAAGACGTGGAAAACATACCGACAAATTGTTTTCAGTGTTTGTCACATTCATATCATCGAATCTACGCATTTCAAGTTATTTTTATTTATTTTAAAAATTTACCGTGTAAATCGTACGATGCAACTCACGTTTATGTATTTTCCAAAACAAAATACAACGAAATTGTGCAACGCAAATCATGTTTCCTATTTATATACACATAGAGACGAGACAACAATGTCCGCATATGAATTGTTGCGAATATGGAAAAAAAGGGACAGGAATTTGATTGCGGCATTTTTGTAAGACCTACAGGGACGTACGGTAATATGAACCCTTTGATATAACTCGAACAATTACATAGCTACATTTCGAATGTAATTAAAGTTGCAAATTGCCACGTTCTTCTCCCGGGAGTTCAATAACAATGTATTTACTGCTATTGGCTTTATTGGAATTTAAATGACTTGTGATGTCTGCAACTGGTTATTCATTCCAGACGCACGACCGGCAGATTAGTACAATTGAAGTTTTTTTTGTGATTAAAAGTTTAATTCGAATCTACATTTGAAAAAGGTGATTTTATCACTTAGCTCGCTTTTCTTGTCGGGTGTAACTTTGTACATTATTTTAAACTTATTTCCCGATGGGTTAGAGACTTAAAATTCTAAACATAATTCAGAATTGGATGACAATAAAAGAAAATATGGAAAGCATTTTTAAAAAATTGGGAATTATCGATAAAATGTCACTTTTTCCGTTTTGATATACATCATATGGTCTATATACAGTGTGTCGCATTTAAGATGAAGAGACTTTCATATTTTCGCTGTTTGAAGAATTACAGATTCGGATTCTTGTGGAGTCATACAGGTTGATGGGCCACATTTTTTGCAATATATATATATATATATATATATATATATATATATATATATATATATATATATATATATATAGGCCAGACATTCCGTATCGGAATAGGGCCTGCTTCATGTCAACTTGAAGCTCTTAGATTCTATGTTTGCGGTGAATCACTCCGCATTGATTAGCATACTAGATATAAAATGTGTTTTTCCGTTAAAATAAGTTAAGTCTCTTCGCGCTATTTATTGTTTTGTTCCACAGCACTCTGTCCTTAATAGTCTTCCTCTGGTCATTGAGGTTTAGTCTTTTCACATCTTCGTATACCTGCTCTAGCCATCTGAGTTTTGGTCTTCCTCTTGGACGGTCTATTGTAGGGGCCCAGTTTGTAACTTTATATAATACGTTTTCTGGGTCTCTTCTTTGGATGTGCCCGTACCATCTGAGCCGCTGTGATTTTATAAATGTGATTATATCTTCTCCGGTTAGTATGTTTTTAAGCTCCAAATTCGTTAATTGTCGGTATTCTCCATCTCTAATCTTTTTTGGTCCCATTATTCTCCTAATAATTTTTCTTTCGTAAATTCTTAGCTGCTCTTCGTTCCTTTTGGTTAGGCACATGATTTCTGCCCCATAGGTTACTACTGGTCTAATAGCTGCTTTGTAAAGGTTTATTTTTGTTTTTCTGCTAGGATGTTTATCCTTTAAGATTTGTTGGTATTTCCAAAAAGCTCTGTTTCCTGCTTGTATTCTTTGCGTTACTTCAATACTTCTATCAGTTTTGTTGTTAATATTGATCCCCAGGTATTTAAAATTGTCTACTTTTTGATAAGTTTTGTCTCCTATCGTGATTTTGTTTAGATTGCAGTTTCCACTTCTGGAGCTTAGTAGGTATTTGGTTTTATCTTGATTGATGTGCAGACCTCTTTTACGAGCTTCGTTTTCTAGCTTTAGTGTTATTTCTTCTAGGGCTTTTTTAGGTCTTGCGATTAGGGTTATATCATCCGCGTAGGCTATGAGTTGAACCAAGCTTTGTGCTATAGTCTTCTGGGTTCCTAAGACATTGATTGCGCCTTCCAGAGCAATATTGAATAGAGTTGTTGAAAGAGCGTCACCTTGTCTAACTCCTTTTTGTATATTTATTGTATCTGTAACATTGCTGGGTGTTAACACTCTTGCCCGTGAATTCTCCATGGTCATTAAACTCAGTTGAATTAGTTTTGAAGGTATTTTCATTTTCTTCATTTCGCGTACTAATTGCCCTCTGCTTATGCTGTCGAACGCCTGTTTGAAGTCGATAAATAGTATATGAAGGTCAATATCATATTCGTAGCATTTTTCTGCAGTCAGAGTGAGAATGTGGGCTGCGTCTATCGTCGATCTACCCTTTCTAAACCCTTGCTGATACTGTCCAATTGCTGACTCAGTGTATTTTTCTAATCGCTGTCGGATGATCGATGTGAGTATTTTGTATGAGGTATTTAACAACATTATTCCCCTATAATTACTGCAAATTGAAGTGTCACATTTTTTAAATATGGGTACCAGAAGCCCTTCTTCCGGCATTTTTCCTTCTTGCCATATTCTACTTATTGGCAAGTGAATTTCCTCTACCAAGGAATCACCTCCACATTGAATCAGTTCATTCAGGATTTCATCTGGACCTGCGGCTTTTCTTGTTTTTAGACTTTTTATAATTTCAGAGGTTTCTTCCAGTGACGGTATGCCTTCAATTTCTTCTTCCTCACTATCTCTTCGACCTCTTCTATAGTCTCTTCTTTGTAGAGTGTTCTAAAGTACTCTTCCCACGTTGTGTCGTCTATTTTTGCAGTTGCTTTTTTTGTAATAATCAACTGAAATCTGAACTTTAAACTAAGCCTACTACGATTTCACAAACAGGACCACTTCTCGATATTTTCCTTCGCGTTAGAGATATATGTTAGGTTAGGTTTATGGTGAGTGGTCTATTCGGCCCTCCACTGCGACTCGCATTTTTTATTTTTTCATTATTATTATTATTATTTGGTCTACACAAAATCATTACAAGTTTATTTTTATGATTAGCGTGCGGTGGAAAGTAAAATCTTGACACAGTGTCATGTATTCAAATATTTTAGTAAAGTAAACAGCACTTTCAAAGGAATAATTATTATTATGGGAAAACAATTTTGATAATTGATTAAATCTAGGAAAAAGTATCAAACAATAATTTTCATAGACTTTATTTTTTACCATTCTCCAAAAATAAAAATCAAGTAGTGTAACTTCGGGAGACTTCGGAGCCCAATTATACGGTCTCCTAAAATCCCACACCAAACGTTGACTTTCTGGGAATATTGTTCTTTACAATTGATAACTCAGTGAGGATTATCTATGACCCAGTATTTACAATTTTGAGAGGATACAACCCCATTAGTGGTGAATGTAGCCTTATCGGTAAGCATTATCTTCTTTAGAAACTGTCATTTAAAAAATTACAATTGGTCCAATAACAATAGTCTAATATTTTATTATCATCACATTTTTTCAATATATGCAAGAACTTCGGTTTATTGGGCTTGTCCTTGCGACGTACAAATCATCTTCTGGTTTTATCCTTACTAGTATTCAGTTGCGATGATAAATCTCTAAGGATCATGCATGGGTCTGCTCGATTTGCCGCCAATATATCGTTATCCTCAAGATGCTGGTGTATTCGACGAGTAAGACCATTCCGATGAACTGCCAGTTTCCTTGAAGAGAGCATTTACAGCAGCTGCTTTTCCATGAGTAATGGGAGCACGTTGGGGATGTCTCAAGTTAAACTCTGCAGCAACTTCTCTGCTACTACGAGCATTATCACCAAACAATGGGATTATTTCGATTTTTTTTCTTATAGTCAATCGCATTTTATTCCTTTGAAAACTGACTAGAACTTAACATTTAAAAATACTGTCAAAATATTACTTTCCATGGCTCGCTAATGATCAAATTAATCAATATCTTTAAATAATTTTGTGTGTGTGCCAAAAAAATGAAGAAATTATCGAATTTTCGGTATGTGGGGTTGAAATGATATTCTAAACAAATTTTTTGAATATTTTATTTCTAACGCGAAGCAAAATATAGAAAAGTTATCCTGTTTGAGAAATCGTAGTAGGTTAAGATTAAAGTTCTGATTTCAGTTGATTAACTCAAAAGATGTGGCCCATCAACATGTATGACTCTGCAAAAATTCAAATCTGTAATCTTTCCAACAGCGAAAATATGAGGGTGTCTTCATCTAAAGTGCGACACACTGTATAACAGTTTGGTTGATAAAATAGTTGTTATTTGTGTATTTAGAGCGTAAAGCAACAGATTTCCGCTTGAGAAAGAATATTGCGATCTTTCGAAAGCGGCAATTTTACTTTACGCTCGAAAAACACACATAATTTTTTCTACAGTCGCCCTTTTAATAATTAAAACAGTTTTTTATATTATCTTAGGTTATAATAGGAGTGCTAGAATAATCGTCATTTTCGCTATTCATCATGATTAACCTTAAAAAGATCTACTGACTAGGGATGTTAAAAAATAATAGATTTTTATATTATACCATTTTTCAAAATTATTGATCATTTTTGATAATTGTTGACTATTATGGACCATTTTTCCAAATTTTTGACCATTTTTGACAATTATTGATCATTTTGGACCATATTTCGAAATTTTTGACAATTTTTCAGAAACTTTAACAATTTTTGACAATTATCAACTATTTTTCAAAATTTTGACAATGTTTAACAATAATTGTCCATATTTGACAGTTTTTGACAATTTTTGACCATTTTTGATAGTTTTTGACAATTATTGGCCATTTTTGACAGTTTTTCAAAATTTTTGACCATTTTTGATAGTTTTTGAAAATTATCGACCATTTTTTAAAATTTTAACAATTTTTGACTATTTTATTGACCAATTTTGACAATGATTGATCATTTTTGAAAGTTTTTAAAAATAATTGACAATTATTGACCATTTTTGATAATAGTGGACCATTTTTCCAAATTTTTGACAATTATTGACCATTTTTCAAAAACTCTAACAATTTTTGACAATTATCAACTGTTTTTCAAAATTTTGACAATTTTTAACAATAATTGTCCATTTTTGATAGTTTTTAACAATTTTTAAGAAAATTTAACAATTTTTCAAAATTTTTGACCGTTTTTCAAAATTATTGACCATTTTTGATAGTTTTTCACAATTGTCGACCATTTTTCGAAATTTTAACAATTTTTGACAATAATGTTCCATTTTCGACAATTTTTGACCATTTCTGATAGTTTTTGACAATTATTGACCATTTTTCAACAAAATTTTCAAATTTTTGACAATTGACCATTTTTACAATTTTTGCAAATGTTTGACCATTTTTTAATTTTTTTTTTTCAAGTTTTTGACAATTATCGACCATTTTTGACAATTTTTCAAAATTTTCGACCATTTTTCAAAATTATTGACCATTTTTGATAGTTTTTGACAATTATCGACCATTTTTCGAAATTTTAACAATTTTTGACAATTATTGACCAATTTAGACAACTATTGACCAATTTAGACAATAATTGTCCATTTTTGACAGTTTTTAAAAATATTTGACAATTATTGATAATTATTGACAATTGTTGAAAATTATGGACCATTTTTCCAATTTTTTGACCATTTTTGACAATTATTGACCATTTTTAACCATATTTCAAAAACTTTAACAATTTTTGACAATTATCAACTATTTTTCAAAATTTTGAAAACTTTTAAAACAATAATTGTCCATTTTTGATAGTTTTTAACAATTTTCCAAAATTTTTGACCATTTTTCAAAATTATTGACTATTTTTGATAGTTTTTGACAATTATCGACCAAATTCAAAATTTCAACAATTTTTGACAATTATTGACCAATTTTGACAGTTTTGAAAGATAATTGACAATTATTGACCACTTATGACAATTGACCATTTTTACAATTTTTGCAAATGTTTGACCATTTTTTAATTTTTTTTTTTTCAAGTTTTTGACAATTATCGACCATTTTTGACAATTTTTCAAAATTTTCGACCATTTTTCAAAATTATTGACCATTTTTGATAGTTTTTGACAATTATCGACCATTTTTCGAAATTTTAACAATTTTTGACAATTATTGACCAATTTAGACAACTATTGACCAATTTAGACAATAATTGTCCATTTTTGACAGTTTTTAAAAATATTTGACAATTATTGATAATTATTGACAATTGTTGAAAATTATGGACCATTTTTCCAATTTTTTGACCATTTTTGACAATTATTGACCATTTTTAACCATATTTCAAAAACTTTAACAATTTTTGACAATTATCAACTATTTTTCAAAATTTTGAAAACTTTTAAAACAATAATTGTCCATTTTTGATAGTTTTTAACAATTTTCCAAAATTTTTGACCATTTTTCAAAATTATTGACTATTTTTGATAGTTTTTGACAATTATCGACCAAATTCAAAATTTCAACAATTTTTGACAATTATTGACCAATTTTGACAGTTTTGAAAGATAATTGACAATTATTGACCACTTTTGATAATTATTGACAATTGTTGAAAATTATGGATCATTTTTCCAAATTTTTGACCATTTTTGATAATTATTGACCATTTTTGACCATATTTCAAAAACTTTAACAATTTTTGACAATTATCAACAATTTTTCAAAATTTTGACAATTTTTAACAATAATTGTCCATCTTTGATAGTTTTTGTCAATTTTTCAAAATGTTTGACCATTTTTGATAGTTTTTGACAATTATCGACCATTTTTCAAAATTTTAACAATTATTGACCAATTTTGTCGAAAATTGTCCATTTTTGATAGTTTTTGACAATTTTTGACCATTTTTGATAGTTTTTGACAATTATTGACCATTTTTTTAAATTTTTGACCATTTTTCAAAAAGTTTTTAAAATTTTTGACAATTGACCATTTTTGATAGTTTTTGACAAATATTGACCATTTTTGAAAATTTTTGACCATTTTTCAGAAAAATATTAAAATTTTTGACAATTTTTGAAAATGTTTCACCATTTTTTTAAAAGTTTTTGACAATTATCGACCATTTTTGAAAATTATTGACCATTTATGACAATCTTTGACAATTATTGACCATTTTTGACAGTTTTTGGCAAAAATTGTCCATTTTTAACAATAATTGACAATTTTTGACAATTATTGACCATTTTTGACCATATTTCAAAATTTTTGACAATTTTCAAATAATTTTATTTGATTTTTAATCTGATAAATTGTTAAATATCCACCAATTGAGTTAATTCGGAGGGCGTGGTTTGATTAAATAAGCGAGCGAAAAAGATTCATTTTTTGCTCTAGAGCGTAAAGTAACAATCCTCGGCATTTGTCGACTTTACGATTTCATTTGAATATAGTAATTAGTCATTTTACGCGCGACTGTAGAAAAATATTATTTTTTCTTGTTCTTCCATCATTGGCGTACGATCAAATTTTTAAACGGGATTCATTTTTTTGTAAAAGTTTCTATATCATGATGCGTACAATGAATTTTTCAAAGGGGGTTGAGTTATTTGTACAAAAAATGAATATCATGTGCGTGCAATGAAATTTTTAAGAGGGTTTATTTATTTGCAAAAGTTTCAGATAAGAATTTGAAATTAATCAAGTGATTGATACATGACTTTATTCGACCTGTCCATTTGTTTATATGGTTTTTAATTAACGATTATTCATGTCAAGTATTGAGCGTGAATATATTTTATAAATAGGAAATTAGCTTGAAAAGATCTAATCCCGATGGAGGTGTGAAGTGCTTTGTCATTGAAGGCGTTGATCTGAAATCTGATAAAGAAAGTAGGTCAACAAGAAAATGTAACCCTTTCTAAATGGAGAAAGGGATCGTACGTCTTAAAATACATGGGGCCACGATTGAGAAAATTTAAATTATTTCGTTGGTATTTTAGCCCTTCAAGAACTGGAAAATGGTGATTGACGGCAGGATAAAATGAAAAAAAAATAGCCTTGACTCTGTGGAAGAAGTTGTCCCATTCTAACAAAGACGTCCACCAAAAAGTACTGATTTGTTCCTAAACTTGTTAAAACTATCGCGAATGAACAGTGTGGTAAATTTTTTATGATTTATCACTTTTTTCTTCACTTTTCCTGAAATATTAGTGGCAAGTCTTGTTGAACTATGTCATTTACACCTTCCTTTTTAATTTCTTGGATAATAGGAAGTGAAACGTTATCTTTGCCATTAACATTTCTGATAAAAAAATATTTAAAAATTTCTCAAAATTAATATTTTGGTGGAATAGACAAGTCTATTCGTCCAAAAATCAATTTGTAGTTCCGCGCGAATTTTGAAGTAATTTGAGATTACATATATATGAATGGAGAGGTTTCCGGCCGCCTGTTCATCATTTTCCTTGGAAGCGACAGATTAAAGTTGGAACTGTGCAGTAGTTTATTAGTTAAATTTTTTCTCTTAATATGGTTTGCCGAGTTATCTAAATTTAACTAGGATTACTGCACAGTTCCAGGGATATCAAATTTCGATGCTAAAGAATTCCTGGGATACACCATACCGTTGAGATTCAGATCATTTGAGATTCAGTTCCGTTGAGATACAGCACCTGTAAGAAAGTTCCTGGTCTAATAAAGTTCCTGTGAGATACAATTCCTGGTTGAGACAAGCTCCCGGATGTCACAGCTTCCAGACCTGAAGTTTCCAATATTCAGGTCCTGGAATATACACTGTTTTCATTTGAAAAGGACCCACCCTTAATATATAAAAAATGGGACATATTAGATGGAAATGCCGAAACACGTCAACTTTTAACTTGAGGGGGACACTTTTTGGCGCTAATGTCATAAACGTCAGATTCACCCCTCCCTTCTGAAGATACCCCTTGAATTTTTTCAAATGGCATTAGGTATCAAGTCACACCTCATTTAAAAGGTCCGGTAAATCTCTATTCAATCATTTTGTTTTGCCTTTGATACCAGCCTTTCATTGTTATTTAATCGTTGTTTAAAATTGGCTCTTTTTCAACTTTTATTGCCTGAATGTTAACGGTGGTCACTTTGTCAACATGATTAAGAAGCTCTTTTTTTCTTGTTAACAGTTGTCTTTTCACTATTTGTAAATTTTTTATTCTTTAAAGAGTCTTTCTATCATAACACAATACGGGGGCATACGAAAAATTGAAAGAGGGCCAATTTTAAACAACGATTAAATCACAATGAAAGGCTGGTATCAAAGGCAAAAACAAAATGATTGAATAGAGATTTACCAGACCTTTTAATTGAGGTGTGACTTGATACCTAATGCCATTTGAAAAAATGAAAGGGGTGTCTCCAGTAGGGAGGGGGTGAATCTGACGTTTATGACATTAGCGCCAAAAAGTGTCCCCCTCAAGTTAAAAGTTGACGTGTTTCGGCATTTCTTTCTAATATGCCCCATTTTCGAAATATTAAGGGTGAGTCCTTTTCAAATGAACACAGTGTATATTATTATTATTATATATTTATTATTTTTTTTGATGTAATTTCATACTTGACTACTTTAATCTACTAACCCATCTTCGTAAATCTGTAATTTTCTAATTAACTATAACTACATTTACATCAGCGTACCATAGTATTTTTTTATAGGCAGATAACAACAGATTTCAAATTTGAATTTTTCTAATTTTTTTAAGAAATAAAATTAGTGGCGCCCTTTGTTTTCTTATATTAATACCAGTCAGATTTTTATATCTAAATTCCACAGGTAATAAAGCCCTGAGAACTGGCTTTATTATCTCCAAATTGTAGTATCAGTTAGGCAAGAACCTTCGCTATTGATTTTTCAATTTTTTTTATCAACGCTCAACGCCAAGAGTTAATTTTGTTTCAGAAGGTTCACCATAATTTCTTTTTTTTTATCAAAATTTATGTGCCTAAAGCATGATTTCGATTGTTTTCTCGGTGTATCTTGGAAGTCCAAAGTCCATTAAATTAAAATAAGACTACCTTGGAGCTACAGTAAACTCAACGCAAAAAGAATTATCGAAATCGATTAATAAACAAAAAAGTTATGACCGAACATACATAAAATTGAGAACCTCCCCTTTCTTTAGAAGTGGCTATAAAATATAAGTTACAAAAAAAAGTCTACTATAAAAGTAACATCTTCCTTTTTCAATAGAAGTGCGCAAACAATCCGTTTTTCGTGCTAATTAAGCTTCCACGGCCGCAGTGAAAAATTGTTACCTAAAAACAAACCGATCCTCACCCCTTACGTACCAACAATCTAAACAATCCATTAATTTTCCACTCCCGAACGCGCCCTAAGTGGAAATTTAGATCCTCTCTTTCGTGAATGAGGAATTATTTTCTCTATTTTTTAAGCTAATTATGTGGAACTCAGCAGATCCGTACTGAATATAAAACTTTCTGCAAACAAAAGGTTTTCTTTTTTTTGGTACACAATTTATATTTTTAATGACTCCAGCTGCTGTTTGGCCAAATAAGAAGTGGGTCAAATTTAACAAGTACGTTGAAATATAATTGGGTTTGAATTGAAAAAATTAATTGGGGTAGTTCTATCACTGTGACCAAATGGGGTGGTTAATTATACCCCTCTCTCTGTATCTAGATCTGTTAGAGTTTCAAAGCAGGGATTTCTCCCTTTGCTACTTTTGGTTTGTCCAGGTGGAGAAGTAACTTCAATAAGAGAGAGTCGCATTCTGATTTCTCCTTGATTGTTTCTAAGTATTAACTCTTTTATGATTAAAGGATATTTTCAGTCCTTTCCAGAGGTATAATCCATCTTTCTATCCCTTTCTTCTCAGTTCCGCCCTGAAGACATTAGGATCAATCCCAATCCCACGGATGCTCTTTTTTTTGGTACACAATTTATATTTTTAATGACTTCATCTGCTGTTTGGCCAAATAAGAAGTGGGTCAAATTTAACAAGTACGTTGAAATATAATTGGGTTTGAATTGAAAAGATTAATTGGGGTAGTTCTATCACTGTGACCAAATGGGGTGGTTAATTATACCCCTCTCTCAGTATCTACATCTGTTAGAGTTTCAAAGCAGGGATTTCTCCCTTTGCTACTTTTGGTTTGTCCAGGTGGAGAAGTAACTTCAATAAGAGAGAGTCGCATTCTGATTTCTCCTTGATTGTTTCTAAGTATTAACTCTTTTATGATTAAAGGATATTTTCAGTCCTTTCCAGAGGTATAATCCATCTTTCTATCCCTTTCTTCTCAGTTCCGCCCTGAAGACATTAGGATCAATCCCAATCCCACGGATGCTCTTTTTTTTGGTACACAATTTATATTTTTAATGACTTCATCTGCTGTTTGGCCAAATAAGAAGTGGGTCAAATTTAACAAGTACGTTGAAATATAATTGGGTTTGAATTGAAAAGATTAATTGGGGTAGTTCTATCACTGTGACCAAATGGGGTGGTTAATTATACCCCTCTCTCAGTATCTACATCTGTTAGAGTTTCAAAGCAGGGATTTCTCCCTTTGCTACTTTTGGTTTGTCCAGGTGGAGAAGTAACTTCAATAAGAGAGAGTCGCATTCTGATTTCTCCTTGATTGTTTCTAAGTATTAACTCTTTTATGATTAAAGGATATTTTCAGTCCTTTCCAGAGGTATAATCCATCTTTCTATCCCTTTCTTCTCAGTTCCGCCCTGAAGACATTAGGATCAATCCCAATCCCACGGATGCTCTTTTTTTTGGTACACAATTTATATTTTTAATGACTTCATCTGCTGTTTGGCCAAATAAGAAGTGGGTCAAATTTAATAAGTACGTTGAAATATAAGTGGGTTTGAATTGAATAAATTAATTGGGGTAGTTCTATCACTGTGACCAAATGGGGTGGTTAATTATACCCCTCTCTCTGTATCTAGATCTGTTAGAGTTTCAAAGCAGGGATTTCTCCCTTTGCTACTTGTGGTTTGTCCAGGTGGAGAAGTAACTTCAATAAGTGTGGGTCGCATTCTGATTTCTCCTTGGTTGTTTCTAAGTATTAACTCTTTTATGATTAAAGGATATTTTCAGTCCTTTCCAGAGGTATAATCCATCTTTCTATCCCTTTCTTCTCAGTTCCACCCTGAAGAAATTAGGATCAATCCCAATCCCACGGATGCTCTTTTTTTTGGTACACAATTTATATTTTTAATGACTTCAGCTGCTGTTTGGCCAAATAAGAAGTGGGTCAAATTTAACAAGTACGTTGAAATATAATTGGGTTTGAATTGAAAAGATTAATTGGGGTAGTTATATCACTGTGTCCAAATGGGGTGGTTAATTATACCCCTCTCTCTGTATCTAGATCTGTTAGAGTTTCAAAGCAGGGATTTCTCCCTTTGCTACTTTTGGTTTGTCCAGGTGGAGAAGTAACTTCAATAAAAGAGAGTCGCATTCTGATTTCTCCTTGGTTGTTTCTAAGTATTAACTCTTTTATGATTAAAGGATATTTTCAGTCCTTTCCAGAGGTATAATCCATCTTTTTATCCCTTTCTTCTCAGTTCCGCCCTGAAGACATTAGGATCAATCCCAATCCGACGGATGCTCTTTTTTTTTGGTACACAATTTATATTTTTAATGACTTCATCTGCTGTTTGGCCAAATAAGAAGTGGGTCAAATTTAACAAGTACGTTGAAATATAAGTGGGTTTGAATTGAATAAATTAATTGGGGTAGTTCTATCACTGTGACCAAATGGGGTGGTTAATTATACCCCTCTCTCTGTATCTAGATCTGTTAGAGTTTCAAAGCAGGGATTTCTCCCGTTGCTACTTGTGGTTTGTCCAGGTGGAGAAGTAACTTCAATAAGTGTGGGTCGCATTCTGATTTCTCCTTGGTTGTTTCTAAGTATTAACTCTTTTATGATTAAAGGATATTTTCAGTCCTTTCCAGAGGTATAATCCATCTTCCTATCCCTTTCTTCTCAGTTCCGCCCTGAAGACATTAGGATCAATCCCACAAAACGATCTAGGTCCTACAGAGGAAGCAGTCGCTATGGTTTTGGCTGGATCATTTCCTTGCTCACCAGCATGGTATGATATCTACAGCAAAGATATTATGCTATTTTCTGGTTGGTTAAGTTTGCCTAGACAGCTCCAAACTACCCTCGAGCTAATACAATATGAGCTCAGCTCCTAAGTAGGTTTTATATAAAAACAAAAAAAGTTAATTAATGGTTTCTTCTTTCATTCCACAGAATCTATCTATTCTTCTTTCTCCACTATTTTGAGGTGCCGATTCAGGCGACAATGTCCCGTTAGGATCCCTATTAAAACTCTTAGTGCAGTTTTACTCTAATTCATTTGATCTCAACAGGTTGTAGAACCCAGAAGTATCTATATTGTTGCCCGTATTAGAATTGATGAATCATGACCCAAAACAATACGTTGGCCTTTGTATACGCTTTCTGGCAATTTTTACCGGTACAAATTTCAAATTTCAAACAGAACGAATAAATTGTAGTAGATAGCGTTCGGCAAAAATATCAAATTACAGAGAAGAAATCGATTCCTTCCCTGTGCCTCCACTTTCCTTTGTCCCTCTTTTTTTTTCGGTAATTATGCGGAGGCGACAATTTACTTTTTGGGTATGTGTATCGTAGGCGGCCCGTCAACTTGTAAACAATCGAGTGTCGCGAGCGCGAGTCCCATCGCCTTCCTTGATTAACGATCCGACTGATTTATATTTCGTTGGAATTGATTAATCGAAGTTGGCTCCGATACGAAAACGGTAAATGTTGGAATTTTTACGACGATTAAACTCCGAATTTGATTAAAAGATAATTGAATTGCGATACGTTATATGAAGTGGTTTATACTGTGTGACCCACATAACATCGCAGCATACCCATTCTATATATGATTGAATTTGATTTGAATTTTGGGATTGGTTAGTCATGGTTACTACTTAGATAATGTTATAACGTTCAGATAGCACAAATAATACAATAGACCTACACGGGAAGCATGAAGCATTTTCAGCAAAACTGTTATTGGGAGCAGAAATTCTGAGTATAATTTGGGGACGACCCATAGAGGAAAGTACCACGGGCCCGAGCTTGGTCCAGGCTTGGCCCAACTATGTAGAACTCTGTGCCAAGCTTGTAAGCCAGGCTTGACCCAGCTTTGGTAGAAATATGGAGTGATAACGATGGGCCAGGCTTGGTTGTCAGGACTAGGCCAAGCTTGGTTGCCAGAACTAGGTCAGGCCCGATTGTCAAAACTGGACCAGGCTCGATTGCCAGGACTGGACCAGGTTTGGTTGCCAGGACTGGGCCATGCTCAAGTACCAGGAATGAGCCTGGCTCGATTGCCACTAATGGACCAGGTACGGTTACCAGGACTGGGCCATGCTCAATTGCCAGGGCTAGATCAGGCTTGGTTGCCTGGAGTGGGCCAGGCTCGATTGCCATGACTGGGCCATCCTTGATTGCGAATACTGGTCCAAACTTTTATTATTATTCATTTATTTATTATTTTATTATCCGCAAATATATAATTTCTTTCATATACTTTAACTTATTTCTATTTGTTGCGCTGAGCACGTCCACATTCCCTGTCTTTTGCTCCGGATGAAAAGTTACTCACTGCTGTTATCACCCCGATTTTTTCATTTGATCCTGGCCCGAGCTTGAGTTATCATTGGCCTGGCCAAGGCTGGGTTATCCAGCTCTGGTCCATGCTTGGGTCACCATCGTACAACCACGGCTGGGTTATCCAGCCCTGGCCCGAGCTTGGGTTATCATGGTCATGGCCAAGGCTGGTTTATCCCGCCCTGGCCCAAGCATGGGTAATCAATGGAATGGCCAAGGCTAGGTCAGACAGTCTTGGCCCAAGCTTGGATTATCATAGGCATGGCCAAGGCTGGGTTAAGCGACCTGGCCCTTGCATGGCCCTATATAGGTACGCCAAAGCTAGTCTTCCCAGTACTGGTCCAGGCTCGGCCCCTTTGTCAACTCTGGGGAACTCCTGCATGGGGAGAAATCAAAAAT
This sequence comes from Lochmaea crataegi, assembly GCA_947563755.1. Taxonomy (NCBI): domain Eukaryota; kingdom Metazoa; phylum Arthropoda; class Insecta; order Coleoptera; family Chrysomelidae; genus Lochmaea; species Lochmaea crataegi. Next base: position 128,555,772 of record OX387422.1, read on the forward strand.
CCACTCTCTAAAAATAAAAATACTCATAAGTCGACTAATTGGAGAGATAAAACGTTTTAATCAACACCAATCGATCCAGGGGAAAATTTTGCATATATGAGTGGATTTGGAATCGATAATTTCAAGTATTAAGGAAGTTGGCAAAGAGCAATTTAAATCGCGAAATATTTCTATACCTATCCCTTTGTTAAAAAATTCCACCAAAATTTTTTTAGGAATGAAAAATGCTAAAAATTCATAATAGGGGGTTTTTGGGACGAGAAATTGACTAGAACAGTCCGGTTTTTGATATTATAAAATCATTATATCGCCTTCAAATAATATCATGAAATTTTCGAAAATCCACTTTCTAAAACCAAAAATACTCATAACACGACTAATTGGAAAGTTAGAACGTTTTAATCAACACCAATCGATTCAGGGGAAAATTTTGCAAATATGAGTGGATTTTGAATCGATAATTCCAAGTATTAAGGAAATTGGCAAGGAGCAATTTAAATCGCGAAATATTTCCATACCTATCCCTTTGTTCAAAATTTCCAACAAAACATTTTTTTAGACATAAAAAATGCTAAAAATTCATAATAGGGGATTTTTTGAGACGAGAAATCGACTGGCAAAGTCCATTTTTTGATAAGATAAAATCATTATATCGCCTTCAGATAGTGTCATGAAATTTCCAAAAATCCACTCTCTAAAACCAAAAATACTCATAACACAACTAATTGCAAAGCTAGAACGTTTTAATCAACACCAATCGATTCAGGGGAAAATTTTGCATACATGAGTGGATTTTGAATCGATAATTTCAAGTATTAAGGAAGTTAGCAAAGAGCAATTTAAATCGCGAAATATTTCTATATATATTTCCCTTTGTTCGAAATTTCCAACAAAAAATTTTTTAAACATGGAGAATGTTAAAAATTCATAATAAGGGTTTTTTTGGGACGTATTTTGATAAGATAAAATCATTATATCGCCTTCAAATAGTCTCATGAAATTTTCCAAAATCCACATTCTAAAACCAAAAATACTCATAACTCGACTAGTTGGAGGGATAGAACGTTTCAATCAACACCAATCGATTCAGGGGAAAATTTAGCATATATCAGTGGATTTTTAATCGATAATTTCAAGTAGCAAAGAGCAACTTAAATCGCGAAATATTTCCATACCTATATACCCTTTGTTCAAAATTTCCAACAAAAAAAATTTTTTTTTTAGAAAAATGCTAAAAATTCCTAATAGGGAGTTTTTTGGGACGAGAAATCGACTGGCGCAGTCCATTTTTTGATAAAATAAAATCATTATATCGCCTTCAAATAATGTCATGAAATTTTCGAAAATCCACTTTCTAAAACCAAAAATACTCATAACTCGACTTATTGCAAAGCTAGAACGTTTTAATCAACACCAATCGATTCAGGGGAAAATTTTGCATATATGATACTTCTCAGTCGATACTCCCAAGCACGAAGGGAGTTAGCAAAAAGCAATTTAAATCGCAAAATATTTGTTAAAAATTTCCAACAAAAAAAAATGTTGTCATGAAAAATGCAAAAAATTCGTAATAATGGGCTTTTTGGGACTAGAGATTGATTGGCATAGTCAGTTATTCGATAAAATCATTCGTTCACTTTCATATAGTATCATGAAATTTTCGAAAAAACGCATTTTCAACATAAAAAGTCTTGTAAATACCACAGTACTTGGACTATTGAACTGAAATTTTAGAAGTGTATTCTCATAACACCCGTCTAAAAGCAATAAAAATTACAAGAGTATAACTTAAAAGGTTTCCGTTTTACGCACAAGTGCGTAAATAAAATTACTATTGAACTTCTGTGTTTTGATAAAAGTTCCGGTAGTAGAAAAAATATTGTATGCAATTTGTGTGTAAAGTCTCTTTTCTACTCATATAATTGTGAAAATATTCGCATTCGTCAAAAAAGGTTTACTTTACACACTAGTTGCATAAATAACATAGGAATATTCATCTCTTTAGATTTTTCTTTATTAGCTTGAAATCTACTTTTACAGATGTATGCACAGAGAAGTTATTACATTTTCAACTAGTTCAATTCAAATTATTTTTTTTTAATATTAAACAATAAAAATCTCTCAACTCCACAGCAAAAATAAATTTGCTTTCATGGTAACTTCATCGGATCATGATTAGCCGTAAGCGAACATTCTACTTCTATCGATATTTAATTAATTTTGTTTGTTCAGTATATTTCACTTGTTGGAATGTACTTTTTTTTCAAACAAAAAAAAACTTTTTGCTGTTAATTTGTTGAAGATATGCTCGCAGAGTACTGAATATTGAGAATTTTTTAGTGAATCGTTCCGATTTTTAACTGGTTATTTAAATGATGTTGAAAGTTAAGAATTCAGTCAAATAAAACCGAAAATGAAATGAAACGATGTAGGGGAGAACAAACAAATTTAGAAAATGTAACCGGACTACTCAAAATTAAAAAAACTCAAAATCTTAATTATTTCAAAATTAAAGAATTTTTGGACAAAAAAATATCACAAAATATTCTTCCTAAAATATTTCGAGATCATGTGGGTCATTTAGTGTCCATTTTCTCCTTATTAGAAGATTAAATCTTTTTAAGTTTTTTCGAAAATATTTTACACTATTTTCGAGTCACAAGCCCTTTTCTGAGGCACGCCTAAAAAGCATTTTAGTTACAAAATGCTGTTCATTTTGTCACTCAGTTACGATTTGCGCAATCCATGGCAGGTGTATAATTCAGGATTTTTAAATCCAAGCTATTTTTTTAAATAATTTTTCTCGATTTTTTTGACACCAAAAGCTAAATTAAAACATCCTCATATCGTAGAAAATTATACTTATATATTCTACTCCTATACTATAAGTTGTTAATTAAATGCCAATTTTCAGTTTCATAATTATACTCATATTATAACGCGGGTTTTCATTATGAAACTGAAAAATTGACCAATAGAAAGCTAGATTTTTAAATAACCAAGTAGGCAGACCCAAAATTTTCTGTAGAATGTTTGACAGTTTCTAAGAGATTCGTGTTTTATGACAGTTTCAATCTTTTGCGTTAGTCAAAAAGGTACTTTTTAAAAGAAATGTTCAAAATGTAATTTATAATTTATCTTGTATAATGCTACATATGAATTCGCGTATGTTTATTGTTATGGTTATTTTGTAAGAATAAAAATTAAGTTGAATGAATTATTTTTCTTTCATATTTTATTTCTTATTGTTTGTATAAAAAAAGTATTTAAAAAAATCAATGTTGTTGAATTCAAATTCAAATTTCTTGTTCGTAGAAAAAATAGTGTATGCAACTCTCATGTAATGGTTATTAACATGATCGTTGCTTAATATACTATTTTCTACTCCTGTTTTATAATATACTTTTTAAAAGACTAAAATCTGTATCATAATGATATTCATTATGATACAAATTTTCATTATGATACAGATTTTTAAGCCAATAGGAATGCGACATTCGCACAATATTTAATACATGTATAGCCATGGATACCTGGTTGACATTTCTGAAATTAATTATATTAGGTGACACTTAATTTGACAGCTGTCAAATAAATTTATTTGTTGAAGTTCCTTTCATTGTTCTTGTTTTTTATAATAAATAATAATTATTAATTAAATAATTCTTATTAATCGGAGTAGAAAAAATATTGTATGCAACTTTCATGTAATGGCCATTAATACACTCGCATATTATATACGACATGCTCGTGTCTAAATGGCTATCATTACATGATCGTTGCATAAAATACTATTAAGACATGCATTTTATTGATCATTGTTTCCAGGTGACAAATACGAAGCTGTTTCGATGGATAATGGATACAAGAAGTACATGATGCTGAAAATTCGTAGAGTGACCAAACTAGATTTCGGATCGTACAAATGCGTAGCAAAAAATTCACTTGGAGAGACGGATGGTGTTATAAAATTAGAAGGTAAACAAAATATTTTCATTATCTTTGTTTCTCAATTATATAGCTTCGACTGTAAAGGAGACCATTGGCTTTGTACGTCAATGGTCAATGTACACCTTTGAAGAGTAGTGTTAATTCACATAACCTACCATTCAAAAAACCCCTGTATAATATTTCTGATGTTTTTAGGTGGTTCTAGAAAAAACTTAAAACATAACTTGGTAACTTAGGTGTGAAAAGACATTCGTTTGGGTTGTGCTCAACAGCCTAAGCGCTTGAACTCAATCTTTGTACTATTTCCCACATTATCTACTTCCATTTAAAGCCTCGTGTCTTCTATACAGGGAGTCTCAGGACTTTGAACCAAAAACTTGGGACATTATAGAGGGACTAAAAATAATTATAGAACTTTATATAACATTTTTCCCTTCGTTAACGAACTATAGTGCTCTAAAGTTGAAAATTAAAAATGGTTTTTTATTTATAAAGAGTAGTAGCGGCAACGTTGAAAAGTGACTCAATCCTCAGGACTTTGGAAAAATAGTTGTAAAAGTGGGAAAAACCAAATATTAAATTGCCAGATTGGCCATAGTGATGTTTTAAACTTAAACCTGCAAGTAAGTGCAGTTAGGAAAAATTATTACCTTTTTTAAAATATAAATACACCTTAACCAGAAATGGATACAAACTGGTATTTTATAGTTTTTATTCCTTATCGAAAATAGAAATCCAAACATTACTTAGCACAGTTGCCAGACTGTTTTTAAAATATGGATGGATTAAGACAAGAAATTATTAATAGTAAGAAAGAGCTACAAAATAGTATACAAGCAAGCGAAGTAAATATATTATTGAAAATTGAAACAATCCTAAATGAAAAAATAAGAAGACTAGAAAGAGAAAATTTGGAACTCAAAGATAAAATAGAAAGGTTGGATAGAAATAGTAGAAAAAATAACTTAATCATATTTGGATTTCCGATAGCAGACAATAACATCCCTGTAGATGACGTAAATTGGATAGCTTATTAGATATAAAGATTAATACACAAAATATTAGCAACATTTACAAACTTGGAAAAAGCGAAAAAGCTCCGATTAAGGTAGAAATAACATCTACTCTTACGAAAATTGACATTTTAAAGAGCTGCAAAAAGCTCAAAGGGAGTAACATATCAATAGTGCCTGATTTGACTAAAATTCAGCAGGAGAGAAATAAAATACTCAAGAATTATCTGAAAACATTAAGAGACACAACCCAAGATCGTTGCTACATAAAGGGCGAAAAACTCTATAGAAACAACATACCATACACAGTTGAAGATATTATTGGATTTGAAGAAGATCAGGCAGCTGTTGAAATAAAACAAACGCACAGCGAGCCGGAAACTCCAAGAAAAAATTACCCTGATAAATTTGAAATAGCTGAAAATACAACAGACTTAGTACGAAAGAATGTAGGAGCTGAACCGAGAAAAAAGAAAGAAGATGAACTAAAGAATAAAGGTAAAACTAAAAACACCCCGCCTACCCCAGTTAAAGAGAGAGAGCCTTCATTAAGAAATAGAAATATTTAATTTTAAAACTGGATCCATTTATTGCAAACTATGAAAATGAGGAAATATTAGGAAAACTCATATATGACATACAAAATTTTAACCGAAGCTATTTTACTCATGAACGTTCAAATTTTAAAATCTTACTTCTGAATATCAGAAGTGTTGCAAAAAATTACGATGAGTGTCTAATATTTCTTAATCAGTTTTCTGAGCAATATGAAATAATAATTTTAACGGAAACTTTCACTATTTTTGATAAAGATGTATACACTATTCCAGGTTACAGCAATGTCTACAGTGAAGGAACATTAAACAAAAATGATGGGATCTTAGTATTTATTAAATCTAATATAAAGTACAATTATAATATTGTTCAGATTGCTCAGAGTACTGCCATTGAATTACATATTATTGTTAACAAAATTAAATTAGTCTTAACAGCTATTTACAGATCACCCAGTACAGAGAAAAATAACTTCATTACAGAGCTATATGATTATCTTCAGTTAAGGAAACAAAATAAATTCCATAATGTCATTGGAGATATGAATATCGATCTACTGGAAAACAATAATGATACTGATGATTATAAGAATGTGTTTAATTCATTTAATTTCATTCCTTATATAAATCAAATCACAAGACCTTGTAGTAAAACATGTATAGACCACATATTTGTTAAAAACAATTTCATTCGAAATCAATTTAATTCATACGTTTTCAATTATGATATAACTGATCATTTTCCGATAGCAGTTATTTACAATTATGAGTCAATTTCTAGCGACAAGATTCAGCAAAATATATATAAAAAATATATCAACTATAAAAATCTAAGAAATACTCTGAAAAATGAACAGTGGATCAATATTTATGACTCGGAAAATGTCGATTTCATTATGGAAAACTTTATAGAAAACCTAACTAAATATATCCAGTTACACACAAATACTATCAAAGTAAATACGAAAAAAACTAAAAAGTCATGGATTACCCCAGAAATACTAAATATAATAAATGAAAAAAATAAAATGTATAGAGAACTAAAGGTACATCCTGAAAAAGTGATACTAAAACAAAATTATAGGTGCTTAAAGAATACACTTAGACAGAAAATTAATAAATCTAAAAAAGAATATGCGAATAGAATCATAGAGAACAGTCCAAATTCTTCTAGCGGTTTATGGAACGCAGTTAATAGTATTTGTCCAAATCGAAAACCTAACGCAACAATAGAGACATTAGAGGTGAATAATGAACTCATAACATCAAAGAATGAAATTGTAAATATATTTAATAATTATTATAGCGACTTAGGTGAAAGATATGCAAATAAAATAAATGATGTGAAAAAATTTTCAGAAAATATAACCAATATAAATAATACTTTGTTTCTCAATCCAGTATCTGAAACAGAAACTATAAATATCATAAATAACTTGAAACCAAAAAAATCCCCAGGATGGGATAATATCAGATCAGAAACTCTAAAAGAAATAAATATTGAAATTGCCAAGCCTTTAACTAATATTTTCAATAAATGTTTCCAGAAAGGTAAATTCCCAAATTGTTTAAAAATTGGTATCATTAAACCACTATACAAACACGGTAACAAACAAAAAGTCGAAAATTACCGCCCTATCTCATTGTTATCGATGTTTTCGAAAATACTGGAAAAACTTATAAATAATAGATTGTATGAATTTCTTGAAAAGTTTCATGTACTCTCTAATAACCAGTTCGGTTTTAGAGAAGGACGTTCTACTGAGGATGCCATATTGCAGCTAACATCGCAATTATATAAGGCGTTAGATAAAAAAGTCCCAATTATATGCATATTTGTGGATTTATCAAAAGCCTTCGATACTCTTTGTCATAAACGTTTATTAGAGAAACTGGTATGTTATAAGAACGGTATAAGAGGTCAAGCTTATTTTTTATTAAAAGACTTTTTATCACAGCGAAAACAAATAGTAAGTATAGACGGAGTTTCAAGCCGTTCCAGGACAGTAACCTGTGGTGTTCCACAGGGAACAGTACTGGGACCTTTATTATTCACGATTTATACAAATAGTTTATGGCATTCCCAAACATCAGGAAAAATAGTCAGTTTTGCAGATGATATGGCCATAATATATGAGGGTGAAAGCTGGAAAGACCTAAAAGTATTAGCAGAACAGGATTTAAGACAAATATGCAACTGGTATAAATATAACAAATTGACTCTAAACAGCCAAAAAACAAATTACTTACCGTTCACATCCTACTCCAATCACCTTCCTGATCTGGGACCATTAATAATTGATGACCAAACACAAATTTTTGAAAAAGATCAAATCAAATACTTAGGAATCGTAATAGATAGACATTTAAGGTGTGACTTACAAGTTAACAACGTCAAGAAAAAATTGAGAGGTCTGCTGACTAAATTCAGATTCTTAGTTGATTTCTTGACATTGAAAAATCTTAAAATTTTGTATTTCTCGTTGGTGCAATCTCAGTTGCAATATGGTATCCTAGGTTGGGGAGGTGTAACAGAAAGCAATTTGCAGGGACTTAATGTATTATAAAAATGGATACTGAGAATCATTTATAAAAAAAATATAAGGTTTTCTAGTGATAAACTTTTTTCACAAAATAAAATATTTGATGTGAGACAAATTTTCTGTGAAAAAATATTCACAAATATACATAGTAATAAAATAAGAGTACAACCAGTCCAACATTGTCACAACACGAGAGCAAAAGAAAACTTCAATATTCCAATATGTGAGAAAACAATCGGTCAATGCTCTGTGGAATTTCTGTCAGCAAAAATTTATAATATTTTACCTCTCAACTTGAGAAACATCAATAATCATAGAACATTTAAACGCTCTGTAAAGGAATGGATGTACAATACTGACAGAAAAATATTCAATAATCTAGTCGACCTTAAATTTTGTATTTGATGTTATGAATCTAATTGATCCTGCCATTTTGAATTATACAGTAAATATTTCCCGATTATGTGAATTCACCCTATTGTGACTACTTCTCCGATTTTTGATTATTACCTAATTCAGACAATTAAATTTTCAATAATTATATATGCTGAAATTATAAGTTTTATATGTTTTTTTTTTGTATCGTTTTAGTAAAATAGTTATATTTCGATTTTTTATATATATTATATTTTATGGTGTTATAAATGTATTTTTAATTATGTGAAAATATCACGTACAAGCGTCTTTGGCGCTTCAGTGATTTTATGTTTATTCATGTATTTTTAACAATAATTACTTTTTAAATTATTTATTATATATTGTATTAATTAGCTCTCCTGCACAGTGCTGTATTGCTGCAACTTCTGCCTGGAATATCGTCGCATGTTTGCTTGAGCAAAGTGATACTCTTGTCTTTGGCTTAGCTATATATATTCCTGCTCCTACACTTTCCTCGGGTTTTGAGTCATCTGTGTAACAGGCCATTGTTGCATTAATTGGAGGTCCTTCCTTCCCTATTATTACTGTTTTGAAGTTTTTCCCGAAGCTATACTTGGAAATCATCTCATCCGATGGGATTCCCATTATGGGGTCGATTTCCAACTCTTTGTAGAGCTCTTTATATACCTTACCGGGTAGTGATGGGTGATTGACCTGGCTTCGCCTTGTATGTAGACTTGAAGTGGCGGCAGGTTCAGCAAGTCTTCTAGTGCAGCTTTTGGGGTTGTCTTCATGGCTCCCGTGGCTTGCCTTTGGATGCCTCTTAGCTTTTGGATCGCCCCAGCCATTTAAAGTATTCCTACTGATTATATTATTTATAATAAACAATTCAACAGAGTTGGTGTTAAAAAAAGTTCACTTCAACTTCCCAAGTTAAAGACACGTAGGTATTAACTTAATTGTATAAGCATTTCCCATCGTTAATGTAAAAAAAAAGTAAATCAAACTTTGTACGAAACTCTGAAAATCGTTTCAAGGCATTTTTATTTACTTTACGACGTTAACTTGTTTAAACTGTAAACACGGAACCATTGTTAATTAACGCCGTGTGCATTAACCTAATTTGTTTACAACTTAAGCTTTGAAGAGATCAGTGAATTGTGTTTTGCTGGTTATTTGTGTTGGTAATATAGGGACTTTTGTGTTTGTTATTCTTGTGTGATAAAGATGGAAGTTTAATTTGATTTTAAGTGTGTGTTTGATACAGATTATATTATATGTATACGACCTACTGTTTTATAAAAGAGGTTAACCACGCTACGAACTCGGAATAAACTAACCTAACCTAAACTAAACAACAAACATGAATTTTTGAATGAAAATTGTATTACTTCCAAGACTATGTTTCTACGAAAGTCTTTAAATAGAATAATTATGAATATTTTAGTAGAGTAATGATTTTTTTATTGATATTGTAACGTTTATTTTAATTTATATTTACAGATTTATATGTAATTCAGTCCCTATTTAATAATTTATGTAATGCACTAAACACACTAATTATAATTTATATGAGAGTCACTTAATAAACACTTTATCGAGGCGCGATTACTTTCCTTCGGTATCAACACTGACTGCCTGCAGCGATGCTCGTGGCCTATTTATACTCGCGCCCCGTAGTTCTAGAAACTCTCGTCGTTCTGGCGGATGCTCTGGGTATTCTGGATGTTTCGTATTTTGGATGGTTCTCGAAAATTGGGCGGAGGAGCCATAGTCGTCTCATACGGGGATTTCACTGGGGGCACTAAGTGAGCATATTAATGCAGTAGCTCGCGTAACATTGCCCCCTCCTTAAGAAACAGTTCCTCCTGGAACTAGCTAGGAAACTGGAACGAGATGACTGTATCGGCAACTGGTCCCCTTGTTGCATTTTCCAGTTGTATGGAAGTAACATGCGACCGTCTTCTCCGTTGGCTGTGTCTCCCGAGCATGGCCGCAAACCAGTACCTGCACTTCGGTGTCTCGGAAGATTACTTCTACCATGTTACGGATTATTCGCCAATCTAAATGCCTACATTCAATCTTGGGCATGGCTAGCCTATGCACGTTCAATTCAAGCGCATGCTCGCTCAGGCTTCGTAATGCTTCCCAGACATCCTAGTACGTTGGTCTTTCGTCGAAGGTGTTCCTCGTCACTAGGTGGAAATTGTAGCGGGAGCCATTTTGCAGCTTCAAAGCTTTATCTGGTACTGGTAACTGGTTTACCAAAAATCGTGCGCCACTCTTCTTTATAAACAGAGATGCCAGTCCGCGCGCATCGGTTACGCTGGCAGGGATGTTTATTGCCAGTGAGTATTCCTCCGGAACGGTAAGCAGGTCTTGTCGTCTCTCAGTGGTGACGCCGAATCTTGCTTTTCCGGTACCACCATAAGCACCCATGAACTCTACAAAAGCAGGATCGGCTACTTCCTGAAGCTGGTTTACTTCCTCATCGTGGTCATTACTTTCCTTCGGTATCAACACTGACTGCCTGCAGCGATGGTCGTGGCCTATTTATACTCGCGCGCCGTAGTTCTAGAAATCTCTCGTCGTTCTGGCGGATGCTCTGGGTATTCTGGATGTTTCGTATTTTGGATGGTTCTCGAAAATTGGGCGGAGGAGCCATAGTCGTCTTATACGGGGATTTCACTGGGGGCACTAAGTGAGCATATTAATGCAGTAGCTCGCGTAACAATATATTTATTCAGAAAATATACATGGTGCATAAATGTTTTTTACCCGATATTTGAAACACCCTGTAGGATGCAGCAACTGCAACTGGTGCAAAAATGTAGGACCATGCTTTATGAACGTTTCGGCTTTTTATTCGCGTTATTATTTCTGTTATCAAAAACATAACACGCTTTGACAGGAAACCATTCAAACGCAGTGGTCGTATGCAAAAATTCTAATGTTTCAGTCATGTTTGTTTCCAATAGCATATGTCAAATCAAGAGTTGTTAAACCTACTTATTCGAGATTTTCACAGTTTTACAACTCCAACGCTTGTAGTTGTGGATATAGTATGTTCATACTTATAGCAAAGAATAATCAACAACAAGAAGTGTAGCCCGGCGAAAATCGTTTGATGTTGGAGGGGCAAAAATAAATAACCTTGAAGGTGACAGCTAACTCTGGAATACACTGAGAACTATAATAAATGCTTAAAGCTCCACTCAAATCACACTGAGAAAAAGTATTTTAGTCTAAAGTTGTTTTATCAAATGTAGATATTTTATCATCAGTAACTATTTCTGCACTTTTCGTTGACAATATAGAGGTGAAATAGATTATTTGAGAAAATGATTTCAACCTACAAGCAAGCTTTAAACTAAGGTCGGTCTGTAAACCATAAGCAAGAGGCCTACATGTGATCGCATGACATATAACGACTTATTTAAAACATGGCATCTATGAACTCATTTTTATCCAATGTTTCGCTTCTTGTAAGTTGGGTATGCTTTGCTTATAGTAAAGTGACTAAAACGGATCACTCAAAGGAATGATGTCCTGGTTTCTAATTTGTACATTACAAGGAGATCGATTGGCCTCACCACACTACGATCTATAGGATCTTTTGTGTATGTCATACATAATATGTTTCAGTCCTATAAATTTAGGCTTCTGAGAAAGCTAGGTCTGTAGCCGGATCGTGTTCCAGATAGACTTGTTCCAGGTTTTTAAGGCACATACCAACCAATTACTCTGCAGTTGCAGATAATGTATTTTTCCAGGAGGCTGCACCAAGTTCCTTTTCCCATTTTCGGACTTCTTCCACGATCGGGCTTTTTGGGATACCAAAAAATAGTTCGGGATCTTTTGCAGGCCCATCAGCAATCTTCATGCCTAACACCCATAACAAATTTGCTTAAGGGATTGTTCGCAGTTCGAAACCTTTTGAGATACGTTGTGAACTTGACTATCAGACGCAATAAATATTCTGGCTGAGTTAAGGCGTTTTTGAGCACAATCATCTCCTGCAAATTGTCTGTGTCTGTGTTACAATGTGTATTGCATCTATGGTCGAACGATTTTATCGAAATCCTTGTTGGTATTGTCCGATTGTTCTTTCAGTATATTTAGTTAGCTTTCGTCATATAAGTGTTGTTAATATTTTGTAAGCTGTATTAAGCAGCGTTATACATCTATAGCTTTAGCATTTTGTTTTGTCTCCTCTTTTCAGTATCGGTGTTATCCATCCTTCCCTCCATTCCGCAGGCATATTTTCTGTTTCCCATATTATGGTTATTAACTTGTAAATAGCTTTTAGTACCTTATTCTATATCTATTATCAATATTGAACAGGACACACTTTCCTGAGATGGTGCTTGAGAGATGCTTGGAGTTTATCCCAAGTATTTGTTTCCTTCTATGGCTTTTGAGATGTTACTGCCTCCTGTTACCGAATGGAACAAGTGTCCTACTAGTGACCACAGTGTGGGTGATAAAACTCCTTCTTGAGGACAACCTTTTCCTTTATTTATAGTAGCTGCTTGGCAGATAATTCACTCAAATAGTATTCAATATAACAATGAATTTCTTGTTATTCCTCCTACGTCGTGTTAGTCAGGGCTTACCACAATTTTCCTTTTTAAAATGAAAAAACATAATTACTTAGTCTTCAACGCAATTCACAATTAAAATTATACAAGTAAAGATACATGAACAAGGCAAGTCGCTGAGGGCGTTTTGTATGCGGCATTAAAAGTAAACAAATTAAATTACATGAAGACTTTGCAAAAACGGAGTTTAAAGTAAACTGTTCCCAATGTATATACACCAAAGTAAATTAATTTTTTTTCCAAGTTAAAATGCCTTTATGGAATTTTTTTGTTTAATTGGTTTTAAAAAGTAGCCAAAGAATGTTTTTATTCAACACAAAGCTGTTTATTTAAGTAATTTTATCAAAGGAAATTGCTGATCTCCTCGGTGAGGAAAATCCTAAGGTCTACTACATAGGATACATAGGATACATAGGAAACACTGTATACAATATCGAGATAGCTTTATTTGATGACCAGAAGATTTGGCTGGTACCTACTGTAATCAATTTTCCATGGGTGAATAAATAGTTATGTCATATGGAATTCTCTATAACGGACGAATATGTCGAAACATATATTTTTCTCTCATCAAAGTCCAAGGCGCATCAGCCCAGATAAAAATGCTGCTCGGCTCTCTTTTGAAGGATCAACCATAAATTTAAATTTAATTTACGTAATAAGTCTCATTCGAAATTAAATGTGCTCGCTCGGTCGCAGAAAAGTACATTTTGTATATCAGCATTTATTAAATAGGATTCTTCTGATTCCGAAAACCAATTATATATCTGTGGAATACTAAAATTATTGTATTTCAAGAAAAACGTTTTTTATAAAAATATAATTTTTTTATAATGAGGTAAGATTTGAAGAAAAGTAGAATAATCTGACAACGTTGCAATTATTTGATAGTCCGTAGTGTCATTTTCCAATGTCGTTTGTCAGTTCCATCTGTAAAAGTTTTTGTCTGATAAGACTGTCCATACCATCGAGCCAGTATCCATCTCGTCATTTTCTAATGTCGTTTGTCAGTTCCATCTGTAAAAGTTTTTGTCTGATAAGACTGTCCGTACCATCGAGCCAGTATCCGTCGTGTCATTTTACAATTTCGTTTGTCAGTTCCATCTGTAAAAGTTTTTGTCTGATAAGACTGTCTATACCATCGAGCCAGTATCCATCTTGCCATTTTCCAATCTCGTTTGTCAGTTCCATCTGTAAAAGTTTTTGTCTGATAAGACTGTCCATACCATCGAGCCAGTATCCATCTTGTCATTTTCTAATGTCGTTTGTCAGTTCCATCTGTAAAAGTTTTTGTCTGATAAGACTGTTCATACCATCGAGCCAGTATCCGTCGTGTCATTTTACAATGTCGTTTGTCAGTTCCGTCTGTAAAAGTTTTTATCTGATAAGAATGTCCATACCATCGAGCCAGTATCCGTCGTATCATTTTCCAATGTCGTTTGTCAGGTCCATATGTAAAAGTTTTTGTCTGATAAGACTGTCCATACCATCGAGCCAGTATCCATCTCGTCATTTTCTAATGTCGTTTGTCAGTTCCATCTGTAAAAGTTTTTGTCTGATAAGACTGTCCATACCATCGAGCCAGTATCCATCTCGTCATTTTCTAATGTCGTTTATCAGTTCCATCTGTAAAAGTTTTTGTCTCATAAGACTGTCCATACTATCGAGCCAGTATCCGTCGTGGCATTTTACAATGTCGTTTGTCAGTTCCATCTGTAAAAGTTTTTGTCTGATAAGACTGTCCATACCATCGAGCACGTATCCATCTTGTCATTTTCTAATGTCGTTTGTCAGTTCCATCTGTAAAAGTTTTTGTCTGATAAGACTGTCCATACCATCGAGCCAGTATCCATCTTGTCATTTTCTAATGTCGTTTGTCAGTTCCATCTGAAAAAGTTTTTGTCTGATAAGACTGTCCATACTATCGAGCCAGTATTCGTCTTGTCATTTTCCAATGTCGTTTGTCAGTTCCATCTGTAAAAGTTTTTGTCTGATATGACTGTCCATGCCATCGAGCTAGTATATGAAGGAGGCCAAAAGCTGTATCAGGTCCGCCATACTTTTGCTTGTTTTCTGTCATTATTGTTGTCATTGTGAATATTAGTGCATTGATTTCGGCGTCTCTTTATATAATATCAAACAAGAGGTATTGAGCTGAATTGACTGCTTCTACATGGTCTTCATCATACGTCCATGGTCATAATGTATTTTCCCTATATTCAAGATGCATATCTGCAAGTTCCAAATGTCAGTTTTATCTCAAATCCGATTTATTGATGGTTTTCATTGGTTCCAACCAGTTTTGTAGTTCTATTAACACCAAACTTTAGGGTCGGGTCTACAATTTGAGTATAAACCTGATATTCGCTATATGTAGGATCACTAGAGGTATATCTTTATTCCAAGTATACACCAGAGTATATGTGATCTATTCCAGTTTGAGGGTATAACCGAGGAATGAACTTTTCTAAGTATTAGTAACTGTGTAAGTTTTCCACATTCTGAAATAAATTTAATGATATGAAAGTTAAATACCTACTTCAAAAATTAATGTCTTTAACCTCTTCCATTAAGCTAAATAGCACTTCAATTTCATCGATGTGAAAATATTAGGTACTACCCTTTCCATCCAAAATTAGAAGAATAAACTTATATTCTGTATTAAGTGAATTTCTTTTCCACCCGCTAATGTATCAAAATAAACCAAGAAATTTGAGTTATAATTAGTTAAAATGCCAAAATTTCCCACTTTTCTGAGCGTCAAACATCAAAACGTTGCTTCATTGGAACTACCAGCGAGGTACTCTGGGAATAGTGTACCTGTCATCAATATCCATTGTATAACCGACAACCAGTTATTCCCGGTATAAACCTAGGTATAAAATGTCGAAGGAATAATTATACTGAATTCTATACTGGAATTGTTGAATCGTCTCTTAATAATTGATATGACACATAATTACCAAAAAAAAGTGAGGAGTAAGTTAGGTTTCCAATAAAGGAGGAAGAAGAAGAAGGATAATGATCTTGTGACATTGAAACAGGAAGATTTTGTAACTGCAATAAAAAGAATAGTTTTATAAAATTATTCGACCAAACGTTAAAAACTGCATATTTTTAGGTCGAACTTTCATTTTCCAAGGCATTCATGAAAAGAACCAACTTCAAGGACAAAAATAAAGTAGTTTCTGTCATTAAGAACATACTCTCATCAACGCCCACCTCTTTGTGCTTATTTGTTTGGTCACGGCTAATAAATAATGTTATCGATTGCGTGGATAATATACAGTGTCATACCCAAATTATGCACCATATAAGAAACTTATTTATAAAAGGTTTTTCGACAAAAATTTATTATTGGTAAAAGTTTGAGCTTGTACTTTACTCTTGTGTCAAAATCAAATTTTTGAAGGCTCCTCGTATATTACATGTGTTTTACCATATTTTATTGGCACATCTTCAGTTTTAGGGGATGCACAAACTCTTACCAGAAATAACTTTTTGTCGAAAAACCCCTTGATAAATAAGTTTCCCGTATGTTGCATACTTTGGGAATGATATACACTGTGTTCATTTGAATAGGACCCACCCTTAATATTCCAAAAATGGGACATATTAGAAGGAAATGCCGAAACACGTCAACTTTTAAGTTGAGGGGGACACTTTTTGGCGCTAATGTCATAAACGTCAGATTCACCCCCTCCCTTCTGGAGATACCCCTTGAATATTTTCAAATGGCATTAGGTATCAAGTCACACCTTATTTAAAAGGTCTGGTGAATCTCTATTCAATCATTTTGTTTTGCCTTTGATACCAGCCTTCCATTGTTATTTAATCGTTGTTTGAAATTGGCTCTCTTTCAACTCTTGGTATGCCCCCGTATTGTGTTATGATGGAAAGACTCTTTAAAAAATAAAAAATTTACAAATAGTGAAAAGACAACTGTTAACAAGAAAAAACTGCTATTTAATCATGTGTTTCAAAGTGACCACCGTTAACATTCAGGCAATAAAAGCTGAAATGGAGCCAATTTTAAAGAACGATTAAATAACAATGGAAGGCTGGTATCAAAGGCAAAACAAAATGATTGAATAGAGATTTACCAGACCTTTTAAATGAGGTGTGACTTGATACCTAATGACATTTGAAAAAATGTAAAGGGTGTCTCCAGTAGGTGAATCTGACGTTTATGACATTAGCGCCAAAAAGTGTCCCCCTCAACTTAAAAGTTGAAGTGTTTCTGCATTTCTTTCTAATATGTCCCATTTTTGAAATATTAAGGGTGGGTCCTTTTCAAATGAAGACAGTGTATATATATATAAAATGAAAACGTATTACTCGCCCTATTCCGAATTTCAAATGGAAACTACCATAATAGTCAACTAGAGCTGAAACTCCTTAATAATGAATGTTACATTTAGATATCTTCGAAGGATTATTTCGTCAATTCCGTTCTGATTTCAACTTCGGGATTAATTAAGATTAATGGTGTTATAATGAATCATTCAGGAAAAATGAAATGTCCTTCTGCTTCACCGAGCGTCAACGGAAAATGTCTTTGTTTTCGAATTACACAGAATCTTTGACTAAATAATTAGCATCTAATTAGACAACTTTAATTAACAGCTTCGCAAACAAAAAAAGAAACGCTGACAACTGACAACGAATTTGAATGTAGTTATTTTCTTTATCTCTGATTCTTACATCTTTTTATCTGCTCTGTTCTATTTATTAAATTTTTTGGTAATTTCATTGCAACTGACACTCACAACTATTGATTAGGACCATCACCTCAATTATTTAACAGCTCTCAACCCATTTCTGCGTTAAACGAACATCCTAATCCTATTGTTTCATAAATGCGCCGCTTCACCCTACATAGTGAGTACACAAGGTGTGATATTTACTTTGTCATGGATGCCTATTTTTTGCCACTAGACATCCCTACAGATTAAGCCAAATCTCTCGCCCTTCCAAGCGGGTTTTGACAATCATTGTATTGCTCGTAAATTAAAGTCATAATTCTTTTTATAATCGAAATTAATACATGATAAAATTCGTGTCTTTTTAAGACAACTTTTATACTGCCCAACGCGAATGCTTGATTTAAACATTTCGATTTAATTGTATGATCCTTCGATAGGGAAACACTCTCTGTGAAATGCGTATAAGTCTTAATAAACTAACGATATCTTGAAAGATTTCAGCCAACTCTTAAGTTAACTTAAACGGGAGTTAACTAATGAAGAATGTTAATAGGGTTAAAGGAGATAATTAACTTTATTGCTGGAGTGTTTGCCGAGGGGTGGAAAACCCTTCTAGGGTCTCTCCTCGGGAAATTCTCGAGCAGTGACTTTGGAAATTCCCAGACAGAAGGATTCCACTCAATACGAGGATTATGTTAAAAATTATTACAAAACAAAACGGGTCATAATGGATACTGAGATTGGATGGAAAACGCGAGAAATATGTTCGAATTCAATTAAGTATTTTCAAATTATCTTAAGTATTTTACGCGTTTTCTGTTATTCCTTCATTTTCTTATGTTAACTTGAAACCCTGATTTTTCCTGCAGAAAATTCGAAAAGTATTCCAAAAACTCAACCATTCTATTTACTTCCCCGTCTTTAGTTGTAGTTTTTCACGTTCTGTGGTAATGAGAGGAAACATGAGGAGCCAAAATTCAAGTTTTTTTTCATTGGAGGGGGCAACCACATGATGGGGGCATTTAGTTCATGTACATTCTACCCATCTGCAGCTTGTTTCGTCAGTTTGCTTTTGACGAAACGCCCTCATGATCACTTTCTGAGAAGTGTCCTCTATATCAAGGAAGGCTGCTAATAATACTCCCTCACTTTCGAGAGCATACTGTATCCCTTTTACTAAGTGATGGAGTGCTGTCTCCGAGGATACTCTCGGTATGTAAGCCTATCGATCCAAGTCGATCGGTCTTTGTACCCTCCTCCAATGAGCCTGTCTACCAGTTTTCTCAATGTCTTCAGTGTAAACGACATCAGTCTTAGTGCCTTCGAATTTCCAAGTTCATTATTCCACCAAATCACATCCCACACTATTTCTTACCATCTCTCGCCCATTGGAATGATAACCATCACAGTTTATCTTCCTTGGGTTCCACTAAATCTCAGTTGCAGTGCTAAAACCTTTAACTTTTGTGTCTGTGGTCTAGCGCTTACCATATCTCAACAAAATTACTTATCGGGTTTCTTGATAGGGTTCAAGTCTCTCCAAAGAAAATGTTAAGCAATTCTATTTTCCATCACTATACTCAAAATCTTCATTTAAATTTCCCCAAGATGGATACAAGAGATTAAACACAAAGACTAGGGACTTCAGCACTGAGGTAGATATCACAAGTGGGAATCGTAAGAATCTTCATTTCTCAACAATTTACTTTTTTTGTTGCTTGAAATTGTATTGCAGATTTTGTTACACTGATAAAGAATATCAGACTGCAAATTTGCTTCCATTTCCATTGAAAACGGTGACATAATAATACAATATCTAATTAATATTTTAGGAAGAGAATATGATAAAATTTTACCTAAAGTTTTTACTCATTAAGAATACATTTATTTAAGGAATATCAATTCAATAATTTAGGAAGTTTAAAAAGTTTCAGTCACTGTAAATTGTTTCTAATTATCAACAAAGTGCATTATGGTGTATTATAATCTTTTCGCGGAACATTTTTTAAATGGCTTATTTGGGTTGACAGCAATTCTCCCTTCAACTTTCAACTATAAATTTTCAATTTAAAGATTTTGTTTTTTCTTTGTGAGAAAATTTTGAAATTTAAATCTTTATATTCCAACATTACCGACAAATAACTATCCTAACAAATTTGAATATTAATATATTTGTTCCAGAAATTCCAGCACCTACAACTATAAAAACTACAACCCATTTATCTGCATTAGATCCAAAAAAAGGTAAAGTATATCTTCAATAATACATGTACGTTTTTTTCGCCCTCTGTGAACAAATCTAGTTAGTAACTGCTGATCACTAAGCTATGGTAACAGTTTAGAAGGAAATATTTACAAAAGGAATTACAGTATGAAGTCTTTAAATCTAACGCTTAACTCACCTAAAAAAATCCCAGATGAGCCGATCCGTTCTATAACCTGATGAGGCTCCAAGTATTCAAGGCATTGTCGGAAAATTACCCTGCATTGCAGATAATGCGTTCCTCCGTCTCATCTGCATCATCGCAGAATCTGTTTCTCCAGTGGGATGCACTAAGTTTATTTCCCCATTTTCGGACTTCTTCCACGGTTCGGCTTTTTGGGATACCTTTACGAGACCATCAAGAATCTCATTTACGATCATTCCCTGGCACCCATAAAAACGTTACTTTGTTGTGTTTAGCTACTTGCCTGAGGGATTGTTTGCAGTTCCAGACTGTTTTAGTCTTCAGAGCCTTTAAAGCAGCCTCCCCTTCCCCATGCAGGCTTGGAAAAACATTCTGACTCAGATTAAGCCTGAGTTAGCCTGTTGGCATATTCCATAGCGATCCTCCGTATTATGGATGTGGTTAAGGAAGGTCTAATAGCATTACTTCTAAGGTTGCGCTAGTGCACGATATCATTCCTAGATGATGCTTTAATGGTAATATTTTAGCATAGAACGGATATTTGGCTTTGAGAAAGAGGATAGTCAGCTGCGTCTTGGATAATTTGATAAGAGTACCTAAGACGCAACTTTCAACAGTTTCATATCGAGAAAGACATCCGATAAATATTTCTCTCGTACAAGTGAGGGAAGATGGGGGCATAATTAACAATATTGATCACTAATGTTGAGAATACCCACTTGATATTTTCATCTGACACATCCTTGTATACTCTAATGCTGGTTTAACTGAAGTTCCTTGTAAATTTCTATGACATTTTTCATCTTAATCATGAATAATTTCGTAGTAATCAATTTCTCCAACCCCTCGCGTTCATGAATATTTATTGTTCGGTGAAATACTCGTGTATACCGAATAGCGTAACGTCGCCGTATCAATAACACTAATCTCGCTATGAAATTGTCTTAATGTTCGCCTACAATCGTTCTTTCGTAAGAAATATTTAATAACCACACTCCGCAAAAAAGGCAAAACGCAAAAAAATAATAATAGGCCCTTCAAAAATGATATCAAGACCGTCTTACCCTCTTGAAAAATCTATCCAATTACATTTGCTCCGTCATAAATGCGCTAAGCAGGGGCGTAGCAATAATACGGATTTTACCCAGAATTGTTGAATAATGAAAAAAAATTGTAGATATAAATGGATTCAGTTTGGTTGGAGTGTATTGCATCAAGTTGAAGTTTCCATTGAAATCATTAGGATTAGATCGAAGATAATAGAATTAATACTGGTATAACGCCTTACAAAGTTTTAAAAAATTTTTTTCAAAGAGCAGAGACCGTTTACTAAGAAGCAACAACTACTTCTCGGGCTATATGCCCCGGCAGACATTGAATTACACGTCCTAAGTTAAACGGATTTGGTATATCTGCAAGATAGCACCAACCATTCTGGTTTGTAATTAGAAGGGACATCACTTATAGACCGCTTTCGGCCTCATCAGTACAAAGTAGAGGTACTCCGTCCAGAGCTCTAAGAGCATAATCCTGGTCTGGAAACAAAGCTGAAATCACATCAATTATTAACCCAAGTAGAGGAAATGTTAAAAATGTGATAACAGCGACATCCCCACATCTAACCACTTTACTTACTTTACTTAACTAACTTTTTAAGGCGTTATAATAGTATTAATTCTATTATTTTCGATCTATTGGTCTGAAATATTACAATTTTACAGGAAACTGTAATTAAGTAAATATCATTTGGATTGTTAATTTCTAAATGGAAAAAAAAAAGTTTGTTCTTTTATTCGCATTTTCTTAAAGACTCCTCTCCTTCTTTCAATATGTCCACTTATCTTTGTCATTCCAATGTCCAAAAAGTCACTTTATCAGTGTTCGAAGGTCCAGCTTCCCTAAATGTTTTTCCTCCTACCCCTTTATAAAGTACACACTTTCCTGTATCGCATCAAGGAATAATCTCATACTTCCCCCTGGGACATCAAAAACTGCAGCACGTGGTTGGACATCTCGGTGGATTCAAACAAAAAATCAGACGTACTGGAGCTTCGTGCCAAAGCAGAAACAGAGCAAACTCGTAGTCTAAAAATCCTGCGAGTCGCTGACTAACGATATATAAAACTTCGGCAGGGGCCAGATAAGGATATCTCCAACAAGGACCTAGTGAAAAGACTATTGGTACAGCCAAAAGTACAAAAGTGGATTCAAACAAAAGATCGAACGTACTAGTGTCACAGCAAGAACACATCAAACTAGTGGTCAAAAAAACCCTCGGAGTCGCTGACTAACGAAATATTACCTCATCAGGGGCCAGATAAGGAAAGTGACGGGATCACTGTACTGTAAGAAAGCACATGCATGCAATTGGCATATATAGGAAGGAACCTATTTGTCGGTTGTGCATGGAAGAGGAGGAAACAGCCTCACACATTATCTTCGAATGCGAAGCACTGTCTTATAGGACTAGAGTACCCAATTAAACATTTCTCCAAGATAGACTGTTGAGTCTGATAAGGGCTACTGGTCTCTTCACATAAACGGTACAACCCAAGAACACAAAAAGCCTAAAGACTGAGGTGCCAGGGTCTCGAAGCCTCTGACTGGTGGTACCGATCTAATCAATCGTACAATCCCTCCATGGAGGGGAAGACAATATCTGCACGTAATGTTCACTTAGCAATAAAAATGTCAGTCATTGGTTAGTTATAGACATTAAATTTAGGTTTGATTGGGACTTAAAATATGTTTTATTGATGCGAAAATTTTCACGAAACAAAAAATGGAATTTCAAATTTATATTTATCGTAAATAATCTCCGTACGTACGCCCTTGAGTTGATAATAAGAAAAAAATACCCCCAACTGAGGACTTATTTATTAAACAATCATAAAAATGAAGGTCTCCTTAATATTGCCGCGAATAAAAGTAGAAACACTAATACAGACCAACCGATAACTGTAAAAAAGAAGAAAAAAAGGGAGGGATCTGAAGAGACGCAAATACAAATTGAGGCAATTTACAGACGATCTTTTATTGCTACTGTCAGTTTTTAATGACAGCGAGATATTGAATGACGTTACAATTATATTTTAACGATTTACGAGATTGTGGATTTTTTCATTTGAAGTTTTTTATGTTATCTTTTAAAAAATTAATAATTGATGTTTTTCCCGGTGAAATTCGACATGGAATAATTCAATATCACATCCTCAGAAATCACATGATCCTTTTTGTTTTTATTATATTCAATAAACATACAATAACATTCGCTGACCCTGCTTATTCAACAAGTTCATCATCGTTCAAATATAAATGAATTTCTTTTAATTATTATTGAATTTAATATCTATTTTTTCCCTTTCGAATATCTTCCTTGGAAATGTTTTTTTATTATCTAAATGGTATATGCCTTGAAACTCATACTGTCTCTCCTTGGTTGGTAGAAGAATTATGCTCTACCAATAGTAGAATCTCATGCGGGTGGGTGTTGCTGGCGTTCAAAATACCTTCTCAGGATTTTTGAATCTGCTTGGACTTGAGTTCAATGCTGCTAGAGGTAGTTTTTTTGGCGTGATGATTAGCTGCTTCATTGTCAGTTATTCCAAACTGATGAAGACGCCAAATCGGCAAGACTGTTGAGAAAATGGGAGAGAGCTAGAGTAAACTGGTACCACTTTCAAACTTTTCCAATTTCTTCCACAACTTTCTTGACTCTTTGTCATACGTGTTTAATGATGCTTCATCGTCAAATATCTAATTAATTTATGGATGCACCTTAATCAAGATAATTTATAGCTTTTGGTGGCTGGTATAAATGTCAGATTCTACCTGTGTATGATAAACAGCATCCTATAGCATTAGTTGATATTCTTGTAGGTGGTTATCCCCGAAAAAGGTCTTTATAAAAGCAGGTACAATTTATTTCGCTAAATGAACTTGTTGAATAATTCATATAACAAAAGCTAAGCCATTTTACAATCCCACTTTCTGTGTAAACACAAATATTCTCAGATATTCAGTAACCATTTTAAAGTGTAAATTATGCACGTCCTTGGAAATAATGCAAATGTGGTTTGCAGGAAACTCCAGGGGATCTACAAAGGGCACGTCGAATGACAACAGAGTGAATTCGGCGGGGAAAGGAGATGAGGCTAGTATAGCAGGTCAGTTTCATATTAACTAAGATTTGTTGTGGCTGCGTTGTGTGAAGATGAATTTTCAGTGAGTTTTTTTAATAAATTGGATATTACGTTTTATAATATACTGTTACGTCTGACCTGTACTGGCGAATGTGTCAAGGAGTAACAGAGTAGCATTGGACACAGCGGAGGGATTCACAATATCTTCACGATGGCCTATTGCATCGGAGATGGAAAAACCCCGATGGAGTACATTTAGTTCACCAGTCAGCTGGTACTGCCAAGATCACAAAAGAGCTTCCTATGACCCACTCAGGAGGATATATTAGTACAAAGGAACACTGGCACATCTTCGGGAAATATATTGGATCAACTGTCGACAGGACGTAGAAGATTGGTGCAGGAAATTTGTGTAATAGTAGAAAAGGTCCTAAAACAAGTAGCCGAGGAAAAATGGCAGTAGCTTTCCGGAGAGCCCTTGAAAGTCTTGCAATTGATATTTTCAGCTCAATTCCTTTGACAGAAAGAGGAAACAAATACCTGATGGTTGTATAATATGATTATTTTTCCCGAAATAGCACATTTTCCTAATCAAGAAGCGACGACAGTAGCAGAGGCTTGCGTAACCAACGTTATTGCGAGACACGGAGTTCCTCTGGAGTTGCAATCATTCCGATCAACGACGAAATTTTGAATCCGAATTATGGCAGGAATTGATGAAAACATTAGAATTGCTATTCAAACACGAATCAACCAGTACACTCCATCTATGTTGGTCTCAAGTAAAGAAATGAAGCTATCCCACGATCTTTTTTTCGGAAGACTGCCTCCTGGTAAAAAAGTGGAAAATCGTAATCCCCAATGTACATACATGGGAAATTTGAAAGAAAAATTGGAAAAAGGTCACAATTTTGATCGTGAACGTATAGCTGTTCAATACCAAGCGCAAAAAAAGGTTGTGCTAGAAGCTGCACCGAAACTGGGAAGGGAAACACGGTTCTAAGGAAAATTAACGACCTAGTTTAATTGGTTGGTGATTTTAATCAACAATTTTCGAGTATATCGATGATCTCAAGTCAAGGAAAATACGTCTGGATGAAAATTTACGGATACAGAAATTTGACTGATTTTTGAAATCCGTAACCCTTATTTTTGTAAGCTTGAAATTTGTAAACTATGATTAAAAATAAGTCTGGTTGATTTACGAAATTGGCAAATGGGTCTGGCGGCATCTTCAAATTTGTATGCCAAATAAAATTATTCTCGTCTCCTTGAATACTTAAATATCCATTCATTTCAACATTGAGATGTATGCGAAAGCTTATTAACAAAATATTCAGATATCAAAATTCTCTTTCAACTACCTTAGTATTTGTTTTATTAATTTATTTGCCAGTCTAAATTCATGTTCCATTTATATAACTCGCCCAGTGTAAGTTGGCTTTTGAGATATGCGCGAACAAAAAGTAACAGACACTGCTTGAATAAAGATAGATATATTGAGCGGACTACTCTCGTACGACCCTCGCACTTTGCTTCAACATAGTCGTAGGTACATGCCGGCTGCTGGGGTCTCAAAAAATACTTTTTAATTTTATTACTGAAAAGTGTTAATACTGTAACTGCATTTTTTCCCTCCTATCGACTAGTTTAATATTTTAAAAATTACCAAATTAATATAGGAACTGTTTTGCTCACCACCAAGAAGATTTTTTATTATTATTAATAAAAAAGGATCCTGCACTCTGAGCTAATACCTAATTGTTATAAAGAATTAGCAGCGTTTGAAAACTTCAAAGTTGTCTATGGTAAAGCGATGAGGACCGTGAAGTTAATGAACGAAAAAAGTAATACATTAACTAAAGACGAAGATCGAAACCAATTTATAAATGAAACAAAAGCTTACGTTTTCTGTATTAAACATGGTTAATTAGATATAATTTCCTTGGCCAAAGGTATAATGGGTTCCTGTCGTGTAGCTTCTTCCTTCATAAACTTTAATAGATTGGACACTAGTTCACGGTATTGACCAATTAAAAGTTTATTTTTAAATTTACTTTTAAACTCCATTCTAATAATTATAACTAAACTATAAGCTAAAACCACACCTTCTATAAACTAACTACTGCTAATAATTATCGTAACTAAAAACTACTATAATACTACTACGCCACTGGAATTACTGAGATTTTAACCGTTTGCGGTCAAAACAGAGACTGGGGTCCTCCATTTCAGTGAGCCTCGAGCGATCGGATGTTCTACCGCGCATCTCGGAAGTCCAAAGTCCAAGTGCCAACTTACACTTGGCGAGTTATAACTAGTAAAGATTATTATTATTTAACGGTTATAAGAACAATATTAGCCTCAGGGTGTACTTTTGCAGATATTCTAGAAATGGGAGTAGTAAATTATATAAATACTTATGAAATTATTTCAACGAGGTGTTAAACCGATATCCGGCTTTTGGTAATTTGTCAAAGTATATTGGTATTACCTACTTTGCAAACATTAATTTAAAAAATTTTTAAACCGAATATTTCAGGGAAAAACTGGAAAATAATAATTCCTAAATGTTTGCAGCCTTCACTACAAATACGTCATATAACTAAAAGTGAAGTTAGCAACTTTCTGATTTAGATGTTTTATGAGCCAGTTACAAAAAGGAAGCTTGAAGAATTCTTTTAACTGTCTGTCAAAGTCTATGACTGTTTTTGCTTACATTTTATGACGATTTAATATTAAAATAAAAGTAGTGTGTTCATGATACTTTTTTAATTAAGTTCAGTTAGTTTTAACCCTTAGGTCGAAACACACTTATCAGCTCAGCACCTGACAAGCATCGTCACAGCACCCTCGAGTGGTCAACTCGACGGTTGTGTATGGGCTCACTTAACGCATCGACACGGGATCAGCACCGCCGCGATACCCGACTATAGGCTTCACTTTATATTGTCAGAGATATTGTATTGGCACGCCGTCCGCAAAATATTCTCTCTGAGAAATGTGTTATGGTTGAGGCGTTGACGTGCCTTGGAGGTGCTGTGCTGATGTTTTTAGGTATGCGCGCTTACATTTAAATACACATAAGAAATAAAATCTGCTGGTGATGATCAGTCGCTGTTCCTATGAGGTGCTGTTAAGTGTATTTCGACTTGTGGAATTAGAAACAGACGTTGTGAAACTGGTAATTCAAATATTTACTATGCCTTGTTTTTAAGCAAAGAGGAGCGATTTGGATTTAAGTTGGCATTTCTGCTACCTAGTGATTGGTCAGATTGCCGCCCTTTTCACTCAGCTCTTTTGATTTACAAATATTCACTAGTTCAATCTTTATAACCACTTTGCTTCGGGTTGAATCACTATACAAACTAAAACTTTGTAGAAAAATGCACTTATTATGCTGGAAATGAAGGAATTAAATTAGTTACTATGAAACTTGACCCATTTGATCTGAAAATATCGGTTTTATACCGGTAAAGGAGTGGTAGGTCTTAACTGGGAGACCGATTGGGTTGGAAACTCAACATCGACTCTTACTAGCTGAGCTAGCCTCGTAAAAACCAGGGAGATAATGCATTTAGACGCGAAGTGTGCATTTGGTCACGCCTACTTCAACAGCCGAAGAATAATAGTAAATAT
The DNA here is from genome assembly GCA_947563755.1 of Lochmaea crataegi. NCBI lineage: Eukaryota > Metazoa > Arthropoda > Insecta > Coleoptera > Chrysomelidae > Lochmaea > Lochmaea crataegi. The sequence continues at coordinate 128,583,707 of OX387422.1, forward strand.
TGCAAGGCGCCGGTTAGCCGCCAGGGAAAGAAAACAAAACGCGATTTTGAACTAAGGTAGAAGTATAATGGAGGCAGTGGCGCGCCGGTAGGAATTTCGGATGAAAATAAAAGAACCAAAATATAAATATACAAATTGTTGAACGTGTGGTTTCAACATACTGCTCGAACACAACAGTCACAACACCTCGTAACAAGTAATTCAATATAAAAGTAATATAACATAAGCATCACCTATACTTCATCACGATTTTAAAAAACAAGACGACAGAATTGTGGTCCTATGTCAACCCTTATGTAGATAACTTTTCATTTAAGTAACGTACGTCACTATTTAAATCTTCCAAAAGTTAAATTTTCAAATCGACATTAAAACCTTGTGAGAATAAAAATGTTAAAAATAATTGATTCCCAATTATGATTTTGTCCACCACCAACTATTAACATTGAGAAAACATCATATTTTTGTTAAGTTTGACACATCATTAAGTTTGAATAAATATTTTATACTTCTAAATACCTATTAGTTGCTTTTATCGATTCGCCCATTGTTATTTCCAGTTAAATGTGAAAATTAACAGTTAATATTTCATCCAACAGAATACGACTACGACAGCGAGTACACTTTGCCATCCAACGGGCCACCACCCATCCAAGAGCCTCCAGGCGCTTTCAGTGGAGCGTCACGAAACTTCAACCCTATCGCAACCGCCATTTTCTTCTTGTTCTTCTACTCGCTATTCTTTTACTTTTTGGAAATGGGTTCGTCCGATGAAGGCCCGAGGTGATGCCCCAAATGGCATTAGGAAAAGTAAAATTCGTGCAAAAGGAGTGTGCGGAAGCGGGTGAGTTTTATTTCTTGTTTTTTGCGTTTTATTCAACTTAAGTTGAATTGGTTTGCTGGGAAAGTTAACAAACTTTTACAAAAAGGTTTCGGATAGTTTTTTACTATATGTCGATAAATAATTCTATCTTATGGAACGAAAAAAACGAAATAAATAGTGACTCAAAACATCTAACCACAAAATGCGTTTTTTATACACTTTGAATATAAAAAAAAAGGTGAGCGGTCGTCGGAACGCCGACAGAAGCTTGCTTCTTATGCACAATAGAATGCGAGGTTGGGAAAACCATCAATAAAAATACGCGCAATAGAATGCAAGAATTATCTTCACTTCAAAAAGGAATGTGCAACAAAACCATTTCTCGTCGATAGTCATTGAAATTATTGGCCATATCGTAATTGCGATATCTTATGACCTTTTTTCAAATTTTAACAATTATTAATAATTTTGACAGTTTTGACAATTATTGATCATTTTCGACAATTTTTCCAAATTTGGCCATTGGCCATTTGACCATTTTTGACAGGTTCTGACAATAAATAATTGACCATTTTTGACAATTTTTCAAAAATTTTTACAATTTTCAACAATTATGAACCATTTTTGACAGTTTTTTATAATTATTGACCTTTTTTTCAAAATTTTTGACAATTTTTTCAAAATTATGACAATTATTGACCATTTTTGCAAAATTTTTGACAATTTTTTCAAATTTTAACAATTATTGACCATTTTTGACAATTCTTCATAATTTTGACAGTTTTGTCAATTATTGATCATTTTTGAAAATTTTAAACAATTATTGACCATTTTTGACAGTTTTTTATAGTTATTGACCATTTTTTCAAAATTTTGACAATTTTTGACCATTTTTCAAAATTTTAACAATGATTGACCATTTTTGACAGTTTCTGATAATTATTGACCATTTTTGACAATTTTTAAAAAATTTTGACAATTTTCAACAATTATTGACCATTTTTGACAGTTTTTTATAATTAATGACCATTTTTTCAAAATTTTGACAGCGGCACGCCTCTCTTTCTCTGCACTGAACGTCACTATGCGTCTGCGTCTCTCTCACTCTTTCTAATGAGTCATCGCGTGACGAACGCTTTTTCGTAACATCACACGTTTTACGAGTTCACTAGCCTTCCCAAAAGTCCTATGTCGTGCAATATTTGTATTTGGTGTTGTGCTCTCTACCCCATTTAAACCGAGAAAGCGGCAAACATAGTTTTGAATTTTTATAGTTTAAATCAAAACAGTTTTGACAATTATTGATCATTTTTGACAATTTTTTAAAAATTTTGACCATTTTAGACCATTTTTCCAAATTTGGCCATTGGCCATTTGAACATTTTTGACAGGTTCTGACAATAAATAATTGACCATTTTTGACAATTTTTCAAAAATTTGGACAATTTTCAACAATTATTAACCATTTTTGACAGTTTTTTTATAATTATTGACCATTTTTTCAAAATTTTGACAGCGGCACGCCTCTCTCTCTCTCTCTGCACTGAACGTACACTATGGCCTGCGTCTCTCTCTCTTTCTAATGAGTCATCGCGTGACGAACGGTTTTTCGAAACATCACACGTTTCACGAGTTCACTAGCCTTCCCAAAAGTCCTATGTCGTGCAATAAGAAGCAAGCTTCAATATTTGTATTTGGTGTTGTGCTCTCTACCCCATTTGAACCGAGAGAGCGGCAAACATAGTTTTCAATTTTCATGGTTTTGAATTTTTATAGTTTAAATCAAAACCTAACCTCTTTTAAGAGGAACCAATAATTGTTTTTGTTCAAAAGTTTATGTTTTAGATCAAGGGTCGGCAACATACGGCACGCCTGGCAGTTTAAAATGGCACGCATAACTTTGTGAAGTTTGGTGTATAATATTTCAAAATAAAGCAATAAAATAAAGATTTAATTTTGAGGATACTTATTGTAAATTCAGAATAATCTATGGAACTGTACACAAGCTGGCAACGTAGCTCAACCAAGTTAAGTGACGGCAGGCCAGACTAGAACGACGCGACCGCGACGGGACGTTTATAGAAAAGAGAAGACGCGAGCAGGTGATTCTCTGCTTTTCGAACGCCCGGTTAGCGGCATTGCCACGGTTATACTGGAAATTTCTAGGAGGCGGATTTACTATTACATATGCGTGTAATCAGTTAGAGTTAGTTTAGTTGTACGAGCCATTGTAAAGATAAGTTCCGAAACTAAAGTTTAGTGGTAAAAGTTGTACTAGGTGTTGTTGTTGGACGGACTCAGGATAGTTAATCGTAACATTATTTATCAACCTGTAACTTACAATTGCGCGATTAACGTTAGTGTTATGGCTGCTAAAAAGCAGAAATTAGACGTTCGCCCTTTCAAAGTTCTTGGACAAGTGATTATGGCTTTGTACAGCAAAGAAATCGATCCATATGTGCATTATATCGGGAAAGCGTAGTATTCCGGACATCTAGTTAGTGTTCAACGACATTTTCAAAAAAGACATGAATCGGTGTTTAAGCATAATGCTGATAAAACGGAGACAATCCGACAAGCAGTTGCTCAGTATACAAAGCAGGCAACGTTCTTTAGAAAAATTAGTTAAGGGAAGGGTCAAGCAACTGAATGCAATTTCAAAATTGCACAATCTTTGGCAGAAAAGGGAAGACCTTTCACTATGGGGAATTTATGAAGGAAACGTTTCTGAGAAGTTCGAATGTATTGTTTGATGATTTTCCTAATAAACAAGCAATGCTGGCCCGGATTAAAGATACACAAGAATCGGCGCGGAATATTGCTAGGCGAGCTACTGCATTAATATGCTCACTTAGTACCCCCAGTGAAATCCCCGTATGAGACGACTATGGCTCCTCCGCCCAATTTTCGAGAACCATCCAAAATACGAAACATCTAGAATACCCAGAGCATCCGCTAGAACACGGCGCGCGAGTATAAATAGACCACGAGCATCGCTGCAGGCAGTCAGTGTTGATAACGAAGGAAAGTAATCGCGCCTCGATAAAGTGTTCATTAAGTGACTCTCATATAAATTATAATCAGTGTGTTTAGTATACTATATAAATTATTAAATAAGGACTGTATTAAATATAAATCTGTAAATATAAATTAATTGTAAATATAAATTAGAATAAACGTTACAATATTGAGAGGTGAGTTACTGAAATGACAGAAAATGTACGGAAACAACAGATCGACGCCATTGAACGGAATATCGTATTTAGTATTTCGTTAGATGAAAGTGTCGACGTTAATGAGATTTCCCGGTTAGGAATGGTAGCGCTGTAGTTTGACAATAACCGTGTGTGTATGAAGACCATTCGGAAGAACGACAGGAGGAGAAGATATACTATCAGAATTCGTTAAACATTTTGAGAAACGGGACTAGACTTAAGTAAGATTTTTTGCGTAACTACAGATGGCGCACCCGCTATGATTGGGACACATAAGGGATCTGTACCTCTTCTCACTGCACGCATTGGTCGACCACTTTTGAATTTTCTTGCAATATTCATCAAGAAAGTTTATGCGCGAAGATATCGAGCGGAAGATTAAAATCCTTGATGGTTACTGTTGTAAAAGTTGTCAACTACATTGCTGGTCGTTCTTCATTAACTCACAGACAATTCAAGTCAGGAAATGGAAAGTGCATATTGAGATATTCTGGCTCAGCCGCAGTAAAGTGCTTTCTAGATTTGTGGAATGTTTGGGAGAAATTAGGTAATTTTTTTTCCCATATGAAGATCACTTTGAATCCATATCGAAGCTAACAACAGCAAAATTCAGAGGCGTGTGTAACAGTGGCGGCTCCTCGAAGGAGGCTAAGGAGGCTCGGCCTCCTCACCAATTTATCCAGCAAATTGCAATTACCGATCAATTTTGACAATTATTGACTGTTTTTGACAATTATTGATCAATTTTGAAAAATGGTTCAATATAATGACAATTTTTAACCATTTTTGGACAGTTTTTGACAATAAATGTCCATTTTTGACAGTTTTTAACAATAATTGACAATTATTGACCATTTTTTCAAAATGTTTGACAATTATTGACAAGTATAGACCATTTTTCCAAATTTTTGACTATTTTTTCAAAATTTTTCAAAAAACTTAACAATTTTTGACATTTATCAACTATTTTTCAGAATTTTGATAATTTTTGAACATTTTGGACAATTTTTCAAATATTTTGACAGTTTTTACCGTTTTTTGACCATTATTGACCATTTTTTGAAAATTATTGACCATTTTTAACAATTATTGATCAATTTTGAGAATTTTAACATTTTTGACAAGTTTTCAAATATTTGTACAGTTTTTAACGATTTTTGATAATTATTGACTATTTTTCGAAATTTTTGACAATTTTTCTAAAAGTTTTGACAATTATTGACCATTTTTGACAATTATTAATCAATTTTGAGAATTTTTGAACATTTTTGACAATTTTTCAAATATTTAGACAATTTTTGAAAATATTTGGCAATTATTAACCATTTTTCCAAAATTTTGAGAATTTTTGAACATTTTTGACAATTTTTCAAATATTTATGCAATTTTTGAAAATATTTGGCACTTATTAATCATTTTTTCAAAACTTTGACAGTTTTTGACAATTATTAACCATATTTCAAAATTTTAAATAATTTTTGTCAATTATTGACCATTTTTTCAAATAATTTGACAGTTTTTAACGATTTTTGACAATTATTGACCATTTTTCCAAATTTTTGACAATTTTTCTAAAAGTTTTGATAATTATTGACCTTTTTTGAAAATTATTGATCAATTTTGAGAATTATTGATCATTTTTGACAATTATTGATCACTTTTGACAAATATTGATCAATTTTGAGAATATTTGAACATTTTTCAAATATTTTGACAGTTTTTAACGATTTTTGACAATTATTGACCCTTTTTCGAAATTTTTGACAGTTTTTCTAAAAGTTTTGACAATGATTGACCATTTTCTGACAATTATTGATCAATTTTGAGAATTTTTGAACATTTTTTCAAAATTTTGACATTTTTTCAAATATATTGACAGTTTTTGAAAATATTTAACAATTATTAACCATTTTTTCAAAAGTTTGACAGTTTTTAACAATTATTGACCATTTTTGATAATCATTGACTATTTTTTAATAATTTTTGACATTTTTCTAAAAGTTTTGACAATCATTGACCATTTTTGACAATTATTAACCATTTTTAACAAAAGTTTTCGACAATTTTTGATAATCATTTACATATTTGACAATTTTCTAAAACTTTTGAGTTTTTGACAATTTTTCAAAAATTTTGACAATTTTCAACAATTATTGACCATTTTTGACAATAATTGACCATTTTCAACAATTATTGATCAATTTTAAGAATTTTTCAAATATTTGGACAGTTTTTAACGATTTTTGATAATTATTGACTATTTTTCGAAATTTTTGACAATTTTTCTAAAAGTTTTGACAATTATTGACCATTTTTTGACAATTATTGACCATTTTTGACAATTATTAATCAATTTTGAGAATTTTCCAAATATTTAGACAATTTTTGAAAATATTTGGCAATTATTATCCATCTTTTCAAAATTTTGAGAATTTTTGAACATTTTTGACAATTTTTTAAATATTTAGACAATTTTTGAAAATATTTGGCAATTATTAACCATTTTTTCAAAACTTTGACAGTTTTTGTCAATTATTGACCATTTTTTCAAATAATTTGACAGTTTTTAACGATTTTTGACAATTATTGACCATTTTTCCAAATTTTTGACAATTTTTTTAAAAGTTTTGATAATTATTGACCTTTTTTGACAATTATTGATCAATTTTGGGAATTATTGATCATTTTGACAATTATTGATCACTTTTGACAAATATTGATCAATTTTGAGAATTTTTGAACATTTTTTAAATATTTTGACAGTTTTTAACGATTTTTGACAATCATTGACCCTTTTTCGAAATTTTTGACAGTTTTTCTAAAAGTTTTGACAATGATTGACCATTTTCTGACAATTATTGATCAATTTTGAGAATTTTTGACCATTTTTGACAAGTTTTCAAATATTTTGACAGTTTTCAACGATTTATAAAAAATGTTGACCATTTTTCAAAATTTTAACAATTATTGACCATTTTGTCTGCTTTTCAAAATTAGTGACAATTTTTAACCCTTTTTGAACAGTTTTTGACAATTTCTAAGAATTTATGATAATTTATAGCCATTTTTTCAAATTTTTTGACAATTATTGACAATTGTTGACAATTATAGAGCATTTTTCCAAATTTTTGACTATTTTTGACCATTTTTTCAAAAATTTTACAATTTTTGACCATTTTTTCAAAATTTTGACAATTTTTCAAATATTTTGACAGTTTTTGAAAATATTTAACAATTATTAACCATTTTTTCAAAATTTTGACAGGTTTTAACAATTGTTGCCCATTTTTGACAATCATTGACTAATTTTTAATATTTTTTGACATTTTTCTAAAAGTTTTGACAATTATTGACCATTTTTGACAATTATTAACCATTTTTAACAAAAGATTTCGACAATTTTTGATAATCATTGACCATATTTGACAATTTTCTAAAACTTTTGAGTTTTTGACAATTTTTCAAAAAGTTTGACCATTTTTCAAAAATTTTGACGATTTTCAACAATTATTGACCGTTTTTGACAGTTTTTGTATAATTATTGACCATTTTCTCAAAATTTTGACAATTTTAGACCATTTTTCAAAAATTTTGACAATTTTCAACAATTTTTATGTCCAGCCTCGTCTCTTAAAAAGTTCACGAGCCGCCACTGGTGTGTAATATTAAAAGTAACTAGACTTGAATCAGAAATAGAAAAGCTTTCGCGAGAAACACAAGGACAAGGATCGCACTGAAAAAGTTTCAAATTTTAAACAAAATATAAAAACATATATTTCGTTTAACAGTAAAGTCTGTGCTATGTTTCCTTTTTGATTGAAATTCTTAAAAATATTGTTGATCATTTTTTTATATTATTAGTGTGCTTCCTTATTACTTTTAACAATTTTATACATTATTTATTCGTATAAAAATTATACAGTTTTTTATAGTGGCACTTTGGCTTTGTTCAAAATTGCTCTTTGTTAAAAGGTTGCCGAACCCTGTTTTAGATGGTCATGTTTTTATTATCTACCGTATGTTGTTGTACGGCACTAACCACCCTTTAGTATAACAAAAATGAAGCATTTGATGATTGATAAAAGGAAATTTCTGATAACTTTTTCTTTTGTTTCAGATGACTGATCCTTTCAAAATGTGCCATGGTTCCATACAAGTGGCAAAACATATCCAGAATGAGACTGACCGATCAATAACATTAAAAAATTACTAAAAAAAAGAAACAGCAGTGTAAATATTGTAAAAAGTGATCTGTAAAAATAAGCTAGTACAAAGTGTATACAACAAAAATAAAGCTGTGCTGAAGTGTATTATAGAGACTGCTATCGAAAATTTAAAAAATAGTGTTTAAAGATGGGAACGTGCGTTTTAAGAAAAATAATTATTCGTTTTTTCTTAGTTGATTGAAAATGAGAATAAAGTACGAATAAGTTGAAGTCGAAGGAAGTGTTGTTTCTCAAAATTATATTTTGAACAAATTGAATTGACTGGAAATAGGCGCAAATTTGAACACCTCTCAGTAACGTTAAAAGTTTAAGTTGAATTTAACGATCATATCACTGAAAACAGACCAAAGTAAAACGATTCTAAAAAATCCATATCAAGTAGTTTGTGTCGTCTCAACTTATCAGAGACACTAAAAATAAATCACCAGGATCAAAACTTAGAAATCAATCAGATGATAAAAGTACGTTATTGACATTTTTGCGCTTATACTTTTTTATGATCGTCGTTACCTTTTGAATTAGGGAACCGCAAAAATGAAATATTTTTTACAAAAATTGTTATATTTTCTATACGCATCACAGAAATTCGTTAAATTTTTTTTAATACTATAAATATTAAAACAAACATTCAGTATCAACGGCTGCTAAAACCGCCGATATCTACTATTAAAAAAAATAACGAAATATTAGATTTTACAAAAAAGGTTGAGGATTCTATACGCATCATAGAAATTGGATGAGACTTTATCCGAGTACTTTAATAATGTTAATGCCTCCGACATCTACACTGTTAAAAAAATAATATTATAAAATATCACAAAAAATGTAAATCAATTTTGACAGTGAGATGGCGGATGCTTAGTAGCCGTTGATACTGAATATAGGTTTTAAAGTACTCAAAGAAAATTAATCAAATTTCTATCATGCGTATAGACAAAAGAACATTTTTTGTGGAAAATAATTATTTTTTGCGGTTCCCTAATTCAAAAGGTAACGACGATTGCTTCCGGCCAGTTTCAGCATCCTTACTTTCCTTTATATTGTTACCATAGTTATGTATAAGCTTATAAGAAACCAACCCTTGCTCAATGTGTATAAAAATATTTTAATTTTTAAAAAGTGCTTGTTCAAATGTGTAAATCGGCTTAGAATGTGGCTTATAAATCTGCTTACTAGCTATATAATTTTTTTTATATTTTATTAAGTTTATACAATTGCATTTGCTGTTGAATTTAGCTTAAACTGCTTGAGCAAGTACTTTTTTTTGAAGGTTCCTTAAAATAATTAAACAAAACGAACGTTTCCAGCATAAAACTTCAATTATTTGTAATTAGAAATGTATAAATGGAATAAATTGAATCTTAAGTGCAAATTCTGTGTTTTATTATTTATATTCACTTGTAACGGTAAAGGTATGCTTTTAGTTGGGCGCCAATTTGTAACGGTAAAGGCTCCAATTTGTAACGGTATATGCTGTACCTCACAGGGCACCAGCTCGAAGGGCTCCGGCTAGAGACTCCTCTCAAGGGTGATTCGACCCTAAGTTTATGTCACACAAGGATAACAGAAGGGTTGTAAAAATTGAGGGCGCCACTACCTTTTTAACGATAAAAAGTACTAAAAACTAAGGCGGAAAAGGTAGAAACGCCTTGTAGAATTTAAATGAAAGTTAATAATTAAAGTGACCCCGGGCGGATCTCCCTCAACTTTTATAGTTGAGCATTTTAATAAAAAAAGGAATTAAAAACAAATTTTTAATTTATTCTGCCACAGGAAATGAATAACGGAATTTAATAGAGGAATTTGTACTTTTATAGGTACTTAGCTTAGATGAAGTGGTTTCCTGGAGAAGAAGTCAGGTCTTGATCCGAACTGATGAGTTCTGTTCTAGGGCGGTAGTTTGAGGGTTCTATCCTTGGCTATATTCTTGGGGTTATATTCTCCGGTTAAATTCTTCGGTTTATATCCTCGGCGTTATATTCTAGCCTAGGGTTATATTCTCGGCGTTAAATTCTTGGGTTATATCCTAGCCTAGGGTTATATTCTTGAGTTATATCCTAGCCTAGGGGCTGTGCTTACCTAGAAGTACAAGTGGATCAGGGATATGTAGGAACTTGAATGTTATGGCACATTATGTTGGTCAGCTTTTCAGGTTAAAGAAAAGGAAGGCAGTTATTTGAAAGTCAAAAAATTGATTTAATTTACTGAAAGCTTTCCAACATTATATGTTCCATGTTAAAACAGTAAAAATAGCAATTATCGGCTAAATTAAAAAAAATATACTAATGATCCGAAAGAAACTAATCATGGCAAAAAGTTATTTATTTAGTTATATGAAAAAATATCGTGCTTAGGAAATATATGGAACCGGCACTGGCGTTACGAAAGAATATTTTATAGGTTAGCGATTTATAACAATGTTATTTTATAATTAAAAAAGTTATTTCGCAACTGAAAAAGCTTGAAAATGTTTGTATGAAAGTAAAACAGTGAATTATAAAAGAATATTTGGCTTAAAACTACCATATTAGTATAAAAGAACAGTTTATGACCACGTGTTGAATTTAATTTCGTCTATCTCTGTAAAAAAATAAAGAATGCATACGAAAATTATATCAGACAGTACTTTAGAAGAAGCTTATTAATTATGAATTATGATTTTGAACTTACCACAGCAAAATTCCTAAGATAGATTCTTAAGATATGAAAGATAGCGAAAGATGATGTGCCCTCTTAGGCGGTCGATAACAAAAAGGGGTGTTTCACGTGGCGGTGTGCAAAAAAATGGAAGCGTCCGTTGGCAAACGTCAATTGTCTTACGGTCAGGGTAGAAGAGTTTGGGATCACAGAACTATAATTGGATGTGGCTAGTGACGACGAGCGCTAATTAAAAGGATTTATTCTGTAAAATCGAAACAGGTCGATAGACATGTTACACACTCAAAAAAATATATTTTATACACTTGGGCGCAATTCACATAAAACGGACGTGGTAAGGACAACGAACGGATGTGGTGAAGATTTGACGTGTGCAAAGCATACTTAATGGGCAGGATAGTGACGAGAAAAGTCAGCCATTAGAGTTTTGGTTACTAGGTCAGTAAAAATAGAATTTAACTTCGCAATGAATTTCCGATCAAATTTTTTTATAATTCCGGTGGAGCTTCAAGCGCCATCTTGAATAAACGTTTTTCTCTCGGAAACTATGCACTTTAGGACGAAAGTCATGAAGACCATTATTGTGGAAAATAAAATTTCGCCAATTTTGTTTCCTGTGAACTCTTTTTGTAGAACTCACCGTTTAAGATTTATGGCCCATTTAATGAACTGGTTTTTCTATCTTGGCCAATAACTCTTGAAATATTGTATTAATGAATACAATGCATCTATCCATTTTTAAATATCAACTTTTTCTACAACTTTTGTATGAAACTTTTTTTTCTAATGTCCATACTTTTTGAGCTATAGGACGTTCAATGTTGGACTACCGGGTGTAAGGTCGAAAATTTCAAGGTATGCATAGTGTATAATGGTACAAATTCAAAAAATAAATAAAAAATATATCCCGATTGCTTATGTACCTACTTCACAATTAATAGTTCATTTTTTTACTTGCAATAGTAACAAACTTTTTTTATTTTACTTCATTATATTTCGTACAACTACAAAATATTTGATGCTTTGATTTGATCCTGGATTATTATGTGATTATTATTAATTATGTTATGTTCAGATGCCATAATGAAACGAATTTTTAGAAAAAACAAAAAACAAATAAAAATTCGAAATTTTATCCAATTTTCGAGCATTTTGGAGGCGGCGAAAATCCAATTATATTTGATGTTTCATCTTCATCTCGTTACCCTCTTTGGAGGAATACAAAGAAGACTGTATCTCTTCATTATCGTGGTCAAAATCCTCAACATCTACCATCTACCTCGTTGAAGACGAGGTTCACTGTTGGCTGATTCGTGCATGCTTCCGCCGTGCAATTCTCACATATTACAGTGCAGTCCAAGCCTGCTCTTCGGCCACCACATGCTCTTCCACAGTCAGTTTGGCATTTGCAGGATATTAACTCCAGCAGACTGGGAGGAGCCGCAGGAATTGTTGAAGCGATTGGTTGAAGGCCCTGAGCGGATCGTGTCCATCCCCATTCCTTCGGATCCAGGTAGTTTCCAAGCCAGGTTCCCAACACTAGATCTTTCCGTTCTTTCTTTTGTCTAGACATAAAAGAAATAGTTACCTGCTACAGAAAAAACCTTTGGGCTGCGGCGTCACCCGTCGAGCGTAAGCACTTCTACATTCAACGTCCTATATCTCAAAAAGTATGGACATTAGAAAAAAAGGTTTTCAACAAAAGTACAGAAGAATAAATTGATCTTTAAAAATGGATAGAGTTATTTTACTGATTAATCCAATATTTTAAGAGTTATCGGCCGAGTTAGAAAAAGCGGTTCAATAAATGGGCCATAAATCGTAAACGGTAAGTTTTACATTAAAAGGTTTACAGAAAACAAAAGATTCAAATTTTATTCTCTGCAATAATGGTCTCAATGATTTTTGCCCTAAAGTGCATGGCTTCCGAGATATCGGCTAAAAACGTTTTTTCAGGATTGTGCCTGAAGCTCCACCGGAATCTGTCAGCATTTTGTGATTTTATGCTCAGTGAGTGATTCTAAACCTTATAAAAAAAATTGGATAGGAAATTTAGTGCGAGGTTGACCAAAAAAAAACGGCTATTTATACTGGCCTATACCGACTGGTGATTTTTCAAGTAATGATGTGGTGAACTTGTCTAATAGTCCAAGAGCTGGCACCAATTTTGGGGTAGGTATTTGAGGCAAGCTGAAAACTTCCTCCTATTTAACCCCAACACGGAATTGCAAGCCTGGCTGGTGAGTAGCGGGGCTAAATCAACCCCTTAATTTTTAAAAATACTAATTTTTCTTTGTTAAAAATACTAATTTTTCTTTGTCAAAAATATGTTTGAGGCAATTTGAAATTTTTATATGTAGTTTAATGTTTAAAGAGTCAATAAAAAAATTTGCAAGGTGATTTAGTCAGGTTTTTAACCTTGCCAGTCGCGTGCAAAAATATTCTGCAAATTAATATAAAAAATGTATTTGAAGCAACTTGAAATTTTAATATAGTTAAAAAATAAGATTATAAAAAAGACAGATCATTTTGCCTGACAGGTGACCAAAACAATTATGTATAGGTGCGAGTGAGGTAAAGGCAAGCTGAAGTGTGAACATGTTTTTGGTGAAAAAAAATTAATATTTTCAAAAATTTAGGGGTTGATTTTGTCCCGCTACTCACCAGCCACGTCTGCAATTCCGTGTTGGGGTTTAATAGGAGAGGTAAGCTGCAGCTCATAGACTTAAGCTTTATTCTTAAAATTGCATGTCTATAATTTTTGATTTGATAAAGTCTGACTTTTTATCTAGAACTTAAATTCAATATCTTCTCGCATTTCAACTACACCACAAGGGACATGCAATGAACGTGTCTCTTTCTGTATGCCACGTTTTCTTTCAAAAAATTAGCAAAACTTACCTTTTTACTGCCATCTGACTGTGAGCTCCACCATAGTCAGCATCTGAAAAGATACACTACTGTCTAACTTTGAAAATAGCGAAGAAATATAACGGTAAAAATATCGTTTTTACAAGTTTTTTCAAGGGTTAATAAGCGAGATTTTAGAATAATGAATTGGTAGACGCGTTGTTTGTTATCACGTGACCTAATAGAGCAAACAATTTGGACTTCTGGTAAGTTTTGTATTGTCCATTCAATGGTAAATAGTGTCCAAAAATGTTTTCGTCGATTTTTTCAGTGTGTTTTATACAGGGTGGTTCATTAGTCCAATATCTTTTAAATCCTCAAAGATAATCGAATAAAATTTTGACCGCTGGCCCATATTTTAAAATTAGTCGCAATTGTTCCAGAACGCCGTACCAGATCAAAGTTAAATTTTTTTAAATAGGTATTTCACTTCAAATTCGAATTCTGCTTTACTTGTTTATTGCAATGATATAAAGTTGTAATAGGTATTTAAAAAGTTCTGACCACTTGTTCCTGAAAATCATAATGAGTTTTACACCCCGTATACTTTAAACTACACAATTTGAAATTAATCTGTTACTGCCATACGTCTGTCATGGTCTTCTAGTATCATTATTCAATAGACCCGCTTCCAAATCTGAGAAACCGTATACAGGGCGAGTCCAAACTCGAACACATCGGTTTAAAAATATTCTAAAATTGATCACCCTGTCTTTTATATTGGTAAATGAAAGTTACTTTGCTCAAATTTGATTAGGTATTCCCTATACTCAAACAGGATACTTTTTGTGATATTTCAATTTCATGATTAAAAATTAAATTAAATTAAAAGTTTCAAATTGTAACGTTAATTTCGTTCACTTTACTTTCCTTCAGTTAATTAATAATAAATTATCGTATGGGCGGCGAATAGCCAGTCCTTTCTCATACCCAACACCGAGAAATGTTTCAAGGCTGAATATATTTACTGTCGACGAAAGTCGAAATCAACGTTTCTATACGAATCGAGTCCGTCTGTCGTGAAAATAGTCACTTCTATTTTGATATTCCCACTTCGACCTCGTATCTCTTCTTCTACCACTTATTAATTAAATATGAATTAAGAATTCACTATTGAAATGTAAATTCCTTTCCTGGACAAGGCGTCTGAGCTTGACATGAACATGAGACGTAAGTCTGTTATCTTTCATATGATTTCCTGTATTTAAAGAATGGCGAAGAGGGTTCATTCTTCTTTCCTGTGAACATGTGCCATTGAAGCCTTTCTAACTTATCGTATCTTATCTTTAAGAAGTGCATTCATCTGAATGGTAAGTTATTTCACTTAAATGTATAACTATAACTAACCTTTCTTAATAGTTTTCTACTTTCCTATCTTTATTATGTTGCAATGTCGTTCCAGTGCCAGGAATATATATCGATATGATTTTGTGGTTTTTTTTGTGTCTTTCATATTTCTTTAATGTTATCCTCGAATATATTTCAAACCTTTTTTTTAAATATATACATATTTAAAATATGTATGTATTTACCGGTGTAGAATCGGTTATTTGATTTTATGTTTTTGTTTTATTTGCTTTCTTTGAGTATTTCTTTTATCTAAAAATACAGGATGTATGAACCACGTTGTCAAATAATTTTCTTTAACAATGTAATATCAAATTAATCATTTTCTTTAACATTGTAAGATCATACTTTAGACATCCTGGATTTTGTTAAATTGGGTAAATTTGTTCCTGATTCTAGTATTGCTCTTAGCACTTTACCTGGGACAAAACTTTACCTGGACCCAAACTTTACCTGGGACAAAACTTTAGCTGGACCCAAACTTTACCTGGGACAAACTTTACCTGGACCCAAACTTTACCTGGGACAAAACTTTACCTAGACCCAAACTTTACCTGGGACAAAACTTTGGCTGGACCCAAACTTTACCTGGGACAAACTTTACCTGGATCCAAACTTTACCTGGATCCAAACTTTACCTGGGACACTTTACCTGGGACATTTTACCTGAGACACTACCTGGAACTTTACCTGGGCCAGGACTTTTACCTAGAATACTTTACCTGGGAATATTATCTGGGACAAGATATGAAACTTCAAAAGGACACCAAGGTCACCATCTTCTCACCATCACTCCAGGAAAGTAATATAAATATATATATTTCATCGCTTCTTCAAGACGTCAATAAAAACTAGTCAATGTTTTTTACTTTGTTTAATTGTTTGTAACAAAAGTCAATATACAACTTGTAAATTTAATAACGTTGTTCATGTTCAAGTTTATTTTCCCTTCCAATCTTACAGGATTTGTCGTTATAATGCTGATGTGAATAACAAATAAGCTAGTATTATTCAGGGTGGCGCCCACTTACCTTTCTTAACTTTCATAATTTACCTTTATCTAATTTCAGTACCTTAAATAAATTTCAAGTAGGATTACCCGAGAACCGGTAAGACTACTCTCTGAATTTGTACTAGTTTGGTCTCAGAATCTACACCTGAGGTGCTCTCTAAACTGAGTAGCCGTTACAAAATCCAGGTCGCGGTGATAATTTTTTTTATTGTTATATTGTGACATTTCTACATGAATAAACTTCAATCAGAATAATTTTTTTATAGGATCAATATTTTCAAATTTATATCAAAAATTTAAACCATTTATTTTTTAATTGCGGCAAAAATCTCAATGCGGTAATAATAATGATAACTATTATTATTATTAGGGTCAGGAATTTTGCCTTTAAGGTAAACTCCAGTCGTGCGTCGGAGCTGACACACAAATTTTTTTTGTTTACCCTAGGACGCCATATTGAATTTTATTTAACAGGTCGCTGGATTGCCACTTATCAAAAAAGAAACGTTGAATAATAATTTTAGGTTATGTGTTCTTAGAGACCTTCAAAGCTTCTAAAGGACTATGCTTCCATCTTATGGAAAATAAAAGACCACTCAAATGCGGATATTTGGATACCAACTTATTCGTCTTGAAAAATAGAACATTTGATAACATTGCGCCAATGTTTATTTAATTAATAAACCCACAATTAATGATATTATTTTTAAAATCGCTTACGGAGATTGTATGAGTAAGACAGAGAGAAAATACGTAAATAGACATGTATTACAGATTCCACGAAGTAAGGATATCAGCGGTGATAAGAAATGAATAAATAAAACCAGACAGGGTTGAACTGACCTAATTTTATCAGTTAATTTTTATATTTTGTTTTTTCTTTGTAGTATTTTGTAGTGTATTTGTTGGCATCGGTAACTCTTTAAAAAAAGAATAGGATAGGGATGCGGAAAATTTTTTTTTATATGCAAGATGTTAAATGTCTATTAACTGTTAATACCAAAATGCTTGTGAAATGTGTGTAGGTTATGAACCCGACGTAAAGGGTGATACTAAAAGATAATGTATAATTCTTAGAGTATCCCCTTTTACGCGCTCCACCTTCCTCCCACAGTTAGTGCCTGAGGACCTCATTACCTTCTATCCGCGAAGTGTAGCTGAAAAAAAAATTTTTATTGGCCTAAGCCGGTTTTTATATTTTTTTGGTAGCTAAAGTCGCCCTTTTTGCTTTATTGAATTTTTTTGATGACCGAAGCCGGGTTTTGTTAAATTTTTTTATTTTTTTGATAGCCTAAGCCGGGTTTTGTTTAATTTTTGTATTTTTTTGATAGCCGAAGCCGGTTTTTGTGTTATATATATTTTGATGGCGATGAGTGTTTTCCCTTGCGTGACATAATAAGCACTGTTAACTGAAATCTAATTTGCATCATTATATTTCTTCATGATTAGGTATAGTTCGATCAGAAGCGCCAACTACAGTCAACCAGTCTACCTCTTCCATAATTAGGATACGTTAAGCCGTCACTCGAGTTCCCGTCAGGGTGAAAACTGACCTGTCTAAAAGGTGTTTATGGTAATTGCGGTAAATTCTCTGAATCATCTGATATCTAGCTATGTATTTATTGCAAATTGTAATAAGTGAACAGTAAAAGTTTTAAGGGAGGTCCGTTTTCAGATGTATGAAATAATAAATAGTTATAAATGTCTTATGTTTGGCACTATTACACGATATTATTTTATATGATATCATTATTGGAATAAAATACGGAATTTTAATTCTACAATTTTATTGCGTACTACTACTGAACTGAGTCATAAATACATACATGTAAAGAAGCTAACCTAACATATAACCTAACCAGAAAGGGTTTACCCTTTTCACTTAGTATTACTTCAAGCATTTTGTGTATAACTATAGCGTACGATAACAAACGTTCGGAAATATGTATATTAATAAACTGCCGTTTCGAAAATGACAACTTAATATAATAGAAAATATAATAGAAAAATATATTCATAGCAATTAGTACTGACAGACCCCCTAGCCACCCCAATTGGTTATTCAACTTTTTCATTAGAATTCAGGATTACGAATAGGTATTACGATTTACTGGAATTTTCAAAACTATTTAGTTTACCTGTAAGCGGATTAAATAAACTGGACGGCAATTCGAGTGCGGGTTTAAGATACCTGCAAGTGTCGGACGGGAACTCATGTGTATTTTATAGTCATTAAGAATCCTGACGGGAATTCGTTTGAACCGGAATTGTTTACGAAATAAGTGTCGGTCAGTTAATAAATGTACCTATTATAATTTTACTATTATAATATAGAAAACGTTATAATAAACTGCTATTACAAAATGACAAACTTATGTAAAGATGTTAGATTGTCAATTGAGAGATATACCTTTTTTACATAATTTGATTGCAATCTATCATATCTTTATACAACTGAAAAATATAATTATTTTGTTTCAACGAAACTGGTATTCATCGTATGTACAACTATATTCACAAGTCCGACTCTGTTTCACCGCAGCAGATGGAGTCCTATTGAATGGTTAGATTTTGTAATCGAATAGAAAATTTCTGACAAATGAACTGATTTTGTGGGTTTATTAATTAAATTACAACATTGGCGCAATGTTATCAAATGTTCTATTTTTCAAGACGAATAAGTTGGTATCAAAATATACGCATTTGAGTGGTCTTTTATTTTCCATAAGATGGAAGCATAGTCCTTTGTACCATTGAAAAACTATGATTTCAAAAACAAACAAAAAACAGATATAGAAACATAGAGTTTGTAAAATTTCATTGAAACGCAAGAAGTATCAAAAATTATATCTCTTATTTGTTCTCTAAGGTATAAGTGGTAGATAAACTAGCAGTTTCCATTATTTATAATTTTAAACAAGAGATCGCATTATTAATTACGTTCAACGACGTTCAACTTCACTAAATGTTGGAACCGCCGCCGTGTGGCAATGATTAATTGGCAAACATGTGTTATCCTGTGCATTCCGCAATTTATTGCGAAATAATTGATTTTTGAAATCTGTATTGTTTGCGAACTGCGGAAGATGATCGATGGGCAGCTGTTGATGTTAACACGCGTCTAAATATATTTCGATATCACAAAAAAATTATAGTGGGACTCAGTTATATTGGAAACACACATGACAAAATTTTAAATGTTTATTCCAATTTTCAGGGAATACTTTTAGGATACTTTTTTGTTTTCGTTGTTATTAGTAATTTGTTTATAAAAAAATATCTACGCCACTGGATTCAGAATGCTTCCAAATAGCTGTCACAAAAATATATTTATTAATAAGAAAGTTATGATAATTTAAAGTTTGAAAACTTCCTAAGCTAACAGTTACAAAGAACACCCTGTATCAATAACGTAGTATTCGGTAAATAACATCAAATTTTAATTGCTCGTTTCCAATCTAAATGATTTACTCTGTACATATTATATTGTTGCGAGCTCACCAACTCGAAGCCGGTCCTGTCCCTCGACTGTAAACTTTGGTGGCTGCGCTCCTTTCGAGAACATTCGCTTTGTTAGTGCATAGGGAGAGCGCGGAAGGTACTGGAGTTGAGAAGGACTATATATACGCGGGTTTTTGAGTGCGTGAATTAATTATTGAAACAGTTAATTCGAGAGAATTAGTGCAATGGACAGTAAAGAGTTAGTTCACAGAAATTATCAGTAATCGGACAGTGAATAAAATAGTGAAGATAAATAGTGTAATATTCAAGAGGTAAAAATAAATTAGAACTATTATACCGAGTGTAAATAAATTAGTTGACATTAAGTAAAGTGTGTATATAAATTAAGTTTAATACAGTGTGTTCCTTCAAATAAATAGATAGTAATTAGCTTTAGTGTGTATAATTTTATTCCACAAGTAAAAACTATTTAAATAAATAACAAAAACATTACAATATATATAATTTATCTCAATTATTTTCTTGGGATACTTTCCAATGAGCCAGTTTGCTCCTTCTCCGGAGGCTGCTTAAATAATTTATTTCGGCAAAAAGTGACCATTTCACGTAAAAAAACTCAACTACTCTCCGGGCTACGATCATTGAATTACATTTTATCGGCAAACGAGAATTAAAAGTGGTATAATCACTCACAGACCGGTTATGGCGTAGTTGCGCTAACATCAGTGCGAGGTAGATGATTCCCGTCCAGTATAATCATCATAGGGAAGCTCCCACGAAGTCACATTAAATTTGACTACTTTTTTGTTACGTTATTCTCTTTCTCGTGAGCTCCCTTAAAAAGGAGTGGCCATTTTACGATAAAAAACCAACTACTCTCCGGGCTTATTAGTTAGGAACAATGACTGGGAGATTATTTGGGAAAGCATCAACGATAAAAAATAAATCATATTCAAACAAAATGAATTGAAGTACACCGATTTCTCGGTTTAATACTCATCGAAAGGCAACAGTGGAACGTCCAGGGATATTTCTGCTAGGTCCCAACAGCCGGCATATTTGTATTCGTTATACTTAATGCCCGTTAATCCCGTATTACGTAGACGGCGGCTAAAAGTAGCGGTAGAGGCGACTCGTTTGTAATATTTGAACGGGAAGCTATTTTTAATAAAACAAATATTAAGTATGATTTATGTTTTGAAAATTAGCAAAGTTCGAAGAAAATTAGAAAAATTACAATTTTTCGTGAAATTGTATTTGAATGTTCAAAAAACAATAAAACAATACAGGACGCTAACAAACACAATATACAAAGCCAAAAATTAGACCTGGATTTTTTGGAAGGATTAGAAAATAAAAGCTTCTACATGGATTTCCAATATGACAAAATAAAACGAAGAAATCAATTTGGACATTCAGAAGAATGAGTGAAGCTTATTCTATGGATATAGAATCAATGATCTTCACCTTATCTCGCCCTATATAATCCTCCCTATAAAAATTACTATTGAAGAAATAAATAAAACAAAACTTAAAAGCCAAGCTGACCGTCTGTAGAACAAATTGAAAAATTTTCAACATTAAAGACTATAAACAATCAAGTTTTTAACGCCACATCCTTGGAATTAGGTAGATAGAATCTTCAGTACCAAGCAATACCCTAATCACACATTTTTAAACTCAAAAAAAAAATTTCTTGACAACGAATTGATTTTGTGCTCAATCCAATCTCGAGAAACGAGCAACTTTTACTGATGCCAAAAAGCACTCATAGGAATTTGAAACACCTACCAATACGTACCAAGAGAAACTGCTTCTTCCAAGCATGGACTCAAGCTCAGAAACTCATCCGATCTCTAGGCGACTTTTTATACTTAAATACAACTATGCAAACAAGGCTTATTATTCCTCACGATTTTGTATAGAAAAAATAAAAAACTCCAATTGAAACCATAGAAATATCTTTTCACATCACCCCCTATTTTTATAACATTTTAAAACTTAAATAAATAATAGGCGAATGTCTATATTATCCAAGTTTATATTTGTACCCATTCGACCTACCCCGACGAGTCGTCTATGATGTCGACTAGAATATCTGCTTTTCTGCCTTCTACGCTCAGCTGCCTCTACTTGCTTTCCTTCTAATCTGCATAAGGAAATCATTGCACTAAATAGCAAAGTTTTAAGGACGCAGGATCTTTAATTTTAATTTGCCCCCGGGAGGTAATTCATTACTATGCATGAGGTCCCCAATGATACTATGCCGCCTCTCGTAGTGCCGGCGCGTACAGAATCTGGAGGCGGCCAAATATGGAACAATCTGAGTTAGTTACAGAAAAAAAGTGAGGAAAAGTTCACTTTCTATGAAGTATAAAAATGATGATGACACCGAAGATTATATGGATGATACGCCACTGGTAGGTAGCTTAAAACTTTTTACTACAAATAAATATTGTACTAGGTGTGGAGTTTGTTATTTAAACTTTTTGTTGCGAGTTTTCTTTGGGAGGTTATGGGAAAAATATTGTACATAACTCGGAAGAAAAGGTTATTTTTGTGCTTGTAAATAATAATATAGTAATGAGTATAATAATGAATTATGAATTATAAAAAAGACTGGAGAAATATTTTAAAATTGAGAAACTTCAAAATCTCTTCGTTTTTTTGGAATTTGTTTGCCTCCAAATAATCTAGGCATTAAGAGCTTTCTAAAATCACATCAAATATTGAAATCAGACTATCCTTTGAAAAGTTTTGATGCCTTGAAAATTTTAAAAAAATCCAAGCTCTGAAGTATGTATTGTTTATAGGAACTTCTTTTTAAAATTGAATAACGAATCGCCCACAACAATATTACTTTTGATAGACCCTGTATAGTTTGGCAAAAAGTTAAACTTTTAACCTCCCTCTGTGAACTGGATTTAAAAAAAATATACTTTCCCCGCGCTCGTAAATTTATCACCCATTCATTGGAAATAATGCCTCTAATTTTCAAAGTAGGAAATGAGCCTCATCTGTTTCAATTAGCCGACTCCGCTAACCTGTTTATTATCAATTTCTTACGTACCCTACAACCTTTATGCTGGTTTTTTCATGACATAAAAGGGTGAAATATTTTTTTTCTTCAATAATTTATACTGGAAAATATCGCCCGAGCTAGTCTGGCGATTTCCATATTTTGTGAAATATGATCGTTCCAGAATTTTATTAGACGCACCTGCGTCCAGGACCGGTGCCAGGACGGAACTGATTTATTTGCGACGAAAGTTTTTAAACGGAATCAATTTTAAAATATGTCTACCGCCACCTAGACTAGAGGCTCAAGTTCCGGAGCACTATGTGAGGATCCCCACATACTTACATTATGAGGTATCAATAGATTATTACAGTTTCCTGTAAATTGATGTATTTAGTAAAGCGTGTTACCAATAGATATCGAAAAATAGATTCATACTATTAACGCCTTGCAAAGTTGTATTGGTTAAATCTTGTAGATCATACCGACCCCGTTTAACTTAACTTAAGTGTAATTCAAAGTCTGTCGGGGCATATAGCCCGAGAAGTAGTTGTTTCTTCTAAGTGAACGGTCATTGTTTTGAAAATATTTTCAAAACGTGATAAGGCGTTAATAGTATAAATCTATTATTCGATATCTATTAATTAATAATTATGTAATAATTTAGGTTTGTATTTAATAAAAAATAGGTTAGCGACTAGGATTCTATTGTTTTTTTCAATTGTAATATTCAGGATGTCGTTTAATACTTGATATTTCTATTTATTCTGAAAATTATTATAAATGAACTAGAACAACTGTAGATGAACTGGGGAAGACAGGGGTTGGGCCTTTTGGGTATCGGTATCAGTATTAATGTGCTATGGAAAAAAATAGGCTACCCCGAAAAAAAGAGATCTGACCATTGGAAAGATTTAGTATAGGCTCAAACTAGTGGACCAAGAAGAATAGAAGAAGAGACCTCCATGACATACTTGTGGAATGCATAGCACTACAAAATTCTATTGCACAACACCTGGGCATCAATTATTGACGACAATAGAATAGAACGTTCCCCGGGGATCATTCCTTTTTTCTACTCTGCTGCTGTTCTCTTGAGATCATAATTACGTATTCTGGAACATCTAGGAGGGAGCTTGAAAAAAAGCCACAGCGATGCCAAATTTTTTATCAATCCTCAAACAGCACAATGCGCGTATCTGTCATGTGAATTTTCATCAGTTTTTAATAATTTACAAATACGATTATTGTTATATTATAATAAAAAATAAATAACAACCCAGTCGAACATATTCCATCATTTCTTCTCACAACAAAAATCTTTGAAAATTGTTATTTATTATGATTTCATTGTGTTGAAAACACATTGTATATTTATATTTTAGTTCCTTTGTATATTCATGTACAGTTATATTTTAGTCCTTTTATTTTCATTCGAAATTCCTACCGGTGCGCCACTGCCTCCAAAATATTTCTATCTTAATACAAAATCGCGCTTTGTTTTCTTTTCCTGGCGTCTGACCGACGCTTTGCAATATTTACTATTATTCGTCGGCAGTTGAAGTAGGCGTGACCAAACGCACACTTCGCGCCTAAATGCATTATCTCAGTAGAGTCGATGTTGAGTTTCCATCCAGATCGGTCTCCCAGCTAAGACCTACCACTCCTTTACCGGAATAAAACCGATATTTTCAGACAAAATGGGTCAAGTTTCATAGTAAGTTTTTCTATAAAGATGTTGTTTGTATAGTGATTCAACCCGAAGCAAAATTATATTTCAAGTGAATAGTGCTTCGAAAACCACAGAGGAAAGAGTAAGATCGTTCTAATAATTACTATTTCATACTGAAAGGCTTGTCTATATTCATCGTTCCATCTGTATGTATTTTTGAAGTTAGAGTTTATTAAAGTTTACTGAATTGTTAACGAAATACACTTATTATTTATGCGAAAGAACCAGCCTTCTATAGAATTCCAGTCCACTAAATCGAAGGCATCCTATTTTTTACGACAGCATAAAATTTGTTGTCATTTCAACTAATGTGGCATCAACGACTGTACCACATCGAATATAATATGAATTGAACGTCAAAAATGAGGACAATGGTCCACAACGTCAAATAAATTCACAAAACTGTCAAATTATCTCGTGTTCCCTGGCTGATCCCTTCAATTTACCCAGTAGAAGCATCAGTGAAGTTGAAGTTCGTTAGAATGACCATTTATCCCTTCTCGATAGAACCACGCCTCCTTTATATCGGCTGTTCTACTCGCCTGTTTTCAGGAATTGGATCCCTGGGAGGATGATAGATAGAGGAGGGAAACCTTAAAATGGAATGGGAAAAATAAATCCAAATCCGATGTTTAGTTAGGTATTTCTTACTTGAGGATTTCGTAGGCTGGTGAAATTCGATTTAGGTAATATCACAAGATTCCTCCAAGAAATAGGACTAACGGAACTATTAGCCTCTTATACTTTTTCCAGGAATTGAGTAGAAGAAATGGCGGCACAATAGATCTTTCAAGTCCCAGTGATGGATGTTGATGAAAGATCATTCTAAACGTGTCCACAGTATGAAGACCACTCTAAGAAGTTGTTAAAAAGCAAAATCAATAGTGCAAACGTATTTCAGTGTATGGTATTTTAATTTTTAAGTATACAGAGTGGTTCAGTACTATTGGGACATAGGCTAAGAGCTAATTATTTGGACCAGAGTATGGCGATAGGACCAAATAGGCCTTAATAAAATATTTAGACCTATCTCCATATTTTGGACCAAATAATCTGCCCTTAGCCTATATCCCAATAATTAGGGATCACCCCGTATATAAACTACTGTATGCCTTTCCAATTTATTTAAAACTGAGTGAAAATACTGTTTTTTTTTCACAACTGTCATTGAAAAACAATTTTAGATTTTATGTTTATACAGTAAGATTTTATTGAAATGACATTCTTTTTCTCCTAGGTCCGATATGACGAATTTTCGTTTTATTTTTCGTACCTTAGCATATGAGTAACGCCCCTTTTGTAGGTGTCATATGGTTTGGAACACTATAAAAACACCAAGATATTACTAGGAGTCGGAAGGATATTGCCGAGATTTTCAGTAAAGTACACACGAGCGATATTACTTCTAGCTCACATTCAAATCCTTTCTGAAAATTCCGAAAGTGTGAGCTTAGTGAAATTTTATCGTTTTCATAACTTCAAATGTGACTGCCGGTCATATTGATTCTTTCTTGATACGTGCAGTCGAACCATTCTAGCAAAATTTATCCGACAATACCTGAAGCTACAAAAAAAAAATTTTTAGGAAAAAATCTGTATACAATTTATATTGTGGAGTCAATAACTCTAGCGCTCTAGATTTTTATTTTTGAGTAAATGTACACTGTACAGTGTTTATCACGACGATCAGCCCTTATAGACGTTTACCAAAAATTACATAAGATAGATTTATAAAATTTTGTATTTGTTTGGAATAGTTTTCTATGCCTACGTTAAAAAAAACAACATACCCGCCGATGAATAAAAAACAACTGATCAAAAAAAAATGTCGTAAGCGACACGTACAAAAATCTCAGCGCCGTTCGATATTTTCCAATAACTTTATCCCACTTCTGAATTAGTAATGGTCCATTAGTGATAGTGTATTGTTGTATACAGACGACTGTGGTGTTGAATCAGAATTTCTGATTCAAGTACACGTACGTGACGTTTTTTTAAGAGAAGTTGGGTTATATATATACCTAAATCAAATTACGGTTATTAAAATACATAAAAAACAAAATTATAAAAAATTAATTCATTTGAAAAAATTATTCGAAATTTCGGCGCCCATTTGATGGTTTTACATACCACCATCTTGCGGTGGATCGTATTGTGGTGCGATCTACCGGCGCGTATCGAAAGTAGGTAAAAAGGGAGGTAATCAGAAACTGAAATTTGTGTGCCGCCATCTACATTTCACTCACTTAATAATGTCAATGCTGCCATGTTTCAATTATAAACTAGATATTTCATTGCTCCTGTTAAAACCTTAACACCTCAAATATACTTTAGACTATTTTTTCTTATTAGACCATTTTTGACAATTTTTCGAAAATTTGTACCATTTTTCAAAAATTTTGACAATTTTCAACAATTATTGACCATTTTTGACAGTTTTTTTATAATTATTGACCATTTTTTCAAAATTTTAACCATTATTGACTATTTTTGACCAGTTTTTGAAATATTTAAGAATTTTTGACAGCTTTTGACAATTTTTGACCATTTTTGACAATTATTGACCATTTTTTCAAAAATTTTTTCAAATATTGACCATTTTTGACAATTATTGAACATTTTTCCAAATTTTTGACAATTTTTAAAAGTATTTGGCAATTATTAACCATTTTTTGACAATTATTGGCCATTTTTCCCAATTTTTGACCATATTTCAAAATGTTTGACAATTTTTCAAAAATTTTAACATATTTGATTAATTTTAACATATTATTAACCATTTTTTCAAAATTTTGACAATTTTTGACCATTTTTGATAGTTTTTACAATTATTGACCATTTTTCCAAATTTTTGACAATTTTTAAAAATATTTGGCAATTATTAACCATTTTAACAAAATTTTGACAGTTTTTGACAATTATATATTGAACATTTTTCCAAATTTTTGACAATTTTTGACCATATTTCAAAATTTTTAACAACTTTTCAAAAATTTTAACATACTTGGCAACTATTAACCATTTTTACCGGAAATTATTGACCATATTTGATAATTATTGACAATTGTGGACCATTTTTCCAAATTTTTCACCATTTTTGACAATTATTGACTATTTTTGACCATATTTCAAAATTTTTGACAATTTATCCAAAACTCCAACAATTTTTGACAATTATCAACTATTTTTCAAAATTTTGACAATTTTTAACAATAATTGTCCATTTTTCAAAATTTTTGACAATTTTTTGAAATTTTTGACCATTTTTCAAAATTATTGACCATTTTTGATAGTATTTGACAAGTATCGACCATTTTTCAAAATTTTAACAATTATTATTGACAATTATTGACCAATTTTGGCAATAATTGTCCATTTTTGACAATTATTGACCATTTTTGATAGTTTTTGACCATTTTTGACAATTTTTCAAAATTTTAGACCATTTTTCAAAATTATTGACCATTTTTGATAATTATTTACAATTGTTGACAATTATGGACCATTATTCCAAATTTTTCACCATTTTTGACAATTATTGATTATTTTTGACCATATTTCAAAATTTTTGACAATTTTTCCAAAACTCCAACAATTTTTGACAATTATCAACTATTTTTCAAAATTTTGACAATTTTTAACAATAATTGTCCATTTTTGACAGTTTTTGACAATTTTTGACCATTTTTGACCATTTTTGATAGTTTTTGACAATTATTGGCCATTTTTGTCAATTTTTCAAAATTTTTGACAATTTTTCGAAATTTTTGACCATTATTCAAAATTATTGACCATTTTTGATAGTATTTGACAATTATCGACCATTTTTCAAAATTTTAACCGTTTTTGACAATAATTGTCCATTTTAGACAGTTTTTGACCATTTTGACAATTATTGACCATTTTTGACAATTTTTGAAATTTTTTGACCATTTTTCAAATTTGTTTTTAAATATTTGACCATTTTTCAAAATTTTTGACAATTATACACCATTTTTGACAATTATTGACAATTATGGACAGTTTTTGACAATTATTGACCATTTTTGACAGTTTTTGACAAAATTGTCCATTTTTAATAGTTTTTGAGAGTAATTGACAATTTTTCACAATTATTGACCATTTTTGACAGTTTTTGACAAAAATTGTCCATTTTTAACAGTTTTTGACAATAATTGACAATTTCTGACAATTTTTGACAATTTTTGACAATTTTTGACAATTTTTGACAATTTTTGACAATTTTTGACAATTTTTGACAATTTTTGACAATTTTTGACAATTTTTGACAATTTTTGACAATTTTTGACAATTTTTGACAATTTTTGACAATTTTTGACAATTTTTGACAATTTTTGACAATTTTTGACAATTTTTGACAAGTTTTGACAATTTTTGACAATTTTTGACAATTTTTAACAATTTTTGACAATTTTTGACCATATTTCAAAATTTTTGACAATTTTCATATAATTTTATTTGATTTTTAATCTGATAAATTGTTAATGAATGAATCTGTTTGGTTTATTATCGGAATATGAAAAGCATGTACTTTTTAAAATAATACAAAAAAAATCGCAGAAATCGATTTATTTTTTATGAAAATTGATTCCATAAATATTCACCAACTGAGTTAATTCGGAGGGCGTGGTTTGATAAAATAAGCGAGCGAAAAAGATTCCTTTTTGCGCTAGAGCGTAAAGTAACAATCCTCGGCATTTGTCGACTTTGAATATAGTAATTAGTCATTTTACGAGCGACTGTAAAAAAATTTGCGATACAAGATGGTCGGCTAGAGCTGATGCTATAAAATCAATTGTACTTGGTTTTAATGAAATAAAATTAGCGTTAAAAGAGTTGAATGAAGATCCTCATCAAAAACAATTAACCAGAACAGAAGCAGGAGATTTAGTCTGAAGAACGAATACATTTGAATTTAATCTCATGACAGTGATTTTAGAAAAGAATTTTGGACAGAATAAATGCCACTAGCATATCTTTGCAAAACACTGAAGCAAATTTAACTGCCGCTTGTACACTATATAATGATCTAATTGAATGTATAAAGGAATTCAGAGAAAAGTTTGCAAAATTAGAAGAGGAAGCGAAACAAATTCAGTCACATGCTTTGTAAAAAGATGGAACGACAAGAGTTCGCAAGAGAAAACAGTCTTTTGATGATGGACCAGCACAACACATTATTTTAAATAGATCTGAGATTACATTCCAATATACTGAGCAAGAGAGGGCCCGAAAATTTGATGGTGCCTAGGGCCCAACTCAGTTGAAAATAGGCCCTGGTAAAACGCTTTGACGAGTTCCTCAGAGGTATAAAAAAGAAAATAAAGCATATGAAAGGTAAGGGAATAATTAAAGTTTTACAATAATAATTATAACCACCACTGCAAAACTATGAACTGTAATGTACAAAACAAAAATTGACAGGACAAAGTAGTTGCCGGCATCATCCTTTCGTTTTTGAGTAGCCGGCTATAGAGGCACCCCTGTCCTATTATTTGAATGAAAGTAAGACTAACCCAGGCGTGGGGGTACATCCCTCTAGAATGGTCAGTGGCGAGGGTTGTATTTATATGGAAAACTGGGAAAGTGAACAATTCACTTCCCAAATCCTATCGTCCGATCAGCCTGACCTCGTTCTTAATGAAATGTCTAGAAAAACTTTTAGACAAGCAT
This sequence comes from Lochmaea crataegi, assembly GCA_947563755.1. Taxonomy (NCBI): domain Eukaryota; kingdom Metazoa; phylum Arthropoda; class Insecta; order Coleoptera; family Chrysomelidae; genus Lochmaea; species Lochmaea crataegi. The sequence continues at coordinate 128,613,805 of OX387422.1, forward strand.
ATTAGGGAAGGGAGGTTACGAGAGTATCCGCTGAATCCCTCCCAGTATGTTTATCAAATGGGCAAATCTACAGATTTGGCGTTAAACAATCTATTGGGGAAAATCAGCCCTTCCCTTGGTAACAAGGAAATAGCGATGGCGGCCTTCCTAGATATGGAAGAAGCGTTTAATAACGCCCCTCCAGACTCCATATGGAGAACGGTGGAGCGAAGAGGAATCTGCAAACCAATCCGTTACTGGATCAAAAGCATATTATCAAACCGGTACATCACTACATCACTGAATGGAGTCACGGTAAGGGGTATGGCGGCCAGGGGTTGCCCACAGGGAGGGGTGCTTTCCCCCTTTTTTGGTCAATAATGGTTGACGATCTCCTGGGTGAATTATCCACTCAGGGGATATATGTGCAGAAATATGCTGATGATATAGTAATAATTATTAGAGGCGAATTTGAAGAGATAATTTCTAACATCCTTCAAACGGCCCTAAACATAGTGCTTAGTTGGTGCGAGAGGGAACAGATGTCTGTGAACCCCCTCAAAACCGTAATTGTTCCCTTCACAAAGAAGAAAAAATTATAGCGACTCCGCCAGCCAATTTTAGGCGGCGTGAGCATTCCATTTGCGACGGAGGTGAAATATCTAAGGGTAATTTTAGATAAACATCTCACCTGGAACGCCCACTTGGAAAGAGTGATAAGCAAAGCCAGACTATCCCTCTGGAATCTCAGAAGGGTATGTGGAAAATCTTGGGGTATGAACCCCAAACAGATTTACAGGATTTACCAAACAATGGTTAAGCCAATGGTCACGTATGGCTCAGCTGTCTGGTGGACCAAAAGTCTGCAAAAGAAAGCTGCAAGGCTTGCAGCGAACAGCATGCCTGGCCATTACCGGAGCAATGTCATCCACACCAACGGCAGCTATGCAACTAACTCCTCTCCACATTCATTTGGAGAAGGAAGCCAGGAGAGCAGCTCATAGAATGCTATCAGTGGAGGGGCAAATAAATGGAGAGACTCTGAGGGATCACTCAGGAATGCTGAGGGAAAGACAAAATCACCACATTCTTGGGATACCCTCGGATCTCTCTGTCACAAAACTTCACGTGGACAAGCCCTTTAAGGTCCTCATTCCCACGAGAGACCAATGGGATAGCGAAGAAATCTCCTTCCTAGAAACGGACTACCTGATTTTCACTGACGGATCCAAAACCGGAAACGGGGCTGGAGCGTCGGTCTTCAGCAGGAAACCCAGAGTTGATATCACAGCCAACCTGGGTAGGTACGCTACCGTCTTTCAGGCTGAAGTATACGCCATTGAACTGGCTGCAAAAGAGCTGATGAATCAATCTGTTGTAAAAAAGAACATACACATCCTGTCGTATAGCCAGGCTGCTCTTAAAGCACTGAGCTCGAACAGGATAAAATCTAAGCTAGTATATAACTGTCTACAATCCCTTGATATACTAGGCACGGAAAACAGAGTCACTTTAACCTGGGTGGCGGGGCATCGAGGAGTGGAAGGCAACGAGAAGGCCGACACTCTGGCGAAGAAGGGATCAGAGTCTCTATTTATCGGACCTGAACCATTTTATGGCATTGCGGAAAGCACTGCTAGATCAGCAATAGCTTCCTGGACGGAGAGGAAAACCTTCACGTACTGGGCAGAAATACCGGGGCTCTCTCACTCGTAGGCGTTCATATATATCCCTCCGAGTACAAAAAATAAGCAGATCCTGGAATGGAGTAGAACAAACCTACGCATTCTGTCGGGACTGCTTACAGGACATTGTCGACTAAATTACCATCTAAAGAATATGAGTCTGGCTCAGACCTCGGATTGTCGGTTCTGTAATTTGTAGGACGGAACTGCTGAGCACATACTATGCTCATGCCCAGCTTTGGGCAGGGTAAGGTATAACATATTCGGTTCTAGTACCTTAGAGCCGAGCGACTTCAAAAAAGTATCACCAAATACAACCATGTACTTCGTCATGGGGTGAATTATAATCCCTAGGGGTGAGCCACAATAGACCCAACGGGGGTCACAGTCGAGGTGGCGAGAAGGCCCCACTCACATAAAATAGAAATTGAGTTTCTATTATGTTTTTCATACCGGAAAAACGTAATTTTAATCCATTAACAGAATAATTACGGAATTGAAGTTTTTGAAAAGAGAGATATTTGCACTTTGCTTTTTTAACGATGTTATTAAATACCAAATTATTAATTAAATGAAATTATGAACTTCTATAACTTTTGTGGAACATTTTATTTCAATGTTACTTATATTTTATTACTCTTTATGTCATGAAACTGTCAATACTTCAACGTGTCAATTTAGTAAGCAATTATAAAGTTGATAAGATTCTAAGTGGAAATCAAAGAGTTTGAATTTAAAATATGCATTCCAAAATAAATAATTAATAAGATAAACGCGGTCATTTTAACTTTGCTGTCAGGAATTTCAAAGAAAACTATTTAAAGAAATATACTTTTAAGAGATGGCAGAGTCGGAGTAATATTTACTGCATTAAAGAGATGGTGCTGCCTTAATTATGTATAATGATGTAAATATTTTAGACTGAGCATTTTTGACGCTGACGTCCGTAGAGTATATATTTTAATGGAAAGTCTTTTAAATTCAAGGAAAAATTTTTAAATATGATTCACTCGCTTTTTAAGTTCGGTGCTTTTTATTTCTATGGTAAATTTTTAAGGGGATTCGGTGAATAAATAGTTTTTAAATCCCTTTTACTACGTCCTAGTTTTCCTGAATTGTGTAGCGCACCTGAAATCTCTCACTCTCGGAAATATTGAACCAAAGAAAATATTTTACAAGACCAATCTGTCACGAAGGATTGGTCCTCTAACAACTGACAGACGGCAGGAAGTCCCCCAGGGAGTACAATGAGTAATGGCTCCGCCTACGGAATTTTGAAGATATGCTTGACAGAAAGTTGAAATGAAAAGATTGACAATTCGGAGGTCATTTCCAACATTTAATTCGTTATTTTGGTGAAATTATCAAGTTTTTCGTGTTATTACTGATATTCAACAAATAAATAAGTTATATCCAAGTTATTTCATAATTAAAAAAAAAAAAAGTTTTGTAGAGGTGTCACTTTACTACACTTGCTATTTAAAAAAATTGGGGGATGCAGGGGGTTGCATTTTGGGTATGAAATTTGTATGAAATTTCTTTCGTCCCCCCCTCCCAATAAAATTTGATGTGTTTTTTTAAGCTTGCTTCTTATTGCACGACGTAGGACTTTTGAGAAGGCTAGTGAACTCGTAAAAAGTGTAACCGTTACGAAAAGTCCGTCACGCAACAGTGTTGCCAGATTTCTGAATAATCCACTAATCCAATCAAATTTAAATTGAAGCTTGATTCTTATTGCACGACAAAGGACTTTTGGGAAGGCTAGTGAACTCGTGAAACATGTGTTGTTACGAAAAAACGTTCGTCACGCGAAAACTAATTCAAGCGACTGTGCGCAATCTCTCTTGCCCCACTGAGCTCGCACACCTATAGGTGGGAAAAATTGTCAAAAATGGTCAAAAATTGTCAAAAATGTTTAAAATTTTTGAAAAATTGTCAATAATTATCAAAGACGGTCAAATTGTCAAAACCAATCAAAATTCGTCAAAAATTGTCAAAAATGGTCAAAAATTGTCAAAATTTTGAAAAAATGGTCAATAATTGCCAAATATTTTAAAATTTTTGAAAAATTGTCAAAAATGGTCAATAATTGTCAAGGACAATCAATAATTGTCAAAATTCGTCAAAAACTGTCAAAAATGGTCAATAATTGTTAAAATTTTTGAAAAATTGTCAAAAATTTTTAAATATGGTCGAAAATTGTCAAGAATTTGGAAAAATCGTCAAAAATTGTCAAAAACTTTCAAAATTTTGAAAAAATGGTTAATAATTGCCAAATATTTTCAAAAATTTGGAAAAATGGTCAATAATTGTCCAAAATTGTCAAATTTTTTGAAAAATGGTCAATAATTATAAAAAACTGTCAAAAATGGTCAATAATTATTAAAAATGGTCGAAATATTGGAAAAATTGTCAATAATTGTCAGAACCTGTCAAAAATGCTCAAAAATTGTCAATAATTGTTAAAATTTGGAAAAATGGTCTAAAGTGGTCAAATTTTCGAAAAATTGTCAAAAATGGTAAAAAATTGTCAAAATTTTGAAAAAATGGTCAATAATTATAAAGAACTGTCAAAAATGGTCAATAATTATTTAAAATGGTCGAAATATTGGAAAAATTGTCAAACATTGTCAATAATTAACAGAACCTGTCAAAAATGCTCAAGAATTGTCAATAATTAACAGAACCTTTCAAAAATGCTCAAAAATTGTCAATAATTGTTAAAATTTAGAAAAATGGTCTAAAATGGCCAAAATTTTTGAAAAATTGTCTAAAATGGCCAAAATTTTTGAAAAATTGTCAAAATTGGTCAATAATTGTCAAAAATGGTCAGTAATTATTAAAATTTGAAAAAATTGTCAAAATTTTGAAAAAATGGTCAATAATTGCCAAATATGTTAAAATTTTTGAAAAATTGTCAAAAATGGTCAACAAAATGGTCGTCGGCGCTTTCATGTCGCGTTGTTGTTTTGCTATGCACAGAACGCTTTAGTCTTTAATTGGGAACATCAAATTATAAGAAATAAACTAGATGACGTGGCAACGTGGTTAAGTGAATTTCTTCCTGAAGTAAACCCGAAATTTCGAGAGATTCAGAGTGAATCAATTAAATATTTACATACTCAAAGTATTGTAAAGTGAAAGGCTAACTGGTGAGTAGAAAAAAATTTCATATACAAGACGTTTTGTCACCAAAGTAGTAACAATAAAGAGAAGAGGTATTAGTAAGGTTAACTGGAACAGGCATTGAAAAACATTAATTACCATTTTATTGTAAATGAATGCTGGTCGAAAATAAAGCGAGGTTGCCGTATTTACAGAACGGGCTGGAAAACTACGAAAAATAAGGATTATAGCTGGAGGTCGATAAAAGTGAGACTTTCGACGGGTTGACTGGGGTCTGCTTTTTCCGTGACCAATAGCAAAAATGAGCGACATAAACAGAATTGAAAAAATGTTCCAAGAAATAGGTGGAAATATGAAGATAATGAACGAGAAACTTGATTTTTTGTGAAGGAAATGAATAAGATAAAAGATGAAAATGAAATGCTGAAAGGAAAAGTAGTGGAACAAGAAGATAGAATAGAAAAATTGGAAAGAGAGATTAGAGCGAAAAATATCGTAGTTAAAGGAATTACAGACGAAGAAAAAGAGAATGATGCAGAAACCAGAGAAAAAATTAAAAAACTGATTAAAAAAATGGGAGTTGATGTTGGATCGAATGAATATATAAACGAAGCAATAAGACTAGGAAAATACGTAAGAGATAGGAAAAGGCCAATATGAGTGAAACTAGCAAGTAGAAATATTAGAACACAGGTTCTAAAAAATACCAAACAACTGAAAGGTACGGAAATTTGGGTTGATGAAGACTATCCGTAAAGTGTACAGGAAGAGAGAAGGAAACTACTGCTCGAGCTCAAAGAAGCTAGGAACAAAGGATACAAAGCTGTATTAAGATATAATAAATTATTTATTAACGATGAAGTATACAAAAAAGAAGAGAATGAATATAATAAATATACAGCAACGGAGCAAGATGATGATGAAGGAAAATCAATAAATAAGAGAAAAATAGAAGACAGATCACCACAGGAACAAAGCTTCGAAAGTCAAGTTAGAAAAGTAAATAAAATGACAACGCGAAAAAACTAGTTATGGCAGATATGGAAAATGAAGAACAAAACAACCGAGCAATGAAAAAGGACAAGAATACGGAAAATGGACTAAATATAAGAGTATTAAAAAACAATGGAAAATTGAACAAAATACAAATAAAGAATAAAACTAAAATATGGAGTTTGGGAGTATGGAATGTTAGAAGCTTAAAAGACAAAGAAGTAGAACTAATAAATGAATTTGAAAAAACAGGATTAGAAATATTAGTACTAACCGAAACTAAGAGAAACGGAGAAGGCAAAATAGTACTATCAAACGGTCACACGCTACTATATAGTGGAGTGCTGATGAGTCAAAGAGCCTCAACAGGAGTAGGTTGTATAATCAACAAAAATCTGGCACATCAAATAGTAACATGGAAAGCTGTATCTGAAAGAATTTTATTGGTAGAACTGAAAAATAAAACAGAACATCCTAAAACAATTATATCAATATATGGTCCAGACGAAAACGAAAAGACTGCTGATAAAGAAAAATTTTGGAAAGGTTTAACAACAATAGCGGAAGATCAAGTGCCTGGGCTGATGAGCACAACCCAAATTTATGAATGAATGAATAGCGGAAGATGCACAAGGTACAATATACATTGCAGGAGACTTCAATAGTAGAGTGGGGAAAAAGACAATAAATACAAAACAATAATAGGAAAACACGGCAAAGACACACGCAACAACAATGGAAAACGGATACTAGAATTTTGTCGATTACAAGATTTGATAATCACAAATTCATTCTATCAACACAAGGATATACACAAATACACCAGAGTACAACCAAGCAGAAATGAAAAATCAATAATTGATCATATATTGGTACAAAGAAAAGAAAGACAAAATATATTAGATGTAAGAGTCATGAGAGGTGCAAAAATATACAGCGATCACTATTTACTAGTAGCAAAACTTAAAAAGAACAACAAAGAAGTAAAAAAAATAACACAAACAAAAAAAGATCACATTTCAATAAGAACCTACAAAATACAGCAAAAAGATATCAACAAGAAACAGAAACGAAGCTGAAAAATAGAATATTTGATACAAGAAAATCGGATGTACAACAAGGATGGAATATTTTCAAGAACATAATCACTAACACAGTTTCTGAATATTATATGGTATTTGTAGAGCCGACAACAGGAAAAAACAAACAGCATGGTGGACTAAGTATATAAAAGAAGAAGTTAAAAACAAGAAGAGAGAGTGGAAAAAGTACCTAACAAAAAGATCAACAGAACAATACGACATATACAAAAAGCAAAGAAAAATAGTTAAAGATTTAGTATCAGCTGCAAAAGAAAAGTCATGGACTGACTTTGGAAACAAAATGGAAACAAATAGCTCACATAATCAGAAACTATTTTACAAAGTATTAAAATCATTCAGAACAAACAAAACAGGAAAAGAATTATACATCAAAAACAAGAACCAAGAGATAATAACAGATGAGAATGATATAATGGCTAGATGGAATGAATATTTCCAAGATTTACTGGGACAACAAACTCAAAGTACTGAGGAAAATATAACAGAACCTGACCACCAAAATAACCACCAAGAAATTGAAATTGATGAAATTAAAATGGAAGAACTAAAGAATGTAATAAGACTACTAAAAAATGGAAAAGCACCAGGAATTGATAAGATCACGGCTGAAATGATCAAAAACTTGGGGGAAATAGGAATTTGAAGTATACTCACCATACTCAATAAATCTTGGAAAAATGAAAAAATACCGGACGAACACCGATACACAAGAAAGGAGACCAAAAAAATAACGTTGCAAAACACTATTATGAAAATATTTGAGCAGATAATAAATAATAGACTTAATAAACCGATACTAGAACCACATTTATCAGAAGTGCAAAGCGGGTTTAGACCTGGAAGGAGTACTCAGGATCATATTTTCACGATTAACAGAAAAACATCATATGCAAAATAAAAAACTATATCTAGCGTTCATAGACCTTGAAAAAGCTTTCGATACAGTACCTAGAGTAAGAGTATGGAGCGGTCTGAAAGAAAGAGTACACAACAAAATGATAAGAATGATCCAAAACCGATATAGAACAAATATTAATTATGTAATAAAGAATAACACAAAATCAGAGGGTTTCAAAACAGAGATGGGATTAAGACAAGGTGGAGGACTTAGCCCAACCCTATTCAACGTACACATGGACAATATAATCAAGAAATGCGAAAGTAAAGTGAAAAATTTGTTCGTAGGATATAAAAATTTAGAAAGAGTGGAAATACCGTATGGAGTTTTTGCAGACGACGTCGTAATAATAGCAGATAATGAGGAACAGCTTCAAGGCAATCTTAATATATGGAATAAAACAATGGAAGAAGAAGGAATGAAAATAAATACTAATAAAACTAAAATATTGACAATAGGAGACCAGAATACAAAAACTGATATTAAAATAGACAATATAAAAATTGAACAAGTGGAAGAATTAAAATACCCTGGAGTAGCACTAGAACAATCTGGAAAACAAGAAGCTGAAATCAACGAAATAATAAGTAAAACAATAAAACTTTATGCCATGAATCAAGAATGCATCAGTAGAAAAGAGATTTCAAACCAAATAGAAATCAAAGTATTCAAAACTATATATAGACCAGTATTAACATATGGATGCGAATCGTGGAACCTTTCAAATGCACAGAAAAGTAAGATACAAGCTGCTGAAATGAAATATTTGAGACGTATAATAGGAGTTACTAGGAAACACATAATTATTCGTTGTTTAAAATTGGCTCTCTTTCAATTTTTCGTATGCCCCCGTATTGTGTTATGATAGAAAGTTTTTTTAAAGAATAAAAAATTTACAAATAGTAAAAAGGCAACTGTTAACAAGAAAAAACTGCTATTTATTCATGTTGACAAAGTGACCACCGTTAACATTCAGGCAATAAAAGTTGAAAAAGAGCCAATTTTAAACAACGATTAAATAACAATGGAAGGCTGGTATCAAAGGCAAAACAAAATGATTGAATAGATATTTACCAGACCTTTTAAATGAGGTGTGGCTTGATACCTAATGCCATTTGAAAAAATGTAAGGGGTGTCTCCAGTAGGGAGGGGGTGAATCTGACGTTTATGACATTAGCGCCAAAAAGTGTCCCCCTCAAGTTAAAAGTTGACGTGCTTCGGCATTTCCTTCTAATATGTTCCATTTTTGAAATATTAAGGGTGGGTCCTTTTCAAATGAACACAGTGTATATAAATATTTTAATTCCATTATTTTATGTAAATATAAAAAGGTCATTGGAAAAAAGTAGGTAGGTGCAGTACAGGGGGTCTATTCTCGAATGTCGATTAAAATATGTCGAATTCGTTATATGTCGATGGAAATTGTCGCACATGATGAAAGTGTGGTATTCTCTATTGGTTTCGACATCAAACTCGCACGAGACAAATTTTGTCGAATAGCATGAGCTGACAACGCCGTATTTACAATGTGTTCCATGCACAGCGCAAGATGAGTTACTTCACTTCTATTCAATGAGTACTAAATAAGTAGTTTAATGCCTCTATTCTATATCTGTTGGCAACTTGGCAGTTACAATTCACAATACTCCGTAGGTAGTTTAGTTTGTATTCATCATTATCTTAATTTATTATGGCAGTTGAAAACAAAAAAAGTTATTGTACTCCATCCCAAAAACAAACGTTAATAAATTTAATGAAAGAAAAAGAAAATGAGGCTCTTTTAACTGGTAAATTTTCCTCCACCTTTACATTTCAAGTTGCAAAGAGTAAGTGGGAGAATATTGCTCTAACTCTTAATTCGATCCCTGGAGCTTCGAAAGATTGGAAGCAGTGGAAAAAGGTAATAATAACAAACATATATTACTAATTTTTGATAGATAAAATATTTTTATTTTCCAGACATGGCAAGATCTAAGATCAAAAACAAAAAAAAAGAAAAGCGAACAAATAAGATATGCTAGAGGTACTGGAGGTGGTCCTGCTCCCGTTGACAACCTAGACAATACAGATGAACTCATATTAAGTACCATTCCATCCACAGCCATTACAGGTGATAACAGAGACACCAATTGATTTCAACTTCCCTGAAATAATTGAGGACCAACCAGTGACAGATGAGTGTGTTATCCCAGCAGAAATTGTGATTGTTCAGGATGATCATTTATATTCAAAAGAAAATATTACAACCACTTCTAACGTTCCAAAAAACAAAAGGAATGTGGTAAGTCAACGTTTACATACTAGCGCTATGGCAGCATCCACTCCAGCTGAAGTGAGTCAAAATACTCTAGAAGCAATACTATTAGCGTAAGCTTCAGCTACTTGAAAGACAGGTTGTAGCCAATGTAAATATGGTAGATGTGTTTAGGCGAAGGGGCACATTTTAAGTACAATATGCATTTTTGAGATAGTTAGTTTTGTTTTTAGTTTATTGCATATTATTTTATTTTTTATAGTTACGTACGTTACGCCTAAAACAGTATTTTTGATGTTATTTTTGTGTTTTAGAGTTGTATAATGATGTTATTTTTGTTTTTATTTTTTGTATATAGATGATATTTTTGTATTATTTGAAAGTGATATTTTATTTATTTAGTTAACTGTTTAAGTTTTCTCTGCCCTAGTGCCATTTTATGTGAAAAAGTCTGATATTAAATATGGAATGTAATTTTTTTTAAATAAATATAAATTATGATTTGTTGAAATTTTATTTAAAAATTCAAGTTTTATCTATAATAACTGATAAGTCTTCTCTGTAGCCTCATTCCATCTCTCAATAATGGATTTCTCTGTTGATTTTGGTCTTTATCATTATGAACATCAGGAATCAAGTTCTTCTAACTGCTCAATTTGATCCAACTGTAGTTCTATGTTATTATCTATGCACATATTATGTAGCACAATACAGGCATTTATTATTGAGGATGATTTATTGGTTGAATAATGTAAGGTTCTATGTTTTAATAAGCACCTGAATCTCATTTTTAATAAGCCGTTGCACCTTTCAATAGTGCACCCGGCTTTTTTTTGAGCTTCATTGAACCTCACTTCTGCCTCTGTAATGGGATCAATTAATGGTGTAATAAGCCATGGACGAAGAGGATATCCAGAATCACCTAGAAATTTAATATTTTATTAGCATGGGTGAAAATATCATGAAGTGAAAAAAAACAACAATTCAAATTGAAACAATATGTAATAAGACTTTATCATGACAAACGAAATTCCTACATTTTGTTGAACTTGAATATAGATTTTTTACCCAAGAGAAAGTATCCTTCAAATCCTCTTCCATATAGCTGTTCTAAAAATTCCTTAACGTTGCTGTTATTCCATATATAAGAATCATGAGTGCTACCCGGATATTTTGCATTAACATGAATTATTTTCATGTTAACATCACATATCTAGGAAAAAAAACACAAATAAAGACAATCATGTGGGTAGCTAATTAACTCAAATTAATTGTTTCAAATGTAACTATGTAGAAACTTTTCATAATTATCAAATACAATCAATAAATAACAAATTCCACAACAGAAATATAACATTTATTACTTGATTACCCGGTTTCACAAAATACATTTGTATTGTTAGAACTAATATCAATTTCTATATTTTACTACTGTTGATACAAATGTAATATGTGTGAAACCTGTCGAGTGATAAATGTTGTTATATTTCTGTTGTGGAATTTGTTATATATTGATTTTATTTGATAATAAGCTAATTAACTCACCAACTGAACATTCATAGAATGATATTGTTTTCTATTCACAAAAATATGTTCAGGTGCAAATTGATCATTTTTCTTGGCAGGTACAATTGCCACATGTGTACAATCAATGCATCCCACAACTCCGGGCATTCCAAAAGTATTGCAAAACCTAGAATGAACTATATTAATCATAATAATAATTTATTCTTAAAAAGTACATAGATAAAATTACATTACAATAAAATAAGAATAAATTGATACTCAATAAGTGCCAAGCACTTGTTTTGAGAATTATTCGAATACAATAGATAAAATTGATAAAATGGATAAAAACAGATAAATAAATACAATAAAAATGAAAATGGGTGAAAATTCACAAATACAACATAATAATAACACTCAGGAAATTAAGAAAGTATTGATATTAAAAAATATTGGATATGAGGTTTCTTGGTACTTCTAACAGAAACTTTTTAACCAGTCTTTTGAATTTGGTGGATCGAATTGTCTCAGGAAGAATATTAAATATTTTTGGGGAAAGGTAATAAAACGATCGTTGGCTTAAAGCTTTTGTTACTGTCGGGATAATGTGTAATGTTCTATTTCTTGTGTGGTACGTGTGGCTTGTTAATGTATGGGTTTTATTAAAGTACTTTACACTCGAGCATAAGAAGTAAAGTTGTCTCACATCCAAAACATTACATTCCCGGTATAATAGATTTGAGTTGTATAATCTGCTTCTTGAATATATAAGTTTTAGGAATCGCCGTTGAAGGACTTCTACCTGGTTAATTCGTGAATCAGTAGCACTACCCCATGCCACTATTCCATATCTTAAATGGCTTTCAACTAATGAATTATATAATTGTTTGAGAGTTTGGGATGGTAAACATTTTTTTAAATACCTAAATATATATAAGATACTTTGAAGTTTTTTAACGACATAGTGTATATGGTAGTCCCATCTCAAATAGGAATCAATATAAATACCAAGGTATTTAATCTTTTTCATAGAGTGTATAACGTGGTTTGATTCGGGCAGAATAATTGAATTATATTTCGGTAGTCCAATCACATTACAACTAAAAGGAAGATAATAAGTTTTGTCAAAGTTTAATGTTAATAGCTTAGAATCTAACCATCTTTTTATGTTTGAAAAGTCCTTTTCGGCTAAAGTTTTCAGTTTGTCCCAATCAGCTCCTTCATAAAAAATGGCAGTATCATCAGCAAAACCTATGGCAACTCCCTTAGTTTGAACCGAGAAAAGGTCATTGATATATATATTGAATAGTATTGGACCCAATACAGTTCCCTGCGGGATCCCACATCTAATCCGGTCTCTACCACTTGTTCCATCAGCCACTTCTACAGTCTGATATCGATCTGATAGATAGCTTTTAAATAAGTGAAGACATATTCCTCTAATTCCAATATCTTCAAGTGATTGCAGAAGTAGCTCATGACTTATAGTGTCAAAGGCCTTAGTAAGGTCAAGAAATATGCATAAGCAGGGGGCTCCTCGCTCCAAAGCATTGTATATGCTATGTAATCAAGTAAGTATAGCATCTTCTGTTGATACATTATTTCTGAAGCCAAATTGTTTTATCGTCAATATATTGTATTTCTCCAAATAAGAAGTTAATCTCGTTTTAATTATTTTTTCAAATATTTTGGATACATGAGTTGTTAATGATATAGGACGGTAATTATTCACTGACGTTTTATCTCCCTTTTTATAGACTGGTGTGACTATCGTTTCTTTTAATACGGACGGAAAAACTCCTTTGCTAAAGCATAGGTTAATAATATAAGTGATGGGTGCAACTATTGATGCAGATATTGCTTTTAATACTTCTGCAGGAATATTGTCCACCCCTACTGCTTTATGGTTTTTTAGATTTCGTATTGTACTCATAACTTCCTGTTCTGAAGTAAGAAATAGGGCAAAGGTATTTTGAATATTGTTACGAGATGGTGCTTTAGCACATGGTGGTATTTGTTTACTGAAATCTGTACCTACATTTAAAAAATGCTTATTAAATTCCTCGCAGATTTCTTTATTATTTGTAATCTATTCATCAGTTTTACTAACTATCGAATCTATTTTATGTTGCATTTTTCGTTTGCCAGATAGGTTTTTTATGGTATTCCAGAGCTTTTTCGGATTTCCAGAGTATTCATCTATTTTTGTTTTATAATAGTTATATTTAGTTTTTTCCAATAGATTACTTTATTTATTTTTATAAAGGCGATATTTATTTTTTAGTTCAGCATTATTAGGATATTTTATAGTATCTCGAAACAAATTATTCTTAATATTTATTGATTTCAGAAGGGCATTCGTAAGCCAAGGAGCATATTTTGTGGTCTTTCTATTTACCTTTTTATGTGTAGTAGCAGTGTTTACTAAATTTAATAAAATATGAATCAAAAGACTCATTGCATACTCTGGATTCTCCTGATTAAATATTTCAGTCCAACTAATGGAGCTTGCTTGCTGTTTTAATTTATTATAGTTTATATATTTTATATTATTCGTATGTTTTTTGTTAGCATGGCTATTTTCTTCAAAAATCATTTGTAATATAATTAAAAAATGATCAGTAACGTTAGTTGTTTGTATGATAGGTATGAAGTTATCAATATTTGAATTGGTTTTTACAAAAATATGATCCAGGCAAGATTTATAAATAGTTGTCGATTTATTTATCATAGCTGTATAGCCATATTCACTTAAAATATTAGTATAGTCAAGCTTTTCTTGGTTATCGTTCATCAAGTTTATATTAATATCTCCAACATACAAACTACATTGTTCATTACCTCCACAATGATTTTCAAAATAATTTTCTAGACTAGCAATGAAATCATTAACATTGGACCCACACGGCCTATAGCAGGCTGTTACTTGTATACATGTTTTTAAACTGAAATTTATTTTAATTTGTAAAAATTTAAAATCCATAATGTTAACAACTTTGGAATTGTAATTATACTTTGACCTAATATAAACAATAACACCGTCATTTTGATTTATGTTACCTTAGTTGTAGAGAAGGTTGTATCGAGGAATATCAAACAAGTGATCATTTAATAATTTCCAAGTCTCAGTTAAGACAATGCAATCCACCGGAGTATCCAAATTACACAACAATACCTTAAACTCATCCAAATTTTTGTTTACACTTCGAATATTCATACTAATAATCGTAAAATGAGTGTTTTTCTCATTTACTGCTAAAACTTCCTTAACTTCCTGTACATTATATAAACAAAAAGTTTCTACTTCATCAACATCAAAATCTCTTATATAATTATCCATAGCTACAAAAAATACAATAGAACTTATATTTAAAGGATGATTAGTAAGATGCGAAAATCAAAAAAAAAACTTGATTATATATTTTATACAACATAAAAGAGGAATGTTTATTTTTTATTAGTTAAATTTTTGCGTGTGTTATAATTAGCATTTGGTAAATTCTTTTGATTACTCTTAGGCGAATGTGAGTTGATATTTTTGTCACAGATAGTTTTTGTAATTTCTTTGTGTGGGTTTGATTTATTGTTTGCAGGATCTTCGAGTTTGTCTGATGTTCGATCTTTTAGTTTTGGATAGGCATTTGCAATCTCCAATTTTCTTAATTGTGAAGCATCGTATTCAGTTCCGTAGATACACAGCTTGTTATTTTTTATATAACACACATTTTGATTGTCCTTCCTCTCATTTATTAGATGCTTTCTTAATGTTTTGTTGTCTTCTCGTTGGGTTATAGTCAGATCGTGGGTAATTTTCACACTTGTCCCTTTTAAGGCTTTCACTTTGGAGAAAAGTTGTTGCTTTTTGAGATTAGATATAAACTCGATCTTTATGGGTGCATCAAGATTTTTTCCCAGTGCATATATGTTATTTATATCTGTTTCTTCTACTTCTAGTCCAAGCAATTGATTTACTTCACTAATAGTATTGGAAATGTTGACGTTTTGTTCTTTTCTATTCATTCCAAAAACTATTATATTGTTTTTCCTGCTTTGTCTTTCTAGAGTTTCAACTTTTTCCTTAAGGATTTCGTTTTCAGTTTCTAATTCTAGAATTTTTTTGGTTAGATCGTCTAGCTTTGATGTCAGTCTAACTTCAACTGTATCAATATAACTTTTAAGGTCTTTGTTACCTTTCGTAATTGCAATTAGTAAGTCTTGATTTGTAATAGATGGCCCATCCATAATATAAAGTAAACTGTTTGTTGTAGATGTTTATTTGTTATAATTTCTAACGTGTATGGCCAATTAAAGTAAAATTTGTAGAATCGTTAAAAACTTGTTATCTGTCTCCACAAACGAGTATTTTAAAATTTATAGTTTTTTGTTATAGGACGTTTTGGTATTTGATTTCCTATTTCTTGCAATATCTCTTTATGTATACAACTTTATGGGTCTCCTTTTTCAATAATTAAAAAGGTGTATTTTCACTTGATAAACACTTAATCATACAGACTAACTTTATAATCAACAATATTTCTTGGAAATTTCAGGAGAATTGAGAGCTAGGGTAACATCATTGATGCATCTGCTTACTGATGATTGTGAGAGTCCGAAACTTCTATTGTCTCCTACACTGCCTTGGTAGGAACCAGTTGCATAAAAATTTAATGCCACAAGAACCTGAAAAAGCATGGATAAATCTTCAATGTATTTTAGAATAGATATTCCAATAATAGTAGGTGCTAAAACTTACTTTTTCTTCAAGCAGTATGGCAGAAGACCGTTTTCCCTGCTCCACAAATGGTTCTAACATATTTATTAGCTCCCTAGCTAATTCTTTAGTCAATCTGAATGTTTTTAAAAAAAATTTATCAGATAATAACCTAAAGGCATCTTTATATATGCCTTTTTCTCGAGGTCGTTGATTATTTTCTTGTATCCCAAGATTTTCAATCGCCATCAGTAAACCTGCCATTATATTCTCTCTATAAATTCGAACAACTTTCATATGTAACAAAACAAAAACAATAAAGGTTATCTATCACAAACCACAATAAAATTCATGTTAAAATTGATGGGTAGGGATCTGTCAAAAGTTTCATCTCGCATAAATTGCTAGCGACATCAATTGTCGACTGCCTAGGACCACTCTACAATTTGTCTATCAAAAATTTTCGAACGCGACATTTGAGAATAAGCAAATACATTTCTTGATCGACAAAACTACAATCTCGCATGCGACAAAGAATGTCACTGTTTGAGAATAGACCGCCAGGTGAGACAAAGGAAAACAAGCAATTTATAATTACACAATCATATTCAAATATTTATAGATAAGGTGGTCAACCATTTATCGTGAAAAATTCTTTTAACTTGAATTATAAAAGTTCGGAAATATATCTTCCGAAGTACAAATAAATAATAGAATAATTAAAGAAATTAAAAAATTAGTCTCAAATATTATTATTTTACCAGCCAAACATTTCAGTTGTAAAATAATCATATTATTAGGCATTATAGTTTCGCATTTCGAAGAAACTAGTACGGTACTGACTGCCCGCTGTGGGTTTTGATCTTGAATGAATCATGTTGGCACGAGTCAAAACGAAATATCTTGGAATGAAGTATACCTACAACTTTCGAAAAAGTTTTGCTGTTAAAGAAAGCTTGATATATGTACGTAGTTGTAAGTATCAGATCTAC
This sequence comes from Lochmaea crataegi, assembly GCA_947563755.1. NCBI lineage: Eukaryota > Metazoa > Arthropoda > Insecta > Coleoptera > Chrysomelidae > Lochmaea > Lochmaea crataegi. The sequence continues at coordinate 128,631,052 of OX387422.1, forward strand.
GCACAAAACGTCAATTTAGAAAGTGGGCTTAGACACCTAGCGTGTCAGCGTTATTAACAGGAAATCGAAATGTACTAATAGAACTTTTCCATTCGGATTTTGCGGTTAGGCCTGAGAAGGATTATTCGTATCTTTGTCGAGTTGCAAAAAAAATCTGGGGAATTTAGAGAAGTTGTTCGTAAGCTCCAGAAAGGATCATATTTTCTCAGATATCGATCAAATCTCGTTTTACAAAGCGACTTACAGTATTCTCTATCCTTCGGCGATCAAATTTATTTTTAAACTAGAAAAATCTTGGTTTCGTCGTATAAAAAGATGGATGCGGTGATTGTTTCGTAAATAATATTTGGAAAATTGAATTTGTGTTGTAATGTTGTTCTCAATTTTTCATTGGAACAGTCGAAAGAGATTTGAAATTTTTTAAAAACTAAGAAACAGATTTCAAGATATTGTGAGACTCCCTAGGAATTTTGTATTGCTTATATTGGTTTTTTATTTCAATTTAAAATAAATATTGTTCCATCTTAATACATGTTGTTTGTTTCGTAAACACTTAAATCGAGTGACTGAGCTTGTTAGGACTGAATTTCGAATTTTGTAAATATTGGAGTCAAGCACAGGGCTCTCTTCTACAGGTAACTAATTAAACAATAAACGGAGAAAAAAATTATTTTTGATACGCCTATGTCGACATGGCATTCGTCTATAGGCCAAGCAATAGGTAATATATTATCCTAGTAGAAAATGGATGGTGCCATCATATAAAAGACATTACGTAGTATATTTTTGACATGTTTTGGACACGCAAATGTTTTTCAGTAATTTGTTATAAACAGTTAAAACGAAAAAACGTACTTTTTTTAGTTTTTTTCATGTAACGTGAAAATTAGTAGAGCAATCTCAATGGGGGGGTCAAGAAACGAGGAAATTTGGAAAAACAGAAAAATGGGTCATTATAATATATGCACTTTATATATGCGAAGAGCAGACGCCAGGCGATAGTTACTTTTATAGCAATTGCAATTTTGATGCGATAACTTGCAACCTGTCTACAGTAGGTTGGTTCTCAAGAAAAACCGCACGTAAATGAAATGACGTGGATATTGAATGACCTTGGCATGTGGATAAGATTGAACAGGGGCAAGTTCCAAGTGGATAAGATTGAACAGGGGCGTACTCTGTTCCCCTACTGCTCACATTTCAATGCGAGTCGTCCAATACGCAGCCGACTTGGGACCATCCAGACTATAGATGCGTTATCAATAGTCCGATTTCAAATTTTAAAACGGTTTTGAAAAGTATAGATTTAGAACAGCAAAACGTATATTTTAGATTTGTAATAAAATGCGAAGTCGGCCAAAAAGGACCGAGAATACTGCCGAAAGTGACTGGTTTCCGAGCGCCAGTGTGCTTCTATATCTGTATAGTATGCCTTTTCTCGAATATACATGAAATTTTTCAAATTATAACATGTGATTAAGTAAATTGTGAATGTATTTGAATAATAATCTTCCATTACATTCGAATGTATTCAAAACAAAAGCCACTAGTGTATGCTACCCTGCACTGCTCCAAATCCACATATATTAGCGAACAATCGAACATAATGTTGTTAAGTTTAACTTTGCTCAACGGTTTGATTAATCGACTGCAAATCTATCAGGTTAAATAAACGATTGCCATTCACTACTGAGTAAATCAGTTAGACCAAATTCGGGACTAATTTATAATGCATCCCATTCCATGCTTTCTCTACACATCTCCCGTTTTGGTCTGCGTGCCCAGTTCGCTACAAATTATCGATTTTAGTTTGTTCGAATTAACGGAAATTGCAATAATCTCGATGATTTGCCAAAGTGTAATTAAATTAGAAATTCAATTATGGTTTTTCATTGAGATATACAATTTGTTGATTATGAAATTATAGTCAATACTAAACCTACTAACTGTATTGAAAAAATATTGTTCATTATACCCTTCTGAAAACCCTGTGTCTATTTAGAGCACAGGTATGTTTTATAACGACCACTATTCACGCGACGATGGATAAGCTGCAATTTTATGTTAATTCTACATTTATTTGATAATTTACCTCAAATTAAACAGATTAAAACTAAAACTCCGCTGGCTTACACAGTTTTTTTTAATTAATTAGGAATTTAGTTCAAAATATGGTCCTTTTTAACACTAGCAATTGTTATTTCGTCCGAGTTTTTGGCTCATTTTGCAAAAAATCAGCCACCTATTTTGAAGATTATTCCTCGTAATATTTGCGGTAAATTCAAAATTTCCAGAGAAACATAAAAAAAAGATTTCACCATCTCAGTCAACACTTTTTTGCACGATATTTCATTAACCTTCCGTCGGGCGCAATAGTAGATTTCCCGAGTTCGGGCGCAATGCATCTATTAGATTCATAAGCGATTTTTTTTTCGTTGCAATTTAATTAGAGTAAAAACTGAACTAAAAAATATTATATTGCTTTAATAAAGAACATTTTACAAAAATACATACAAATCTATATTACATAACAAATTGAAAAGGGATTTAGCATCATCGGGGTTGTCTGGATTGTATAGTCTTTGACGTCTCTCCATTATTGCACAAGGTTTCTAGTTATGATTGGGATAATAAAAATGAATACATTACTTACCTCTGTATCATATTTCTACTTCATGCAGAAAATATACCGAATGGGCGCAATGAATCTGTGAGATTAAAACACTTACTGCAAAGTATACCTTTAAACTAGAACAGCACGATAGCGACTGTTGAATGCACACAACATTAGGCCTGCGTATTGAATGAAATACATTGAAATTTCAACGGTATGAATCTGTGAGATTATATGTGCCTGATGGAGGGTTGAAAAGACACTTCAAATGTGACGCACTGTATGGAAACTATTCAAAAAGATAATAGGTTGGTTCCAACTGTCATTTAGGAACCGTTCCGGAATCGTATCGAGTACTGCATAGTGCGCAAACTCGACTTTCGCCCCTTTCAGAAGGTAGTTTTTGTACCGTCCCAAGAACGATGCTATAATCAGTTGGAACGCGAAAAAAACATAGCACTTGCGCGAACGATACCTAAAACGGTTCTATGTCTAGTTGAAACGAATCTATTTTCTCTTGAATTATGATAAAAAATTCAATAATTTTCCTTACAATATCATTAAAAGTACCACTTTTCTAAGCACATAGGTAGTATTTACAAGTTTATAACTTTGTGTATTGAAAAAACAAATGTCAGGAGAAGAATAAACTAGAGGTGGGCATATTTTTAGTTCCGTTATTTTGAATATTTCAATGTAGAGAGATAATTCTGGAAGACTAACTAACGTGAATAAGATTTTAAATCATGTATTTCATCTCGACAACAAAAAGACGTAATGTCTGTTATAAATTATTGGATATTTTTCACAAAGGGTAAGGGAAAATAATTTTTCACTCGCCTTTCCCCTTCTAGAAAAACATTGGTAGGCTGAAATAAATTTTTTTTTAGCTGAAACCAGTTTAAAAACAAATTTACCCTTTCAGTATATAGATGCCCCCCCAAGCACAATACCACAAGAAAATTTCTGCGGAAATTTTCCCGACTTTAGAATAACTAAAACCAGTTACATGAAAACTATTTTATGCTTTATATTTTAAACACTTTTTTAGACATAAACACGCAAAAAAACTCCTGCGGAAATATGTGATTTTCATTTTTTGACAAAATGTTGTAATCTTTAGAATAACTGAAATCAATTACATGAATCAGAAAGGGACGGCACCGCTTTGATTACAATACATCAAAGTGCCGCAGCGTAGATGTTAAATTTATAGCGGTTGAGCCCTGCAGTTAAATGAAAACGTGTTTCTGCTTTAAAGTATATATAAAATGTGCGAATTGAGACAACATACTTACCCAGAAAATTTTTTTATTAAATAACATCTTTAATGTCAAATAACATTTTTAAAACTAATTTTTTTTAAAATTACGGAAATAAAACTGAAATTTAACTGTAAACTTTTAAGAAAAAACTAATAAATACTTATATGTACCTGTAATAAATAAACGAACAAAGTTTCTACAATACCCTCTGCCTTGCGGAAATAACTCTTTAAAGTCGAACTCTGAAATCACCGTACTCCATTCTAATTGAATTTAATAGTTCAACCATTGGAACTAACCTATGTTTTTACAATACCGCCTCCAAAGGTATTCATAAAGTTTATCTGGAAATTCATCTTCAGGAATATGTTGACCTCTCAAATACCTTTTCGATGCATTCCATTGAGACTCGATTCTCTGAGTGTGTGTCCCATCATCCGCCACAAATTCTACGCTATGATTAACTGTATGATGAATATAACCATAATTTGAAAGTCCACTGTACGCTTTCCAATCATCCGTATGAATAATAGATCCCACTGTCACATGATTATTAATAATTTCTATACCTAACTACTAGTCTAAAATTTTCTGAGTTTTGAGCGATCATCCCCAAAACCCAATGACCCTCCATAATTCGTCCACGATTATAGTTTCGTTTTCCAAATTTCGACTCGTCAATCGAAAAATAAAAATTTCTTATTTAATTTGTTGACGTTTTATTAATATACACTGTGTTCATTTGAAAAGGACCCACCCTTAATATTTCAAAAATGGAACATATTAAAAAGAAATGCCGAAACACGTCAACTTTTAACTTCAGGGGGACACTTTTTGGCGCAAATGTCATGAACGTCAGATTCACCCCCTCCCTCAAAGTGACCACCGTTAACATTCAGGCAATAAAAGTTGAAAATGAGCCAATTTCAAACAACGATTAAATAACTATGGAAGGCTGGTATCAAAGGCAAAACAAAATGATTGAATAGAGATTCACCAGACCTTTTAAATGAGATGTGACTTGATACCTAACGTCATTTGAAAAAATTCAATGGGTGTCTCCAGTAGGGAGGGGGTGAATCTGACGTTTATGACATTAGCGCCAAAAAGTGTCCCCCTCAAGTTAAAGGTTGACGTGTTTCGGCATTTCTTTCTAATATGTCCCATTTCTGAAATATTAAGGGTGGGTCCTTTTCAAATAAACACAGTGTATAGAGAAAAATGGATGGTAAAGAAAAAAAGATTTATCAAGATCAAGCCAAATCATTACTAGCCCAAAATTTTATTACAGAAAGGCTTAGTAATAAAATGAAGTACCGAATATGAATAACATCATCAGTAGGGTAGCATAAAAAATTAAAAAAGGCACAAGAAGGCGGAATTTACGAAAAAATGCAAAATATACAAAAATCATCTAGAATAGGCAAAATAGGCAAAAAGGCATTTTGCTTATAATCCGAGCTTTACAAATCAGCATCTACAAGACCGCGTAAAAGAAGAAGAAAAAGAAGGAGGCGTTCAAGCAGAAGTAGATCTCCTAGCCGAAGAAGGAGGCATTCAATCAAAAGTAGATCTTACCGCAGATCTCGTAGCCGAAGAAGGAGGCCTGTTATGGTCTGACTTTCAAATAAAATATTTTCGTAATATGCATTCACCAGTTGATTTAAATTAAATTAAATTAATATTTTGGACACTCTGTATAACTAATAAATCTAAAAATGCTTCGGTTATCGGTAGAACTCGTGTCCTCTCTGAATGGCTGGTATTAATCTACGAATCTAATGAAATTGTTTCGCTACGAGAACGGTATTTCTTGTTCACAGTATACACTGTGTTCATTTGAAAAGGACCCACCCTTTATATTTAAAAAATGGGACATATTAGGAGGAAATGCCGAAACACGTCAACTTTTAACTTGAGGGGGACACTTTTTGGCGCTAATGTCATGAACGTCAGATTCACCCCCTCCCTACTGGAGATACCCCTTCCATAGCATTAGGTAACAAGTCATACCTCATTTAAAAGGTCTGGTAAATCTCTATTCAATCACTTTGTTTCGCCTTTGATACCAGCCTTCCACTGTTATTTAATCGTTGTTTAAAATTGGCTCTTTTTCAACTTTTATTGCCTGAATGTTAACGGTGGTCACTTTGCACACGAGATTAAATAGCAGTTTTTTCTTGTTAACAGTTGTCTTTTTACTATTTGTAAATTTTTTATTCTTTAAAGAGTCTTTCTATCATAACACAATACGGGGGCATACGGAAAATTGAAAGAGAGCCAATTTTAAACAACGATTAAATCACAATGGAATGCTGGTATCAAAGGCAAGACAAAATGATTGAATAGAGATTTACCAGATCTTTTAAATGAGGTGTGACTTGATACCTAATGCCATTTGAAAAAATGTAAGGGGTGTCTCTAGTAGGGAGGGGGTGAATCTGACGTTTATGGCATTAGCGCCAAAAAGTGTCCCCCTCAAGTTAAAAGTTAACGTGTTTCGGCATTTTCTTCTAATATGTTCCATTTTTTAAATATTAAGGGTGGGTCCTTTTCAAATGAACACAGTGTATATGTATAATGCTGTAGTATCAATAAGGTAGGATAATTTAGGAAATTTGGACGTACTTCTTTTGTTTCCCTATTGTGCCCGACAACTACATGTTACCAACTGGAATAATTTAATAGCTAGATTTTAATTGTTTTTATTAACGGATTTTTGGATATTTCGAATTTTATATTATTGGATATTGTGGTTTGACTGTTTTGAAGCCATCTTTTCTATGGCAACGGGGAGAAGGTGATACAGTTTGGGAGAAGGAAATGTTCGGTGCTTAGTGCGAGTTATTTTCTTAGTTAAATTTTCGATTAGTTACCCTAATTAGGGGATATAAATTTGCATAAATTGCTTGGAAATCCGACTATTTTGAGTAGTTTGTTTGGAAGTCGTTTTTCCGCCGTTGAGGGATTATTTTACACCGGAACCACGATTCATTAAGATCGAATCAACCTCCTTTCAAAACTTGCCAGAATCCACCATTTTGTGAGCCTATTGGTGGAGGTTGTCCATTGATGGTTTCACGGGTAGAGTTGCACAAGTTTGACTTGAATGTTTGAGATTGACTTGAGTTTGACTTGAAATTAAGTCAAACTCAAGTCAATCTCTCTGACAAATAATTCAAGTTAAATCAAACTGGGCAATGGTTACAGGTTTGAAAATTCAAACTGTTTGTCAAACTAGTTTGAAAGAGTTTGAAAAATAATTTATTTAGTAAGTATACCTTAAGTGGGTGAAATATTTATGTTAAATATAGAAAGTAGGTACAACAAATACATTTATTTGAAACAAAAAGAAAATACATTATTTTAAACATTCTTTTTAATGAACTCCAACTTGTCACCTCAAAATTCTTCGTGAAAAGTGAAGTTCTTACAAATTAATTGAAAGCAACAATAAATATATATAAATATATATATAGATAGTGACCTATTCCTGCGATCCTTGTGTGATATTTGTTATGGATTCTTGTTGAAGCCACGAATTTAAACACATTAATTAATGTTCTAATAGACTGGTCATTTAATCGGTTTCGTTTTTTTGTTTCTGCCAAAGAAGCTCTCGAAAAATAGCGTTCTATGCAGGCTGATGTTGCTGGGGTGGCAAGAAAGTCTCTCGCCATTTTTGATAAAGTTGGAAATACAGTTTCGTGACGTTTCCACCACTTTATTAAGTCATCGGTACTGTCAGCACGTGATTCAGCTGCGTATTTGTCGATTTCGTATCTCCATGAATTTTCGTCTATATTTATTTTTGGAGATGATTGGAAAAGTCCAAACAAGTCTAAATCAAAATCGGTAACTTCATCAGACTTTTTTTCGAACACACTTACTGTACATTCAGTTTGGGTTTGGGGTGACTCTTTGACAGTGTAAGGTGAATAATAATTTTCTTTATAAATTTATTCAAATTTCTTGATGGCTTCATCTTTTAAAGATTGTCCCCATGTCGTTAAAGAAAACGTTTCAATTTTATGACGAGGCTCCAAAATCAAAACGATACAATACATCCAGTTAGTCCTACTGTAATGCTTAACAATTTTATCGCGAGCTGCCTGAAGGGCAAGAATTATTTTTGCATCAAGTTCGTCTATATTTTCTTTATTATCTAAGGTAAACGTACTAGTGTGCGTCCGAGTACTAGTTATTGACCTATTTTAAATATAAAAGCCGTTTTTAAGAATTCCGTAAGTAATAATTTCATAGGCAATACATGATGTGTCACCTACATGTTATTAGTTTAATTATAAAACATTACTACGGTGACTCCTACCATACCAGCCTTGTAACTTGCATGCCAAACAGTGTGCATCAACGTCCCGCCGGATTCAGTGCATTTTCGTTAGTTCTATGTTAAGCATTGCTACCAACATAAAGTGAGTATTTAATCGTTTCTTTTTTACCTAAAACCAAAATCCACGGCTTGTTTATTATTTTAGCATATGTAATTCACTAAAGATACTTGTTTTTACTACTAAATTTAGTTTTTTTCCATATTTTTATGTAGGTCAAACACTAGTGCCGCCTAATATACTTCAGATTCAATAATTGTCCGTTCGGTCAGATACTAATGATTTGACGATTGATCTAATTCTGTATAATACTCTATACATTTAAAAAAAATTAATTTTTGATTGTAGCCAATCTATTAATAACTTAACAAAGTAGATCTGGCTTAGTGTTTGACCAACACTTTTACTAACTGTTATATGTTTAAAAGGAAGGATAATACTAGGTCAAATATTAGATCAAAAATAGGTCAAACACTAACTCATATTGGTCAATAATGCAAGCAAGTACAATATGCACGTTGAATGTTGAAAATATTAGATAAATAACGTTAAATAATATTTTGTTTCATTGTTTCAAATTACAAAATGTTGATGTTTTTTTAATTTTAATGTTTGACCGACAATTAATATTTACAATTAAATGTGTCGAGTTGTTAACTAGGTGGGTCAAACACTAAATCAAATACCGGTCAATTATTAGATATAAAAAAAGATCTAGGGGATATATTTGCATTTGCATTAGAATTTGATATTTTGATTCGTACTTAAGTACTCACTTGAGTATAGTTTTTCAGAATGGCCCAAAAAAAATTCCAGTATTCTAAGGAAGAATTGCGAAATGCACTGTTGGCTGTTGCCAAAGAAATGTCGTAATATAAAGCCGGTAAAATGTATAATATCCCTAAAACTACATTGATATACAAACACAAAGGCATAACTCCTTTAGAGTGAAAAATGGGACCATCGTCTATATTGTCTCATACGGAAGAAAATTTGTTACTAGAATGGTTGTTTCATATATCAAATCGAGGCTTCCCAGCAACGAAAGATTATTTACTAGATAGCGTCCAGCTTCTGATCAAAAACATGAAAAGGGAAAATCTCTTCGTAAATAATATGCCTGGTCGAACTTGGTACCAGCTCTTTTCCAACCGACACCCCGAAGTATCTCTTAGAATTTCTCAAAATCTAACCAAGGCTCGAGCTTCGGTAACAAAAACAAAGATAAGAATATGGTTTGAAAAAATTTACCAGTACCTGAAAACTGATGACCATCTTGATGTTCTAGATTTCCCCAATCGCGTATTCAATTGCGACGAGACTGCTTTTTTTCTAAGCCCTAAAGAAAATAGGGTACTCGTTAAAAAGCGTGAGAAGGCAGTCTATAATTTCATAAATAACGTCGAGAAGGAGTGTCTTACTAGTTTAATTGTATGCAATGCAGCAGGACAGCTACCTCCAACAATGGTAGTTTATAGCTTTAAAAGAGTACCCACAAAAGTTGTAAATACCTTTCCGAAATATTGGGCGATGGGTAGAACGGATAACGGCTGGATGACAGCAGAGGTTTTTTATGAATACATTGCAAATCAATTTTATCCTTGGCTACTCAACAATAAAGTGGATCTGCCCGTAATTATGTTCGTGGATGGGCATGCATCGCATATGTCGTTACCGCTAAGTGAATTCTGCTCCAAACATAGGATAATTCTGGCATGCCTTTTTCCAAACTCTACTCACATTCTCCAGCCTTTGGATATGGCATTCTTCCACCCTCTAAAAAATCAGTGGAAGAAGACGGTGCATGACTGGAGAATACAAAATAATGGCGAACGTCTATCACGCGAACATTTTGCTTCTTTGTTGAAAGTAACTATGAATTCTATGGAAAATAGGCACTGTAACAAGATCCCCTTCTTATTAAACCAACGTGACAACTGCGCTTTTTGGGTTACCTACCCTTTGAACTGTCCGTTGCAGTAGTGTGCTAATTAGTTCTAAAGAGTGATTACGTTGTAACTCTTTTTTCATTTACCGGCTTTTCTCATTCCCGCTTTTTATTGTCTGTCAATCGCCGTTATTTTACATTTTTATAACCATTTTGTATTTCTAAGTTTTTGTTAGTGAATAAATCGTTGATATTTATGGAATAATTTCCTAAAACCGATATCTAATTGTCCACCTGTTACAGCACTCAATTTTGTCAAATGGTTTCAGAACCTGTGGATTGCAACCTTTCAATGCCGATAACATAAAATTTCAAAAAATACAAAACAATAAGTGTAGGTAGGTCTTAAGTATATTTATTTTACAGTTAGGTCATTCACTAGGGTTTCTTTAGGTCAAACACTAGTCTCGACTATTTTTATTTAGGTCAATTACTAATACATTGCAGTAATTTGTTATATTGTCGAAATTAACATGGTATACATAGCTTTTATTATTTTATCCCCTATGAATTAAATGCCAAATAATTAAGCAATAAATAAGTCCAAAAAAATACTATTCATACTTATTATAGATATTTTAAATCAATTTAAAGTTGGACGATTGTCGTTGTAGGTCAAGCACTAGCACTAACAGGTCAAGGACTAGTACATTTACCTTAGTTCATGCTCATCGAGTATCATATTGATCCCAATAACCACCACAGGAAGGGTAGAATATTTCTCTCCTTCTCCTTCTCCTTGAAACTTTGAAAATACTCACATGTTCTTTCAATAACATCCCATTCTGTAGCATGTATTCGAAAATTTAAGAGTATCGGTATTGTCACAAAGAATATTAATCGAACGTTTGAATTGTAACGCCCAGGACAGCATTTCCAATGTAGAGTTCCATCTAGTTTTTACCTCCAGTTTGGGAATGGTCATGTGTAAATGTAATGAGTCGCAAAATTTTGCGAAGTTTAATCTTAACATTTCGGAGTTTTTAATTTTTTTACAAATTATCTTAACCTTTGCAATTGTTGCAGTATTTTCAGATATTGTACTTTCGTTATCACTAGTATCAGAGTCACGTTGCGCAATATGATATCCAAACTTCAATCTGTTTGAAGAAGTTTGATTTCAAGTCAAACCTAAAGATACAGAAATCAAGTCAAGTCAAAATTTCTTGCCTAAAAAGTTTGATTTTCAAGTCAAGTCAAGTTTGTTGAGTAAAATCAAACTAGTTTGACTTGATGCATCTCTATTCACGGGGCTGGACATGGGAATTTTGCGAACCCTCATTGATAAATTGAGGTAAGATATTTTTAGTTTTTACAAAACTAAAACTTTCTAGATGGTGAGATTGATTTTTTTTTTCTCTCTCCTTATTGTAGGGTTTTTTTGTTGTGTCCTTACTTCTACGCTTTACTTTCCCTTCTACTGTTGGGGTTTTAATTTGGGACCCTTTTGGTTGTCTGGATTGGATTTCGTCCCAGATTTCACACCTGGTTCGACCTGCTTTTCGACATCAGAGGATCTTCCCAGCCGAGACGATGCCTGGAAATTTACCAGTTTTCTACTCCCGAGAGTGACCTTGTGGATGGTGGCTGGACCCCCAAATTCGTGCAAGCTAAGTACAAAAAAAAAGAACTTGATATTACGTTTTATTATCGTTTTAAGATTCTCAGTTTCAAACACGAGTTTTAAGTGATTATTAGTTATACCAAATAATTTCAATTTGGACGTTTGTAAAATTGCCTTGATTTGGGTTGCAATTTTAATTCAAAGCCTTTATAATTGCGGTAGTATTATGTTGTAGATTATTATTCGGCTTTTGGCATTTATAGGTAGGTTTATTGTACATGTAAAGCTCGTATGATCATACCTGACTACACCTCGATCACCTACTAAACGATTATTCTTTGTTTTATACCTACGATATTTTCTATTGGATAACAAATATTTGTGACATACTTCGACTTATTTTTGATTTAATTTTGACTCAATTTTGACTTACTTTTCATATATTTCTTGTATTTACTTGTAACAGGAGCGTCGTATTGCCGATTGACTTATTTAGCAATAAAAGATTGGCCTGTACTAGTTGGACTATTTATTTATACGTTATTTGTATCTATATATATATTTTTCCGCGTTTTGGCTACTTGTATAACATTTCTTTTACGATCGCCTTCAGCATAATAGGTTCTAAAAACTCGGTGGCGCCTATTCACGGATTTGACATAATCATATGACCAAGGGAACTATAATACAAAGAACCCTATATTATTTATTCCCTGAGGTATAGTTCTCAATTATTTTTCTCCGGATATAGTTTAATCGCTTCAAGTATACTTTTATTTAGCCTGGGTAACCATCGGCGATAACGCCTTATGTAAGCAGCGATTATTTGTTTTTTTCTCCACTACAGTATTTAAAAAAAAATAGGTAAATGCATATTTTCCGTGACTTTAAATACATGGGATATAATATTATACCGATAGTTGAATTCGATATACTGTGTAGTTTAGTAATAACTTGTAGTTATTGACAATTTTGTTCCCCTGCGTTTTCGTTTGAAATCACTAGTAACAATTGACATCTTGGGTAAAGGTTACAACTTTACGGTTACTGTGTAACCCTAATAGGCCTTCAAGCAAAAGTAGATCTTACAGTATGTCTTGTAGCCGAAGAAGGAGGCCTCCAAGCAGAAGTAGATCTTCCAACAGATCTCCCAGTCGAAGCAGAAGGGTGTACCAAAGCAAAAATACAAGATATTGATTCCGATCATCATTATTGTACCTACAGTTTGTAAATTGTAATGAAAATTTTATACCAGTTAATTTTAGCCAATCAGATGCCTGCATTTTGACATGTTGCTATGACAATAACCTAATTTCTTCGGAAATTTCCCTCCGTAGAGGGAAATTAATAAGTGGACATTTTCCTCTGGCTTGACAGCTGTCATAAATAATAATAATATGTCACCTAAGTATGTCACCAATTTAATTTCTATTTTAAAAAAGTTTTGGTATAAAATTTTCGTACCGAATCTCCCGCGAGCATGAATTAATATTCCGGAAATTTTCCTCAGTTGCGAATTTTTTAAGAAAATTCGCACTTCGCACTTTTTAAAGAGTAAGTGTTCAAATTCCATGGGTAAAGACATTCTCATGCGATAAAATATAAACTTTTACTAGAAAATTTATATATTGTGGTTACAAACGTAGTGAAACTGCACCAGCTAAATCGTATTCAACGCTAGACCAACATATAAATTTCTGTTAAAATAAGTTTAAAATTGTGTGGAAACTTTGAATTTTGATTGAAATTGAATTTATAAAACTCTGCTAATGTTTAAATGGTAGAAATTGTAACAATCCAGCTGCAGCCGATCAATGCTTTTTTTACAATTGGTATTTTCAAATTTTGCATGGATTCACAAAAAATGTTTTTTAATTTTAAACCATTTACAGCAACTGTTTTGTATTGACAAATTGGAAAGTACTGGCAAGATATTTTGTATTTTTTCTTATAGAAATCTCACTTTTTATACCTTTTGTTGCCAGTTTATCAATTTATTATTTTTTCACTACGTATTAAATCACCGACAATTTTTACTTTCCTAGAGGAGCCACAATAAATGATGTCACTGTCAAATTGAGTATTTTTAGGTGAAATATTGAAATGCAATTATGGCACCAAAAAAATTGGAAATTACCAGAAAATCGCAAAGGTTATTCAACTTGAAGAAAAACAAGAACGCTAGACCATTCAAACATCAAAAAAGTGGCGAAGCATCAATTTTACAAGAGAAACAAAGCGGGAGTCAACTAAAATAAATTCCGTTCCTAAGTAACAAAATTGTGCAGTAAAACGGGTAAAAATATTTTTAACCACAAAAATTACGAAATAGATGAGAAATTCCTGATAAATTTCTGCGAGATCAATTTTTTGAGAAAGTAGCTTAATCTTATTTCTTTCCAAATCTCCACACCTCATTTCACCCATCGCTACTTGAAATTGTAACGGTAAATGGCTGTAACCTCAAAGCGCACCAGCTCGAAGGGCTCCGGCTAGAGACTCCTCTCAAGGGCGATTCGACCCAAAGTTTATGCTGCACAAGTGTTACAGGAAGGTTGTAAAAGTTGAGGGCGCCACTACCTTTTTGACGATAAAAATACTAATGAAAAAACTGAGGCGGAAAAGGTAGAAACGCCTTGTAAAATTTAAATAAAAGTTAATAATAAAAGTGACCCCGGGCGATATCTCCCTCAACTTTTATAGTTGAGGATTTAGAAAAAATAAAAATAGAATTAACACAAATTTATTCTGCCACAGGAAATGAATAGAGGAATTTGTACTTTTATAGGTACTTAGCTTATATGGAGTGGTTTCCTGAAGTAGGTAGGCAGGTATTGATCGGAACTGATGTGTTCTGTTCTAGGGAGGTATTTTGATCTAGGGCTGTATCCTGGGGTTCTATCCTTGGCTATATCCTTGGGGTTATATTCTTGGGTTATATCCTTGGGGTTATATCCTTGGGTTATATCCTTGGGACTGTGCTTACCTAGAAGTACAGGTGGATCAGGGATTTATAGGAACTTGAATGTAATGGCACATTATGTTGGTCAGCTTTTCAGGTTAAAAAATGGAAGGCAGTTATTTGAAAGTAAAAAAATTGATTTAATTTACTGAAAGCTTTCCAACATTATATGTCCCATGTTAAATCAGTAAAAATAGCAATTATCGGCTAAATTAAAAAAATTAACTAATGATCCGAAAGAAACTAATGATAGCAAAAAGTTATTTATTTAGTTATATGAAAAAATATCGTGCTTAGGAAATATATTAAACCGGCACTGGCGTTACGAAGGAATATTTTATAGGTTAACAGATTATAAAAATGTTATTTTATAATTAAAAGAGTTATTTCGCAACTGAAAAAGCTTGAAAATGTTTGTATAAAAATAAAACAGTGAATTATAAAAGAATATTTGGTTCAAAACTACCATATTAGTATAAAAGAACAGTTTATGACCACGTGTTGAATTTAATTTCGTTAATCTCTGTAAAAAAATAAAGAATGCATACGAAAATTATATCAGACAGTACTTCAGAAGAAGCTTATTAATTATAAATTATGATTTTGAACTTACCACAGCAAAATTCATAAGATAGGTACTTAAGAGATGAAAGATAGCGAAAGATGATCTTTCCCCGTAGACGGTCGATAACAGAAAGGGGTGTTTCACGTGGCGTTGGAAAAGATGGAAGCGTCCGTTGGCAGACGTCAATTGTCTTATGGTGGTCAGGGTTGAAGAGTGTGGGATCACATAACTATAATTGGAAGTGGCTAGTGACGACGAGCGCTAATTAAAAGGATTTATTCTGTAAAATCGAAACAGGTCGATAGACATGTTACAAAATCTTCCATCATAATTATGAATTCCATCATAATACTTTGTTGTAAACAGCTTTGGGAATCTGAGGATTCCCAAAACTAGCGATTAGTAAGTAAACACTGTACTGAATATGCCAAAAAGCATGTTATCAAGCTCTTTATGGCTAAATTCAATTTTTTACTTGCTCGCTTAGTTTGAAACGTTGCACCATTTTTCGTTTAATCCCTTTTTCCTGTCACACTTCCCAAATACTCCTCGATTATTTTACAATAACTGAAAAGTGTTTCCAACTGAATATATCAAAAAAATAACCATAATTCTTATTATTCGGACAAAAAAACAGAAATTCCTCAGGAAATCCAGGAAATGAAATAAGAATTTCCGAAGGAGTAAAAGAGCAGAGATAGAAATAAATCTTCCAAATGACCAAAAGTGATGTACTATGATTCCTGGTCCTCCAATTTTCGGCAGAATTGCCTACATTGAAGAAAAGCACTGGTAACCACCTCCCGACAATACTTAATCCGAGCAGCTATTTTTGCCATTGATAAAGTCCCTTCTGAACCACCTACACCAACACAAATTCGTTCATATGATTCTCCGTGAGCAAATCGAAAAAGAACCCTGCATACAAAATATTTAAGAAAAAATAATTTTAAAAAATCTTACCTACCCTAAACTCTTTTCTGGTGTATGATGACTATTTTCATACCAGGTTTCCTTTGCAACAAAAAACGAAGGTCTTCATTCCTGTCGTTTAGAGCACCTATTCATTCCCAATTCTGTTCAGAAAAATATAATGCGAAAAACATCCAAATTACTTGTATGTCCTCTACATTCTGTCCTGCAGTAAGGTGGTCGAGGTATTAATCCTTCATATTTTGCAAATTCCTGCCTATTTTTTTGGTAGACTTTGCTCAATTATAACAAAATAATACATAATTTAACCTCTACAGTAATGTATGGATAATCCGAACAAAAAGTTGGCAGACCCTGTTCAATCCGAAATAATCCACCAGAACTTCGGGATTATAGAATTCATAATAAGTGATATCTATAATGCTTTCGGTTAGAAGTCATGGTTTATTATTTAAATTAAATATGTACAAACATACATAATTATTGTAAACAATGTAACGTCTTACAAAGTAAGATAAACTCGCATAAAACATTGCATCATGTTTCCGGTAGGAGCATGCGCAGTTACCGAGAACTTCGGATTACGGAATTCGGGTGTTGAGATTATGGATATCTTTTTACTCAATTGGGGCGTTCGGATTATGGAGTATGGGGAGGACTATAAGGAGTTCGGATTATCCATACATACCTGTATCTGTCTGCCTATCCTAACAATAGCTATGTTCGCGGGTTACAATCCAAACCGATCCCAAACCAGTTCGGAATCAACTTTAAATTGTCTAGAGCACATGTCTAGTTACGAACCATCAAATAATTTGATTATACCGCGAACAGTATCAAAACGACAGATCACCTCTCAGAACCTGAACGAAAACAAAACAAGTGACTCTTGCTTTCTTTGATATTTGCTTACAATGCTACAACACAACAAATGAAAAAAGAAACCACCATAAGCAACTAAAATAAGAAAACAAGTGACATATCGATCATTTGCGCATGAGCAGTGGAACCGAACTTACCAAAATTATAGAACACCACTTTTTAGAATGCGCATGCGAATAGTCCCTGAACTGGTTCTGAATTGCACACGCGAACAAACCTAATAATAAAGTTCATATCTTAGCGACATGTAAAAACCTGTCGAACGTTTTTGTACACGCCTGTTTACGGAGTCCAAAGTATAGTTCGAAGAGCATAAATAATATCAATATATCAATAATATCAATAAATGAAAATGGTATATTTTCGCAAGAAGTTTTTTGCGTGTTTATGTTTAGAAAATGTTCTAGAATGTAAAACGGAAACGTATTTTCTTGTTACTGGTTTCAGCTATTCTAAAGTCGAAAAAATGAAAATTATGCATTTCCGCAAAAAAAATTCGACTCTTTCTGTTTGGAAAAGGTTCCAAATAGTAAATAACGAATATTTCTCACATAACTGCACCGTGATTCTATTTCACGATACGATCGTGAAAACCGACCAAAATTTCTAACAAAAAATAAAAACGTTTTATGTTTGTGTTTTCTGTCGATTTTTGCAAATATTTACAAAAATAATACCAAGAGAAGTCGTTTTTATGCAATAAACTATTTTTCTTGGTACAATGTTGCCTATTGTGAGCGAGGGTCTTTTAATGGCAGAGCAAGCCCAAAACAATTTACTTCTTGTCGACGATAAAAACTTAGAAATAGTGATCCCTTTGAAATACCGAACTATGTTTATTTCAGAAAGGTATAGGGTAATAAAACCTCATTAGGTATGCAAAGGGACCACAGAGTGACCCAACGAATATTTAAGCCACTTTCATAGTTTGGCATTGATTTCATTGTAAAATTCTTTCTTTTTATCAAGTGCAGGTAGTACCACCCGGGTTGGGGTCAATATATGGGTTTAGCCTATTGTTATCCATTCACAAACACTGAAAATAGTGTGCCAAAGGCGTGCCGGTAGGATACTCGTGAAAAGGAAAGAATTTTATTTTAACAGAATAAAAATTAGGCATTATGTACATAGTATTAGGTACACTTATTTTTTATTGAACATTATCCAAAAGACATTATACAGAAATTAAATTATAAAAAATCATAATATTCTTCGTCTTCTGAGGAACTGTCATCTCCTCTTGACGTTATAATTAACGGGTCGACGGTCCGATCGATCAAGTAGTCAAGATCCCACATTTTCTCCTCTTCTTTAATGACATGCTGGACTGCTTTTCGCCAGTTCTCTGGTGTCACCTCCTTAATGGCTTGATCAAACAGTAGCTTAAAGTCTTTCATTTTGAATGTCGTGTTGTGTCTTGCTACAAATCCTTTCACTTGCGCCCATATAAGTTCTATAGGATTTAGTTCGCAATGATATGGCGGTGTGCGCAGCACAGTTACACTATGTTTTTCAGCTATATCTTCCACGGCGTATTTCATAAAACGATGTTTGTGTAAATTTGCTATAGCTAATAGTTCTTTTTTTATCAAATTATCTTCAAATTCAATACTTTTGGTGGTTAACCAGTTAATAATTTCTTGTTTTCTCCAAGATGAAGTTGGAGTCTTCTCTATGCGTCGAGAAAGATAACTCGCGTTATCCATAACTACTACTGAATCAGCCGGAAGATATTTTATCATTTCACCAAAATAGTCTTCAAAAACATCCGAATCCATGTCCTCGTGGTAATCTCTCGTATGGCACGACTGAAAAGTTACCAAACCTTCTTTTAAAAATCCCTCTTCGCTTCCAATATGGACGATTATTAGTCTTTTCCCTTTACCT
The DNA here is from genome assembly GCA_947563755.1 of Lochmaea crataegi. Classification (NCBI taxonomy): domain Eukaryota; kingdom Metazoa; phylum Arthropoda; class Insecta; order Coleoptera; family Chrysomelidae; genus Lochmaea; species Lochmaea crataegi. The sequence goes on from OX387422.1 coordinate 128,650,021, forward strand.
GAAGGCACCTTAATACCCGTTGACAGGCCTTCCATGAAAGCTTGGCGAGCACTGGTTATATTTTTGTCTTGCCACATTTTTGGTACTGTATAACCTTCATTGATCCACGTCTCATCAAGATAAAAGATTTTCTTCTGCTCTGTTCTGTACTACTTTATACTTAAGTATTTTCGTCGCCAGCAAACAATTTCATCGCTTTCCAGTAAAAGTGCTTTACGGTTATGCTTTTCTCAGGCAAAATCCATATTTCTCAAAGTGGTCCATAAAAGTTTTTCAGTTATCAACGGAATACTGTCATCCTGGCCAAGCTCCATTAAAATCTTATCTAGGGTGGGTATTTATTTTTTTAAATAAAAAGAGTGAACTTTTCTTCGAATTACACTTTTGGTGTCTTCATCAAGGACTTTTACTGGTCTGCCTGGACTTTTTTTGGGAGGCTCCACTTGGCCTGCTATCTTTCTCCCCCGCAATAATTTGAAAACGGTGGACTTTCCAACTCCAGTCATTCGGGAACATCGGTCGACAGTTTCTTGTACAGTAAATTTCGGGTAATCGTATTTTATGCAATCGTGTACATTTAAAATAATAAGTTTTTCATTCACTGATAGTGGAAAATTATTGGAACATCTTTTCGTTGGTGTAAATGTCGCCATTTTATTACTAATCTTATAATACTGTGAACACTATTTATGGCTTACCAGCAAATACTGATGCGTTAAACTTGTAACGGTAAATTGCTGTAACCTCACAGGGCACCAGCTCGAAGGGCTCCGGCTAGAGACTCCTCTCAAGGGTGATTCGACCCCAAGTTTATGTCACACAAGGATAACAGAAGGGTTGTAAAAGTTGAGGGCGCCACTACCTTTTTAACGTTAAAAACTACAAAAAACTAAGGCGGAAAAGGTAGAAACGCCTTGCAAAATTTAAATAAGTTAATAATAAAAAAATTACTAAAAATCACCCTGGGCGATATCTCCCTCAACTTTTATAGTTGAGGATTTAAAAAAATGAAAGATACGAGTTAAAACAAATTTATTCTGCCACAGGAAATGAACAACGGAATTTAATAGAGGAATTTGTACTTTTATAGGTACTTAGCTCTTAGATGAAGTGGTTTCCTGGAGAAGAAGTCAGGTCTTGATCTGAACTGATGTGTTCTGTTCTAGGGCGGTATTTTGGGGTTCTATCCTTGGCTTTATATCCTCGGGTTGTATTCTAGGCTATATTCTTGGGGTTATATTCTAGCCTAGAGTTATATTCTTGGGTTTATATCCTCGGCGTTATATTCTAGCCTAGGGTTATATTCTCGGGTTAAATTCTTGGGTTATATCCTAGCCTAGGGGCTGTGCTTACCTAGAAGTACAGGTGAATCAGGGATATGTAGGAACTTGAATGTAATGGCACATTATGTTGGTCAGCTTTTCAGGTTAAAGAAAAAGAAGGCAGTTATTTGAAAGTCAAAAAATTTATTTAATTTACTGAAAGCTTTCCAACATTATATGTTCCATGTTAAAACAGTAAAAATAGCAATTATCGGCTAAATTAAAAAAATATACTAATGATCCGAAAGAAACTAATCATAGCAAAAAGTTATTTATTTAGTTATATGAAAAAATATCGTGCTTAGGAAATATATGGAACCGGCACTGGCGTTACGAAAGAATATTTTATAGGTTTACAGTAATTTATAAAAATGTTATTTTATAATTAAAAGAGTTATTTCGCAACTGAAAAAGCTTGAAAATGTTTGTATAAAAGTAAAACAGTGAATTATAAAAGAATATTTGGCTTAAAACTACCATATTAGTATAAAAGAACAGTTTATGACCACGTGTTGAATTTAATTTCGTCTATCTCTGTAAAAAAATAAAGAATGCATACGAAAATTATATCAGACAGTACTTTAGGAGAAGCTTATTAATTATAAATTATGATTTTGAACTTACCACAGCAAAATTCCTAAGATAGGTACTTAAGATATGAAAGATAGCGAAAGATGATGTGCCCTCTTAGGCGGTCGTTAACAAAAAGGGGTGTTTAACGTGGCGTTGTGCAAAAAATGGAAGCGTCCGTTGGCAGACGTCAATTGTCTAACGGTCGGGGTTGAAGAGAACTATAATTGGATGTGGCTAGTGACGACGAGCGCTAATTAAAAGGATTTATTCTGTAAAATCGAAACAGGTCGATAGACATGTTACAAACTAAACAAATATACTTATAAAGGTCTAAAAATTAGTAAGTCTTAAAAGTAATCCCTACACAATATTTCGATATTGACACTTCAGACCAGAAAACATACTTTTCCTAATTCTCTTACACAATTACCTACTTGAAATTTTAATATTACAAACAATACTATTTCAAGACCTACGCCTATGGCCGACTCCGATATTGAGCCGAACTGGACGGAATTCCCCATTTTATTACTCTATATCTTTCTGAAATAGACTATAGCGATTCATAGAACTATATAGACTGAATAAGAGGAAAGTTCAAAGTAGTCATCTTAAAAATGTTGATATCAATAATCTATATCTTTTAAATCAACTAGAACCCTTATAGAGCAGATCAATAAAAGGATTATTATTTCTTCAAATCCCAATGAGTTCAGTTTGAGGGCTTATAAATCCCATAATTTTTTCTGTTTATCCCTTCCTGAGGCCCCAGTGGACCTGTCATTTGCAAAATCTCTATTTTTTTCCATAAATTGGAGAATAATCTATCAGTGACAGACTCGTATCTTGAATGACATTAATATAGTATTTTAGCAAATATAAAAATCAATAGTTCAAAAATGTAAAAAGAGTTTTTTTAATCTGCCAAATATCAAAGGGAACAATATCAAAATGTCAATGTCAAAATCGCTGTCCAAATCCGAGAACACCCGATTTCAATTCGATCGTAAAATAGAATGGGATTATCCGATACGATCGAATTGAAGATCGTATTCGACATCGAACGACTCGATAAAATCGTGTCATGAAATAGAATCCCGCTGCTGATTTCAGCTACACGAAAATTGGAAAAACTTGAAAAATCATTGTTTTTTCATTATAATATTACCTTTGGAACAGTTTAGTTCTTGATACTTTAGGGAGCTGAATAATCCCACCTCTACTTATAGTTACATTGACGAACAAACATTTTTTTATGTCACTTATTAATAAAAAATGTATACTTTAGAAAATATTATATGTAGAACAATATTAGAAAAAAAATAGTCTTGTATAATGTGACACTTTTAAACTGTGTTTTAATGAAAATATCGAATGAAATCTTTTTTGGAGTTTTCTCTGGAGGTTCTAAATTTACAGAAACTTTTTCGACGGATAATCTTCAAAATAGGTGGTCCCGTTTTAATATAAGTTTTAAACGGATATTTATTATTATATTTTCTTGTAGAGTAGTACAATTCACTTTCACCCAATATTAGTTTTATAACAATTAAAAACATACAAAGCAAACATCGACGAAAGGCATTCTCTGTGCAGCAATTTCCCCATCATGTCCACTAATTTGTTAAATCACAATATAAAATTTGTTCATAATAAATAAGAGTATTTTTTTCGAAAAACACTCCCGATATACAAAACCGACGATTGTAAAATTCTTATTACAAATAAATTCCAATTCCCAACCACAGCTCTCAACTATAACAAAGCTTTGTTTATTACTGATAGTCGCTTTTTGTCAACAAAAAAAAACAAGTTAACTGATAAACATAGTTGATTTTTATTTCTATCGTCGCAAAAGCAGCTTAGAACATGTAAAAACAATAAATTATTTTATTTTTAAATTTTGACAATTACAAAATATCATAGACGTACGTATAGTTTGGCAAGTCTATCTGAAGCTACTCGGCATCGGTAAAGGGTGAGGAAACATGGCCGATATCTGTCATAAACGTACCAATAGCGTACGGTACCTATTTTATAAAAGTATTAAAAATAATTATAATTATTATATAATAATTATATCTATATAGAAACTGATTTATGCTTTGCTTTAAAGGTAAGGTATTTTCCAAACACGGTAGGTATTTGTTAAAAACAAATAATATTAAAAATCGTACTTGAATTCAATATGGATACTAAATAATAAGATACCAAGTAAAACTGAAAATACGAAGGTAAATACTGACAATTATTTAAACGCCACTGGATAATCAATGTCAGTCAATTGTCGAAGTGACAGGGAAGAACACACGCACGCGCTTGCCAATAGCAAGTCAGGTGGTTACTTAGCAACGGCATTTCGATAAATATTCACCAAAAGAGTTAGTTCGAAGGGCGTGGCAATTATGATTTTCGCACGACGTTGCCGGCTTGAAGGAAACCCATAACATATTTGGAAAAGTGTTCATCTTCTAATATTCAGAAATTGAAAAAATAATGTTATGAAACAAGCACATTAAGGAACTAACGCTTAATCATTATTGACATATTGTTAATAATAAAAAGTCCATTTTCTAATTATTATCACTACATACTTAGCACTTTAGCTTTTTCATTGTTAAAAGTGGCAATATCGAATGTTTTCGACCGCATTCCTTTCATAGCTTCAGTTATGTTTGCCAAACTATATTACATGAAGTTAATAAAAGCATGATAAAAGCAGGTAGGTATATTTTCTGTGTTGAAATGTCAAACAATAATTTGTAACTATCAGTGTGATTCGCCTACTTGTGAACTGTCAAAATGCTTATATTTATTACTTTTAGGTATTTATGAAAATTAATTAAGGCTGTAAATAAGATCGTATACAAACCTGGGTATGTAATATGATATGTGTTCAAATTACACGCCAGCTACAACCTATAATCGATACCAATCACAAAATAATTGATTGAATTTGGAATTAAACAACACTAAATTATTAGAAATAGTAGTAGAAATAATAGTTCAATACTAAAACGCTTTATAAAATTAGAAAAATTAATTTCCAAAGAGCAGACCGTCCACTAAGAAACAACAACTACTTCTCGGGCTATATATAGAATTTTGGTTTATGATTAGATGTAGAGATGTCGCTGATATCGCACTCTTAGCATTTCCTTAACTGAGGATAATGTATTGGTGTGGTATCAACGTAGTCTCTAGTCCAGGATTATGCTCTCAGAGCTTCTGGACGAATAGCATCTACCTTGTGCTGATGAGGTGCAATACTCCGAATCCGGTCCACAAGTGATGTTATTCCTTCTAATCGCAAACCAGAATGGTTGGTTCTATCTTAACAGATATACCAACCCCGTTTACTTTAGAAGTGTAATTCAATGTCTGTCGGGGCATATAGCCCGAGAAGTAGTTGTTACTTCTTAGTGGACGGTCTGCTCTTTGGAAATTAATTTTTCTAATTTTGTAAAGCGTTTAATAGTATTGAACTATTATTTTTTTTACGTCTATATATCACGCTTTACTAATATGACAATTATTTACAGTTAACTGTAATTAAGTAAATACTAAATTAATGAATTATATGCCTCTAAAGTTAAAAATTATTTTCATTTATGATTATTAAACGACTTATTGAGAGTGAATTAAAATTTGAATGTTTATAAAAACCATAAATGAACACTTGTTGGTGTTATAAACAGATCTGCACCGCCTAAGTTAACCCAGGTAAGAATTAAGCTTAATAGTTGATGTAATTAACGCTTTTTTTCAAATAATTGAGGAATTCAGGAGTGGCATTTAGTAGTCCGTACCTGAGTTTGCAAGGGTATTGCAGATCTGTTCACAACTTCAGCGAGTCATTTAATGAATATAAATAAACAATTTTTAGTTATAGATATCGAAGAATAAATATATTATTCTAACGCTTCACAAACTAAGTTTTGAAAAATATTTTTCAAAAATAGTGACCATTAAACTAAGAAGAAACAACTACTTCCCGGGCTTTATGCCCCGACAGATATTGAATTACACTTCTCAGTCCAACGGGGTCGATATGATCTACAAGATTTAACCAAACATTCTGGTTTGCAATTAGAATTGAGAATATCACTTATAGACCGGTTTCGGCGTATTTGCGCCTCATCAGTACAAGGTAGTCTAAGAGCTCTGTGAGCTTAATCCTAGACTAAAGACGATGCTGAAAATACAATTTATACTGTTATAAATACTGAGGTTAATATATTGATGAGGTATTAGCGTTGTCTCCAGTCCAGGATTATGCTCTCAGAGCTTCTGGACGGATGACATATACTTTGTACTGATGTAAATACGCCGAAACCGGTCTGCAAGTCCTTTCTAATTGCAAACCAGAATGGTGGGTTAAATCTTGAAGATCATACCATCCCCGTTTGACTTGGAAGTGTAATTCAATGTCTGTCGGGGCATATAGCCCTGGAAGTAGTTGTGTCTTCTTAGTTGAACGGTCACTGTTTTTAAAAATATTTTTCAAAACTTAAAGCATTAGAATAATATATTCTTCGATGTCTATTGGTAGCTCGCTTTACTAAATACGACAATTTTACAACAACTTCAGCTATCTATTTAACGGAGGGAGTAAGGACAAATTTTATATGAAGTACTATCATTATTTTTAATCTCTGTCAACTCCCAAGTTTTTGGCACCTACTCCAACGACATCCTGTATACTAAGACGTATGTTGACAATAATTATTGTTAGTCATTAGTCAGTCCTTGTAGTATGGTATTGGAGTAGTCCATTGCCACAAGAACATCGATGACTCTTAATCCCTTGAGGTTTGAGGCGCATAAATTTGTCTGACCATTCCTCAACGGCAAGTCTCAACAGATACAGCCACCCACATATTATAAAATTAGGAGTAGTTCGAACTACATGAACCGGGATATCTTAATGCATATTCTTTTTTCTTAAATTAACAGTTACAGGTTCACAAATTCACTTTACTTTAGGGGAAGTTGGGGGAATACCACGCACGGGGGAATAACGCGCGTCTAGGTTATTCAGAATCTCTAGACGTAGGAAAGACTTGGCAACACTGGATCTTTTCGTCTCCTATAAAAAAACATTCGCCAAAAGTTTCGTTACGATTTCAGTGTATTGCAGAAAGTAAGTGAGGTCTGTACGTTTTAGGTTATGTTTATGTAATTTTGTTGGTGTCTTCAAGGCGAGGTAAGTTTGTTGTACTATATGCTATCAGTAACGGTTTTTTTTTAATTGTAGCTAAATATATACTGTTTCATCTTGACTATAAACAGTTCAGTAGTATTTTACCCTTTGCCAAAAATAACTGTTTTTGTTCGGAGGCGTGCTTTGGGGGAAAACCGCGCGATTATTGTGGGGTAATTGCACGCTGCGCAGAATTACCCCTTATGGTTGGTAAGATTTTTTTTATTATAGATAAAATGCCAAGGACATATCAAACAAAAACAACGAAGAGGTCAGTGAAGTGAGGAGCAATTACGAATGGCTATGAATGCAATAGAAGCTGGACGAGCAGTGAGAGAAGTTGGTAGAGCATTCGGTATACCTGAATCTACTTTAAGGGATAGAAAAAAACCAACAATTTGATCAAATCTGAGTTGGGAAAACGTCCAGTGTTCACCAAGGAAGAGGAGCAAGCCCTTGCTTTACACATTATGAAATTAGCAAATGCTTTCTACGGGATAACTCGTTTAAGACTGAGATATGTGGCTTTTTTCAGTAAAAAAAAACAAAGAAATCAAAGATTCGATAACGAAAAGAAGAAGATTGGAAGATTGGGTTGAACTATTCTTAAAGCGTAATCCCCAGATAAGTCAAAATCGTATTACCGCCTTCAACAAAACTGAAGTAAACCGGATTTACAAGAACCTAGAAGATGTTATGGAAAACCATAAATTTACAGCCAACCGTATTTACAATGGGGACGAAACAGGAATATCGACTGTGCAAACTCCAGGAAAAATATTAGCTGCAAAGGGCCAGAAACAAGTTGGCTCGATAACATCTTGGGAAAGGGGAAAAAAAGTCACTCTAGTTTGTTCAGTAAGTGCGTCAGGACAATTCGTCGCGTATGGTGCATACATTGAAGAGAGGTGGGCCGTTGGTGCTATCTATGGTTGTTCCAAAAATGGATAGATCAACGAAGATTTATTTTTTGAGTGGATTGTACATTTCAATCAGTTTGTTAAGGCAACAACCGATAATTCGGTGTTGCTTGTGCTGGACAATCACGGGAGCCATATTTCACTAAATATATATGAATATTGCAGAGCTAATGTTATCAATTCCTCCGCATACATCACATAAACTTCGGAGCTCTCAGAGCGGCTTTAAATCGGGAATGTGATTTATATCTTAAAAATCGTGCTTACGAAAAAATTACGCATTATGAACTAGCCGATCTTTTTAATAAAGCATATCTAAAAGCAGCTTCAATAGAAAAAGGAATTTCTGGATTCAGGGCTGCTGGAATATAGCCCCTGGACTCTGATAAATTTTCAGATGATGACTTCTTTACAGTAGATCACACAGACGTCACTAATATTCAAATCCCAATTGACTTAAGTGAAACTGTCACTAATGAGATGGATCAATCGAACCAAGAAAATATAGAACAACCTGGAACTTCGAAACAGAATAATACAGTCAGGAAAGTTCATTTTAATATCCAGCAACAACCTAGTACCTCTAAGCGAACTGAAAATGAAATCACTCCTCCTCAGAGCGAAAGAAAACCTACTCAGATCTTAAAAGAAAAGTCATCTCTCAATGACTCACTAAATCCTATAGCACAAATAGCGCCGCTGCCAGTAATGACTGAGAAAAACCTGCAACCAAATCCCGCAAAAAACCAAATTCGGAGATTTTTACTTCCACTGCATTGAAAAAATTACTTGAAGCTAAACAAGAAAAAAAAAGAAAAAGAGAATAAGAAGAAACTTACAGAAGACAAAAAGAGAAAGATTGTTAATAAGGCAGCTAATGAAAAAACACTGTCACGAAAAACATCTTGTGTGAGAAAAATAGTAGACGATTCTGAAGATTCTGAAAGCTATGACGAAAGCCAGTTATGCGATGATGATGAATTAGACGATATGGACCCTCAAAATAATGACGTTTGCTTGATTTGTGGAGAATTTGGACAAAATAACGAATTATGGTACCGTTGTACTTTATGTTCAGATTGGTCACATTCTGAGTGTAGTGGATGGAGTATAGCTGATGGATACATTTGCGATATGTGTATTGCAGCAGCAAAAAAAAGGAATTTAAATATATAACGAGCCATATTCTACTCTTTTTGGGTACCTTGAAAATTTGTTAAGAACTTTTTTAATTTTTCACTTTTGTTAAAAAATTTAGATTGATTTTTTGCTTATGTATTATATCGAACAATAAAACATTTACAATTTTAATAAGTTTGGCTTTTTATAGCTGTTTTTATTAAACCCAGAGCATGCGCGGCATTACCCTTTATACGGGGGAATACCGCTATCTACTATCTCATAAATTTATTTGTCAAATCAAAAATATTATAAATAATAAGGTTTTGAGTAATTCCTTAAATTACTATCATAAATCAGTCTACGTGGGGGAAAAATGAAATTTATTTAGTAAGTATTAATCAAATTGTGGCCATTTCTTGTTAGGCGCGCGGTATTCCCCCAACTTCCCCTAATTTTATATGTAAGTTGTCAACAATTTATGAAATCTGGACGCCTACCTTACGCCTACGCCTACGTCTTACCAATTTTTTTTAAATTCCATCCTCTTTCAAGTACATTATTGAAAAATATAGCATCGCATTTGAAGATTCCCAAAAAAAGTTGAAAACAAAACAATTGTTCAATCACCGCCACCTAGCGACCGTTAAAACCTCTGGAATAAAACAATGATATAATATTTGAATAGGCATTGAATTCCCTTTCAAATGATACTAGGTTTGTCAAAATCCATGTAGCGGAACAAAAGTTATAACAGTTTTATTGAGTCAGCTTTCCCACTCACCCCTACCAGCTATTTTACAAGATAGAGGAAAAAGTACTGGAGCAAACTTACGTAAAATGAGCCTAGCCCTAAACCACCCTCTAGCGGTGGAGTAGGAAACTTGAAAATAATTTCCAGCAGTTTCTCGAGATTTTTTTCTCTACGCTGTACGATAAATAATTTCTGAGATCCAGCGGGTTCCCCAATTACACGTTTTGACTGCGTCTATCTGAGATCTGTCCATATTTATTGTGTTTCCACTATTCGGAAATTGTTAATTTGCATACTGAGGCACAGTGTTTGGTCTCATTTTATAGTTCATCGAATCATTTGAAAACATTTTTCCCCGTATCATATTTAATATATGGGTTGTCCCAGGACTTCGTGCCAAAAATTTGGGATATGATAGGGCGACTAAAAATAGTTATTGTACTTCATATAAAATTTCTTTAAACTTATTTTCCAATTAGCCTACAATAAATGATGTATTTTTGGAAAGGGGAAGAATTAAAAATTGAAAAGCTAAGCGGTGGCCATCAGAAGTAAAATACCCAAAAATAAAAAACTAATTAGCGTCACCTCAAAGTGTCTAACCGATTCAGACCCATTGGTAGATTCGATCGCGTAGCGCCCTCTGGGATTTAAAGATGTTATTAATAATGTAGACGGCAGTCTATTCCGACCAGTCACACTCCAACAGTTTTATTGGTTTTCTCTTATCGGAGCTCTTAGCTGATAGAATCACATGTACATGGAGCGAATCGATATTATGTTTCTTTCAGTCTCTATGGGTTTTCCCAAAAGTAATGCTCTTGCACTGGTTGCTTGACGAAATATATTTTTGATTTATTATAGAGGTTTTCCGGATCTTTGGCGTATACAAACAACAAGAAACTTTGATTAACTTTTCATTTGTCTTGAATCACTTTCTTTTTAGGAGATTTGCCGAGTAATGAACATTATACAGAGGATTCACATGAATCAGTGGACCATTAGGTGCTCAAGCTTCCATATCTTCAACCTTTGCTCAACTTCCATATAAATTTGTTTTTATAGAAGAGTTTTTCACAATTACCAGGAATGTTTTAAATGCTTTAATTTTATCATTAGATATACAGGAACTGTACTTCACTGATAAGCATTAAGATACAGATTTCTTCTTAAGAGGCAGTTTTACATCCAATAGGAACGCAACATTCCATCCGATATAGCTATGACTCTGAAAAATGTTTACACTACACCAACACTATCTTATGTGCGTTTTGATATCCAACTTATCTTCTTCAGAGATGGTGCTTCGTCATCCATATATACTAGATTTTTATCGCGCCAAACTTGTTCATCCGCGGGAACAAACCATCCTGGCGCGAAAAAATGTTCACAATTGCTTTTTCTCATAATAAACTATACAACGGACTATGAGGTATAGGTCCTTTTTCTTTATTCAAACTATTGTAATGTTTTTGTTATTTATCTAAATAGTTTTTACCAGTGGGATAAAATTATACACACTACTACAGCTAATTACTATTGAATTATTTGTTAAACTTAATTTATATACACACTGTACTTAATGTCTACTAATTTATTTACACTCGGTATAATAGTCCCAATTTATTTTTACCACTTGAATATTACACTATTTATCTTCACCGAGATCTTCACTATTTAATTCACTGTCCGATTACTAAGAACTCCTGTAAACTGTCTGCGAACTAACTCTTTCTCTTCGTTTCACTAATTGTCAACGCACTCAAAAACCCGCGCATATATATAGTCTTTATCAGTTCTGGACATTTCTGGTATTTTCCGCGCTCGACCTTGGCGTCTTTTCGAGAACATTCTCGAAACTCGAAAGGGGCGCATTCGCCAAAATTTATAGTCGAGAGACAGGGCCGGCTTTGAGTTGGTGACCTCGCAACACTATTATTACATTCAACTATTTCTAACCTTTTAAATGCATCCAGCATTCTATTGCTAGATACATTTATTAACAATTTGACGCTATCTAAACGTATTTAATGATCACAATCTAAAACATGTTCAGCAACACTCGACTTCTCTGCACGCCCATATTTTAAATGAGCTACATGCTCTTTATAACGAACTTTTACAGACCTCTCAGTCTGCCCAACATATTTCATATCACAATAATTACAACTAATTTCATAAATACCACTCTTTTCCAATTCCATTTCCTCATCCCTGGTGTTACTTAACAGCTGTTTTAAAGTAATGTTTGAGTTGTAAACTAAAGGACTATGCTTCCATCTTATGGAAAATAAAAGACCACTCAAATGCGGATATTTTGATACCAACTTATTCGTCTTGAAAAATAGAACATTTGATAACATTGCGCCAATGTTGTAATTTAATTAATAAACCCACAATTAATGATATTATTTTTAAAATCGCTTACGGAGATTGTATGAGTAAGACAGAGAGAAAATACGTAAATAGACATGTATTACAGATTCCATGAAGTAAGGATATCAGCGGTGATAAGAAATGAATAAATAAAACCAGACAGGGTTGAACTGACCTAATTTTATCAGTTAATTTTTATATTTTGTTTTTTCTTTGTAGTATTTTGTAGTGTATTTGTTGGCATCGGTAACTCTTTAAAAAAAGAATAGGATAGGGATATGCGGAAAAGATTTTTTTATATGGAAGATGTTAAAAGTCTATTAACTGTTAATACAAAAATGCTTGTGAAATGTGTGTAGGTAATGAACCCGACGTAAAGGGTGATACTAAAAGATAATGTATAATTCTTAGAGTATCCCCTTTTACGCGCTCCACCTTCCCCCCACAGGCAGTGCCTGAGGACCTCATTACCTTCTATCCGCGAAGTGTAGCTGAAAAAAACAGTTTTATTGGCCTAAGCCGGTTTTTATATTTTTTTGGTAGCTAGTCGCCTTTTTGCTTTATTAAATTTTTTTGATGGCCGAAGCCGGGTTTTGTTTAATTTTTGTATTTTTTTGATAGCCGAAGCCGGGTTTTGTTTAATTTTTGTATTTTTTTGATAGCCGAAGCCGGTTTTTGTGTTATATATATTTTGATGGCGATGAGTGTTTTCCCTTGCGTGACATAAAAAGCACTGTTAACTGAAATCTAATTTGCATCATTATATTTCTTCATGATTAGGTATAGTTCGATCAGCAGCGTCAACTAAAGTCAACCAGTCTACCTCTTCCATAATTAGGATACGTTAAGCCGTCACTCGAGTTCCCGTCAGGGTGAAAACTGACCTGTCTAAAAGGAGTTTATGGTAATTACGGTAAATTCTCTGTATCATCTGATATCTAGCTATGTATTTATTGCAAATTGTAATAAGAGAACAGTAAAAGTTTTAAGGGAGGTCCGTTTTCAGATGTATGAAATAAGAAATAGTTATAAATGTCTTATGTTTGGCACTATTAAACGATATTATTTTATATGATATCATTATTGGAATAAAATACGGAATTTTAATTCTACAATTTTATTGCGTACTACTACTGAACTGAGTCATAAATACATTCATGTAAAGAAGCTAACCTAACCTAACCTAACATATAACCTAACCAGAAAGGGTTTACCCTTTTCACTTAGTATTACTTCAAGCATTTTGTGTATCACTATAGCGTACGACAACAAACGTTCGGAAATATGTATATTAATAAACTGCCGTTTCGAAGATGACAACTTCATAGCAATTAGTACTGACAGACCCCCTAGCCACCCCAATAGGTTATTCAATTTTTTCATTAGAATTCAGGATTACGAATAGGTATTACGATTTACTGGAATTTTCAAAACTATTTAGTTTACCTGTAAGCGGATTGAATAAACTGTACGGCAATTCGAGTGCGGGATTAAGATATCTGCAAGTGTCGGACGGGAACTCTTGTGTATTTTATAGTCATTAAGAATCCTGACGGGAATTCGTTTGTACCGGAATTGTTTACGAAATACGTGTCGGTCAGTGTTATTAAATGTACCTATTATAATTTTACTATTATAATATAGAAAACGTTATAATAAACTGCTATTACAAAATGACAAACTTATGTAAAGATGTTAGATTGTCAATTGAGAGATGTACCTTTTTTACATAATTTGATTGCAATCTATCATATCTTTATACAACTGAAAAATATAATCCTATTATTTTATTTCAACGAAACTGGTATTCATCGTATGTACAACTATATTCACAAGTCCGACTCTGTTTCACCGCAGCAGGTGGAGTCCTATTGAATGGTTAGATTTTGTAATCCAATCGAAAATTTCTGACAAATGAACTGATTTTGTGGGTTTATTAATTAAATTACAACATTGGCGCAATGTTATCAAATGTTCTATTTTTCAAAACGAATAAGTTGGTATCAAAATATCCGCATTTGAGTGGTCTTTCATTTTCCATAAGATGGAAGCATAGTCCTTTAATCCCGCTCCATTGAAAATGTTTTTTAAACCTTGTGTATAACAAGGGATAAAAGGTACTGAAATAAATTCTTCTATTCCACTATTTTAATATATCATCGATATATTAACGACCATCATGAATTTGTTTACACTGCAGGACCTTTTCATCGTCCTGGATATCGGGATCGCTATAATACCGTATCCTTTACAGTGGGAGCTTATTGTACGAAAAAATCGTACGGATCATTGAATACTTGAAATATTGAACTTTTTTTTCGCTTATTGAAATTGAATGGAGGAGATTGTGAAAAAGATGGAAAAACAATAGTTTATTTGTATTGATCTTAACGAAAACAAGTTGTTCTGATGCGTAAAAATGTGAGTTCTAATTATTGTTTTGTTTTGTGTGTTTTTGACAGGTATACGTCTTTGTTAAATATCTTTTGATTTTTTTCATATCTACGTTGTTCTATAATCGCGACTACGATAAAAATATCATCTTCTAAAGTGTTGACAGCAAAATAAGTAACGAAATTTAATGAGTACTATAATTTTTTTTCAATATTCTTCTTTTTACGCAAAATTTGATTCCTCTACGAATAAACCCTATATAGTATTATAGATTTTGTGGACATATACCAATAGAAATTCAAGGTGTCACAATTTAAAATGAATTAGAATAAGCAAGTTATCGAAAAAAGTAGAGTTCAACAATTTTGATACACCCTGTATGTGCTTATTATGAAATATAGATGTTGATATTCAATAGTCAAAGGTAAATTCATATTAATAATTATTTGAAGCTAAATGTCAATAGTATGTCCAATCGGAATATAATGTTTATATGTCATTGTATTAATTTGGTTTAATTTAAAATATGATATTTTTAATAATATTTAATCTAAGTTTCGATGCTACTCTGATTTTATTTATATTAGAAATTTAGTTAGTAATATTGTAAATAACAAGTTTATATAAATGTCATAAAGTGACATAATGAAATTAAATAATTACTTACCTGATTGTATAATATGTCGGTAAGACGTTTTTGGAAGGAAGTAATATTTTGTTTCAAAAAGCGTTGCTATGAGGAAACTAAGGGGGTTGTTGACTGGGAACGCGATAGTGAGAGTTCTGGGGGACGCGAAGATCGTCAGAAATAATTTGGTGTGCGTGAATTTTTCTGGTA
This sequence comes from Lochmaea crataegi, assembly GCA_947563755.1. Lineage (NCBI taxonomy): Eukaryota > Metazoa > Arthropoda > Insecta > Coleoptera > Chrysomelidae > Lochmaea > Lochmaea crataegi. The sequence goes on from OX387422.1 coordinate 128,665,520, forward strand.
GAAAACCAGGAAAAGTGGTTAGCGAGGTGCTAACGAACATACTACGAGAGTCGAGAGTTTGCAGACAAGTTGTGGAGAATTTCCCACATAAAATCAGAACGTAGAATCTACTTAATTGGTGAGATATCCACTCCATAAATTTTTCATTTTGTACTTCAAGTATTTGTATGAGATAGATTAATCTTGTTGATTAATCTGAACGAGGTTCCAGTATCCAGAAGCTGAGATAAAATCAAAAATATCGTTTACGAATCGTTCATATGAGTTGTGTATTGAGGTTAAAATTTTCACATAATAATCTAAGTGATTTTAAGTGCTTAAATAAGGTTAATTTATAGGTTGTATTATTTAGGATAGAAATTTTCATACTTACAAAAGAATTTGATATCAAATCCTTACGAATATTCGCAATATAGCGTTCGCAAATCAATTTTTTCTTTATTTAGATTTCTACAGCGGATTCCAGAGAGGAGAACAGCTGATCTTTCATTTGTAACGGAAGCCGCGTTCCGTATTTCTATTCGGTGCGTTGCGAATATTGGTAGTAAAGTATTTCGCAGTTGCGTTATTGTCGAAAAGACAATTTATTTTGTTGTAATCGCACGGCATATTAATTGCCATTTTTATTGTTGATTACTATTATTCTATTAAAGAAAATCACAGTGCCTATATATCTTTATTCACATATGTAAGAGCTTAATATTAAAAAAAAGGATTGGAACTCCATATATGTGCCGTTATCTCTACTGACCCTGAAACACGTCCTTGAGGTGAGCAGTCGAGTCTCTGTCTGAGAAGCTGTGGCATAAATATAATATTATTATTAATTAAAACGAACCACACCACACAAATCAAAAATTATTATTCAAATAATAAAATCACACAAAAAACAAATAAAAACATATAATTAAAATTAATACTAAATTATAATAATTAAAACCAGAGCAAAAAAAAATATAATAATAGAGTAGATCAGTCACAAACATAAATAAATTCTGTCTGCATTTAAAATATCTTCTTTTCCTTATACGATGCGCATGCGTCAAAATTCTCTTTCTGACGTTTAAGATGTTACTTGCGTTCCTTTGATTAATGTGTCAACTAGTAAGGAATAAAAGTACACGGCCTACCCCTAAATAGTTGTTCTCATGTTCCTAATAAATTGTGTTTGTTCTGCTTAGAATTACAGAACTATACAGTAGTTCTGTGGCCGGAATCAATTTAAAACATGAATGTAGGTACGAGAAATGAAATAAACAATGCTGAAGAAAAGTTATACTACCATTAGGTACTTGTAGTGTCTTAAAGTGTTATTAATATCCATTCTATGGACTTTCTCAAATTCACCCCATTTTATAAAATCAATTGTCCCGTTAAATGTTATGGCAGTTTGCCATTTAATTTCGACGAATTATAATTTTTGACAGCACTCAGTTATGCAAACAAACTTTTTCAATTTCCAATTTTAAAAAAAAACTGAATATTGTTTCCGTCTCTCTGATAAGCATTTGAGTGCTATTTAATGAATTTCTACAACAGACGTAAAAGCAAATATTCCACCAACGGTCAGTCAAATACAGACTCAAAAACCTTCTGTCTGTCGAATGAAAAGTGAAATTGAAATTTTGTTTTTCTCGAACAGAGTTTTAACAATATATCAAACTGCCAATAACACTAAAAATGTAATGGAAAGAGGTCAAGGATCTTCCAAATAATAATAGTTTCCCAATTTTTTTAATATATGTTAATAAAATTTTACTCAAGATTATGACTTTCTACAAATGGGGCGGAATGGAAATTTTCAGTAAATTTATTTTATCGCTTAATTTGATACTATTTTATGGAAAATGTCGCCTAATGATTTCTAATTAAAAAAAATTATCAAAACTTCCGACTCCTCTTTTGTGACGTCAAGTAGTCTACGACCTTGAAAATGACAGACCCATGCTTTAGTGGGATTTTGCAAAGCTGCTTTCCTGGTTTTTGTCAGCTATACTCGAAATTGATCTTGACAATTGGAATTCCCTTCGTAATAGACCAATCCAGAATGACGTCACCGACAGGTCGTCAATATTGTTTTGGAGAGCCCATGTCATATTCTATTTAGTTTTTATTGTGTACTGGTAAACAACGGATGATAGTTAGACTTTAATAAGTTCTTAAAATTATTGTTACGCGAGCTACTGCATTAATATGCTCACTTAGTGCCCCCAGTGAAATCCCCGTATGAGACGACTATGGCTCCTCCGCCCAATCTTCGAGAAACATCGAGAATACCCAGTGCATCCGCCAGAACGTCAAGATAATTCTAGAAATACGACGCGCGAGTATAAATAGGCCACGAGCATCGCTGCAGGCAATTAGTCAATCAGTCAGTGTTGATACCGAAGGAAAGTAATCGCGCCTCGATAAAGTGTTTATTAAGTGACTCTCATATAAATTATAATTAGTGTGTTTAGTGTATTAGATAAATTATTAAATAAGGACTGAATTACATATAAATCTGTAAATATAAATTAATTGTAAATATAAATTAGAATAAACGTTACATTATCTAACAGAAAAAAGTTGCAATCGATCGTTGCAATAATGAACAATAAGGGTTTGCACCTGTATCTGTTGCCCTTGACTTTCGTTGGAATCACATCATATCACAACTCCTCTGTTGATTGCTTTTTCGTCGTCTGACATTTTAATTATTATTTAATTCAATTCAGAGACAGTTTACTGACTGCGCCATGTGTTATTTGTAAAGTTTTTATTATTTAAATAAAATATATATTAGATTGACATTGTTCTACAAAGTCTGACTGACTTACAGCACATGTCAAAACACACAAGCTTCAGCTCCAACTGATCGGTTGTCCTTTAGAACAATATGGCCGAGCTGTAAAAATCAGGTGTTCTGGAAAGGTCTATATTCACAAACAATGCACAAGTAAATCAGTCTAACCACAAAAACAAAACTATCAGCTGAAGTTCGCTTTGATGCATTTCTAACAAATAACGCCAGCCTAGGTGACGTCACTATTTCCAAGGTCAAACAAGTGTTCAAATTACTACTTATTTAATATTTCCAACAAAAGTGCAAAATGTGAAAAATTATCAGTACCTAAGCTTTTAAATAAACATTGGACTTCACTACCAGACTGTTTACACCCTTCTAAATATATTTAGACGGAACTTTAACTAACCTGGAGTTAGGACAGTCTTCTACTCATTTTCGTTTTCGTGTTGATGCAGTTATCGGCCCTTTTGGTCGGCTTATTGGATTTTAGGAATGGGTTTTCTCCTAAATCGGACCATTTTTATGCATAAGCCGTCCTAAGGACAATCAAATCCTCTTAATAAACGGTGCGTGTCGAATGGCATTCAAGGAATTCAAAGAAATGCGTATACGCATGCTGTTTTCTGAACAGTACCGGCTTTTTACGTAACTTGAATACAATAAATTAATTTAAAAATAATGTTTTTAGTGTCTTTATTTAATAAAGACAGGTGATTTGCTCGTATAAAATTATGATTGGTCTAGAAAAAGCACAAGAAAAACACCATTTTTCTCCAAAATGATCTCCCTGAACTACTTCCATTCAATATTAGACAAAGCATGTTCATGCACAACGGTACTGCAGTACATTTTAATCAGATTTCTAGGCAATACTTAGATGCAGCTTATCCCAGCCATTGGATTAGTCAAGGATTGCTTCAACACTGGCTTCCTCAATCTCCAGAATTGAATCCATGTGATTTCTGGTAATGGGATTATCTTAAGCCACTTTCGTGATATAACGAACCTAGCTAAATATTCATTACGATAGAGACTTCCTTAAAGAAAATAAGAAGAATTTACGAATTTATCGTTGGCAGGGATGAATTTGGACGCAGCCGTACCTGGATTTTCCAGTTTATTTAATCTGAAAAGGAAATTGCCAAAGGACTTTCGTGGCAACTAAGGGTATTCTTTTTTTTTAGCTGTCAAGATGATGTTGTTTACAGTTTTCAAAGGTAACTTTCCATTTCAGTTTCGAAGCACGGCTTTTCCTGTTTTGTTTTCTGGAATACTCATAAAATATCCAATATTCGAAATATAATGTGGCATAAAGCAAATTTGAATAAAAATCATATAAAAAATCCAACTAATGTTTCAATTTACACTAAAAGAATCTTCAGTGAAATACAGGAGAAAACAACTTGCCTTGAACTTACAAACTTATCAATAAAACAGTTAATTAGTATATTTCATTACGAGTCCAGAAAATAGGCTTTTCCCGTGTGCGCGCGACGGGAAAAGCATTTATGGATGTGTAATGAACGATACTTTTCATTATAACTTTCTTGATACAAAAACTAGTAAGTATTTACTATACTATACTATAATTCTGCTGTCATAATACAATTCTTGTTTAGTGTTGCTAAAGGAAATGAACAATAACGCATGTTAGCGCACAGGAAAATGTCAATTTCGGTACTCTTAATAGACATGTTAAGATAGGGTTTTCAGTAAGGTATAATGAAAAATCTTTTTCTACTCTCTTACTAGTAAATTGCATATTACGTATAGTTTGGCAAGTCTATCTGAAGCTACGGGGCATCCGTAAGGGGGGAGGAAACATGGCCGATATCTGTCATAAACGTTCCAATAGCGTACGGTACCTATTTTATAAAAGTATTAAAAATAATAATTATTATTATATAATAATTATATATAGAAACTGATTTATGCTTTGCTTTAAAGGTAAGGTATTTTTCAAAACTCGGTACCTATTTGTTAAAAATCGTACTTGAATTCAATATGGATACGAAATAATAAGATACCAAGTAAAACTGAAAATACGAAGGAAAATATTGACATTATAAACGCCACTGGTTAATCAATGTCAATCAATTGTCGAAGTGAGAGGGAAGAACACACGCACGCGCTTGCCAATAGGAAGTCAGGTGGTTACTTATCAACGGAGGTTTGATAAATATTCACCAATTGAGTTTGTCGGAGGGCGTGGTAATTATGATTTTCGCACGACGTTGCCGGCTTGAAGAAAACCCGTAACATATTTGGAAAAGCGTTCATCTTTTAATATTCAGAAATTGAAAAAATATTGTTAATAGACAAAATCCAATGAAACAAGCACACTAAAGAACTAACGTTTAATCATTATTGACATATTGTTAATAATAAAAAGTCTATTTTCTAATTATTATCACTACATACTTAGCACTTTAGGTTTTTCAAAGTTAAACGTGGCAATATCGAATGTTTTCGACCGAATTACTTTCACAGCTTCATTTATGTTTGCCAAACATACCTACTATTTGGATGCTAAGTAAGTTCTATAAAAATGTGTATATCATACCTAAGCCTTGTAAGTCAGTTGGTCGAGTTACCATGGAAACGAATTAAGAGACATTCTGACAGATTTAAATTAATTATCTGTCAGTGTATATATAGTGAGTTTAAATACAAAAAAATGTAATAAGTTCTGGTTATAGGATAAGCTGCATCCAATATAAAACCATTATAATATAAATAACTTTATTGATTACTGGGATTATCCACATACTTATAATTTACGTAGTATCCCAAAACATAACGACTGGCCACAATTAGGGCCGAGGTTGACTCTCAAGTTTATGTTTAAAAAGGAACCTCGTGTATTCTAAGAAATATCTATTTATAGTCCTCCTCGGCACGTCTACTTAGTTTGTTGTATTAACTCAAGGTGATGTTCACTTATCAATTATTAATTATTAATCCTTGGAATTATTACACAAACTATTATACTGAGTGTTAAATATATTACACCTTCCCACTTTACAAGAAGAACTATTTTGAATAGATGAGGCTTTTACTTGATGAAGATCCATACTACTGATGAAATAAAACAAATTAATTTGCTTAAATCTTCATTATTTAATTTTGAACTGACGTTAGAAAAAGCTACTGTGTAGCGAAACGCGTCACTAATTTTAATTTGAACGTCAGTTCAAAATTAAATAATGAAGATTTAAACAAATTAATTTGTTTTATTTCATCAGAAGAACTATTTTGTTGAGTTGTTGAGTCTGCAATGTTATAACCTACTTATTTGCTGACCTTGTCATTATGTTTTAGGTTCATTAAGTTTACAATATAATAATATGTTTACAAACCAATGGCTCCAGGATGGGCATGTTATCGCAACATTGTCATTGCTAAACACTTTCAAAATTTAAAATAGTTATTTATGATACAAGTGCGTGAAGTGATACTTTTGCGCACGAGCTGCGAAAATGAAAGGCACGAGCGTAGCTAGTGCCTTTTTTCGCAACGAGTGCGCAAAGGTAATTCACGCATGAGTATCAAACAATGTTTTATCTACGACCACATTAAAAATACTTTCCCTTAATTATATATTACATAACCTCTCTTTTTAATAATTGTGTTTGAATTATTGCCTACCTTCATCATAAGAAATTCATTATCTGGTGCTCCATTTATAAAATCCAAAATCTGGTCGCTTGTGAAAATTTTTGATTTTTTTGGTTTATGGCTCTCTGATTGTCGTTTTATGAAGGTATTAAGTTTATGAAATTTACTTATATCAATGTTTAAATTTAAATTAATGGTAGTTTTCAACATTAAATAATTGGACCATAACGTTGATGATTTCCATTGACTTTTCCGAGAAATATGCCATAAGAAAATTTTCCGTCCAATTTTTAATTTTTTTAGTGTTAAACCAATCCAAAAAAAAAGGTGAGTGGTCGTTGGACCGCCGACAGGAGCTTGCTTCTTATGCACAATAAAATGACCATTTTTGGCCAATTTTCGAAAATTTTGACCATTTTTCAAAAAATTTGACAACTATTATTGACCATTTGTTCAAAAATTTTGACCATTTTTGACTATTTTTTTCAAGTTTTAACAATTATTCACCATTTTTGAAAAATATTGACCAATTTTGACAGTTTTGACAGTTATTGATCAATTTTGACAATTTTTCAAAAAATTTGACAATTTTTCAAAAAATTTGACCATTTTTCCAAATTTTAACAATTATTGACCATTTTTGACAATTTTTCCAAATTTTAACAATTATTGACCATTTTTGACAATTATTGACCAATTTTGACAGTTTTGAAAATTATTTATCATTTTTGACAATTTTTTCAAAAGTTTTGACCATTTTAGACCATTTTTTCAAATTTTAACAATTATTGACCATTTTTGAGCATTTATGACAGTTCTGACAATTATGGACCATTTTTGACAATTTTTAAAAAATTTGGAGAATTTTTAACAATTATTGACCATTTTTGACAGTTTTTTATAATTATTCACCAGTTTTTAAAATTTTGACTATTTTTGACCATTTTTTAAAATTTTAACAATTATTGACCATTTTTGACAGAATCTGACAATTATTGACCATTTTTGACAATTTTTCAAAAATTTTGACAATTTTCAACAATTATTGACCATTTTTGACAGTTTTTCATAATTATTGACCATTTTTTCAAAATTTTGACAATTTTTGACCATTTTTCCAAATTTTAACAATTATTGACCATTTTTGACAGTTTCTGACAATTATTGACCATTTTTGACAATTTTTCAAAAATTTTGACAATTTTCAACAATTATTGACCATTTTCGACAGTTTTTTATAATTATTGACCATTTTTTCAAAATTTTAACAATTTTTGACCATTTTTCAAAATTTAAACAATTATTGGCCATTTTTGAGAGTTTCTGATAATTATTGACCATTTTGGACAACTTCTAAAAAATTTGACAATTGTTGACTATTTTTAAAAATATTTAACAATTTTTAACCATTTTTGACAATTCTTGACAGTTTTTGACAATTTTTGACAGATTCTGACAATTATTGACCATTCACGTTTCACACTTCTTAATGACAGTACAAAATTATTACAATTACAGGACCTTTGACAGAAAACAAAACACAAAATTATCTAAGGTAACTTAATAAATATACAAATAAAAAAGAGTGTTATAATGATTATCCCATTTAAAAAGCATTTTACTTTTTCGCACGCTTTAGACGTATGTATAAAATTAAATAATCTCATGTATTTATATGAGTTTGTAAATGCTTAATTTCAATGGTGGTCGTAGATAAAATAACTTATGTGCCCGTACCTAAATGAATAAAATATAAGTAAAAGAAAATTCGAATTTTATCCACTATAAATATGTATATACCAAATTAAAACCTAAAAACCTAAAAATAAAAGAAATGGAAAACCAGTAAAAACCATCATTTATATATATATATATATATATATATATATATATATATATATATATATATATATATATATATATATATATATATATATATATATATTATTACTTTAAAATAAATGAAATGATACTTCGAAGCTCAACCTCTCTATTAATGTTATAAATGAAACTAACTGATTCTAATTAATTCCACTATTTAATAAAAAAATTATGAAAATTATTAAAGGATATTGATAATTATTTCGACATATCATCGTCAGAATATATCAATATGTCAATATCGAAATAATTATCAATATTCTTTAATAATTTTTTAATTAAATAGTGGAATTAATTAGAAACAGTTAGTTTCATTTATAACATTAATATGAGTAGATTCCACAAAGTAAGGGTCCAAACAGTAAATTCAACCTCTCTAGTTTACTACATTGTTGAGTTTCAATTGGTTCATGTAAGTTAGGTTAGGTTTTGGTTCTAGTTACACTTTGATCTGTGTCAGTTGGTCGGGAAGCGATATGTGTTGGATTATGATGAAATAGTTATTTGTATGCCAAGGACTGAAAGTGCTACTTTGTTGGACGAGTCTGAAAATTGCGAGACGAGCGAACCTAGGCGAGCAACAGACGAGTCCAACAAAGTAGTATTTCAGCCGCAGCGTACACAACATTTTTTAGACGACGCATAAGATCAAAACTTTTTCAATTACACTGAGGAAAGAAAATAAATGATAGAGAATTTGCTTTCTTCGGTGAGATCAAGTGGCGTGGATTCGAGTAACTCTTCATCGCTGATGTTTTCTTTTTCATCATCATTCATTGTTATTCATTAATTTAGACAAAACTTCGGATAAAGCAAATAATTTCAGAAAATTAAAAATTTAAGGTTATGCAAAATCATCGAAGTGAAACTGTCAACTGTCAACATTGAAGTGGCTAGAGTCACATTTAAGGAAGTTAAAGTTGTCTACTCCAGAGCGCCCCGAAAGTGTTTTGCAGTACGGAACTGTCACTTTCACTACATGGAACACTCAAAACGCAACTTTCGGTATGTAAATGAATACAGAACGAGCAACTTTCAGATGGCGTCGTCTGAAAACTATTGATTGTCATTACTATTATTTATAGAGGTTATTTCTATTGTTATTTACTATTTTCTTATTTGTTTTCTGTTTCTTATTTTCTGATATTGTTATAGATAGTTACACTTTGATCGGTGTCAGTTGGTCGGGAAGCGATGATGAATTGAATTATGAAAACTATTGTTATGATTATTATTTTGTAAAAGATATGTTATTCCTAATTATGCTAATTCGGCACAAAAACTTTTTGGAAAACTTCATGTGAATTACAAATTATTTGATATTTATGACTATCTGTATACATACATACATATTTATTCCCTTCCCCTTCTCGAAAAAATATCAAATAATTTGTATTCCACATGAAGTTTTCCAAAAGGGGAAGGGATTATTCCCTTCCCTCTATACCATGAAGGGCTTGGACATCAAAATAAAAGACACGTGAAATCTATAATATTATTGAAAAAGTTTTAGATATAAAAGTTCCATTAGATAGTGAAATATGCGAAGGATGTATTTACGGAAAATCACATAGATTGAAATTTGGAGCTAGAGAACGTGCCAAAGCACCTGGAGAACTCATTCACTCGGATGTATGTGGACCTTTCATAACCTCAAACCCTGGAAATCGCTATTTTGTACTTTTCAAGGACGATTTTAGTAAATTCAGATATTTTATGAAGCAAAAATCTGAAGTTGCATAAAAACTAAAAATCCTGTTGAATGAATTTAAAATAGCGGGACACGTAATGAAAGAGCTACTTTCAGATAATGGAGATGAATTCTCCAGCAGCATTTTTCGACAAATTTTACAAAAGAATGAAATTAAGCATAGATTGGTCATGCCGTTCACACCAGAGCGAAATGGATGTTCAGAAAGGGATAACCGAACTATTGTTGAAACTGCAAGATCAATAATTATGTATGCAAGAAACAATTTGCCGCAAATTTTATGGGCTGAGATGATTAATAAATACTGCTGCATATATTTTGAATAGAACAGGTATTTCTGGCGTAAATGAAAAATCTCCCTATGAAGTTTGGACAGGGAAAAGAGCTAACATCAAACATTTGAGAGTTATAGGGTGTACCTGTAAAAGGAGTTTTAATTGGTTACGATAATGATGATGGATATCGTGTATGGTATAAAGAAAAACAACAACTCATAAAATCCAGAGATATTATCTTTTAACCTTCAACTAGGTGGACTGAATTTTCACACGTTGAATATAAGAAAAGTACTGAAATTGAAGATGAAAGGAGTTTAGATAGATCTAATGACGATATTCCACCAGAAAATCAAGAAGTAAGCGAAGAAGATAGATTTGAAGAAGAGCCTATATTGATAGAGAATAGATCCAGAAATCATAGAGAAATAAAATTACCCATGAAGTTTGAAGATTTTGTAATGTCGGTAACATGTGGCAGGAAGCCATGAATAAAGAGTTATAATCTTCGATAGAAAATGATACATGGACTCTACAATATTTACCACCCAGGAAATGGGTTTAAAAAATTAAAACTAGTCCGGATGGCTCTGTAGATAAATTCAAAGCTAGATTGGTAGTCAAGAGGTTTTCACAAATATATGGTGAATCCTATGAAGAAACTTTTAGTCCTGTTGCTAAATCTGGAACAATAAGAGCATTGTTGAGTATAGATGCTAGTGCGAAAATGAATTTAAGCCAATTTAATGTCTCAACTGCATTTCTTTATGGACACCTAGAGGAAGAAGTATACATGAAACAACCGGAGGGGTATCAAGATGGTACTAGTAATGTTTGCTGTCTCAAACATAGCTTGTATGGACTTAAGCAATCCCCAAGATGCTGGAATGAAAGATTCGTAGACTTTCTTATAAACCAAAATTTTAAGGCAAGTGATGCAGATCCATGCTTGTTTATCAAGAAACAAGGACAACTATTGGCATGAATAATTTGGAAAGAGAATTTAAATTTACTGCGAAACCAGCTTCCTATTTTTTAGGTTTAGAAATTGACACTAGTAATTGTCTACTCTCCATGCTATGTTGGTTCTCTCACAGTAGGTCAGGCGGACAGTAATAAGTCAGGCAGCTTATACAAGAAGAATCTTGGAACACTTTGGAATGCAAAATTGTAAAGCTGTGACTACACCAATTATTAAAAGTGACCAATCGGGGAAAGTAAGAGTAAAAAACTTGAAGAAAGCTTCCCTTATAGGCAAGTAGTTGGAGCTCTAATGGATCTTATGGTAGGAGCAAGACCAGATATTGCGTATGCAGTAGGAGTTGCCTCAAGAACATTATAAAACCCATCTCATGATGATTGAATTAGAGTGAAACGTATTTTTAGATATCTCAAAAATACTATCGATGTTGAGATTACCTATACGTCTGGTAACCAATTGCAACATCTTCAAGGGTTTAGCGACGCTGACTATGGAGGAAATCCTAAACCAGAAGATCAACTACAGGTGTTATTCGGGGAATCTTCCTCATTTAGGGTGCTTATAATGCAAACTTTTTTTTTCAAAATTGACCCCCCCCCCCCAAAATCCCCCCAAGTATGGACCCGAATTGATGGTAGAAACCGCGTATGGTGTTTTAAGCCATCGTTTACTAGGGTAGTTAACCCGAAAGCATCATTTTCCTGTTATAAATGACAATAATAAATTCAGTGGGATATTCCTTGTGCAAGCTCATACCATTTCATTATAGACATCGGCACCTCAGCACTTTGAACTTAAACAATTAAAAGACCTAAATTGGTTAAGACAAAAAGCCAAAGATCCTGCCTTAACAGAATATTACAAAAAAACAAAAAAATATCTCGATACAAAAATCTGCAACGAGAAAAAATTATACCATTCTAATATAATTAACAAGTCAAATAACAAAGCTAAATCTCTGTGGAATTTGATCAACTCAAAATTGGATAGAGAAAAACAAAAAAAAAGAAATAATATTATCAAATAATGGGACTACCCTAACTGAGAAAAAGAGGTCGCTAAAACATTCGGTCACTACTTTGCGAATTCGGTTACTCATAAGATCAACAGCTTAAATCTACCCTTCAATTCTTGCACATGAAGTAAGATGCGAGGTCCTCATTCAATGTTTTTTTCACCAGTTACTCAGGACGATATTCAACAGATAATTTTAATACTTAAAAAATACTCCGCAGGTATTGATGAAATACCCGCTATTGTATTGAAAGAATGTGTAGAAATAATAGCTGTCCAACTGTTTCCAAAAAAACTAAAAATAAGTAAAAGAATTCCTTTATTTAAAAAAAGATGATACTCAGTGTGTCGAGAATTACATAATTCTGGTTTGCAATTAGAAGGGACAACATCAGTACATATGTATATGTTCTCTGCTCGAGAACTCTAAGATCCGAATCCCGGACTGAATTTGACACTAAAATCACAATCAATACATGTTTTTCAGTAAATGGAAATGTTAAAGTTGTGACAATAGCGACATCTTCACCTCCAATGTCTGTCGGGAATATAGCCCGGGAAGTAGTGGTTTCTTCTTAGTTGAACGGTCACTGTTTTTGAAAAACATTTTTCAAAACTTTGTTGTGAAGCGTTAGAATAATATATTTATTCTTCGATATCTATTTCTAAACTCTTTCTTGTAGCATGTTAAGAAGTAGATTCATTTACAAGATGTTACACGACGAGCTTTCACTACCGCTAAACAAAGCCAGTCTAATGCAAACGCGAAACTTAAAAAAGGAGGGGTAGAGTATGAAATGTTATATTTCTGTTGTGGAATTTGTTATTAATTTATTTTATTAGATAATCATGGAAATATTCCACATAGTAAGGGTGGAAACAATTAATTTGTTAAATAATTTGAATTGAAAAAAATTTCTGTATGCGAGAGTTACTAGCAATGTTGCCAAAGTCTTTGATCGTACGTTATTGACTCACTCCTATGAAAGAGTCATATGGGAAATATTTTTGAGTTTGTCCAAAATCAATTGCAGTAGATTATGCTGATCAAAAGATTAAGTCGGCAAGGGAGACGAACACGAACAATTAACTTTGGACAATTTATAACTGTAAATAATGTAACCAAAATTATATTTCGGTGTTCTTAGTAAAAGACCCCTTTTTACAAGATTAGTAAAAAATAAGAAATTGACTCTCGGTTTTTCCACACAAAAGTTGATTTTCCGAATTATCCAGTGTCGCACACTGAACAAGCCAATAGTGTTTCAAGTGATCGGTGAATAATCAACACTTCCCTTTAAGGTACGTTTACATTTGACTCTTCTGTCAAGACAGAAGTGTCAAATGTGAGATGTAGGAGTAATTATTATATTAAATCAAAAATACTTAATTACAAAATCTGTAACCACCACAAATAAAAAATAAGAAACTCAATTGTGTTAAGTATTTATTTTAAAATTATTAAAATTATTAAAATTATTAACATAAACTTACTAACTAAAAGTTACTAACTATAAAAGACTAATCAATCGATAAAAAATAAATGTTGCCAACCATAGTAGGTAAAATTAATTCCATAAATATGCTTCATTGTATTCTCTAAGCCGGCTCAAATGACAAATTATAAAGAAATGAAAATAAATTCATGATAAAAAAAAAATAAACCGAAATTTTCACACAAAGAACATTGGCCATTCCCTTTTAAGGCTATCCTCTACAGTAATTTTTTCATATTCTTGCTGTAAATTGTTTAGATCGAATGTATCATTTTCGATGTAAGCTTTTGCTCTAGCTGCAGCTAGATGCGCATAATAAGTTGGAGCAGGATATCTGACGGATCCATGGAAACGCGCAAACATGTGGCATAAATAGTACGTGAATTCTTCAATCTCTTCATTCGGAAAATTATTTTCATCCCAGAGAGTGCAAAACTTCGTAGGTTTAGCTACTCCTTTATTACTGGCGTGAGATACAAGATGGGAATCTTGTAAAGACGGATCTGTTTTTGGTTGGTCCACGCAAGTTCCTAAAAATAATGATCGTTCAATATCCAAAACAGCAACAAAATTATTCAACTATTACAAACTTTATATAGTGTGACAACCACTTACGGAATAAAATTGTTCGTGACTTATGGCCGTATGCATTGTTTATAGTACTAATCCCGTTTAACTACACTTGTTTAAATAGTTTAACGGCCTTAATGTTGTCTTTTGATGTTTGTCGAAGAAGTTTGACAACGTCTAGAAATTTAGGGACTTTTTGAGTGAAAAACATTCGTTGGTGACAATGTTTGTCGTTATTTGAATTTTGAGAGACAGTTCAAATAAGTTGAACCACCAATATTGGGCCTTTAATTTTAAACTGGTTTAACCTCCATAGAATTGACGGTGTATACCAACTCAAAATTATAAACTATTTTAATGTTTAAACAAGTTTCAAGTGTAAACGGTGCATACGGCTATTTAACTTTTAAATTCAATTGTACCGAGAGGCCAAATAAGCGAGGTAAGCGACTGTATCTCGGAAACCGCTCAACTTACGACCTTTCGGTAAAAATTATTGTTACGAAAGTGGCGAATAGAAATTGCTGGAAATTATTTTCAAGATTGTAAAATGTCCGCTAGGGGCGTAACAGTACTTTAAAAATACAATATTCTCTGAAATTTGCATAACTGATGGTTTCATATACGATCTTGTGGCGATCAAGTGAGTAAAATGTAGGCACCAATTACACTTTCTGGTTACCTACTTTTTTACCTCATAGCTATTTTCGACATGCGCCGCTAGATTGCAACACAATACGATCCACCGCAACATTTAGGTATGTAAAACCACAAATTAAGATTTAATGATCGAAGGTTTAATGTCACTGCTTTCACGCAAATTGCTGTTAGTATCACTAGATTTTTTTGTTTTTTTTTTCGCAAAATGGTGGTTTTTTGTAATTTTGTAGCATTTAAAATCAACTATACATTAATGGTAATCAATTTATGATAAAGGACTATTTAAAAAATGATATCTTTGTTAAAACTGAATAAGTAAAATATTCTAATGACTTTTTTTCACTACTAGCCTCTAAACCTAACTTTATTGACTTTTTTCGAGGTAGAAAAGTTGTTCATTATTAACCAAGGTAGAAAAATACAGAGCCTACTTGATTATAACTAAATCTCAATCCATTTGACAGAATGTGACGTCAACTGATGCAAATACAAAATGAAAAAATATTTGTCCTTACTTATTTAATGGTCATATCCATCTACCTCTTCAAAAATGAAAATCAATTGACTTATCCATGTAGTTTTCGTAGCATGGATGATTTGATTTTTGAGAAAATTTTGAAATTCATATTCGATTTTTATTAGTTTTGAAAACTAATAAAATAAAATGCCAGTAGTGAAAAAATGCTATATGAGCCACGGTAGAAAAGTGTATTAATGTCTCGGATCCATTAAAGACCTCGAAGCTTCGCTTCTCGGTTTTTAATACAATAATACCTCACTTTTCTACCTCGGCGCATAATTACTATTATTACCTGCCAGAACATTGCAATTCCTATCTTCTGAATCTTTGGGATTCGGAGGAGACACTCGGGCATTATGACTTTTTTGAATTACTAAAAACGTTATAGCTGGTTCGTAACCGTCAGGTTGTAATTTTTTACAAGCAGCTTTAATAGCTCGAATCTCTTCATGTTTTACTTGTTCAAATTGTGTTTCCGACACTCCGTCCCTGAAAAATATGTTCGTTTTTTATTTACAATATATTGTTTTCCGCTTTCCGAGGGCGTAGGTTACTAACCTGTAAAATATTATCCTCTCCGGTTTCATCTGTCTGTTAGCGTTGTAAAAATACTCCAATTGTTCAACTACCATGTTTTCTAGATCCTCTATTATATCAACCCTTGGAAGTTGTAGTCTCCAACAAATATTATATTTGACAGCATCGGCGTCAAATGCAGCTGCTACAGTCGCAATGCTGGGACGATTTTGGGAATCGGGACTGGGATGAGTAACATCAGCGCCCATAATCATACATGGTCTGGACAACATTGGTGGACGTGTGTCCAAACAATGATTAGTTCCGTTTAATTTAGTGTTTACTTTTAATAAGATGTTGATGTAAGTTTGGAAGTCTGTTCTGTCCAAGGTTCTCAATTTAATACACTGTGTTAAGCAACCGACTTTGATCTCGGCGGCGGTTTTAACGTAAGAATACTGCGGACCACTATCAGGTACTACCACGAAAATAACGTCGTATCTGCCTTTTACACTTTCAAAGTAACTTTGTATATTCCTTGGCATACTTCCTATTGTTATAAATGGTTGTTTAGCCTGTGGGAACTGCATACCAGTTCCTCTTGCTACATCCAATAACTATAAAAAAATAAATTATTGTGTCGACTAATAAAGTTATTTATTATTAATACTAATTATATAAAGTGAAATCTTACCCGTCTTTCTAAATTACTAAGTTCATCAGGTATTGGGTCTCTACTATCAGCGCAAACTATAGTCCAATTTTTAATTATAGCTGGAGCAAAAATTTTTTCGTTCTTGCAGTCTCCCTCGTAAGGATTTCCTTGTGGGGGATCCAAAACTCTAGCACCCACCTTTTCAGATTTATCAGACAAAGAAAACCAAAACTCACGTTCTGGATGTGCATTATAGTTAGATGGTTCAATCTCGTCATTCTTTCTCCTTTTCGCGTCTGTAGCGGAATATCTAGAATTTCAAAAAAAATCATCTACTGATTTATATCAGCTCCCATCACTGGCAGTCTCATGACTATCTACCAACAAATATTCGCCATCATATTGTATCAGATGTAAATGGGTTTAAAACTACTTTCGAAATGTATTTTCAAGTAATAAATTTTAAAATGTGACAAAACTTGAAAACGTATAAAGAGGTGTATATATATATAGGATTTGTAGATATGAAAAAGGCTTTTGATAAAGTTCCAAGTTATGGAAAATACTAGAAGTAAGAGGAGTCAACCACAAAATAATAAGAAAAAATCTACAGATATTGTGTAATATACAAAAATAGAAAATCAGAACCATTTTCAACACAAGAAGGATTAAGGCAGGGAGGGGCACTAAGTCCATTATTATTTACAATTTTCATTGATGAAATAATTACAAAATTGTCAACCAAAATGGCAAAACTACACGTGGGACATAGACATTTAATAAGAGTGGATATATCACAAGTAGATTTTGCAGATGATTTAATAATTATGGCAGGGAAAGAAAAAGATTTACAAAATAATATGGAAATCTGGAACACGGAATCTGAAGAATTTGGAATTTGGAACGCAGGAAGTTGAAATTAACAATAGAGTACAAAGAACAATGAAATTTTATCACACGATGAATTCGACATTTATAAATAAAAAAGAAATTTCCAATAAAACAAAGATAAATTTATTTAAAACAATCTACCCTCCAATATCAACATTCGGATGTGAAACTTGGGTATTAACAAAAAGACAAAAGGGTAAAATACAATCAGTTGAGTAGAAGTATCTTAGACGAGTTAAAGGAGTCACAAAGAAAGATAAATTAAGAAATACGAAAATAAGAGAAGACCTTGACATAGAATCAACACTTAAATTTATTGAAAAGAGACAATAGAGCTGGTGGGGACATTTACACACAATGAACGACACAAGACCTGTTAAAAAAGTATGGCAATCAAAAGTACAAAAAAAAAACGAAAAAGGGAAGACCAAAACAAACATGGGATGGTGTTATGGTAGGCATACTGCAAGAAAAGGGAAAAACATGGACAGAGGCAAAAACAATGGCAAGAGATAGAAATCAATGGGCTAAATTTGTACAAGAATAAAATTGTAGCTGGATCGACAAAGCATCGATGAAATATGGATATATTTATGTCTTAAGCATAATTCAATGTACTTGAAATAAGTGTAAAAGTATACCCTACACCATATACTATGGTAATTGGATTTTTGATAATCAGATGTAAATGGGTTTATGCTACCAACGTTCGAAATGTATTTTCGAGTAATAAATTTTAAAATGTGACAAAACATGAAACGGTTCAAGTGTTTAAAAAAAGAAAACTTGTATGGTCTATTGTCATATTGTTCATAACAGTTAGCTCATTGTTCAAAACAATGTTTCAAAGGATATACTGGAAAGAGCCGATGGGCAGTTACTAGAGAAGGGGATAACGGGGAATAAAAGGGTGTTTGTATATTAAAGATATGGGAACCGTAATGGAGAATAGTACATTTACGTATCTGGCGATCAAGGTAGGAGAAGTTTGACAACGTGGCTGATGATTGTGTACATTGAATCTCCTCCCTCTTGCATGGTTATATTGTTGTGATGAAATCTAACCATTGTCGCTTTGTAGACGAGAGCGACAAATGAACACGAAAACAATTTTTTTGCAAAGCGGTGTTAGCTGTAGGATGAACTAGCGCGTTTATAAAAATTCGAATTGAAATGGTGGTTGAACTCAGGAATGGGGGATGTAAATATACAATACCTGATAATCTCAGCAGTTTGATTTCCAGTCATTTTTCGGTTCAACACTTTACCGCCTTTCAAGTAACACAATTCTAGTGGTACCAATATGGGGTTCGTTCTATCCCGAGATCCTACCCAGAGTGTTGGCAGGTCTGGATATTCCAAAGGACATCTTTTGTACTCTTCAAAATATTCTTTGATTGTTATGTTTCTTACTACAATAATAATAAATCAGTCAGGTGACAGGGGACAACAGCGCTATGTAAAAGTTGCAGTGTTATCGGAGTCAGAAAAATGCATTTTCGATCCGACTATAATGATTATTGTGTCGAATTTTATACCTCTGCCATCATCGTCCAATTCGAAAGTTTTTCGACTTGCGCAATCTTCTAATCCATTAACACGGAAAACTCTTTTGGTATCTGACCGACCAGGAATTTGAAATACAACCTTCAATCCCTCAATAAACTTCCCAAATATTTCCTTATTAGATGCGTTGAGGGGTCTCGTAAATTCGATTTTTTCAAATCGAGTATGTTCATTACTCAAAATTTCTATCAATGCATCAATTAATGGCATATCTAAAAATAATAAAAATGACTAGCCTTCGTATTTATACAAGCTAAAATTTCCACCATGCTCAAACATAAACAGCGTTATTCATAATCAAAGTTAGTGGCTACTAAGACTCTACTAGTTGAACAATCACAAATAACCTATTCATAGTCGTAGTTAGCTAGTAACGTTTTAAATATTTGGCAGCGTGTTTGGTTATGTTTAGGTGCGTAAACTACGTGTTTTGACAGAAGGTAAATTTTTTGTTCGGTTGAGAAAAATAATTTATTTTTCAATTAATAATGGTATCAAATGATGTAAATATAGGTACAGTGTACATATAAAAATGGTTTAAATAATTTTTGTGCAAGTAGAAAAGTTAATTTTTTACTGAATATTTCACTCATACATGTTGTATCAATCCAACGAATGCTAAATTATTAAATGGAAATTCAGCGGAAATTCCACGTTGCCATGACAACCATTGTCAGACAACATTAAAATAATAAACGTGAAACGTCGAAGAAGAGTTTCTTAAAGGTAATGAATCGATTCGGAGATATAACAGAAGGGGAAATTGACAAAAATGTCTTACGTTACTGTTTCAATAAATAAATAATTTGTTTTTTATTAAGATTTTTAAGTTAAAGCCGTTACATTATCTATCTGAATATAGTGGAGATATACAGTAATTTGTATTTTTATTCGAGAAATATTCTCCCTAAATATCGCTTGTGCTTAAAAATTACCGATAATTTCCATGAAAGCTTGTTGTTAATAATTATTAACAACAAGCTTGAATAGAATATTTCTCGATTTCATGGAAATTATCGGTAATTTTTAAGTACTCGTGGTATTACCCCCGAATATTCGTACAATATATGCGTCATGCGCATGGAAAATGTCAACTATAATACTAAAGTACTGACTATGAATACGACACATTTAGTAACTTAGTGACGTGTTAGTGGCTACCTGTTAGTATAGAAATAACACACTATATATTAATGAGAGATTTCAAGAATTTTACAAACATAGGATAGAAGCATTGAAAGTATTAGTGAAATAGTAGATAACATTATTTATCAATCATCCAGTGATTTCCACATACCTACCAATCAAAGTTGAAAACATTCAATTCAATAAATTTGAATTGGTGGATTTTGAAACATCAAAATAATTAACATAAGAAATTAAAGATTGTTACAAAATAAAATATTTCGCTAATCGAGGTATATTATTTTAAAAATAGAAAAATTATTTTGATGTTTCAAAATCCACCAATTCAAATTTATTAAATTGAATGTTTTCAACTTTGATTGGTAGGTACGTGGAAATCACTGGATGATTGATGAATAATGTTATCTACTATTTAACTAATACTTTCAATGCTTCTATCCTATGTTTGTAAAATTCTTGAAATCTCTCATTAATATTTAGTGTGTAGATAATTTGAGTTAGTTAGTTTTTCTAGGTCACGTTTCAATGTATGCCTTGGCTATATCAGCTTTATACACCTTATGAAATATTTTAAGTACAGTCAACAGTTATTTACGATTATTTGTTTTAAGCCAATACAAACAAATTAATCTGCTGGTGCTTGACTATTTCCTCCCCCTTCCCCTTTCTCAGTCTGGTTGGCCAGCCATAGGCATAGGACCTGCAATTATTAAACAAGTTTTGTAAGAAAACCCATAATATATCAATCTTAAATAAAACATGTATGTACTAGTAAATTTGCAAAACCCGAATATTATTGCGATTAATGAAAATAATTGATATTAACAGTTGCCAAACCTCGTCGTTGTTTTTGACCCCATGCGGGTGGGGTTTCACCCCATGCTGCTGAGGAAGGACCTTGTTGTGTTAGTTGAGGATCCTGCAACATCAGGCAATCTTGTAGAGGCTGCAAACCAATATTAACAAATAATTATTTGTATAAATAATATATAATATGAAATACAATTTTACTTCGATGGTTTTATGGTTAGAATTATAGTAAATAAATAATAGTGTGAAAATACACACCCTTATAACAAATATAAATAAAAAGTTAAAAATAATTTTCAAGTTTGGGGTGATCGATATCCATTGTCATAGATATTTCATAATTAGCTACATATTTATAAAACTATATAACAAAATACCACATACTTTTTGTGATAAATTAAGTCTTTATTCTTATAATCTTAATCATTTGCTCAGTATGTTATATTCTATCTCTCAAAATGAATATATTTTTACGTCGGACCTGCACTGAGGATATGTAGAGGTCCATGAATAAAAAAAAGAAGACATATCTACATCTAGAATCATCTAGAACTGTCATCGAAAAGTCGAGAACTGTCTGGAACAGGTGAAAAGTATAAAATGCGGGACAATAATTGACATTAGTTAGTTTTACTAAGTAGTAGTAGTTTTAGTAAGTAAGACGTGTATATTCATAGTATTGTGTTGTAAAAGTTAAGAGTTATATAAATAAAGACAGTTTAAGAAAGGATAAGGAGTAACATTGGTGACAGTGGTGGGATCTAAGAAATATTTATATCTATTTGTGGTAAATACTAGATCCACCGCATACTACAGAAACATGGATACTTCCGGTCCCCCAGCATGGTTTTTGAAGATGGAAGAAGAGAAGGAAAGACGTGAGGAGCAGAAGAAAAGACGCAAAAAGGAGAAAGAATCAGAGAAGGAAGACGTGACGAAGGGAGGGAAAGACAGAAGGAGGAGAGGCGTAGACAAGCAGATGTAGAAATTATGAATGGCCTAACACAAATTCAGGAAACATTAAAGCTAGAGGTAGGACAGCTTACTAATAGAGAAGACCATTTAGAACACCAACAAGAAAATTTAAAATCTAATTTAGAAAAACAACAAGAACATTTAATATCTAGTTTGGAACAAAAAGAAAATTTAAGATCTGCTTCAGAAAAGCAAATTAGAAATGAAATAGTTAATTTAGAAAGAAGAATTCGTACCCAAGCTTCAGTAACTAATATTGAAATTGAAGGCACGACCTCGTCCTCTTCTATAACCGAACCTGTCCCCCCCATTCAATGTACAGTTTCTCAAAGCCATTCATTCACTATTTGATAAGGTGTATCTAAAATATCAGCTCGAAATTCCCATTATTATGGGCTCTATGATTTTTTGACTTATAGCGTGTAAATTCGATTACATTCAACATCAAAATCCAATAATCCACTCGTAGATTACGAATATGGCCTTGAAAGTTTTCGAAAATAAGTGGTTCAATTTTGTTTCCGGTTTCTATGCATAAGTTATGACATCTCTCCATACTTTTGGTTTGATATTAGCGTTCTCTAGTCAACGTCATTCGATTCAGCATGAAATTTGCTGGAAAAAGAAACTTTTTTCTACAGTCGCGCGTAAAATGACTAATTACTATATTCAAAGTCGACAAATGCCGAGGATAGTTACTTTACGCTCTAGCGCAAAAAAGGAATCTTTTTCGCTCGCTTATTTTATCAAACCACGCCCTCCGAATTAACTCAATTGGTGGATATTTATGGAACCACTCTTCTGACTTCTGACCTGACTTCCTATCGGAAAGAGCGTGCGTGTGTTCTTCCCTCTCACTTCGACTATTGACTGATATTCTCATTCGAATTCTGACAAGTCTGAACATGTCATTGTCAAAAATTCTTAAAAAATTTGAAAAATGGTCAAAAATTTTCAAAAATGGACAATTATTGTCAAAATTGTAAAAATTTTGGAAAATGGTCGATAATTGTCAAAAACTATCAATTTTTGTCAAAAATGGTCAGTAATGGTCAAAAAATGTCAAAAACTGTCAAAAATTGACAATAATTGTGAAAATTTGGAAAAATGGTCGATAATTGTCAAAAATTTTAAAAAAATTTGAAAAATGGTCAAAAATTTTCAAAAATGGACAATTATTGTCAAAATTGTTAAAATTTTGGAAAATGGTCGATAATTGTCAAAAACTATCAAAAATGGCCAATAATTTTGAAAATGGGTTAAAAATTTTGAAAAATTGTTAAAATTTTTGAAAAATTGACGAAAATGGCCAATAATTGTCAAAAACTGTCAACTGTTTGACAATTATTGTTAAAAATTGTCAATCTTTTGAAAAATAGTTGATAATTGTTTTTGGAAAAATTGTCAAAAATTTTAACATATGGTCAATATTTGTAAGAAATGGTCAAAATTTGGAAAAATGGTCCATAATTGTCAACAATTATCAATAATTATCAAAAATTGTCTAAAATTTTGAAAAATGGTCAAAAACTATCAAAAATGGTTAAAAATTATCAATTATTGTTAAAAACTGTTAAAAATGGACAATTATTGTCAAAAACTGTCAAAAATGGTTAAAAATTGTCATCATTTTGAAAAATGGTCAAAATTTAAGGTTAATCATGATGAATAGCGAAAATGACGCTTATTCTAGCACTCCTATTATAACCTAAGGTAATATAATTTAATTATTAAAAGGGCGACTGTAGAAAAAACTATGTGTGTTTTTCGAGCGTAAGGTAAAATTGCCGCTTTCGAAAGATCTTTCTCAAGCGGCAATCTGTTACTTTACGCTCTAAATACACAAATAACTATTTTCTTCAAACGTCAGTAAATCTGTCATTTTTCGACTGTGTAGGCGACCGTAAAGTTTCATTTTTCCTCCGCCGGAGCTTTAGTTTTCACTTTCCCGCTGGCGGAGGGAAAAGTGTTATCATAGCAACATAGATAGAAACAAGAAAACAAGCGTCAAAAAATCATAAATCATAATTTCCGGCGATGTGCACTGCATTTCTACAAATCACTAATTTAGGAACTAATTGGTTATTATTTAAGTGAACTTACTCGATAAAACTGCTTATCAATTCGGAATTAAAACGCAGCCGGAGACGCAATAATTGTAAAAAATAAATTAATATTGTTGACAGTATCCACTGACAGCTTTATGTTACATTACTATAGCAACAACCTGTGCCTATTCACCGACACCGGTCTAAACCGCCTTGCGAACCCAATTATCTTTAAAAATTATTACTATCAAAAAGAGACGTTTTTGCATCAATTTGTCGACATTTAAAGAAAAATCAGCATATTTTATTTGGAGGAAAAGTTACTTTTCATGACTTGCACTCTATTACCAGCCTCACTCCGTTCGGCTGGTAAACACGAGCGCGTCATGAAAAGTATTACTTTTCCTCCATATAAAATAATATACTATTTTGGCCTAGGACGAAAAGTGTTGCCTAGGGAACAATTAATTATTTAATACCTTACTGAAAAGGTTACCTTTTCGTCCAAATAGAGAGTTTTTGGAACCCTTAATTCGTTCTGTCGTTACGGTTAACGCTATTCGGAGCATGCGCAGAAGAATTTGAAGCTTTCGTTAACGTTAATTACGATAACGTATTCCGTTATCTACGGAAAGATTGCGTTAACGTAATTTTTATTTTGATAGATGAAGGTTGCCAGATATATTCAAGTTAGTTTTCGTCTTTGATAGCATAATGATTCATTAAAGACCCTATTATTAAAATAAGACGAAAAATATCCTCACATTGGTATTTTTCGAACCACCGACACAATTTTACCATGAAAAAATATATTTATTTTGAAGTATAAATTAAAGTTTTATTTGTTGAACGGAAATCTGACAACACGAGTAAGGGGAGTGCAGCGATCTTTAATTTTGAAATAATCTGTTATTGCTTTTGACATTTGGTTGATCGTGTCAATCTTCATTGCGATTTAATACAATATTCAGGGCTTCCTCCATCACTACCACGATTACAATGGAGTATAATAAAAAAATCCAACTCACCATAGAGAGTTTTTAAGCCCTTTATTTTGTCACTTAGGTATGGTTATCGTTATTCTGAGCATGCGCAGTATGCAAACTTGTAGTCCTTAACTTTAATAACCATAACGGACATCGTTATTTACGGAGAATACCGTAAAACGGTTGTTATGCTTATGGTTATATTTCCAATTACAACGTTGCCAAAATTAGTATATTTTGGTACGCGTAATTGTTAAAAACCTACTTAATTTCTTCAATATAAAGGAAACTACAAGTTTTTTATGTTAGAAATTTTAGAAGACAATACTTTATAAAGAATTTTTTTTTGTCAACAAAGCTGCTGCACATTTTCTCTGAGAAAATCTGACAACGTCAAGAATTTATTGCTCCAAACCAGCGTTAACTGTCGTTATATTTGATCTGTGACTGTCAAACTGAATACGTTATTTTTAGATGGCTTAAAATCCCTTCTTTTCTTGTTCAATGTAATCGTTATCGTTAATAAAGTTAACCATAACTACCCCCAAAATCGCCGTTATATTTGTAGGCTTAAAAACTCTCTTATATAGCAAACCAACGAACGTCTAAAAAGATTTGACGTATTTAATATTAATTGAATTCGCGTTATTTTAAAGCGTTTCAAAAACTATTTATAAAGATCTCATTGAAGTCAGTTGAAGTTGATCATTTTACTTACTGCGCTTGCGCGAAATAACGCTAACGTGAATGACAAACGCTAAAGTTAATGGTTCCGAAAACTCTAATATCTAAAACATAAAACGTTATTTTTTGACACAATCGGATAAAAATGATCTTTTATGCTTACCTACCTTTTTTCCTCCTGCTACATCGAACCTTTCCAGTAGGATTACCAGTTCAGGTGTTTTTTTCTGAATTGTCATTTTTAAAGTAGTACTGCACGGAAATTTTAAAATGCACCTGTCTTATCAAAATGCCCTCGTATTGACAAAAAAAATTAAATAATGAAGTGTCACTTAAGGGTTTTATGAAATACTATTTAGAGATACAGAATAAAATCTTAGATTTAATTAAAAGATCAATTTACTTTACTTATATGCAATCAGGGTTAGTTAGATAGGTCCTATTGGTATAGTTTTTGACATAAATTTAGTAAAGATTGATATAAGCCAAAACTTAATATTTTAGACACTGTTAAATATAATAAAAATCATTAAAAACTTACGTTAGGGGCCTCTGCAGCTTCTTTGAGATTATCTCCAGTTTCTTCCATATTTCGTTGATTGACGTTCAATATTTGACGTGAATGTTTTTGTTATTTATTTGTGAGATAAAATTATGGCCAACTTTCTGTTGTAAATATGCACTAAAATAGTTTGTCTATGGTTCTGTTTAGGTTATACCTTGTTTTTAAACTAAGAGGAGCGATTTGAATTTAAGTTGGCATTTCTGCTTCCTAGTGATTGGTCAGATTGCAGCTCGTTTCACACAACCCTTTAGATGCAACTGACAACGACATTTGTCAGTTTTGTGTTTATTTATATGAAAATTTTCAATACTTCAATCTAACTGTACCACTTTTTTTGCGTTTGCTGTTGATTGTTTTAATTTTTAACAAAGTATTATATTCCAACCAAGTTAAGTGCTATTTTCATTATTTATTCAGTTTGATAAACAAAACCCATGCTTGTTATTTCTTGTTAATAATATAAGTTTCCAAGTAAAATCTAATTTTTCTAAATATTTTTACATCAAGTTTTACATACAATATTATCGCATTTTTCGATATCAAAACATCTGTTTACTTTTAGTTTGTGCTATTTTTTCCCAATAAAGTGTCATTTGCTCACTACTTTCGCCATGGCCTGTGGCCAATGATTATTCGATATTTAGACATGCATTGCTTCCTCATTGGCCACGACAACTGCGAGCAGTTCAATACATATTTCACATAATTGTCAATTAGTTCAAAAAATCTGAACACGACCCTTTCGGAACACACTCCAAATCTAGTTACTTTTAGTGGTGTGTTTGAGGTTTCCTAAAATGCTCTTCCTAGTTTAAAAACAAGGTATAGTAAATCTGTTAATAAAAAAAGAAGAATTGTTATGCTTGTAATAAATATGGCGGTTTTAGCAAGTTAAGCAAATATTGTTTAAGATATATATATATAATAAAAGATATAAAAAGGTGCCGGTTTTATTTTTAAAACATTACTTTCAACTAAGGCCCGGTCTTTTCAAGTACGAATAAAATGGCCAATAACTAACTGGAAAATAAATTTATTAGGAAGTCTTATTCAACAAATAAAGTGTAAATGTCTTTCAAACTGACTTTAACCATTGATTTATTTATTATTCGGTGAATTAACATAACAAAAATAATTATTTCAACGTTGGCTGCAATGAAATTACAATAACTAACTTCATAATATGTGTAGAGAAAGATAGTTTCATGCACAATGTGTATATAATAGAAAGTGATAAACAATTGTTATGTTTCGCGGACGCGCTGTAAGTTGCAAAATAGATTTTAGGTTAGCTGTCACCTGCTTGACAGCACTGAAACTGAAATCAGGATTTCATGTAAGTACTTAAATAATTGCTGAAATTGTGTATTACCAACGAAAGTAATTTTACAGAATGAACCACAATAGTATTAAAAAGTTACTTTAGATAATCGAAAACGGCGTAAGAATTCTTTATTATCATCCCATCTTTCAAAGTGGTCAATACGTTCTCTAACGGTATATGGGTGACGTTCTGGGTTTACAAAATCTACAATTTCTTGTATCTCTGGATCTTCGAGTTCCTCGAAATCATTAAAAATATCCATTTCAAAATAAATGTGACATTTTTTATTTAAACTAGGTTAGAATCGCCGACACTTTAAAAAGAGAAAAACTCAATTCGTAGTTAATCGGCATCAGTCGGTTGTTATTCACAACCCGAACAATTTTATTTCGAACTCATACCTCCTAATAACTTAACTGTAGAATAATGCTATATATTCTGCGAATATAAATTATTCAATAATGGAAAGACGAATCTAGTGCTTATTTGATAAATATATATTATTTACAACTTTATTCAGACTTGGAAAGACCGGGCCTAAGAAATTAATTTGTTTCACTTGATAGGTATACACGAAGGTCTACTCAGCTGACTAGGTATATTTTTCAGTTTTTGATTGATGTCAGATATGACTTTTTGATTAAAGCATTTTTCTAAAAGTTACTACAGTTTTTTCCTCAGTAAAGTTAATAAATTTAAAAACAGTTAAGTTAAGTAAAATATCTGACGACAGCCAATCATAAAACTCGATTTCATGATGTTTTATTGGTTGCTAGCTTATTTGACAGTTCGCTGTTCACGTGTGAGGTAAGTGAGGTTAGGTCACAGAAATGGAAAATATTGTGAATAAGAAATCCGCATTTTGTCCTCGTTTTCAAAAATATCGAAAATTGTAATCGTTTGGTGGTAAAATAATCAGTTCCACTCTGTGCTGCTGAATTTATTTATGTTTTTACGTGATTAAAAATATGAATATCTACTATCATGTCTTCTCTCCAGTATGGAATTTTAGAACACACTTGAAGGTCCAGCACAGTTAGAATGAGTGTAAGTCTTTAAAAGAGAAATTTGAAGAATAAAGGAGACACTCTACTCTTTACTTTGACTTATACATTCATTTAATCTTAACAGGTTTAGTCTAGTCAACATGTGCTTTTTAGGTCAAAATTTTTAGCTCGCCTCGGAAAATTATGATCGAGGTGTCATTCGATTCGTCATCGCATCTAGAAAGTTTTTGAAAAATTTGGAGTTTGCTTGCAAAAATTACAAAAGTTATAAACAATTTAGTAAAAAAAAGGGGGTTTTGTTTTTTGCGAATATCTCAAAAAGTATTAAAATTTTTCGAAATTTGAAAAAAGATCCAAAAAGAGGAAGAAATTTCCCAAAAAAAGTCCTACCTCCCAGAACTCTAGGACCAATATTTATAATTTTTCTAGAGGGTTGAAAATACGGCCGAAAACGGGAATTTTCGCTTGCGTAAGCTCCGCCCACTTCGGACCTTTAATAAGAAAATATTATTTAAACTTATGAAAATTAGGAAATGAAAAAATTCAGGCACTATGGAGCTATTTTACAAAGGCTATAGGATAGATTCCCGTTGGAAAAATAAAAAAATTGTTAATTTTCACTTTGTTATTAACAATTTACTTAAGTTAAAAATTATCAACCTCGATTAAACATAAAAAAAATATTTTTTTCATAATATTGCTATTGGTCCGTTTTCCTATGATCATAAGCTACTTAAAAATGATTTGTAATAATTTTTATCCCATATTGTTTAAAAAATTGTTAAAAACAAATGCGTTGTTTATAAGATAATCAAAAAAATTTTTTTGATAACATAATCTTTGATGAAAATTATGATTTAAAAAAAACCGTTTCTTAAAAAAAATGTTTTATTGCTTAAAAACGAATTTGTTAATTAACTATTTTTTTTACCACTTGTTATGAAAATTGAGGAACCATTTTTTTTAAATCATTATTCATCTTGCTCTTCGATATCTGAAAAAATTTTTTTATTTTTATTCAAATTTTAATTGTTTATGCAAAATTTTTTGATTATCTTATAAACAACGCATTTGTTTATAACAATTTTTTAAATAATATGGGATAAAAGTTATTAAAAATCATTTTTAAGTAGCTTTTGATATGATAAATTGTTAACAACAAAGTGAAAATTAACAATTTTTTAATTTTTCCAACGGGAATCTATTCTATAGCCTTTGTAAAATAGCTCCAGAAAAGGAAAAAAATCCCAGAATAATAGTTTAACAATTATCGCACTTTCATTGTTGATGTTCGTGCTACAAAAAATTGTTAATTAATTAATGGATAATTAATTGAAAAATCGCGATAAAAATTTGTGATCGCCGGATTATTGTTCATTGATTTATCCTGTAGGTGCCTGAATTTTTTCAATCCATAATTCTCATATTTAATAAGTTTAAATAATATTTACTCAGTAAAGGTCCGAAGTGGGCGGAGCTTACGCAAGCGAAAATTCCCGTTTTCGGCCGTATTTTCAACCCTCTAGAAAAATTATAAATATTGGTCCTAGAGTTCTGGGAGGTAAGACTTTTTTTAGGAAATTTCTTCCTCTTTTTGGATCTTTTTTCAAATTTCGAAAATTTTGAATACTTTTTGAGATATTCGCAAAAAACAAAACCCCCATTTTTTTTACTAAATTGCTTATAACTTTTGTAATTTTTGCAAGCAAAACTCCAAATTTTTCAAAAACTTTCTAGATGCGATGACGAATCAAATACACCTCGATCATAATTTTCCGAGGCGAGCTAAAAATTTTGACCTAAAAAGCACATGTTGACTAGACTGAACCTGTTAAGATTAAATGAATGTATAAGTCAAAGTAAAGAGTAGAGTGTCTTCTTTATTCTTCAAATTTCTCTTTTAAAGACTTACACTCATTCTAACTGTGCTGGACCTTTAAGTGTGTTCTAAAATTCCATACTGAAGAGAAGACATGATAGTAGATATTCATATTTTTAATCACGTAAAAACATAAATAAATTCAGCAGCACAGAGTGGAACTGATTATTTTACCACCAAACGATTACAATATTCGATATTTTTGAAAACGAGCACAAAATACGGATTTCTTATTCACAATATTTTCCATTTCTGTGACCTAACCTCACTTACCTCACACGTGAACAGCGAACTGTCAAATAAGCTAGCAACCAATAAAACATCATGAAATCGAGTTTTATGATTGGCTGTCGTCAGATATTTTACATAACTTAACTTAACTTAACTGTTTTTAAATTTATTAACTTTACTGAGGAAAAAACTGTAGTAACTTTTAGAAAAATGCTTTAATCAAAAAGTCATATCTGACATCAATCAAAAACTGAAAAATATACAGTCAGCTGAGTAGACAAAACCCCCTTTTTTACTAAATTGTTTATAACTTTTGTAATTTTTGCAAGCAAAACTTTCTAGATGCGATGACGAATCGAATGACACCTCGATCATAATTTTCCGAGGCGAGCTAAAAATTTTGACCTAAAAAGCACATGTTGACTAGACTAAACCTGTTAAGATTAAATAAATGCATAAGTCAAAGTAAAACTGCACTAAGAGTTTTAACAGGCATCCTTACGGGACATTGTCGCCTGAATGGGCACCTGAAAAAGCTCAAAATAGTGGAGGAAGAAGAATGTAGATTCTGTGGCATGGAAGAAGAAACCTCCATCCACATACTTGCGAACTGCATAGCAATTCAGATCCCTAGGGCAGAACACCTTGGAGATTACTGGATAGAAGAGGGACATTCACCTAAGCTGAACCCTGCAGATATCCTAAAATTCCTCCGGGAAATACGACTAAAGGAGCTACTAGTCTCTGATACTTTCCTCAGAAACTAAGTAAAAGTAAGGGGGCACCATAGATCTTTTAGGTCTCAGTGAATGTCACCCCAATTTACATACATACATAGTGTCAATTGATACTATATCAAATGCTTGTTGTGGCGTATCTGTAAGTACTAATGGTTCGTGGTGACCCTGTGTTGTTTTGTTTACCTGACATTTGTGGCACTGTTTCACGAAAATTTTTATATCTAGGCTCATTCTTCTCCACCTAAAACTGGTTCTTACTTTCCTCATCATTCTAGACGCTCCGCAATGTCCTCCGGTCATGGCGTCGTTATGATACTTCATCGTATTTAAGTATTTTATTAGAATTATTAATATTTAAAGTTTTTTATAAAAAAATTAGTCAGATCAAGGTGCAATTTATATAAAAGTACTAATGGGTTACAATAAAATTATTTTTGGATAATTTTTATTATTAAAAATTTGAATTGGATTGGTCTAATATTGCTTTTATCTCTTTCCGATCTGTTATGAGTCTAGCTACGTCGCACACTAGGTACTATTTGTAGTTGTAATAATATTTGGTAAAAGTCTAGTTTAGTGAACCAACGCGGATTTTGATGAAATATATTTTTTTAAATTAATTCGAGGTCGCTGAACACGAAAATGAAAAAAGAAATCGGCGCTCTCTTACCAAAAACGAGTTATGAATTTTTGAAGATGAGTTCAGATCACCCATGCACTGGTTTTATTGTCATATAATAACTGATTTAAAATGATGCATTATAACGTCTACACAATGTTAATTACACTATAATTACTTTTTACGATATTCCTCTCACACACACATTTAAAAAACACTGATATTGATATTCATTTCTTGCAAATTCGTTTTTTAATTCCACAATTATTATATCTTTTGAAATTTTCATGTAATATGACTGACATAAGTTTTGGTCTGTTTCCTCTTAGTCGCACAACTTGTACCTAAAAGCATATTCAGCCATTAGATATTTAGCCGCTTGAATTAGTTGCTGAATATTTTCGATTTCATGATCGTGACATAGAAGATATAAACAAGATGAACATCATGAACATACACCTATTTTTATTTTTCCGATAGCTGGCGCTGTATTTGGCTCAACTTTCGTTTAACTGAAATCAGTTATGGAAAAATTGAATGAACAGCCATCAAGTTACTGTGAAAAAGGCGCGCCGGATCGACGTTTCGCAATTCGCGCGCGCGAATTGCGAAACGTCGATCCGGCGCGCTCGCTTCGCTCGCGATAATCAATCTACTTCATTATTTCAAACGGAAATCCAATCTTATCTCTGAATTAGAAATTTTTCTCAACTTTCGTTTAACTGAAATCAGTTATGAAAAAATTTAATGAACAGCTATCAACTTACTCTGAAAAAGGCGCGCCGGATCGACGTTTCGCAATTCGCGCGCGCGAATTGCGAAACGTCGATCCGGCGCGCTCACTTCGCTCGCGATAATCAATCTACTTCATTATTTCAAACGGAAATCCAATCTAATAAATGTATCAAGCTGATAAGAAGCGATTGCGATTCCACTTTGATCTGTGTTAGTTGGTCGGGAAGCGATATTAGTAGAATTTTCAAATTTTATTAAAAAGGGGAAACATCTTTTGATAACCAAAGTCTTATAATATTAGCAGTATGTTCAAAATTTGATTTGGAATTACACCTGCAGCAACTATTTTCGTTGTCAGCAGTGTTTATAGAAGCCGAACAACTGAGGAGGTGATTTTTTTAAAGAATTAATTGATGAGTGCAATTCAGAGAAAAAAAATTGTTCAGCATCCTCAATGATCAAATTGAATGGTTCATTATCCTTCAAATAAATGATAAATATCAACCAAACTTATCTCAAAACTAACCACTGTAATACGTCGCTAGCTATCGGAAAAATAGGTGTATGTTCATGATGTTCATCTTGTTTATATCTTCTATGTCACGATATGGTCACGATCATGAAATCGAAAATATTCAGCAACTAATTCAAGTGGCTAAATATCTAATGGCTGAGTATGCTATTAGGTACAAGTTGTACGACTAAGAAGAAACAGACCAAAACTTATATATCAGTCATGTTACATGAAAATGTCAAAATATATAATAATTGTGGAATTAAAAAAAGAATTTACAAGAAATGAATATCAATATCAGTGTTTTTTAAATGTGTGTGTGAGAGGAATATCTTAAAAAGTAATTATAGTGTATTTAATATTGTGTACAAGTTATAATGCATCATTTTAAAGCAGTTATAATATGACAATAAAACCAGTGCAGTGCTGATCTGAACTCATCTTCAAAAATTCATAACTCGTTTTTGGTAAGAGAGCGTCAATTTCTTTTTTCATTTTCGTGTTCAGCGACCTCGAATTAATAAAAAAAAATATTTCATCAAAATCCGCGTTGGTTCACTAAACTAGATTTTTTCCTAATATTTTCCCCGCCTGTCTTATGAGCATGTCCCATGTAAATTTTTTAATTGCGAACATATTTACTTTTTCCCATTTATCCTACGTCCCTGCGAGTTTATTCAACTCTGTTAGCGTTTGTCCTAAGTCAAAGCTATTTCCATCAGTTCCTTATTTTCTGTCGAACATGAATCTACCTTTGTGCGTTACGCTCAACCCAAGAGAAGTAGGGTCTATTTCGCAACGTAGAACTGGTAATTTTAATACCTCGACATTATTTAGTGCCCTAATTATGGGGTGCTTTCTTATTTCTCTAAGTCCCTTATTCTTGATTCTTAATGAGTTCATCCAATAGTCACGATAAATTTAGTAGCACACCACCGAATATTATGCAGTTAGCTGCGAACACCACCGAGAACCTATTACCAGAAGAAGATAATATGAAAAGGTATATCAGCAATGTATGGATTGGCGTACGTCTAAGAATGTTTTCGCCTACTGAATAAAAAATTAAAAAATCGGAAATATAAAAATACATATAAATATAAAACTTTGACATTCACTGACGTTTAATTGAAAAAATTACATGAGACGTCAAAGTACTCAATTGACAGAAGAGTAAAACTTCAAAAACCGTGGCGTTAAGCCATTGGGCTGCTAAACAAAATAGGTGGTGTTCGTGTAGTGAATTACGAAGGATTACCTTTAAAATAAGGCTTTATTCTACAGAGAACAACTAACATAAAATTATTGACAACTTTGTAACATAACTGACAATGTCATGAATCCTATCAAAATGGTAATATCATGACATTCTTCCCGCCTTCTTATTTCTCGAGAAAGTCTTCTAAATATTGAGGACGCCTTCGTGTCCTAACTGGCCTATCGATATTCAGTACTGCGTCTTGATTGTGTTGGTCTTGAATGGAGTGGTCTTGAATGAGATGGTCTTGATTTTCTTGAATGCTTTGGTCTTGATTTTGACTGACAGAATTTTTATCGCAATAAGTTAATGATGTGTCTCCTCGGTGAGCTAAATGCCTAGTGGAAACTGTCTTTTCTTCTCCATTTTCCAGTCGGATATGGGCGTATTCCGAGTTGGCTTCTAGGAGTTGAACTTCATCAACTAAAGGTTCGTATTTATTCAAACGGACGAATCTCTTTAATAGCACTGATCCTGGTGCAGCTAGCCATGTAGGAATCGATGATCCATAGGTTGAGCGCCTCACATAGTTAAACATGCGTTCGTGTGGGGTCGAGTTGATAGCAGTGCATAAAAGAGATCTAATAGAGTGAAGAGAATCCACTAGAACCTGCTCCCACTGGTTGATTTTCAAATTTTGAGATTTTAAAGCCAACTGGATGGTTTGCCATATAATTCCATTAAATCGTTCGCACTGACCATTACCCTGAGGATTATAGGGAGTCGTGCGATTTGAAGCAATATCGTGAGACTCTAAAAATGACATAAGTTCAGGAGATATAAAAGAGGTACCTTGGTCAGAATGAACATATGCCGGAGTGCCAAATATAGAAAATATTTGACGCAAACATTGGATAACTGTAGAGGATGATATGTCGGAACATGGAAATGCGAATGGGAATCTGGAAAATTCATCAACAACGGTTAGTAAGTACTTATTTCTTGAAGATGAAGACAAAGGACCTTTAAAATCCAAATTAAGACGTTCAAATGGTGATGTGGCTTTGATTATCGTTCCTTAATTTTTGTGAAATTTTGGTTTAATTTCAGCACAAACAGGACATGAGGAGGTAATTTGACGAACGTCTTCCACAAAATAAGGCAGATTTTTGCAGCGTATACAATGGAAAATCCGGGTAATACCAGGGTGACACAAAGAAGAATGTAAATCAAATAATTTCTTTTGATCAACCGATGACATAGTTGCAGAAGTAATACGGGAAAATGCATCAGCTACCATGTTTTGACTTCCTGGCCTGTAAACGATATCATACTTGTAGCATGACGATTCCAAACGCCAACGTTGAATTTTCTCATTTTTGATTTTTGACGAAGACTTGTTGTTAAATATAAATGCCACTGACTTCTGATCCGTAATGAGCTGAAAATGTCTGCCAATTAAAAAATGTCGCCACTTTTTCAGTGCTTCTACTATTGCGTACGCTTCTTTTTCAACTGTCGAATGCTTTTGTTGCTTAGAGGACAAGGTTCTTGAGAAAAATGAGACTGGTCTTCCTGATTGGGATAATTGAGCAGCTATTGCAAACTCCGAGGCATCGGTTTAAACAGTTAACACAGCGTCGTCATCAATTGAAGAAATCGAAGAGTTGGCTATGTCTTGTTTGAGCTGTCTAAATGCCGAAATTGCTTTCTCAGGCAATGGAAAACTTGTGCTGTGTGCTAGCGGCTGAATTTGTTCGGAAAATTTAGGAATCCATTTAGAGTAGTGTGCAAACATTCCTAGAATTCTTCGAAGAGAAGCTGTAGTATCAGGTACTGGTAAATTCAAGAGAGGCTTAAGTCTTTCTGGGTCAGGCTTCATAATTTTGTTGCATATTAAATACCCAAGAATGCAAATCGATTTGAGGGAAAATCTTGATTTTGTTTCATTAATTGTTAAACGGTACTTCTTAATGACATCTAAAATTTTTTGTAAATTTTGATCATGTTCTTCTTGTGAGTTACCGCAAACAGTGACGTCATCCAGATAAGTATAGACGCTTTTAAGATTTTCTTTCTTGATGATGCTGTCGACGGTTCGTTGGAAACAAGCGACTCCATTGGTAACACCAAACGGAATTCGAATAAATTGGTGCGAGTTTCCACAAGCTTCAAATGCAGTGTAGATCTTTTCTTCATCTTTAATTGGAATTTGGTAATAGGCACTACGGAGATCAATTGTACCAAAAACGGAATATTTCGAAATTTGGTTTACAATGTCTTCTATCGGTGGCAATGGGTATGCATTCAATAATGTATATTTATTTATGGATTGAGAATAGTCAATACACATACGTTTCTTGTGGTTTTCACTTGAAGTTACCAGAGGTTGAGCTCGCCAGGGGGAGATACTGGGTTCTATGATATTTTCTTTTAGAAGATCTTTGATTTCTTGTTCAATAAAGTTGAGGTCTGAAGTTGTAAATCGACGAGATTTAATTGCGATTGGTTTGCAATTAAACGTTAAATTTGAAAATAAACTGAATGGTTCAACATTTGCTACTGCTAAATTGCATATTGATAGGGTAGATTTGTCACCTCCAAAGAGAATTTCGAGTCGGGAATGTTGCTTCAGAATATCATGACCAATGATTGCTGCAGTGCAGAGTTCATCAAGGACTAAAAGCTTTACATTTGAATAAACGTTATCCAAAATTTGTAGGCGTACAATACAATATCCAAGAACTTGCGACGTGAGAGATGTTGAAGCCATTTTAACATTAATTCTTGATGGAATGACACAAATATTTCTACTGGCAACAATTTTACTTGAAATATAGCTATCAAAACTCCCTGTATCGACTAGTGCATCTGTGATTATGTTGTTTATTTTAATTTGAATAATAGATTTGGATAAACAACTAGGAGAAACAGCAGATATCGTAGTCAGAATAGTAGCAGATGTTTTCTGAGTTTTTCTGGTGTTACTTGATCTACACACAGTTGAAAAATGACCTCTTTTATTGCAGGAATGGCAAATTGCATTTTTAGCAGGACAGTGTTCGCGCAGGTGTCTATCTCTGCCACAAAAGAAACATTTCTGAAAAGATGCAGCAGCTGCTAACGGCCTGGTTGATGAATTTTCAGGATCTTGTGACGGTTCTGCGTTTTGTAAAACGGCAACACTTGAATCAAAAGTTGATGAATATGATTCAGCATGTTGCTTGGCTATTTCTAACGCTCTCGCAGTATCAAACGCTTGAGTTAAGCTCAAAGAAGAGTGCTCTAGAAGCCGCTGTCTAATTTGTAGTGAACTTAAACCACTGATAAATAAACGAGTCTCGAATGAAATCATCTCCATTCTGTTCGGCCGTAACAGCTTTAAAGTTGCAGTCTTTGCTCATTTGCTTCAAAATTTGTAAATATTGGTCAATTGACTCACCTAAACTGTCTTCTTGATGAGAGAGAAGATAGAGAAAATATTTCATTTTTGGGCTTTACGTAGAGGCTTTCAAGGATTTTTATGGCATCTTCATACGTTGTACTCTCACTAATGGACTCAAAAACGACTGGACTCGCGTAGTTTATTAGTAGATTCAGCTTCTTTTTATTGTCCTTCGCATCTGCCGCTTCCAGAAAATTCACGAACGATCTGTACCAATGATTCCAAAGTTGACCTGCGTTTCCAAGTGTAATGTTACGCGAGCTACTGCAATAATATTCTCACTTAGTGCCCCCAGTAAAATCCCCGTATGAGACGACTATGGCTCCTCCGCCCAAACTTCGAGAAACATCCAGAAGACCCGGGTGCATCCGCCAGAATATCGAGAATATCCAATGCACCCGCGAGAACGCCGAGACACTTCTAGAATTACGGCGCACGAGTATAAATAGGCCACGAGCATCGTTGCAGGCAATTAGTCAATCAGCCAGTGTTGATACCGAAGGAAAGTAATCGCGCCTCGATAAAGTGTTTATTAAGTGACTCTCATATAAATTATAATTAGTGCGTTTAGTGTATTACATAAATTATTAAATAAGTACTGAATTACATATAAATCTGTAAATATAAATTAATTGTAAATATAAATTAGAATAAACGTTACAGTAACAACTATATCTAATCGATTGGGGCGAAGTAGCTTATCCATTTTATAGAATTCTCTGTAGAATAAATTGTAGTGAATTACGAAGGATTACCTTTAAAATAAGGCTTTATTCTACAGAGAACAACTAACATAAAATTATTGACAACTTTGTAACATAACTGACAATGTCATGAATCCTATCAAAATAGTAATATCATGACAGTTCGTTAACAAATAGCCGAATATTTAAAGGTACCAGATCCCAAAATGTACACAGGTCACTGTTTAAGAACTTCTGCCACTCTTTTGGTTGATGCCGGTGGTGATTTAATGGCTCTTAAATGACATGGCGGATGGAAATCTTCAACAACAGTCGAAGGATATGTCGAAGAGTCAATAAATAATAAGACGTCAACTGCCAATAGAATTATAAATTTAATTAAAAGTAATTCACAGACTTTACATACACTGAAAATACCAATGTCCAAAAAGAACAAACCGTACAGTTTACGTCATCCCACCATGCACCGCGTATTATTAAACAACCGCCAAACACGGATAAGGGCGGAATAGTTATAAATAATTGCCAAAATTTTACAATTAATTATTATAAATAAATGTTTAATTTAAATTGTTCCTGGATTTTGTTGAATAGATAAGAGTTACTTGTTAGGCTTTTTATTTTTATAAATGAAAATGATCGTAGAAAAAGTATGAGCTTGTGAAATTACGCAACTTTTTTACTCGCATGTAATAAGCTTCTTACAACTCTCGTTATGTAATATACTATTAACATAAATCCAATATTTTTTAACAGTTTATTTTGTTAGTATCAAGTTATTGTATTTCTTATACCGGATGAGTTCAAATTTTAAATATCCTTTTTTTATTTTTGTACTTTTACATTAACCCGATGTAGATCACCTTGTAATGAATCGAATACAGCAAAAATCGGAATTATACGTTTATAAATCGAAGTAGGAGAGAACGTTATGTGGTCGCTGTGGTCCATAGATTTATTACAACTTTGTCCACATTCCCGAATCGTATATATCTCGATGAAAAACGGGTTCGACACAAATTGCGTTTCGATTATTATATTGCCTTTTATTTCCCCAATAAAGTCGAAAAATATACGTGGCAGAATTAGGTCGGATTGTTCCTACTAAAAGATTTACTTGATGTACTTTATGGAGGTCGTAGAATTAAATACAAGGTGGCTTAAACTAAAACATGAAATTTATCTAACAATAATTTGACGAACTATTCTGATAGACATACACTTATTTTATTCATGTCCGGTTGCTCCACCTTGGCTTAACTAGTAAGCCACGCTTAAAAAATAAGCTCGTTTCATCGTTATCTGCGAAGCTTATGCACGAAATTTCATTCAAGTGAAGACATACGGTATTTTTGCGAGGTCACCAATTCAAAGCCGGTCCTGTCCCTCGACTGTAAATTTTGGTGGCTGCGCTCTTTTCGAGAACATTCGCTTTGTTTGTGTATAGGGTGTAACATGTCTATCGACCTGTTTCGATTTTACAGAATAAATCCTTTTAATTAGCGCTCGCCGTCACTAGCCACATTCAATTATAGTTCTGTGATCCCAAACTCTTCTACCCTGACCGTAAGACAATTGACGTCTGCCAACGGACGCTTCCATTTTTTGCACAACGCCACGTTAAACACCCCTTTTTGTAAACGACCGCCGAAGGGGACACATCATCTTTCGCTATCTTTCATATCTTAAGTACCTATCTTATGAATTTTGCTGTGGTAAGTTCAAAATCATAATTTATAATTAATAAGCTTCTTCTAAAGTACTGTCTGATATAATTTTCGTATGCATTCTTTATTTTTTTACAGAGATAGGCGAAATTAAATTCAACACGTGGTCATAAACTGTTCTTTTATACTAATATGGTAGTTTTAAGCCAAATATTCTTTTATAATTCACTGTTTTACTTTCATACAAACATTTTCAAGCTTTTTCAGTTGCGAAATAACTCTTAATTATAAAATAACACTTTTATAAACCGTTAACCTATAAAATATTCTTTCGTAACGCCAGTGCCGGTTTCATATATTTCCTAGGCACGATATTTTTTCATATAACTAAATAAATAACTTTTTGCTATCATAAGTTTCTTTCGGATCATTAGTATATTTTTTTATTTAGCCGATAATTGCTATTTTTACTGTTTTAACGTGGAACATATAATGTTGGAAAGCTTTCAGTAAATTAAATCAATTTTTTGACTTTCAAATAACTGCCTTCCTTTTCTTTAACCTGAAAAGCTGACCAACATAATGTGCCATTACATTCAAGTTCCTACATATCCCTGATCCACTTGTACTTCTAGGTAAGCACAGCCCCTAGGCTAGGATATAACTCAAGAATACAACCCTAGGCTAGGATATAACCCAAGAATTTAACGCCGAGAATATAACCCTAGGCTAGAATATAACGCCGAGGATATAAACCGAAGAATTTAACCGGAGAATATAACCCCAAGAATATAGCCAAGGATAGAACCCTCAAACTACCGCCCTAGAACAGAACTCATCAGTTCGGATCAAGACCTGACTTCTTCTCCAGGAAACCACTTCATCTAAGCTAAGTACCTATAAAAGTACAAATTCCTCTATTAAATTCCGTTATTCATTTTCTGTGGCAGAATAAATTAAAATTTTGTTTTTAATTCTTTTTTTATTAAAACCCTCAACTATAAAAGTTGAGGAAGATATCGCCCGGGGTAATTTTTAGTAACTTTTGTATTTTTTAACTTTCATTCAAATTTTACAAGGCGTTTCTACCTTTTCCGCCTTAGTTCTCTTAGTAGTTTTCATCGTTAAAAAGGTAGTGGCGCCCTCAACTTTTACAACCTTCCTGTAGCACTTGTGCAGCATAAACTTGGGGTCGAGTCACCCTTGAGAGGAGTCTCTAGCCGGAGCCCTTCGAGCTGGTGCCCTGTGAGGTACAGCATTTACCGTTACAAATTGGCGCCTTTACCGTTACAAATTGGCGCCCAACTAAAAGCATACTTTTACCGTTACAAGGGCGAGCGCGGAAGGCACTGGAATTTTAGAGTTAGTTCACAGAAATTCTCAGTAATCGAACAGTGAATGAAATAGTGAAGATAAATAGTGTAATATTCAAGTGGTAAAAATAAATTAGAACTATTATACCGAGTGTAAATAAATTAGTAGACATTAAATAGAGTGTGCTTATGAATTAAGTTTAATAAATAAATCAATAGATAGTAATTATAGTAATGTGTATAATTTTATCACACAAGTGAAAATTATTTAAGTAAATAACAAAAACATTACAGTATTGTACGTAAGCGTATCTTTACTAAGCAAAACATT
Source organism: Lochmaea crataegi (assembly GCA_947563755.1). NCBI lineage: Eukaryota > Metazoa > Arthropoda > Insecta > Coleoptera > Chrysomelidae > Lochmaea > Lochmaea crataegi. Next base: position 128,707,584 of record OX387422.1, read on the forward strand.
GTGCAATGAGAGAGTGGAATAATAAGTAAGCTGCACTTTCTTAAGCCTTACATTTAAGCTAATCTGGTGCAATCGAGCATTAGTTTACTTATTTTTGTTAGTGATAGATGTTGTCATGTGTCATATCAATTATTTTTCTTAGAACCACAGAACTGTACACGAGGTCTGAGGTTGAAACCATCGATATAAATGAATATTTGCCCGAAACATGAAATGAACCATAAAACTGTCATTTTAAAAACACAAATTTGAATATCTTGATTGTTTTATGTTAGTAGGCCTTGTATATCATATACCGCTGGCTGGGATATTTAAAAATGAATTGTCAGTTGTGATTATAGCATTCAATAATTAGAAACTTATTTAAATGATTACAAACATAGGTTCGCAAATTAAATGATAATATGTAGGTGTAACGGTAGAGAAAACAACGCGCCACTCTAGGCTATAATTAAAGTTCTGCTATTATAACGAATCGCTTCCAGATACAAGTAACGTACATAAGATAATATTAGAAAAATTGCTTATTCCCTAATTAATGGTGTTACTAATCTTGATATTCTCCTATAATTTACGTTTAACTGAAATATGGTATGTATAAAATAGGTAGGTATTAATGGATATATCACCGAGCAAAATAGTTCCTTCGTTTGAAGGAAAAGTATGTGTTGCGAAAGGAAGACCAGAGGAATAGTGAGAAAGAGGGAGAGAAGGAGAAAATGAGTGGAAAAGGCAGGGAAAGATAACGAACAGAGAGAATAAAAAAAAGAGAAAAGTGAGCAAAGAGTAGGAGAAGTATGTATGGGGGAAAGAGTAGAGGAACAGTGAGAAAGAAGGAGAAAGGAAGGAAATGAGAGAATAGAAAGAGATAGAAAAGTGAGCAGACAGTGAGAAAAGGGGAGGCTGAAGGAGATGAAAGAGAAGGCAAACTGAAGTGAATGAGGAAGGAGAGGAAGCAGAATCAAAAAGCGGGAAAGAAAATGCTGAAGGTAGTAGCAGGTATGCTAACGGGGCACTGTAAGCTTACAAGGCACGCAAAACCATGTGCAAAGTCTGTCAGCTAGAGGAACAAACTGCAGAAGAGATCCTATGCCAGTGCCACTACCTGGAGAGTGTATGATATCTTGTACAAGGAGATGAGTAGGTTCAGTCTCGAGGCCGATTGAATACATAAGATGAGTTGGGCTTAAGAATGTAAGCTAGATTCATAGGATCACAATGGATCTGAAAAGGTCGCAGTGGGATGGAGGAAAAACAGTGGAGAGGAAAAAGAGTGGAAATACTTGGGCTTGAAAACTTGATTTTAGTAAATGTGCAACCGAAATAAGAAAGGCTATGCTTTTTTTTTCGAAATCTATTCACGTTTATTGTTATTTGAAGTTCTAAAAAACAGCTAATTATAAAATAAGGTCAGCTGGGCCGACCGGAGTTAAATATAAATATGCACTGTGTTCATTTGAAAACGACCCACCCTTAATATTTCAGAAATAGGACATATTAGAAAGAAATGCCGAAACACCTCAACTTTAATCTTGAGGGGGGCAATTTTTGGCGCTTATGTCATAATCGTCAGATTTACCCCCTTTCTTCTGGAGATACCCCTTGAATTTTTTCAAATGGCATTAGGTATCAAGTCATACCTCATTTAAAAGGTCTGGTAAATCTCTATTCAATCATTTTGTTTTGCCTTTGATACCAGCCTTCCATTGTTATTTAATCGTTGTTTAAAATTGGCTCTCTTTCAACTTTTCGTAAGCCCCCGTACTATGTTAAGACAGAAAGAATCTTTAAAGAATAAAAAATTTACAAATAGTAAAAAGACAACTGTTAACAAGAAAAAACTGCTATTTAATCATGTGTGCAAAGTGACCACCGTTAACATTCAGGCAATAAAAGTTGAAAATGAGCCAATTTTAAACAACGATTGAATAACCATGGAAGGCTTGTATAAAAGGCAAAACAAAATGATTGAATAGAGATTCACCAGACCTTTTAAATGATACTTGATACCTAATGCCATTTGAAAAAATTCAAGGGGTATCTCCAGAAGAAAGGGGGTAAATCTGACGATTATGACATAAGCGCCAAAAATTGCCCCCCTCAAGATTAAAGTTGAGGTGTTTCGGCATTTCTTTCTAATATGTCCCATTTTTGAAATATTAAGGGTGGGTCCTTTTCAAATGAACACAGTGTATATTTTATGTAGCATAATTGTAACATACAAGTGGTGTGCAGAACCACGCCCAAAACTTTACGTAGGATTTTAAGACAAAATAATAAAATACGAAATAGTTCTGTTCGATGTAATATACAAAAGTCCTCTATTCCTCTATTTTTAACCAACCTGTTCGGTTACTCAATCTTCGTTAAGCTCGACGAATAAAAAGTTTTAGCTGAACACTCTTAAAGTTTGTCAAGTCGCATAAAAAATGTTTTCGAACCATTAAAACTCCTAACTCACGTCCAGCCGTCATCTCCTATCGCCAACGACTCTTTTCGAACTTAAATTCTGCTGTTTTCCATCACAAAAAAAACCTTTTGCTCCTTCCTCTTTTTTCGCACATCGCTAACTACATGGTGACACATTTTATTTACCCTTATCAACATCTTTCAAGATGCGTATTCGTGTATAACCGTTAGTTTTCACGATTTCACTCTATACAGGGGATTTTTTCCCACCCGCCATCCGCTTTAAACAGAAATAATCGTATTCAAATATTGAGAGTTCTTGAAAAACTTTTCCAAACCTGGATTTACTGAAACTCTCATTATGAGCAGCACTGCGATGGTCAAGCCACAGACGCCGTAACCAAAACAATCAACCATTATTTTTGTTACTGAACACTGTTTACACTACCACTACACCAACACTAACACTTTACACTATCTTACGCGCGTTTCGATAACCAAGTTATCTTTTTCAGAGACTGAGTTTTCAGTTTACCTTCAGTCTCTGAAGAAGATAACTTGGTTATCGAAACGCGCGTAAGATAGTGTAAAGTGTTTGTGTTGGTGTAGTGGTAGTGTAAACAGTGTCAGTAAACAGTAAACAGTGTTCAGTGTCAAGTATCGCCAACGGTTCCAGAATTCCCAACTTAATTTTTTTTGTTATTTAACGTCGGTATATTTCTGCGACTGGAGGACACTACCCCTAACCGGAAATATTTCCGAACCCACTAGTGTTTCAAATAGTGGTAGGGATCTTTATCGAGCCCAACATCCATGTACTCGGGACCTCGGTTTTACGTCTCATCCGAAAGACGGCATATCTATAGTTTGGCAAAGATAACTGAAGCCACGTTTTACTATGAAAAAGCTAAAGTGCTAAGTATGTAGTGATAATAATTAGAAAATGGACTTTTTATTATTAACAATATGTCAATAATGATTAAACGTTAGTTCTTTAATGTGCTTGTTTCATTAGATTTTGTCTATAAACATTATTTTTTCAATTTCTGAATATTAAAAGATGAACACTTTTCCAAATATGTTATGGGTTTCCTTCAAGCCGGCAACGTCGTGCGAAAATCATAATTACCACGCCCTCCTACTAACTCAATTGGTGAATATTTATCGAACCTCCGTTGCTCCGTGTTTTTAAAAATACCTTACCTTTAAAGCAAAGCCTAAATCAGTTTCTATATATAATTATTATTATTTTTAATACCTTTATAAAATAGGTACCGTACGCTATTGGTACGTTTATGACAGATATCGGCCTTGTTTCCTCGCCCTTTACCGATTTCCTGTTGCTTCAGATAGACTTGCCAAACTTTACATTATGCCTTATGCTCATTGGTATAATGCCTGCGAGCTGTGATATGCTACTGACCCTAGTAGTCTAAAGTGCTTCGTTCTACGATGTTCACCCATCCAAGTACTTACCGCGTTCGACACTGCTTCACTGTAATTATCGCATCAGAGTCAGTCGTTCCACTCAACTATACTTACACTATTTTGTGTGTATTTAATTGTAATCAAAATCATATCTAAAAACAGAGAAGTACAAAACACTACAGGGTGTTTTAGTTCGTTTATAGACAAAAAGAAAGAAGAGTGGAAAGTTTTGCATCGAAAATCGCGTAAAAAGAAAACCAGGGGTCCGAGAAATAGGGCAGGGGGATAAGTGTGGGGTGAAGTTTACTTTTCAGGCCACGTCGTGATTTTATTGTTACGAAACGTGTGTCGTTTTGGATTTTCGCATTGTGACAGGTGAGCGCTGTTCCCTAAGGAAGACATGATTGGTGAGTGTGTGAGTGTGTATCTGTATGTAGCAGGGTATACACGGTGGGACTCTTCTATGTCCAAGCTTTCACAATCCCAGGAATGTAAAAAAAAAGACCAGTCTAGTGCTAGTCATATTATTTACAGTGAATTTCAGCGAAAACTACCCTGTCCAAGAGCGTAGATGTATTTAAAAATGTCCGACTATCTCGTATTACAATCGTCATGATTCTGTAAACTTTTCAATTGATACTTCTGCTTTGAGGTTATGTAACAAAATTATCGATTAAAATTTTGGTACTTATTTCTGTAGAGCTTTTACAGGTTTTAAAAAGCTGAGAAAATAATCAACCATCAGAAAATCCAGTCAATTAAAGCTATTGGCATTACTGTAGGGTAAATCCGGGTGGTATGGTGAATCGGGTGATATGGTGAATCGGGTGATATGGTGAATTGCTCTATTTCCTTTTCGGGCGCACAGATGTCGCTGTAAGTATGAATATCGACAATTTATGATCGTCTGTTCAGCGAGCACCTATTAGAAATCAGCTTCGTCTTAAAAACCGTAAGTAATTAATAGAAAACTGTTTTAGATGCTCAATAATTTTTATAGGGTGCATGTGTTTGTAGATTTTGCTTTATGTAGGACAGTTCGCGAGGTATTTTTCTTTATCTCTGTCTTCTGAGACAGACATAACCTAAAAATCGTTGCCTCTAATTTCCCCCACCACTCACCCATAGCAAATGGGAGATACAGTAGATTCGGGCACGAGTGATATGTGTGACTTTTCTTATGCATAGCGCGTTTATTCACATCCCAACAAGTTAGTCTCTATGTGGAAGTTAGTTATATTCTGATCTATCCAATGTTCTGCTGTAAGGATATGGACCAATGAGATCCTATGAGATCCTCGGCGTAACGTCACGTTTTACTTTTTCTAGCGGAGAGGGTTTAAGTCTAGTCTAACTTTTTTCTGTTTGATTTAATGGGGTTTGGTTTGGTTCAGTTTGGTTTGTTAGTCAGAATAAAAATATAATACTTTACTCGTATTTCTTGGTCTACGTACAAGATCCATCACAATTATTCTAGGAAAAAATGCCTACGGTTTATAAAAGAAAAACAGGATCCAGTCGTGCTGATTGGGAAGAGGAGCAGCTTAAAGATGCCGTAAAAGCAGTTCAAAATGGAATGAGCGTCAATGCAGCCTCAAAGGAGTTTGGCGTTCCATGGTCAACGCTGAAAAGAAGAATAGCAACCGGGTGCTTAACAAAAAAAGCTTTGGGTGCACCGCCTGTCTTAACACAAGAATGTGAGAAGAAGTTGGTGAAACATATTCTAAAATTACAAAAATTCGTCGCTGATATCGTCGCTGATATCGCACTCTTAGCATTTCCTTAACTGAGGCTAATGTATTGGTGTGGTATCAACGTAGTCTCTAGTACAGGATCATGCTCTCAGAGCTTCTGGACGAATATCATCTACCTTGTGCTGATTAGGCGCAATACGCCGAAACCGGTCTACAAGTGATGTTATTCCTTCTAATCGCAAACCAGAATGGTTGGTTCTATCATAACAGATATACCAACCCCGTTTACTTTAGAAGTGTTATTCAATGTCTGTCGGGGCATATAGCCCGAGAAGTAGTTGTTGCTTCTTAGTGGACGGTCTGCTCTTTGGAAATTAATTTTTCTAATTTTGTAAAGCGTTTAATAGTATTGAACTATTATTTTTTGACGTCAGGTTATATGTGTTGGCAGCAAAGGGATCCAAGAGCGTTCCAGCAATAACATCCAGTGAGAAAGACGAATCTGTATCTGTAATTGCTTGCTGCAATAGGGTGGGCATGTTTTCACCTCCAGCATGTGTCTTCAAGGGCAAAAATGAAAAGGCCGAGTACAAGGACGGTATGCCACCGGGTTCTATTATTTTCATGTCGCAAAAGTCGGCGTACGTGACCACTGATATTTTCCTTCTTTGGCTAAGGAACGATTTTCCTGAGGGAACAGTCGTGCTCATTTTGGACGAACATAGCTCACATTGCAGCAGTGTGGATACATTGGAGTTTGCAGAAGAGGATCACATAGTTTTGCTCTGTATACCAAGCCACACGACCCACTATCTGCAACCACTAGACAGGGCCTTTTTTAAAGCTCTCAAATCCTATTATCCCACATCAAAATGAATCCACATAGAAAGAATTCAAGACTCGTGTTTGGAAGATTGCTCACAAAGGCATGGGTACAAGTAGCTACGACATAGAATGCCATATCGGGTTTCAGAAGTACAGGGAAACAAGGGAAAACAAGGGAAACAAGGAGCGACGTGAGCATATTTCACCTCAACCAGTTGCCTCTGGCATAAAGTGCCAAATCCCGCGGAAACAGCAACTGCAGAAGTAGAGAGTCATCAGGAATTTGAACAGGAGTGTCCACTGGAAAACATGCAGTGCAGCTCTCGTCAGAAAGCAGTGATCAAACTTCAAGAGTGGCTACAGGACAATCTGGAGTAACCCCTGGGAAACTCTTAGATCAAATTTTGCCGATACCTATCCTAAGGCAAGTAGAAACAACAAGGAAGAATTCCAGATTTTGAATTGTCCTTCAAATATCGTCGATCTACGAAGAAAACGACTAAACAAAACCATCGAGTCAGGGAAGAGTGCAGCGATCGCTAAAAAAAGGCGAAAAGAAAAAACATCACCAAAGGGAAGAGGAAAATCGAGCAGGATAGGAAACGAAGATTGTACATTACGACTCTTCGCTGGATATTCACTTGGAAGACGATGATGATGACGTGGATGATGAAGAGTGTTGTTGTGTAGGGTGCGGTGAACTGTACAGTTGCACTAAAAAGGACGTGGACTGGATCAAATGTATTAGTTGCCAGCTTTGGCTGCACGAAGACTGTTCAAAATATGAATCCACGTGTGATATATGTGGGAAAAAGCAGGAGAAGGAAGTTCACCATTTCACCCAAAGTGCATTCGCCACTTCACAGCTTAATGGTGGATTTGATAAAAATCCCATTTTTTTTTTCACTTTTGTTATGCGTTGTAGAATATTTGACATTCCCATGTTATGGCCTATGAATCTTTGAAAAAGAGTGTTTTTATTTTGTTCAAATTTGAATTTTATGAGGCTCAATATTTTTCTTCACCATATCACCCTGATTTACCCTAAATCGTGAAGAAATTTATGAAAAAGGTTATTCTCGAAATCACTTAATGATAAATTTCCACAAAGATAAGATGTATAATTTTTTTGTTTAAGAATATTACGAATAAAAAAATGTGATTTTAAAACCTTTCGTACATCTGTGCTAAAATCTTTATTAAAAAAACTGAAGAAGAATGGTTCGTTTTTTGAAAATGATTGCTTTCCATTCTTTCTTGTCAAAATAAGTCCACGCACGAACTTCTATAATATGCAGGAAAATAATATGATTCGATTTGGGTGTGATAGCGGCGATTTCAGATATATCGGATGTCCCGTGAGATATGAACTGGATCGGCTTCAGGGATCTTAGGAAACTGGAAAAAAAATTATCACCAAGTTTACAACCCCACAGATCATAAAATTTCTTTCAAAATGTAGGTATTTTATAAAAAATGAATAGCTTTGACTAAATTACATAATTAAAATACTTGTAATTCGTCAAAACTGTACCTATTAAGGTGCAATTTCATGGTGACACTCGACGCTGGCTTAGAGCGTCAAATGAGGTCACGTCATTCAATTTAGACCGGAGCGCCATCTCAAATTAATTAAGAGCGTCAAGCTCCAAAATGCTGGAAAAAAACGAACATAATAAAACATAAGGCCTGTCAATAGCCTGTTAACCTATAAACACAACGCGTAGTGATGAGCAAAATCTGTCTTGGTCTTGGTCTTGCGATTTTGCAAGACCAAGACCAAGATCATACATACATTAGCAAGACCAAGACCGAATGTACAAGAACAAGTCCAATACCAATACCGAGAATGCAAGACCTAGACCAAAGTAAAAGACTAAACTAAAAATTACAACTTTCGTTTTAAATAGGATATACGAGAATATTTGTCTTAACTTCAATATATGTTCTCGTTTGAACAAAAAATTTTGTGTGTTTAAGATTTCCAGATATTAATTGTTGATCATCTATAATTTATATCTTTCAAAGGACTCGAAAATTTTCCAAAAAACGACGTAAGTAGTAAGTAACAAACTATTTGAGCAAGACCAAGACTGAATATGCAAGACCAATACCAAGACTGCAAGTATTTAAGCAAGACCAAGACCAAGATCGGTTAAGCAAGACCGAGACCACTGTCTTGGTATTGGTCTTTGTTCTTGCTTTGCTCATCACTAACAACATGTGGTGTTAATTAAATATAAACTGTCATTTATTAAATAATAATAAAAGTGCTACATTCGTCAGTTAAAAATTACAATCTCGAAATTAGTGTAAACAAGAAATGAGTGTCAAGAATTAATTCGACAAGTTGAAATCGCAAAAATCGTCGTCAGAGACTGCAAGGAAAAAAAATATACTAAAAATAATCTATAGCCCGTTCAGTACAAAAACCGTTGCACGTCATCAAAGTGTCGAAAAAGAGACGTTCGTTTATATCATGTCATTCGATTGCTGCTGTCAATCCTCTGTCAATCACTATGTTAAGCCTCTCTAAACTCAATAAATATTGAAATTTGTAGGTCGCATTGTATTAAAGAATATAAATATATGTTTAAAGAAAGGTTTCGTGATTAATTTCATATCAAATACAGCTCGTAGGTTAATTAAATATTAAACTCAAACTAACGTCAGTCTTAATAAAAACTTTTTATGTTGGCAAAAATGCGCGCTGTTGCCGCGATTAAAATGGTTTATTTCAGGTTCAGTTGACGTCTTGACATTTTTGGGGTTATGTTGTGACAAAAACTGCAAAGAACTGTGAGTAATTTTTCACAAGCAGTAATGAGTTATCAAAGTTAAAGTCACATCCAAGAAAACGTATAAATGAAACTTAATAATACTGCAATAGTTGATGCATTTACTCCTGATACTATTTACAGCGTTTATGAAGCAAGTATGTATAAGTTCAATATTATACCCAAGCAAATGTATTTATTATATTCTGTTACATTATTCTTAATACTTGGCAATTATACATGGACATTTTTTTTATAGATAATCATGTCACTTTAGGAATGTTACTGCAGTAATTGAAGGAAGAACAATAATTATTCAATGTAGAATGTTCCTGAGTAGTTTACTAAAATATGATACACATCCACAAAGAGGACTTATGGAACTTTCAACAAAAATAAACCACTGTATAAATTTGTTTTTATTAATGAATCCTGAATTTTCCAAAATGGTGCTGTGTGGTTCATGTCAAAGGGTATGTTACAATGATTATGTAAAATTTTAGAATGCAAAATTGTTTTTATTCTAGATATTTTGTATTAGGTACATGCTGAGAATGAAAATGGTTGTATTGATGGAGCAGAAAGTATATTTTTATATGAATCTCAGTTGAGTTATTATCATGGGAAAATGAATGAAGAACATGTTTTTAAATGGTTTGAAAACCAATTACTTACTATTGAATCTTTCTGAACCTTTAATAAATTATGGACAATGCTTTTCGATAATATTAGGTTAATGACACAATATAGAATTCAATCAACAAATGTTGAAGCTGAGCTTATTTATATTACAGCCTAGTAAGTAGATACAAACTGTATTTGAACAGTGATATAGCAAATTATATGTTAGAATTCAGAAGACTACACAACTAGTTTAATACATTCAAAATTCTTACTTCAAATTATACCTAATAGACAATAAATGCTGTTTTACTTTTATTTTTACAAAAATAATAATATAGGTTATTTGAATACTGCCCTTTCAATAAATGTTTTTTTCAGAAACAAACCCCCCAACAAAATACATTGTGGATTTGATAGAACAGTATAGTCACAAAGTATTACCTACCATCTTTTTAAAAATCCTATTGAGTTAATAATACTGGCTACTGCCAAGCAAGCCGATAGATGCATTCCAGAAGTTGCGGGTTGGAATTGGTTTGTCCGTGAACCTCTCAAATTTGAAAGATTTCTATTTGACAATTATTGTTCTACCTTATTTAAAAAAATAGTATTACAAACTTTTCGGTGTAGTAACTAATTTATAAATTTGCAATGTTTCTTTTTAATAAAACAATAGAATGGATTTTCTCTCCTTTTCTGAGCTGTGGTGGTGCTTGCTGCACAATTTTCTTTTGCTATGATCAATGATCATATATCTCAGGATGATTTTCCCTGTTGAGAATGACCTACACACTAAAGCTTCACATCCCGGCTTTTCTAAAAAAAATTTAAGATTTATTTCAACAAAATATAAAATAAAATTGCCTACCTTTAAAAAGGAGGTAGATCCAGGTTATCAGAACTTTTTTATTTATAATTTGTCTGTAAACCTTACATCAATCTTTCATATTGTAGTGACAACATTTAGGTAATTGTAACCTAAAAATTATATTAGATAATATTTTTTCCTTGATACTATTTATACATACATGCATTTTAAATACTAGAATAGTTCCATAACTTCTAACTAATTAAGTGTGTGGTATAAACATACAAATAAAAGTGTTAACAATTCCATACATACCTTTTTAGTGCTAAAAATAATTCCATAGTTTTTAAAATAAGAATTTCTTAGTGCTGTACGGTTAACATACAAATTAAAATTTTATATGTAACATCTCTGTATGTAAGTTTCTTTGCACGCAGTAACCATCAATAACTAAACCTAACCTAGAATATTTGATAAACTTCATTTGACATATACTAGATTCTCATATTATTTCAATGGCTTGGCAACATAGTACAGTTATGACAGATGTGACGTGCAACGGTTTTAATACTGAACGGGCTATATATAAAAAGCTAAACAATGTTTGACGCTGCATTAATGACCTCATTTGACGCTCTAAGCCAGCGTCGAGCGTCACCATGAAATTGCACCTTTAATGATTATACCTTGTTTTTAAACTAAGAGGAGCGATTTGAATATTTAAGCTGGCATTCCTGCTGTCTAGTGATTGGTCAGAATGTCGCCCATTTCACACAACTCTTTTGATAAAAGTGACAACTACATTTGTCAGTTTTGTGTTTATTTACCTATATGAAAAGATTAATAGAGCGTTTCCAAGTGACGTCATCCCGCGCCATGTTGTCAGCTGATCACGGACAACCTTCAGAAAGATGGATGGATATAGAATTTTTACTTTACAAAAGTTAATTGGTTTTGGTGAATTTGTTTACTAGTGTGTATTAGTTGGGTACTATAGTTATTTAAAATCGTAAAAAATCAATTGTTATGAGTTTTATCGTGTTGTATTATTCGGTTTGAGGTTATATTAGAATTTAGTGTGAAGGTGTGACAGAAATTCGTCACGATGACATACTTGGAAAAGGTCAATTAGTTCAATCTTTATCACCACTTTATGCGTTTGTTGTTTATTATTAACCATTATATTCCATCCAAGTTAATTGCCATTTTTATTATTTATACAGTTTCATAAACAAAATCTATAGTCCATGCTTGTTTTTTCTTGTTGATTATAGATAAGTTTGCAAAAAAAATAGTACAGTAAGTACAATATTATGGTGTTTTTCGATATCAAATTTTTATGTCGCAATATGAATTTAATTGTGTAAAATAAACGCACTTCTGTATAGAGGGATAAGAAATGACTGAATGGAAAATGTTTGGGATACGTAACTTATACATTTTCAAAAAGATTTCAATTATTGCTTCGATAAAATTTTTACATGCTAACTTATTGAAGTTACTTTTTTACTTTTTTAAACGAAACTAGTGTTTCTTATTAATTCCACTATATAATGAAAAAATTATGAAAACTCTAAGATATTGATAATTATTTCGATATTGACATATCATCGTCAGTTATCTACAAATCTGTACCTTAGAGCGAACAGGAGTTAAGTCCAAAAAGGCCATTTTCCGTGGAAGCCATTTTAAAGTATGGTGTTTATCCTGCCAGGCTGCTTATAAAACGGGATTATATAACTTTTTATGTATTATTTTGGTAATAAAATTGAATGGTTAAGTTTACCAAAGGTTTTATTCATTTGTATTGTATTATTGACAAAATAAAGGACTTAACTCTATGTAATGAGAAAACGTTTGGACTTAACTGTACTTAACACTTTGTGTTATTACGACACGAGACTTGACTATTTATGATACCTTATATCACAAGAACTTAACAAATTATTTTTATTTATTTTAACTTTAAAAAATGTAAAAGAAGTAAAATTGCTTGAATTGAATAGATGAGGCTTTTACTTGATGAAGATCCATACTAATGATGAAATAAAACAATTTAATTTGTTTAAATCTTCATTTTTATTTTGAACTAACGTTCAAATTAAAATTAGTGACGCGTTTCGCTACACAGTAGCTTTATTTCATCATTAGTAAAATTGCCTTTTATTATTATTTTTTTATTCATCGTCATCAATGCCATCACTGATGTTCTCATGTTTGATATCCTTATAAAACTGATCAAATCTTGAAGGAATCCACTGCAGTAAATTCAACAGGTGTAGGTTTTCGTGGTAATTTTGATGATTTTCTGAGTGCAGGAATCACTAAATTTTGTCCACTTTTTGTATTTGCTCGGCGATTAAAATTGACCTCTTCAAATTCAGCGTCAGCAAAATTGGTTTTGAAAAATAGATGGCCGGGATGTTCTTTTTTTATCTGTAAATGTACTGCTTTTGAAATTTTTAGTGTATTTCCACTCTCAGATTATCTAGATTTGATTTTTTCGCGGTATAAACTCTTGAAGTCCAAACTTTGGAGAAGTAATTCTAACTCGTTGCTGCTAGTCCCATGGAGTGACTATCTGAAAAGCAGGAGTTTTCTTTACTTCCCTCTCAATTAAGGCATGGTCAGAGTCTGCTTCAAGTTGTGTGTGACCTCTTAGTAGGGGTTTATGGCTGATGATTTTAAATAGAGATTAAATAGAAAGAATGTAAAAATGACACATCACAATCATTAAATTTCTATTCTGAGATGGACAGTTGTCTGACTATATTGTCAACATTTTAAAATTATTAGGGAAAAATTTTTTACAAACTCTTTTTCTTGCACCATTCAAAGTTAAAGAATAAAGGTATGTAACAGCTCTTTTACCTTCTCTAGCTCCATTACGAACTCTATGTCGCTGTACTGCTATTCTCCTCTATACAAGATGCTACAAACTTTCTTTATCTATCATAGTCAATATCTTTATTCCAAAAAGATTTTAAAATATCGTCCGAAAATAACTCAAAACATTTAAGCTTACAGGTTTCTTTGCATCTTGCTTCCAAGTGTCTAGCACGAACTGTAGTTTTTCCACTAGAGATGTATTCTTTGCCACAAGTTCTTGCTTGTTTTCCTAATTTTGTTTTCCATTCAGACTCATTCCTTTCTCTGTTTTTTCCCTTTTTAATCCGTATGCTGCTTTCATTTTCGTTTAAAACATCATTGTTATTTTCGTTCTGGTTCTCAATTTAATTATCTTCAGCTTCTGATCCAGAACCCGAACTACAAAACTTCTTATAGTCAGAATCATTTCCTCTGTCACTATGGTCAGAAGAATGTCCTACGGCAGAATAATCATTATTCTGCAATTCATTTACTAGCTTTAAGGCGTCTGTAGTAGAGGCATGCTCTTCAATGGGAATGCCTAACAGTTCGCAGGGTTTCTGAAGAATATCATTTGAATATTTGACACTTGATCACCAGTAGCTGCTGCAAAAATAAGAATGAAGTATAATTAATGAGCATACCGTAAACAAGTTATTACTCACTTTCTTCACACGAAGTAGGATTCATCATAAGCTTAACATTATTAATATTTATTATTTTAAATTTAGCTTATGCATGTGAAAGCCTCCCTAAAATAATGAATAATGTTTCCTTACTTAATAGAGTACCTTGAAGGGGTAACAGTGTTGGTACATTTAGTAACTTTGCTACTGTTATCCAGAAAGTTTGCTGAAGTATAGTTTCTAATGTGGGAACACAAGTGGCAAAATCAAATGTTTCTATGTCTGAAAACCATCACGTAACATATTTTATAATAATAAGGTGTAACATGTTACTATAGTTTTATAATCTTACCATAATCCGATGGTGAAACTATTTTTGTAGATTCTTTGTTTAGTTGTACATAGCGTAAAACAGAATTAATAAAAAAATTAGGATTTTTCTAGACAGAATTCTGTTTTTCGTCTTTTTCGTCATTTTCACAACGTGGATTTACAGCTAAAACCAACAAAAAAACTAAACTAACTTAACTGAAATTAATACAGGTTTTATAAGCTGCAAAGTGAAAAATCAGTTATTTTTTAGCTGCGCATTTTGATAATACGAGTTTTACACAGAGGAAAACTAGAATTTATTCAGATGTCATTTACGCCTAGACAAAATAATCGCACGAGGTTATAACATCACTTACCTTTTTGCTCATCTTTAGTCTTATTATGTTCATTTAACTCCAATTTCTGAGTCATTGTCACTCTATATTTTTAAATATTTTGCAAGTTTTCCGAAGCACCAAATCCGCATCTAACCACAACAAACGAAAGAAAAAAACTGCCACGTGTTACATCTCTGCAAAAATGGGGTCAAGTCCACTATTAACAATGAGTTAACTGTGACTTAACCTTTAGTGAAAATGGTAATTTTAATAAGACTTTCGATGGACTTAAACCAAATACTGCCAATGGAGCAGAGAGTTATAATATGGCACTTAACCCAAAAAAACATAAATCAAGAAAATGTGACAACCCATGTTCGCTCTAAGGTACAGAATAGTATATTGTGCAACAAGTGGGGAAAGTTCAACTTTTCTCACGAGTGTGGAAGTTTGTGGTACAAGCCCAAAGGGCGAGTGCCGCAAACACACGAGTGAGAAAAGTCAAAATTGTCAATAACTATAAAAAAATGTCAAAAATGGTCATTAATAATTGTTGAAAATTGTCAAAATTTTTGAAAAGTTGTCAAAAATGGTCAATAATTGTCAGAACCTGTCAAAAATGCTCAAAAATTGGCAAAAATGGTCAATAATTGTTAAAATTTGGAAAAATGGTCTAAAATTGTCAAACTTTTTGAAAAATTGTCAAAATTTATCAATAATTGCCAAAAATGGTCAATAATTGTTAAAAATTGAAAAAATGGTCAAAAATTTTGAAAAAATAGCCAATTGTCAAAAATTGTCAAAATTTTCGAAAAATTGTCAAAAATGGTCAATAATTGTCAAAAATTGTAAAAAACTGTCAAAGTTTTGAAAAAATGGTGAATAATTGCCAAATATTTTCAAAAATTGTCAAAAATTTGGAAAAATGGTTATTAATTGTCACAAATTGTCAAAAACGGTCAAAATTTTGAAAAATGGTCAATAATTAAAAAAGACTGTCAAAAATGGTCAATAATTGTTGAAAATTGTCAAAGATTTGGAAAAATTGTCAAAAATGGTCAATAATTGTCAGAATCTGTCAAAAATTGTCAAATATTTTAAAAAATGGTCAAAAATAGTTAAATAATTGTTAAAATTTTGAAAAATGATCAAAAACTGTCAAAATTTTTGAAAGTTGTCAAAAATGGTCAATAATTGTCAGAAACTGTCAAAAATGGTCAATAATGGTCAATAATTGTTAAAATTTTGTAAAATGGTCGAAAATTGTTAACATTTTGGAAAAATTGTCAATAACTATAAAAAAATGTCAAAAATGGTCATTAATAATTGTTGAAAATTGTCAAAATTTTTTAAAAGTTGCCAAAAATGGTCAATAATTGTCAGAACCTGTCAAAAATGCTCAAAAATTGGCAAAAATGGTCAATAATTGTTAAAATTTGGAAAAATGGTCTAAAATTGTCAAACTTTTTGAAAAATTGTCAAAATTGATCAATAATTGCCAAAAATGGTCAATAATTGTTAAACATTGAAAAAATGGTCAAAAATTTTGAAAAAATGGTCAATTGTCAAAAATTGTCAAAATTTTCGAAAAATTGTCAAAAATGGTCAAAATTTTTGAAAAATTGTCAAAAATGGTCAAAATTTTTGAAAAATTCTCAAAAATGGTCAATAATTGTTAGAACCTGTCAAAAATGGTCAGAAATTGTCAAAAATAGTCAATAATTGTTAAAATTTGGAAAAATGGTCAAAGTTTTTGAAAAAATGTCAAAAATGATCAATAATTATCAAAACTGTCAAAATTGGTCTATAATTGTCTAAAATGGTCAATAATTGTTAAAATTTAAAAAAACTGTCAAAAATTTTGAAAAAATGGTCAATAATTGTCAAAAATGATCAAAATTTTTGAAAAATGGTCAAAAATTTACGAAAAATGGTCCAAATGGTCATTCTATTGTGCATAAGAAGCAAGCTTCTATCGGCGGTCCGACGACCGCTCACCTTTTCTTTTTGTTTTACTAACCATAAAAATAAATATTAAGTTACTTTACTTGCATTCTTTAAATTTGTGCAGTTGTAAAAAAAGTAAAGTGTGCGACATGTGGGGAAAGTTCAACTTTTCTCACGAGTGTGGAAGTTTGTGGTACAAGCCCAAAGGGCGAGTGCCGCAAACACACGAGTGAGAAAAGCACTTTCCCCACATGTCGCACACTTTACTTTTTTTACAACTGCACAAATTTAAAGAATGCAAGTAAAGTAACTTAATATTTATTTTTATGGTTAGTAAAACAAAAAGAAAAGGTGAGCGGTCGTCGGACCGCCGATAGAAGCTTGCTTCTTATGCACAATAGAATGACCATTTGGACCATTTTTCGTAAATTTTTGACCATTTTTCAAAAATTTTGATCATTTTTGACAATTATTCATCATTTTTTCAAAACTTTGACAGTTTTTCACAATTTTTGACAATTATTGACCATTTTTCCAAATTTTTGACCATATTTCAAAATTTTTGCCAATTTTTTAAAATTTTTAACATATTTTCTAATAGAATCTGATAGTTTTGTGACAACTAAGTAGGTATTTAAAGATGACAGTAGCCTACTAAGTTTTTGTCGATTTTATTTGATTTTCCATATAAATATATGTGGTGTGGGCAAAGTGCCGTGAGAAATATTATTTCTCACAGTATGAGCAATATTTGGTTTTGAAATCAGGTAAGGTATGAGAAATACGTCACTTTTCATAGCAGTTGTAGAAAAATATATTTTCAAGTTGCGTTACATATTCAACAAAATTCACGCAAGGTACATTGAGACCACCAAATGGAAATCTGAAGAGAGATATTTCTTCCCCATCTATCTACTATTTCAACGGTTCACACAACACATTTGAGGTATTTTATTTTTAATAAATATCCTGTTATAATAATTCACAGCAAAGACAAGCCTTTATACTATTAACTCTGCTGGTACCTTTAAACTACAAAAGACACAAGGTATCTGTCTATCGCTCGGTTGGAACTTAAAAATCCCGAAAAAGAGTAGCATCAGAGACCGAGTGAGATAGACATTTCGCTGGGAGGATCTTAGAATGAACTTTCTCCACGATCATCACAGAATTTGCCAATTCTGAAATCAAATTTGATGACAGAATGCTGGAATTCTCTCTCTTGAGATTGAAGAAATATTCTGCAACACCTCTGCCCCCATGCAATTTAAATGTATTTACATTCTCTCTCTAGTGATAGAATAATATTCTCACACTGGTAAGCAATAATAGCATTAGCCTTGACGCAGTTGATTGTCATCGTAGTGGCAAAACATGAGTAAGTGTCAAAATTATTGTTGTCACTTAACCCTAACCTAACCTCGCAATTGTTGAAAATTCCTCCAATAATGCACCAGTTTTTCATTTCGAGAAGTGTACAAATATAACAATTAATACAAAGTAATAATTGTGATTGAGTTCAGTAATAAAAATTATCTCTTGTTCATTTCTATTTAAAAATATATATTTAAAATCTTCGATCGTGGAGAAAGTATAGTCTGCTACTCGGTTAGAATGAAAATTCGTGATGATCGTGGTTCCTCACGCTCGCCTTCGGCTCGCGCTCGGAACTTTCCACTCGCATCGAATTTTCATTCTAACCTTGTTACAGAATATACTATACTATTCATTGTTTACGGTGCAGTAACTATCAAGCCCCATAGACTTATTACAAATGGTTACTCCATTCTAACGTTATCACTTGGTTATCACTAAAAGTTTATCTCTCAAAATGTATTGTTTTTATCGATAAAAATATTTATTTTACACCTACACCTAAATTCAGAGACCGTTCTTTAGAAGACAGAAAAGTATGGGTAATAGTTTCGGAAAAAGGTGCTATAAATCTCAAAATTCGATCTTAAGAGCCATATAAATCGCACCTGCGATTCGAAATCGAAAATCGCGGTAAGCGGCTTTGACACGCTGCATATTCGCGGACTCCGAATATGAAAATATAATATATGCAGCGTAGTGCATTCGTGAATAAAAATGACAAGAATAAACTGGAAAGTAGAAAATCTGGAGTTGTTTTCAACGCAAAATTTATATTTTCAGTAACGGCATGAAAATCGTTAGTCGAACAAATAACCTTAAACTGTCTAATTTTGTTGATTGGTCGTCGCCAAATAAATGTAATGTCGGCAAATAAAACACCGATGATTACTTGAACTCATTTAATACCTACTTCAAAATAAAATAATACCCGCTGATAAACAGAACCAACAGAATAGAGGAGTTCAGTTTAAGGTCAGTGTGACCAAAAAAAGTGGTTTTTATGACAAGAATGACAGTTAATGTCTACCATTCTAAACATAAGATTTTTGCAGGTTTTTTATCATTACGAACATCTATATTGCTTTATTAAAACAATAAATACACCCCCGAAGCGTAAATCTTAAAATTTAAAATGACGTTTCAGCTGAATTCTCAATGCATCGGTGGCCAGTAATTCTAGGAACTTTCGGCAAATCACCAATTTTCATCTGTCATTATGTCACTAGTTATGTCAGATGTCAGTGGAAAAAGCAATCAGAAGAATAAAGTGATACGATTAACTAGAACTACTACAAAAGTATGGAAAATAAACATAAATGAATATCAACAAAAACAAATAACACTGACATATGACATAACTAGTGACATAATGACAGATGAAAATTGGTGATTTGCCACTTGCCAAACGTCATTTTAAATTTTAAGATTTACGCTTCGGGGGTGTATTCATTGTTTTAATAAAGCAATATAGATATTCGTAATGATAAAAAACCTGCAAAAATCTTATGTTTTGAATGGTAGACATTAACTGTCATTCTTGTCATAAAAACCACTTTTTGTTGGTCACACTGACCCTAGACTGAACTCCTCTATTGAGAAGTGACTCTACTTTGATATATGTATAATAATGTGTTCACATACTGACGACACTACAAAACTCAATCATTTTAAATTGCCACTGAACGAAGTTACACTACCACTACATCAGCACGAACACTTTACACAATTTTACGCGAGTTTTAATCAAAATTAACATCCATACTTTTGTTACGTATTTTTCCTCGGTTTTAATTTATAAACAATGCACTTTTATTACTCTTAAAAAAACGATTTCATTAATTTTATGCATATTTAAAACTTCATAAGTCGAGAAAGATTCCACAACGAAGAGAAAGAAGAGATAAAAATTAATTGAACCATTTATATCGTTAGGTGTAAAATTAGAATAAAAAATGAGGCGAAAACGAACAGACCGGTCTGGAAATGATTGATGCTGCTTTCCTTTTGTTTTAAGAAAAGTGCAGGTCAGGACTGGGATTCCGTGTACTATGGAATTCCATAGCGACACGTCGCTTCCGATATTTCGTATTCCGTGTACCGTTTTCTACAAGACTTACCCCTTTCCCCGCCAAGTAACAAAAACAACACCTAAAGTGGTATCGCTTTTGTATTTTTCACACGACCTGCGACCACGGAACGTAATATTTTCACAGGCTGTGGAATGCAGATAGAATGCTAACCTTACTTTTTGTATGATTAAACTAAAGAGTAAACAAACATTACATACATATAGTAAATATTGAATAATAAAAACTAGAAAGATTAAAAATTGAAAATAGGCAAGTTGCGTTTAATTAAAAATTTAAATATTGGTTGGTAGTGCAGCTGATTTAAAACTGAGTCGTGAGTTGACTTTAAGAAGACGAGGAATTTTTCAGGTACCTACTAAGTTTGAAATTACATTACTTGTGAGAAGTCTGGATAAAGCACAATTTCACGCAAAATTTTACTTCAGCTGGTCTACATACAAGTACAGATTTAAGACAACTGGAAGAGAAGGTGATCAACGATTTGGAAAAATACCAGAGATAGTTGATAAAAAATTGAAAAAAACTCAGCAATTATAAAAAAGATATGTTTAATATCAATAAATATTAACTTTTACATTGTTTTATAAGAGCCGAAAAATTTACACACGAATTACAACATAAAGATATTTTTACATACAATATTTTATAATCAAAATACAAATACCCCTGAATCACCACTTCTTTACCACCCCCTACAACACATGCACATTTTAAACCCATGCAGCTAGGAAAAAATCATGCAAAGAAAACTTTACCTAATATTAATGAAAATTCTGTAGCTCCA
The DNA here is from genome assembly GCA_947563755.1 of Lochmaea crataegi. NCBI lineage: Eukaryota > Metazoa > Arthropoda > Insecta > Coleoptera > Chrysomelidae > Lochmaea > Lochmaea crataegi. Next base: position 128,728,491 of record OX387422.1, read on the forward strand.
AACTGTCACTTTTGTAACCTAAAAAATCCTTTCCTAATAAGAATTCTAAAACAAAAAACAAAATTAATAAGAAAAATTTTGATGTAAACCATAGGACATAAAAAAAAGTTAAATTATAAGGCCTATTTCATAATTGTCATTTAATATTTCCTATAGGATCCCCAATACGAGGTAGAAGTATCGACAGTTTATCATGACTAACCTCTTATATAAGAACAATTTGTCATAGCTAGGAATGTATACCGGCCGGCTTTTTAGTATTTTAAATATTTTGGTATAAAAAAATAATAAGAGAAAGCAAAAATGGATTATAAATAAACAATATCATGTACAAATTTTAATTACCAAATTAATTTTTTAAGATTAAGCAAATTAACCTACCAATCATTTATATAAAAAAAAGATCGACTATACAATGACCAAAAAGTATTTATCAAAACAAGTTCTAAGCAAATTTAAAATCTAACAAACAATTGTAAAATACTTCTTGTATATATTAAAAACCAATTGTTTATTGTAATAAAATTGTTCGTATGTAAATAAAATTAAAACTTACCGTAAATGTATCAGATTGTAATCCAAGTAATCCATAGAGGCACTATTCACTACACTACATGAACACGATACACTAGCACGTTACCGAAAATAAGTTTCGAACGCACGCCGATCTTTCCTATTTCAATATAAATCGACAAACGATTTTAAATTTTGAAGAAATTGAGGGTGTTTAGAAAACCTGGAAAATATTGAAGAAATACGCGCTGGTCCTTTATCAGAATTAAACTACACAGATTTGTAAATATATAAAATAAAACTTTTGATTATTTAAAAGTGTTACTTATTATATCTTTTTATAATAAAATAGAATAAATATTTCACATTTAAATTAATTATTGATTATATTTAGATTAGTTGCATTATCAGTATTATCCGATTTTAGGAAACATTTCTTCCTATTTAAATATCATTAGCAAATATTTACCTCATTATAGGTACCTACTTATAGCACATTAAACATGTTTAGCGTATTGTATGATTCATTACCTGATTAGGTATTTTCTAGAATTAATGATCATGCTAGGAAGGAAATTATAACTATTAGGCCGTCGAAAAGATTAACATTTGCATTTATAAATATTTTTCAGAATTAAGTAGTGATATTTAATAATTTAAATTTGAATATCAACACCAGTTCTACCAGTTATAATAGGCTTATAATAGGCTGTTTCGGAAATATTACAATAGAGAGGGTATACCTATGTACCTACCTACCATTTGTATTTGATTATTTTGTTGGTAGGTACGCTACTGTTGCAGCAAGCAAACGCGTTAATGTTCTATCTTTCATTTCTGCATATTTCACTCTCTTTCTTCGCGCATATCCAACACTCTAGCTGTTCTGGTAGTATTAATCATTTATGGTAATAGGAAGGTACAATAATATGTGGCATCATCTTTATATATGTATAATTCTTTATTTTGTTTGTTTTTTGTTGGTTCAACAACAATATTCCAATCTTCTTTCATATTTTTATTTCAATGTTTCAGTAGCGTTCCAGCTACCGTTATCAAAAATTATTTTATTCTTAAAAAAATACGTACTAATCTGATATTTTTTAATCAAAATGAAAATAACCCAGATAAGTTTAGGACAGGACAACGTCAGTCGGGTCCTGTAGTAGTAATAATAAATATATTATGTGCAACAAACTATTCTTTTCCAGTTGATTTCGTCGTGTAAACTTTTAGATAACTTAATTAAAGTTTGTTGATAATTCCTCGTATACTTCTTACGATCACGGTCGCTTGCGATTGATATTTATGAAAGCTACCGCATTCCGAAGGTGTTCTGCCTTGTAACTTTTACAGATATAACTGCTTGCACAACACGCTACGAGGGGGCAGCATACACCACCTCACATTAGAGCTCATAATTTTCGAATACACAAAGGAAACGCATTTTGTTAAAATATCGAATCGTTATTTTTGAAGTGAAAACTTTTTTTGGGTGAAGAAAAAACATGGATTTTTCGTCATCGTCACACTTTTATGCAACACACAATACTTTTGGTTATGCAACACAATTAACAATGAACCTTATATAGTGTTGCATAAATCATCGTCACACTTTTATGCAACACACAATACTTTTGGTCATTCGTCACTCTTTCATGCAACACACAATACTTTTGGTTATGCAACACAATTAACAATGAACCTTATATAGTGTTGCATAAATCATCGTCGCGCTTTTCATGAGCTATATGTATACTGTGTATATATGTGCACTTTTTCTATAAGGGGTTAATAATTTAATTGTAAAAATTTCCCTCTACTATAGACGTACAAAAAAAATTCAAAAAGGATTAATTTATTTGTAAAAAGTCCCCTCTACCAAGGGCGTACGATAGAATTTTCAAAGAGGGTTAATTTATTTGTAAGAAATTCCATTTACGATGGTGTTTCCACTTCTGTCGGCAGTCCCATGAGTGGACTCTACGTTTTTTTTTACAAGAGTAATAGTTTACGTTTCTTGCTCTCTTGTGTACGTTACTCAGAACTGAGACTGTTTTATATTGAATTTTGACAGCTAACAACTGTCAAAACCCATATCCTATGTTCCTATTGATAAATCTTTGTGCGTTTTGAACAGAATACTATTCTTTAAATGTGAGTTTCTTTTGCACTGTAGATTATTTGTCAACGCTGCTTGTGTAAGACTTTTCAGTTTTTAGATTATGTGATAAATGTTATAAACAAAGCGCAACCTTTAATTAAATACATAATTGTTCTTTTTGAAGAACCTTTACCTAGTATGGTCCCCTCGCGTCAAGAGCTTTGGGATACGAAACAACTTCTATAACTGGGATTTGGTTTGGAAACGGTTAGGGGGTTTTTAATAAGAAAGGATTTTCAGGATTTTAAAGTTGGTAGATGTGTGCGAAATCTTCAGGGAGTGATAATCGATTCAATAGTATGATTTAGATTTTTGTTTCTATTTTGGACTTTACCGTTTATCCGATATATTTCATGGATGATCATAAATCACGGCGAAGCAAATCGAGCAATAATTGTTTTTTCAACGTTAGGGAGGATAAATGATTTATAACATCCATACTCCGATATAATCAAAAGTGTTTTTCATAATAAATGGTTCTGATTTGAGAAATGCTATTACACTATCCCATTAAGTAGGCAAGAATTTGGCTATAAATAAAAATGCAAAGTGATGGGTTCGTTCAATATTTCATCTACATATCTTGCATTTCCTTTTCATATTTCTCTATATTTCAACGATTAACACTCATTCACCACAAAGATAATTAAGGATCTAGTTCTATGGTTTTTGTTGGATAGGAATAAATAACCACCAAGATCTTTGGATTTGAATTTATTGACTATTATTTTTGTGAAAAAATGGATAATTTCAAAAATATCTCGTACAGAAACTTGTTAGTATATTTGTTTATATAACAAATTAAGTCCAAAATCCAAAATTTAGTTAATGACACGTACGTGGTGGAATTCTATCGTGCAAGTATTATTTTTAAATTCTTACATCGACCTAAAATTGTAAATCGTCAGTATAAAAATACTTTGTTTTGTTTTGTAAAAATACTGTGTTTATGTTTACATTTTACGTCTGCTTCTTCAAGTATAGTGACGTTCATTATTCACTAGTGAATAATAGGTGTGGTTAATAACAGGTCACTTGACACGGATAAATAGGACCTATATTGAAGATTATTCATATTCAAATGTCACAACATAACAAATACAAATATCACCGCGTCCCGGCGATTCGAACCCTAAGCCTACAATTCTTCATTTTCGTAGACAGACCTCTATACCACTCTGCTACGAAGACATAAACATAATAATTTATTAATGAATATGAATGAAAGTGTGTGTCCCTTAAAAAATTCCCAGGTCTGGATTAAAATATCTCATGAAATATTTTGGCATTTTAATAAAAGTAGGCTCGCTCCATTATTTTTGGCAACGGATTAAAAAGAATGAAACTGGTATCCAGTGTTGCAAAGAGTCTTTAAGGAAGTCACTTTTACAAAACGAATTTAAAGTCATCCATGCCCCCACGCTGCCATACATATTGAATTGATTATATGTGGATCTAATAGCAATTAGGTACATAAATATGATTTTTTTTATTCTCGTGAGACATAAAAAATGTTGCTTTTAAATTTGCCGCCCCTAAAATCTGCTGCCGTAGTCTCCAGCCTACTCGCAACCTGGTAGTAAATCCGTCACTGCTTAAATTCAACTGTGATACAGACTAAGTAGAGAGGGAATCATTAAAAAAAAACCACCTCCTTACTTCTTAGAAATCAGAAAACCTGGGACATGCCACAAGATGGTATGATGAAAAAGCATAACTTTTCAAAGAAATTCGTTACGGAATTAAGCAACAAGAAGGAATGGGATCCAAATACCATTACCAGACTTGGCCATTCAATGGTACACAGATGGCTCAAAAGCAATAGAAGGAATTGGGATAGGAGTGTACGGACCAGGAACCAAACACTCTAAATGCTTGGGAAAAGCCCCGAGTATCTTTCAAGCGGAAATTCACGCCATAAGAAAGTGTTCCCAGTTCAATATTAATAAAGGATATAGAAGGCAAAGGATTATCATAATGTCGGATAGTCAAGCAGCCATTAAAGCACTGAGCTCTTGTGTTATCAGTTCCAAAATGGTGTGGGAATGCCTAGGCAAACTAAATGAACTAGGCGAGAACAATATAGTCACCTTACTGTGGATTCCAGGACACACAGGGATAGTAGGAAATGGAATAGCAGATGAAACTAGCAAAGAGGGGGACTGGAACACCCTTTTGGGGGCCGGAACCCTTTTGCGGTATCAGCTCCAATGTAATATTGGAAGAAATAGGCAAAGCCGAAGAAAAGAGAAGATCTGACCATTGGAAAGATCTAGTAGGACTTAGGCAATCAAAGATTCTTCTGGGTGATTACAACCTGTTGAGATCAAATGAATGCATGAGTCAAAGTAAAACTGCACTAAGAGTTTTAACAGGCATCCTTACGGGACATTGTCGCCTGAATGGGCACCTGAAAAAGCTCAAAATAGTGAAGGAAGAAGAATGTAGATTCTGTGGTATGGAAGAAGAAACCTCCATCCACATACTTGCGAACTGCACAGCAATTCAGAATCCTAGGGCACAACACCTTGGAGATTACTGGATAGAAGAGGGACATTTACCTAAGTTAAAGCCTGCAGATATCCTAAAATTCCTCCGGGAAATAGGACTAAAGGAAGTAAGGGGGCACAATAGATCTTTTAGGTCTCAGTGAATGTCACCCCAATTTATATACATACATACAAGTTCAACTGTTCTTATTCAAACAGAAACTGCAAACATTCCTCATAGCAGCTGGGTCAAGTGTGTTTCCCATATCAAAATTGTGAAAAAGTTATATATGGATAAAGAAAAAATTTCCATAGAAAAGTTTATTATCAATTTGGATGACGACAGTGAAAGTGAAACTGATCTTCATGAGTAATTTTGTTTATAAATACCTTTAACTTATATGCAAAAAACAGCAACTTCATAAGTGTGTGTATATTAAACTTAAATCTAAACAACTTGAATTTTATATATAAACTTTCTGAACTATAATTGCATTCATTATCGTGATGTTTATATATATAAAGTGATTTTTCTTAATAATTATCTTAACCCAAGATCAGCATCATAAAACAAAAATGGCTATGGCAGGTAGAACTCTACGTAGAATCGACCGCCTGGAGATAACTCAAGTGGTTGGTGATTTATGACCTTCTCATATTTCTGGTCGTACTTTACAGCGTGTTGACGTTTGACGCTTTGAAAAGCGGGAAATTCTGTCATTTTAACTAACGATAACTCAAATTTCTTGGTTTAATTGTTTTGATAAATTAGCGAGAGGAAGAGAATTCACTGAATTCAGAATATTAATTTATTTTTCTTATTTTGATTCTAAAATATTGATAAAAAGGTGACACAGTTACTAATACTAGGGAAGTATAAGATCTGCAGACAGCATATGTTTTTTGCAGCCAAAAGCACATAAGAGTTCATCATATATTCTTCAAAATAATTCTGTCTGATAATAAATTTTCCAAATAAGACACCTCATTCAACTTATGTTTACCTAACTGTGAATACTTTTAGGATCGGTATAATCTTATCTCTTCAATTTCCGCATCTTCTGATGCGAGACAGCAATGTTGGTATTTTTACGCGAAACTAACCAATAGAAATGCAGAGTAAGTTTATTCCTCGGTTATACCCTCAAACTGGAATAGATAACTTATACTCTGGTTTATACTTCGAATAAAGATGTACCCCTATTGTAGAACGCAATAGTGACCCGTTATCCCACGTATAGGGAATATTAGGTTTATTAGGCCCTTATAAGTAACTTAATATCCGTTTGTTATCAAAAACGCACCTTGCAGCTCGTATCGACGGTATGCAAAGCACTAGCTCTTCACTACCGCTCTTTTTATTCTTTCGAATTAGAAATATCAATTGCGTTTGTCTTTGTACTACCATTCTCTGTTTCCAATCTAGTGCTTTGAATTTAAAAGAACTGAGTACTCGCGCTCCTTGGGGAAGTAAAAATTACAAGCTTTATGTCTCATTTTTCATATGATCGCGTCGGAAGAAAATCAATTTCATAAAATAAAGAATAATCCAATTTTAAATTTTCCCTTTTGAATTTTCACTACTTTTTTTAAGATCTCCTCCGTTTCCGGTGACTATCTTTCATGGAAAAGGAAAATAAAAAAAACATGTTGATACATTATTTATTTTTAAATAATTTCTTTTTCAGTAAATAGCCTGCTATATTATTTTTATAAATATATATATTTACAATTATTTAATCAGCCTGTTTTCTCTAAAGATTTAAAAATAATCCACTAGAGGCCGCACTAGTGGGGGTACTTATTTTTTTATTTTCCATTTGACAGCAACGTTAAACGCACCCAATAAGAATTCTTAATTTTTGTCATAGGCGGGAAAAAATGCATTTTTGAAAACCTCAAAAAAGTAAGAATTCTTATTGGGTATGTTTAACGTTGCTGCCAAATGGAAAATAAAAAAATATGTACCCCCACTAGTGCGGCCTCTAGTGGATTATTTTTAAATCTTTAGAGGAAACAGGCGAATTGGTTATATAATCACTTTTTTAGCATATAAATAGTTCTGTGAAAAACAGTTTATTTTTTATCTTGACAAGAATAATGGACCACTTCTCCATTCGGGTACCTCACCAAAGCACTGAAAAAAATATATATATATAGTGAGATTATTTGAGGTTCTTCCATTGAATTTCTTACCTCTGGTTCCCAAATCGTTTCTTACAAACAGGACAAACGTTAAACTCAGTAATTGTTATGAATTGACTTTGTAACATAAGTTTAGTTTCCTGACACGACAAATGTTCGGCATACAACAATCCTTTCATCAACTGCATATTTCTTCGTTCTTGTATAATTTTTTGCATCGAAACGAACAAAAATTTTAGCAGTCTAGATACCTGAATGTTATCGGGAATTATCGATAGAGCTTCCAAACAATTCATTCGAGAAGCGTTTTCTTGCAGAAGTTTAAGAGCCAACTCCAAATCCGGTTGAGCTGTTTTAGGCGATAAGATCACCCCGGGAAGTGTCAAAACACAACTATCTGGGTCTAATATAAGCTTTATGAGGGAAACGTACACCTGCAATTGATAATATTTCATATAACTAAATTTTAATAATGCAACTCCGTCAAAAAATAGAAGTAGACAGAAAACACAAATATATTAAACCCTTTAAAAAAAATTACAAATAAATTAACCCTGTTTAAACATTTTATGGCACGCACATGATATAGAAATTTAAAGGTTTGTTCCAACTGGCATTTATGAACAGTACTGGAATCGTTTCGAGTACTGTATAGTGCGCAAGCTCGAATTTGGGATGGACACATCAATTTTATCACCATTTCCAGGTACAGTTTGTATAGCGTCCCAATCAGTCCCAAGAATGATACTGTAATCAGTTGGAACGTGAAAGAAATACACCACTTGCGCGAACGATACCAAAACGGTTCTAACGCCAGTTGGAACGAAGCTTAAATTATGTGATTACATGGGGCGTCGAAAAAGTTCACTATATCAAATAGGATTAAAAAAACGAGGTGAATTTTGAACTTACACAGTACCGGTTTTACTAACGGTCACTGGTACACAGCCGTTACTTGCTTCGGTCTGAAAGATAGGCCAAGCCTTGACCAAAATTTCTACAAAACAACGAAAAAACAGCACAGAGTTTTCAGAAACCGCCCTAATAGTACTTACACCGGTGCTAACCAGCAAAATTGTGTATCCAGGGTAAGTTAAACTCCCTTCCTTTCCTATCATGACACGCACCAGGGCGAAGACAAAGAAAAAGAAAGACGATGACATTGAATTTCCAATACTACCTCCAACTAAAACTTGTAAATATTCCATTTTAAAAACCCCGAGACACCCTCCAGAACTTCGACAAAAATCTAATAAACCCCGCCCGTTGATGGAGACTCCGATTACACTACTTAACGTAGAATACATAAATCTCAGATTAATAATCTTCCTCTAGCGAAAGCAGCTGAATTCCGAAAATATCTAGTCATCCTCCGCGTAATTCTCTCTAAAGCCGGATAATCGTCCTACGCCCAGGCAGTAAAGTCTTCTGCCTCTATCATTCCCTCTTCTCGCTCTTCCCAGGCCTCCTAAATTCACGGAGTATCCATCCACAGCCATATCGACGAAGAAGCCTCACTTCGGACATCGTTCAAATCATCCTCCAACATTTCATTAACAACTCCACTTCAAACCCTCAACTCACGAAACCTCCCACCCAAATTCTGCTCTCAGAAGACCAAATCTCTTATCTGAAAGCAAATCCAAATTGCATCGCCCTCCTCAAAATTCCGAGAAAAATTTGCCCTAAAATTCTACAACTTAAAATCCGGAGTGCCATTGGAGGACAACAAGGAAATTTTTTTATATTTTCAATGGTTCGTTAGTTATTCGCATTAAACTGCATTAAATAATATAAGACAATACAGGAGGGTCGGAAGAAATGTTTAAGCTTTGGGATTCCTATGGTATGGCGGGAACCCGAAACCCAGAGTGATGATTGCTATTTTTGTTCGTGTAATGTTCAGGGATTCAACAGAAAAAATAAAAAACAAATTTTATATCCCAATCTTAAGTCTGCTATTCGACCAGTTCCTCATTGATCAGATGTACCGATACCTACCGTCCCAAAAGAGATAGAAAACGTTATTTCATCAGGCATCGGACATATCAGTTTCCGACCTATGTGACTCAGACTTTAACCCAGAAACTTCCACCCAACCTGAAGTGTTTAATCAATGTGAACTAAATGATTTAATTAGAGATTTGCACCTTCCAAAGGAGGCGTCCGAATTGTTAGCCTCCAGGCTACGAGACAAAAATTTGTTGGCGCCTGGAGTTACATCAAGCTTTAACAGAAATCGCGAAAAAGACTTGTGTCAGTATTTTACTCAAACCGGGTTGTTAGTATACTGTAACAATATTCCTGACATGGTTTATAAGTTAGGAAATGTGTTGTACGTTAAAGAAGAATGTTTTATTGCCCAATGGTAACGTATTGGCCTCGGTTCCCGTCGCTCACTCAATACACCTAAAAGAAACGTATTAAAACAATTAGAGCTTCTTTAACAAAAAATAAATTACCCAGAATATCAGTGGATGCTTTGTGGTGACCTAAAAGTGCTTTGTATGTTATTGGACAACAGGGCGGTCATACGAAGTTCCCCTGTTTTATTTGTGAGTGGGATAGTCGCGCGAGAGATAGACATTGGACTCAAACAGAGTGGCCGTCTCGAATAAGACTGACACCTGGTAGTAAAAACATTAGGAGAAATAGCTTAGTAGACCCCAAAAAAGTGTTGTTGCCTCCTCTTCACATCAAACTCGGCTTGATGAAGCAGTTTGTTAAAGCACTAGACAAAAACGGACAGTGTTTTAAATACTTGTGTGATAAATTTCCAGCCTGGAAACTTGAAGAAGGTATTTTTATAGGGCCTCAAATAAGAACATTATGCAAAGACAAGCAGTTTCAAAAAAAACTATGACTATGAAAATATTGTGAAAAATATGTTAGAACACTTTCAGCAGTTAGGGTGTAATATGAGTTTGAAAGTACACTTCCTGTTTTCACACTTTAACTATTTTCCTGAAAATCTGGGGGCTGTTAGCGAAGAACAGGATGAGCGATTTCACCAGGATATTAAAGAAATGGAGCGAAGATATCAAGGAACATGGAGCATATCAATGATGGCGGACTACTGCTGGATGATACAACGAGATATGCAACACACAGTTTTCTTGCAAAAAAGCAAGATTTCATTCTAAGAAATAGTAAATAAAGTACTCACTTAATTACAGTTTCCTGTAAGGCGTTATAATAGTATTAAACTATTATCTTCGACATCTAAATAAAGTACATTTGAGTTTCACATTTTTTAATGTATTAAAAAGTATAAACGTTTAAAAATGATTGTAGATAAACCTTACGTGATACAAATAACTGCAAAAGCTTTTCGGAATCAGCACACCAAAATTAGATAAATTCAGTTCTCAAAATCAAAACATCTGTTAAAAACTTTCAATATGTTGACCAGTGTTATCAATGCGGCACCTCTTAATATAAATATTAATAGTTAAAACTTTTACAGTATTTTATTTTCGTCATGTCCAACAATATTTTCAGTATATTTAAGGGAAAAAAAAGTACTAGATTTTTTTGAAACTGTCTAGTGTACAGCGACAGCTATCCCTACCGCGACCGTCAATTCACTTGCTTTTTCGTTCAATCAAACCCTGAAGAGGACTAAAGGATAGTTTAAAATTCAAAAGTAAAATCTTTCTTGAACAAACCAAAAAATTGTACTTACATGCGTGCTACCTGGTAACTGTTTATCGTATACTTGTTTACAATAAGTTTCGGCCTTATCTACGTTTCCCAAAACTCTAACGAATATAGCGAGAGCTTGTTCGTGTTTTCCGAGTTTTCCGAGAATCGTAGCACGTTCTTCGAGCAGCACATCGGTGGGAAAGCTGCTAAGAATATTTTCGGCGGTGTAGTTTTTGCTACTACCTAAGAATTCTAATAATTTTTTTCTGGTGTGTTCAGAAGCGGCGGTACCGTCGGTGAGTATCTTTTCGCGATACTGATGAATTAGAGCGTTGTGGAATAAGGGATTAGGATCGTCCCACACATATAGAACGTGCTCTAAGTATGGAATGGCTAATGATTTGTGGGATTTTAAGAGAAAGTCGAGTATTCGAGCTCTTGGTAAAGATTCTACTTCGGCTAGATCTTCTGTAAAAATCTTAAAAATGAAAAAAACGTTAGTATATTATTAGGTACTATATAGAGTGAGTAATTTTTATTGATTTTGAAGGGACAACTAAAATAACTCACCCATCAAACGTAAATAAGAGATATTCACCTTTAAACCTTCTTCTGGAGATTCGGTGAGTACCCAATCAGAAAAATCCAATATTAAAGCCATATTATCGGCACCTAAATGCTGAAGATAAGTAATTATTCGTTCTAAATTACCTTCGGACTGTAACAATTCCAAAGCACGTCTGTGCTGCCCTTTCGTTTGATACAATATAATAAGTTCGTTGGATTTTCCCATTTTTTTCAAAACTTTTTCTGTTTCCACCAAATGACAATGATTACGTCTAAGTAACGGAGCTACTAGAGCATCGTTAGTCTGAAGATAACATTTTAATAAAGTAGTGTCGATGATTTGAAGTAATTGATTTGTAGATTTGCTGGTAACTGTTTCGTTGAGGTTACCAGAAGCATTTTTATTCGCCTATACACAAAAAAATAATTAAATCAGTTGAACTGTGTAGAATATTTTACTTTACTTTATTATCTGTTGAATGTATACGATATCTCATTTCCGTTAGATAATCGATAAGAGCTAATCTGCTAGTTTCCAATTCTTTTTCAGTTAAATCTCTAGCCGGTTCCAAAACTTCAGCTGTAGCTTGTTGTTGCGGGAGAAGATCAGGAAATAACCTTATAACATCGTATGCATCAGTTCCTAATTTGAGAAATTCTTTCATACTTTCATGGAATTGCTTCTTATAGAATAAATCGTACGCCAGGAAAGTTTGAATCTGATGAATTATTTCTTGCTTTTCCTCTTCAGATTCAGTAGATATTTGCTGAAATAAAATAAGATTAAATTCACATATTTTTACAAATTCCCAACCTTACTCACCGTTAATTTTAAAGCAAGCTGAAACTGTTTGGCATTTACAAGTACTTCTCTTTGTTTAGCTACACTTACAGCCTCGATACTCCAAATTTGACTGACAGAAGCAGCATATAAAATCCCATTTTGAGCGGAAACAATAAATCTTATTTTAGGAAGATCTGTTAATGTTTGAACTAAGCTATTTGGTTCCATAGTCAATACCTCTATAGCATCATTTAAAATTCCAAGTGCATAGGGTTCATCCCAAGCTATCGAAACTGGTGGATCCGACCATTTTAAGGCTTTATTTCTTTCAGTTTCACCATTAACTTTCACTAAGACAGTTTGATTGTCTCTACATAATGCAAATGTTGTGTCTGAGACTCGTGCTATGCATGGTTCACTGGATCTGGTACTACTAGTTGGGAATAAATCTTTTTTTTCACCATTCAACTGTAATTAATGAAATTTAAAGTAATATAGTAAATTTTACAATCTATATTAATCATTCAAATATCAAAACCTTTATAGAATATGAATAGAGTAATTTAAGTACATAGAGAACTGAAAAAAAATACCTTAAAAAGAGCATATTCTCCTCTATATCCTATACATATGGCTTCTTGACACCAAACCATCGATTTTGGTATATCGGTTAAGGTAATGTCATCCATTAATTGTAGAAATTCATTATTTTTTAAATAGTACAACTGTATTTTTCTTTTAACCGCTACTGCCATACGAACTAAATTATTTACTTCACCTGTCAGTGAAGTTTGTTTCTAAAATAATTAAAATACTGACTCAATATTAACAAAGATAAATTATGTAAATACTGACTGTAACATTTAGAGTAAAAAAAGTTGCTCCCTTAGATTTTTGAACTTGATGTATAGTGGTAAAGTTTGTGGCATTGAGATCATGAATCTGTATACAATTATCTACAAAATAATGAAAAATTAATGTGATGTTATATTTTAAAAATAGATTTATGAACAAATCAAAATAGTTTTAATGTATACCTGTTAAGCTGATGAGTAAATTACGTTCTAGGATTACTTCCAATTGTTGAATTGGCTTTTTGCTAAAAGATTTATTATATCTCATTAACTGTACTTCGCAACTGTCATCGTTTCGAATTATTCCATACATACATAAATGCCCATGCCTTGAACCAACGAGAAGATTATCGCCTACAAAATGAGAATAATTATTTCTCTAAAAAAACTTTCTTGTTAATTTACCATAGGCAGCTATTGATTCAACTTGGTAGGTAGCTTTTAATAGAGGAAAAATTTTATATGCTTCATGCATTGTATTAGATTTTAATAATTCGTTTTATAGATATAACTTCACAATTTATCTATAACAAAACAAAACAAATATGTTTATTTACTAGCTCTCTTTACATTTTACACATGACATGATATTCTTTTGACATCACACACTTTGACATCTGTCCTGTCATGATGACAGATGTTAAGCATAGAAGAATAAAGATAAGATACATTTTATTTTTATTCTAGCCATCTGTTGAAATGTTGAAGTACTGATAATTGTAACTATAAATTTCATTTCGTGAAGACCAAAAAATATAAGCAGTTCATAGGATTTCACAGATTGGGCAAATTATCCTCTGGGATATTACCCAATAAAGGAGAAAGAAGAAGAAGAAGATTTCACAGATACTAACCAACTTGTTTATTATGATATGATTATTATAACCTCATCAATGTATAATAATACAATTTTCAAGCGGAAGCATAATGGAATCCAGTTCTCTTAAAAATAAAAGTAAATCTAATGACACCTTAAATATCTCAGAAGATGAATATACTGACGATGATGAACAAGGAAATGGTATTAAATTTTGTAATTAAAAAGCTAAATGCACTGATGTACATACTAAATGTTAGATTTGCTGAAAATTAATGTTAAGTATTTTGTTTAAGATAATGCAAAGACTACAAGAAAAGACAATAGCAAGTTACCTTCCTATTTAAAAGGTTTAATGGGCGAAGCCAATCTTAGGTATGCAAGAGGAGATTTAGACACTGCCAAAAAAATGTGTTTTGAAGTAATAAGGCAAGCTCCAGATGCATATGAGCCTTACTTGACATTATCCCAAATGTATGAAAATGTCAATATGAAGAAATATAAGGCATATTTAATGTTAGCTATTTATCTGGGGCCTCAAAACATAGCAATTATCTGTAGATTAGCTGAACTGTGTTTACAGGATGGTGATATCGATGAAGCAATAAAATGTTATTCCAGAGGCATTAAATGCAATCCAAAAAATTTCTTCTTGCATAAGACACGATTAGAATTGTTAGAGAAAAAAGGTGTGTAATAGTTTAAATGTAGTTATTCTTTTTGTTAATTATTTGTAGTGTTAGGCTTTATTTTATATTATGTAATATCAATTATATTTTGTTTAGGGGATGAGAAGAATAGTCTGATTGCCAAACAAACAATGGCCAACAACATAAACAAGAAATACAGTGATATCATAATTAATTTGGTGATGGAAGTAGCAAAAGAACATTACAAAAACAAAAATTACGTGAGAGCTGTAGATGTTTTGAAAATACCCATCAAGAGGATCCCAGATAAAGTTACACAAGATGTAATAAATGTTATGTTAGAAGTGCTGCTTATAAACGGGCGATATTCTGATTGTTTGGACCTTTTTACTCAATTCTGCGGCTTCGTTTTCGACGTTACCTTAACCGACGAAAATTCTATATTTATAAATTCTTACGAAGTTCCAGAAAATTCAGCCTTAGATATTCAAATAAAATTTATATCTTGCTTAGTGAGACTTCGATCGGACCATTTATTTCCAGAGCTTATTGATAAAATGCTAATCGAAATGGACGTTGAATTTTTTGGAGATTTATATTTAGATGTAGTAGAATCCCTTATGCTATTCAGTTACTACAAGGAAGCCTTAAAACTGCTTGTTCCATTGGTGAAAAGCAAAGCGTACTTCGCTGCAGCAGTTTGGCTGAAATACGCTGAATGTTTGGAATATTGTAATATGGTTGAACAAGCTGTAGATGCCTATTTTACAGTAAGACAATTAGCCCCAACACATATAGAAGTATTATATCCATTGGCGATGCTGTTGTTGAAACAAAATAAAAAAGATGATGCTCTAAGAGTGATGTCTCAAGATTTGAGAACAAACAAATTAGACGTAACTGTGTTATTAGAAAAAATGAAGCTGTTGAAGCAGCTAGACGATTGGGAAAACTATTGGAAATGCGCAGAGTTGTTATTTTCTAGACATAGCACGATTCTTAAACATGATGAGGAACTCAAATTTGTTTTAACTAAAGAAAGATATCAAGAAAAAATCGTTCGGTTGAAAAAGATGAGGAAATTTAGAAATGATAGCACAAATGTGGAATGTAATTTTGAAGTTATCGGAGAGCCGAAACGTGACGACGAATATAAAATTTACAAAGATATTTTGCAGTTAGCTTTGGACAGGAGAGAATATTGTTATTTGCAAAAATTTACCTTTATGGGGTTTGTTTCAAAAACACTTCCCAAAGATTCCCGTAAGTACCAATTTTTAGTATTAATATTTATTATTCACTAGACTGTTTAAAAAGAAACGATTATTTCTTTTTCCTTAAATATACTGAAAATATTGTGGTTAACCATAATAGCGAGAGACCGAAGGAGTCTTAAGGAAACACTAGAGAAAATTGTAAAAGAGGCGGCAAAAAGAGGACTAAGAATAAATCAGGAAAAAACAAAATATATGGAAATGAAAAGAGAAAAGGAAGTCTATCAACCAGAAGCAGTGAAGTTAAATGAATTTAGTTTTGAAGTGGTTAACACCTTTAAGTATCTGGGAACAATTATCAGTAACAAAAATGACACAAAAAGCGAGATAAGGCAAAGAATTCAATCAGGGTATAGATCATATAATAAATTTAAAAATATCATGCAGAGTAAAAGAATAAGCCGAGCAACAAAGTTAAGAGTCTACAGGACTGCGATAAAACCTGTAGTAACCTATGCGGCAGAAACTATGAGACTTACAAATGAGGACGAAGAGCAACTAAGGATATATGAAAGGAGAATAATTAGAAAAATGTATGGACCAGTGAAACTAGGCAATAACGAGTACCGAAGACTTATGAATTATGAAATTAGGAATATATTAGAAAATGAGGATATAGTAAACTCTATTAAATCGGAAATGATACGTTGGTATGGACATGTTAAAAGAATGGAGAAAGGACAGGAGGTAAGGAGAATTACAGAATGGAAACCTAATGAGGAAAGATTACCAGGAAGACCTAAAACTAGATGGGAAGATCAGGTCGTGGAATATATAAAAATTTTGGGAGTACAAGGCGGGATGAAACAGATGCAGGACAGAAGGGCGTGGAGAGCAATTGTTGAAACTGCAAAAACATCTAGTAAATTGTAGATATGCAGCAAGAAAAAGTGGGCTGACCCCCCACAAGATACAGGGTCAAAAGAGCTCAAACTGAGCAGCTACAACTCCTACTGGAGTGTATAGCCTCGTATATATATACTGAAAATATTGTTGGAAATTACGAAAATAAAATACTGTAATAGTTTGAACTCTTAATATTTATATTAATTGATAATTTCTGTTTTCCATTTAAATAACATGGAAACAAAATTGTCTTGTTCTTTGGAATTTTATAGCTCACATAGGGAGCAATACTTTGGAATGAATAAGATATATTCTTGTAGGAAATTTGACGCTCTACAAAAAAGGTCTCCTATAATTTTTTGATATTTTCACTACTTTCAAAGATATTCAAGGTTAAAGTTAAATTAGTAATAAATTTAGACATTTTTTCAATTTTTCGACGCTACAATCAAGTTTATGAAAAAAATTTATATGATATTCTTTGTAGAGCGTTTTATTGGCTATAATTTATCTCTCTAAATTTTTTTTATATTTTTAATGGGTCGTAAGTTATTCGCATTAATCTGCATTAAAGTATATAAGTCAATACAGGAAGAAATTTCCTAATTGTAATAAAAATCTTTTAGTTCAACAATTTTACAATTAATAAAAATATAATCAAAAAATAATTTTCAGATTGAAAATATAATTATTCAATTAATAAAACAATAAAATTATGATTATTTGAGAAATTTTTCAATTTAATGCGAATAACTTACGACCCATAAGAAATATAAGAAAATTTTATAAAGATAAATTATAGCCAATAAAACGTTCTACACAAAATATCCTATAAAAACTTGAGCGTCGAAAAATTGAAAAAATGTCAAAATTTGTTATTAAGTTATCTTTAACCTTGAATAACTTTGAAAGAAGTAAAAACATAGAAAAATTATAAGTGACCTCTTTTGTAGTGCGTCAAATTTTCTACAAGAATATATCTTAGTCATTCCGAAGTATTGCCCCCTATGTGAGCTATAAAATTCCAAAGCACAAGACAATTTTGTTTCGATGTTATTTAAATGGAAAATAAAAACTATCAATGCGGCACGAGTTCAAACTTTTAAAGTATTCTATTTTCGTCATGTCCAACAATATTTTCAGTATATTTAATTTAAGGAAAAAAAATGATCGATTTTTTTGAAAAAGTCTAATATACACGATGATTTAAGAATGTCCAATCTTTAAACTGTAGTTTCTAGACCCCAAAAATATTATGTATCCCAATATGTTTAACTACCAAAATATGGTTGTTTAAGATGTCAAATGATTAATTTAAAAAATATTTTTTAAATTATTTTGTTTTTAGTGGATACAAGTATAATGGCGGCTTATGCTTGCTTGTACACTAATGATAATTTCCATGGATTCTGTATTTTAAGAGAACTTCTCGTAAAGCATCCCAAGAACAATCTACTATGGAATTGGCTTAGTCTTATAACGTACTCGTTAGATGATATTCGCTTTCTACGTTTTTTGGAAAGAAGAAGTAATGATTTTACCCTCGAGAATCGTCAAATTATGGCTTCTAATTATAACTTATCCATCGGTGGTTACATATATACTATAAACTATAATCTCAAAAACTTGAAAATCACCAATTCCGTTTTTTCGGCGTTTATGTTGGCAGTAACGATGCTACAATTTCACTGCAATAGAAACGTGAATAAAAATATGAAAAAATTAATGGCAGAAAGTGTTACTTATCTTTTTTTGAATTATGCTAATAATCGGCATCGTCTAGCCGAACAAGAAGTCTACTATAACTTGGGACGAATGTACCACCAATTGGGAATAATGTATTTGGCTGAATATTATTATAACAAAGTATTTAAAGTGGAAAATGAATTTTTGGAAAAATATCCCGACATCGTTTGCCTGAAACGAGAAGCAGCTTTCAATTTACACATTATATATAAAAGCAACGGTAATTTAATAGCTGCTAGGAATATGTTGTATAAATATGTTGAAATTTAAGAATGTCATAAATTTTTATTTACAACCATCACAACTGAATTTTCTTCTAAATAAAAAGGTTTAATAAGGGCGAATGAATGCTCGTTAAGAGATGACCTGAATATTTGTTTTTAATCTCAAGGGCTTCTAAAAGATTTAATTTTAAGGATTTGGGATCTACATGCGAAACTGTGTTGGTTTGTTAATAGATGATTTGAATAGTTAATTGGAATAGCTACGTTTGTGTTCTGAAATTCTAGGTTTAAAATTTCTAAAAGTTCTACCTATATAAATTTTGTCACAGTTGTCTTACCACATTTTAATTCTGATTTGTTTAATTTTGAGGATTTAGATTTGTTATTTTTAATGAATTTGGATAAATTGTAATCGGTTTTAAAGCAAATATTCATATTTAAAGATTCTAAAAATGATTTGATTTTTAAGGATGATGGTGTTCCAAAGTATGTTAAGCTTTTATATAAATTGATTATTTTTATCTGAAGGATATACTTGTTCTAAAGTGCGCTTCTTTATCTTTCTATTTATTGTATTGTCAATTAAGTTTGGATTGTAATTATTATTAACTGCTATTTGTTTTATGATATTTAGTTGTTTGTTGAAATTATTAGTGTTTAATGGAACTGTTAAAAGTCTGTGAATCATACTATTGAAAGCTGCTAATTTATGACTGAATGGGTGGACCGAACTATTATGAATTGTAATGTCTGTATGTGATGGTTTGCGAAATATAGAAAATCATGTTTATTGTTTATATTTGAAATTGTAAGATCTAAAAAGTTTAGAGACTCATTTTCTTCAAGTTCTATGGTAAATTTGATATTGTTATGAACAAATATTCATCAGGTAATCTTCTTAACGACCAAATAGATATCAATCATTCTACCTTTTTACCTAGAAGAAAATTCAGTTGTGATGGTTGTGAATAAATTTTCAGGTAAACTTTTTCAACCCCTTTGTTAATATTCGTAGAATTCCGTATTTAGGCACTTGTACTTGTACTTTATTTCCATTTAAACATATAGTGGTTTTGTCAATATCTTATAATTCCGTATTAAGGCACAAAATATATCATTTAAAAGTTTTTCATTATATCTTTACTAGTTTGATAAAGCTACCGTGTAGCGAAACGCGTCAATAATTTTAAATTGAACATCAGTTCAAAATAAAATGGAGATTTAAACAAATTAAATTGTTTTATTTCATCGGTTAGAATTATTGTTTGTTGTTGTTGACATAACGTATCGCTGACCAGCTTAGCGGAAAATAAATTCGCTGGAAAAAATGGCGATCGCTAGAGTTAGCGCTGTCACTTAGCGGTCAAAGTTGTCAGTGGAATGGGACATGATAAATAAACCTTTTTTTGTTCATATTCTCTTTATTGTATTGAATTATAATTGTACTATTTTAACACTTAGCTCTTATAATAAATGTGTAATATCATTGGGTTGTACCCGTAAGTAAATCAATAATATAATAGAGAGTTATTGTAAAACAGAAATAAACGTCTCTTTTATTAAAGGAGTCTGTAATAAAGGTTAAAAGTAAAGGTATGTAAAATATAATTATTGTAACTGATTTAACACTAAGATATTTTCTTCTTTTTCGGTTCGGAACGTAACAGGTTATTTGTGATTACCAAAATCCGTAGACCCCAGAATTGGTTAAACTTATTAGCTGCGAGTTCATTTTAGAATTTTGTATTTTATTTAAATGTGACATGGAGAAACAATTATAAATTGCAATTTTAGGTGGTGCAAATAACCAAGAAATTGAAATGGTGCTTTTACATAATATTATTGGTGTGGAGTATTAGGTAGATGAACTATATCAGTTTATTATCGGTAATATGAATGATGAGGAATTTAAAAGGAATTTTCGATTTTCAAGGATTCATCTTAATGTACCAAAAAATGTGTTAAGGCAGAGACAACCAACGTTAAGGATTCCAGATTCCTGTCAATTTCGGAAAGTATTTCTTCTTTTCTCAATTTAATTGTCAAAAACGTCAAAATTAACGATCATTTAATTAAAGTTTACTTATCCTGTATTTTATTTAAATACAGGCTGCCTTTATTTTATTAATAGTTATTTAACCAACAAGTGTATTAATGAGGGCCATTAACAATTGAGATAATTTAACGCACGAGCAGAGCGAGTGCGTTAATGTTCGAGATTGTTAATTGCCCTTTTAATACTCGTGTTAGTTACAAAGCTTTTCCGTCGACTGTATCAGTTGTATTCGTTTTTCTCAATATTTAAAAACTAAAAATATTTATTTGTTTCATAGGTAAGTACTGTCAAAATTAAATAATGACATTGAAATGTCACAGAGATGGTCGCTGGTTCAAATGTCACTGTTTTCGTTTTTCTTAAATTCTTTTTTGGATGTCTTAACACTAATAATTATTATAATTTTGTAGAATAATAAAATAAAACGATAGGTAAGTCAAAAACTAGAAGTATTCTATACTAGGATTCATTTTTTGAAGACGTTATTGTATGTTTGGTTGCCTACACCACAGGTAACTGTCAATATAAATATAATGTATAAGATGTGCGTTGGGTTGCCTGCGGAAAATCGTTGATTAATGTAGGTAAATCATGCATTAATGTATGATTTTGTCTAATTTTGAGAACGTTAATAGCATATGTTAATACACGGTCGACGGAAAAGTTTACTTATCCTGTATTTTATTTAAGTACAGGCTGCCTTTATTTTATTAAAGATCCTTTAATAAAAGAAGTCAAAAGCGCATGCGTAAATGTCATAATAAGGGAAACCTTTATTAAAAGACGAAGAAAAAGTGGTTACAATAATTCTTTTCTAACCAGATTTACTACCGATCTCGAAAATTTGCCTCATAGCCATAATTTGACAAGTAAAACAGCTGATTGAACTGAAGTTAAAGTTGACAAACAAATTAAACTTAAAAATACAGTTTACATTCCTCTGATCTAAATTTTCTGTATACAATACTAGACATTCCTTCCTGTTGCGTAACTGTCTATAAATTCTTTAGTGGACGCATGCTATCGCATTTATTTTAAAATAATTCCAGTAACGTTATTGGTATATTAACTTTGTAAACAAAGAATAGTACTTATATGTAAACCTGAAGGTGATTCACTGGTGTGACAACCTTGCATAAAATAATTCTTTAAATTGAAGACGAGCAACCCAGTATTTATAGTTTCTTATTTATTGTTTAATTTGTGAATCTTGAAATATGGACAAAGACAAAAGTATGGAGAACAAAGATGATTCATGTTCTAGAATTCGATCAACAAGTGAGTGTTCCAGTACCAATGAAGATGGTTCTTCCGAATTTACAAGAACACGGTAAGTATATTGAAACATGACATATTTATATTTATGCAGAATTTTTTACATTTACGGCAAATTATGTTAATTTTTTGTATGAACATATTTATCATTTCATCCGATTTGTTTTGATTTATTTCTAGACAGCGTACTACTTCTCATCAATTTATGGTAGCTAGTGGGTTAGTAGCAGCATCTCCACCAAAATTTGTTTCCTTGGAGGAGATCATGCAAGCAGCAAATGGTATGAGAGATATGGCTTTGGTGCATCAAATAGTAGTTGATAAGGATTTTAGATTAAAGAGAGCTGAGCCAGAACCAAACAGTGTTCAAGGGATGATTAAAAACACAATGCACAAAGCTTTCTGGGACATTTTACGACAACAGTTAGGTAGTGATCCACCCGTATATACACAGGTAATTATATTATTACAGAGTAGGTATTAATTGTATGAAAAAAATACTGAGAACATTGAGGTCATGCAAGTTATATTTGTACTTTGTAGGCATTCAATCTTTTAGAAGAAATTAAAGAAGGTCTATTTTCTGTCTTGTTACCTCAACATACCAAAATTAGGCAACAAATTTCTGAGGTTTTGGATAGTGACTTGATAAGACAACAAGCTGAAAACGGCACTTTGGACTTTAAGGTTAGTATTTCATATAAAGTTTAATACACGCATTTATTTTCTCAGTTATAAACATATATTTTTTTCAGAATTATGCTCAGTATGTAATAGCTGTAATGGCAAAACTCTGTGCTCCGATCCGTGACGATCAAATTAGTGAACTAGGAGAGGCTGTTGATGTTTTTGATACTTTTAAAGGCATTCTTGAGGTAAATTAATTAATTTGTTTACAGTAATTTCAAACTATGAGTATTATTATTTTAGACATTAGACCTGATGCAACTCGACATGGCTAATTTTACACTTCAAATGGCTCGACCGGACATAATCGCCTGTAGTGTCGAACTTGAAAGGAAAAAATTCGCAGACTATTTAGCTATTCAAGCTGGTAAAACAAAAACATATGTCGATATGCAATTTAGTGTGAATTGTTTATTTCAGACGGTCTCCAACTCACCCGCAAATGGTTGTTGCAGTATGTGAAAACTGATCAAACTGTACCAGATAATGTACAATATGAAACGTTCATTAAAAGCGTTGTAAAAAGATCTTTTTCTCAAGCTTGCGTAGATTTAATAGATTGGCCAAAAGGCGAAGGATATCCAGAAGTAAGTTTATCCTAATCAGCATGTTAACTTCTTTAAAAAAATTATTTTTTTAGACTTTTATGTTGGATACGGATAGGTTAAATGAGTTGCATACACAATATTTCCATTTAATATGTGCAGCTACTATAATTCTTGTTACTATTAGTAACTCGGGGACAGACCTCCAATCCATTTCTGCTTTCAAACAATCTTTAAAGGATCATATTTGTATTTTACTACACGATATAAAGGATGAAAAGTAAGTAGAGCAATTTTGTTAAATAAATTGCATGTTCAACAAAGAAACATTTTTTCCAGTGATTTAAACTCAGCTTTGCAAAATATTTCCGAACAAGTTATAAGAGAATTAAAAGAAGCACAGATGAAGTATGAGCTACCTCAAATATTTCAAGCAGCTGAGGCGAATCTTAAAGAACACATTTTAGATATTGGTAGAGACGATCATAAAGTCAAGGAATTAGTTCGTAAGTTTTTTTAAATTGAAGCATTTTTAATTTGATCGTAATTGTTTGATTTTAGGGAAAAGAGTGAAAGATTTTTTGTTGGATACAATAGAATCGTCCACGGCTGCACCGCAGAAAGTTCCTTCCGGTTTGACGGCTCTACAAAAAGAATTAACAAAAATTGCAGGACAGTTTTTACGAATCGTTTCACATAATAGTACTGTATTTTGCAATTATTATTATGAAATCGTTGCCGAAGCTTTACCTAAACCGAATTAGTCATCCAATAACAAATTAATCGATAAAAATTGAGTATATACTTACTGTAGCATTTTAAATAATTAACCTTATATATGTAACGTCTAACGGCTTGGTATTGATTCATTTTTCTAATATTTTAACTGTAAACATTTCATTAATGTTAAATGAATTTTTTCCCAAGTACTGGCCTTTTTATTTCGCGATGAACCTAATAACTTTACTTTTTTAATCATCAAAAATCAAAAGTAACAAAAACATTTGTTTTAAAACTTTGAAATCCTATAAATTTTACGAGACGTTATTTTCCCAACCGGTACCCCCCATTATTTAGAATTTATGTCTTGGTTAAAACAGATCATTGATTAATTTATCGAGAAGGGCAAGGAAAATCATTTAAGAAGCCATTTTTTCAACACTGCACAGCTTGTGTTGTGCAAAAAAAGGAAGGATAGTTTTTCATTCCCTCTCGAGGGGAGCGTGCCGCTATAGGCTTTCCGGAGCCTCTTCAGCCAACATTGGAAGTAATAAGGATTGTTTGGTTTGGGGGATGGGAGTGGAGGGAACGGTGGTAGGCGCCTGAGAGTTGTGTACTGACCCAGCATTCGCCTATTGCTACGAGAAAACCTCTTAAAAAACTCATAGCAGGTCAGGCGGACCTGGGATTTGAACCCCGGTCCTTCCGAAGGCAAGCCAAGAGCGTAACAGAAGGCCAGAAACATCTCCGTTCATATTTATGTAAAATTTTAAATTTCGCGTTAAAGTTAATAACCAGAAACTATAATTATTGATTTTTAGTCCCAATAATACACTTATTGTCTATTCCACCAAAAGATAAATCTTATGAAATATTTTTATATTTGAAATGTTATCGGCAAAGATAACGTTCCAAGCTGTCTTTAAGAAATTACTTAGTAAAATGACAATGGTATTTTGAGTGTCGATGATCAAGAGGCACATTTTAAATTTTGATATTAACTCGTAATTCTAGACAATAAAAAGGGATTCCTGTAGTGTGTTTATTTTTCGAATAAGAGTAGATTCAAATTAATTATAGTTCAAAGTGTAATGATATTTACTTATCAAAACGTAACTAGCATCATTATACCCACTTTGAATAATGATATTACTTTATCACTTCAAAGGAAGTGATGAACAGAAGGCCAGAAGGAAAAAAAGGAAGGATCGTTTTTCATTCTCCCCCCTCTCGAGGGGAGCGTGCCGCTATAGGCTTTCCGGAGTCTCTTCAGCGAACATTGGAAGGAATAACGATTGTTTCCCAGGCAACACAAAGAGGTCCTAAAGATATCCCCGCGATCTCTTTTTAAGAAATTGTGACAACTTTTGTTACCTCTCTGAGAGGTTGTTGAGAGATCTATATCTCCTCCAAATGTCCGCCGCCGGGATATTCTCAGCGAAGTCTTAGAGATATCTTACGTGGAAATTCCCGAACAATACACCCTGGCGAGTTCTCTGTGACATCTTGTTACTACTACTTTGGGAAATTCTCATTTATTGCTCATATCGACGACTCTGTGAGCTCGCAGTGTGATCATCGCAGGCAGTGCCTCTGGCGAGTTCTGTAGGAAATTCACATATATAGCCTTTTGTGAGATCCATGAGAGGTCACTTTGCGATATGCGCATGCAATGCTTCTGGCGTGGTCTTCAAGAGTTCGCATTGAGACTAGTGTAAGATATTCTATATTGAAAAAGAAAACTATTAAATTGAAAAAAATTATTTCAGAATTAGGAAAAACGTTAATATTTGTAAAATCTAATGGAAAACAACTACTTCCCCGTTACTATGGCATATGCTGGACAGCGACATCCGATATTGTAAATCCCTAACTTTTCACCTGAAAAAACCTGCATTTTACTTCAGATATTCGATTGAAAAACTTTCTCAATCAAGACTGGATAAAAAGTTGAATGAGAATGCAAATTCACACCATCAGATTTGATCAGGTTAAAAGCAAGATTTCACAATATCCTCAATGCCCATTGTGCCATTGTGGCGAGGAATTAGTTGTTTTCTATTAGATATTATCAAAACTAACTTTAATGTTTCGCCGCAGATTGTTTTATAATTGTAAAAAAAATATGTTTCCATTTTACTAAGAATGTTTTCTTTTTCAACATGTAAAACTTACCAGGAGGTACGATGTACGATAGTGACTAAAGTTTATCTTTTAAAAGTAAAAAAATGATCATATACATCCCGCAGATTCTTTGAGAGTTCGTGGGAGAAACTGAATATCAAGATCAGAATACTATATTATTATGACCACAAGAGAGGATGAATATTTAAACAGCCAATGAACTAATTTAAGTTTATTTTATAAAAACTTAATATACATAAAAAAGAAAAGAAAGAAATGAGCTGCTAGCTATCACCTTCGGTGTGGACCTGAAAGCAAATAGTAAACCATAATATTCGGGATATTAATACAAAAAATATATATTTCATTGCTCTTTGGATACCCCTCAGTGTTGGTTGAAAATAAGAAATGTTTACACACCAACACATATTTATAATAATAACATCACAACTCTGTATAGCTATGATTTCAATATAGAAAAACAATTTGATTTGGCATACTGGATATCTCGGATATCATACTGGAACCCTTGGCACGATAATCATTGTAAGCACAGTTTTAACAAACACCAAAACAAATTTTCCATTACCGCGACACGAGTTTTGTTAACTATGTCATTATCTTTACGAGAAGATCAATACTTAATTGTCCTATATGTATAATCCTACTTGTGTATAGCCATGCTTAATCATAAAGTTGTGAATATAAGGATATAGATTCAAAGGTAGCTTTGGTTAGTCAAAATTAGCACTGGTTCTAGTAATTAATCCTAACGCAACTAGTATTCAAGTAGGATAATACCATAGAAAAACATAGTTTTAATCTTTCCCAGAAACAGTGCTAGTAAAATACGGTGTCAAGGTATTAAAACATGTTTGTGTGAGGTAAAACTGTGCTCATATCAGGTATCACGCTTGAATCTATTGAATATGAGCTTTAGTAATACCTTTAAAAAGGAAACATTGACTTACCATTCTCCATATTGACTAACTTTAATTATTTTTTAAATCCTTCCTTTTTTTTCTTTGTGAACAGTGTCTCAACCAATCTTGGGAAAATATCTCAAATTCTTTGTCAGTGGTTTTCCATGTCTGTTTCAGTACATCTAGAAAAATACAAATGCATACACCAAAACAACACAATTAATTATGTGTTAAGTTATTTTCTATAGAATACAAATTAAATAAATGGAAATTGCGAAGAGCAAAAAATCCGCCACAATTCTTATGGAAATGTTTTATAATCATTACCGAAAAAATATTCATTTACAACATACCAATCTATCTCCAATTTTAAATAATTAACTTTCCTCTGTGAACATCATACTTTGTAAATGAACAAATCAACACAAATGGTCATCATAATAGGTAAAATGAATGGGATAAGAGTATTACAAATTATACTGTACCAATAAGCAAATAAACTAGTCAGAAACTTTACTTACACATAAAGTTCATATTTTCCAATCGTATGTTGCCTCTTTGTCCCTTCCATGAGCATTTCATTCCTAGTTCATTTGTAAAAATGTTCTTGAACATGCGTCATGTTGATCCTTGGGACCAGAGAACCCGCGCAATTCCATTGAAATTTCTATAAAAATATCAAAATAGGATTCTAATTAGCAATGAAGAACATACAGCGTTTAATTAATTCAAGTAAAATGTGAGTCTGTGGAATTTTCTCTTCCCTCTAGGACTGAATATACAGTACACCTTCGCCATACGCCAATTAAATCCCCTAGGAACTAAGGATAAACTATTATATAATTTGAACGAATAAATCCCTTTTTGGCGGTTGCTGGGTATCAGCACGAATCTAAAATGGCGGCCAAATTAACAGTACAATTAGTAGGCCTACACAACAAATACACCCTTTTTAAAATGAGAATATTGTGAAAAACCGCACTTACCTTGTTACCTATCCAGTCAAATTCACACAAAACAAATAATAATCTCTTTATTTTTATAATAAACAGAACAGTAATCATAGTACCTACTCAATCGCCAGACGCCACTATAACTAAAACTAAATGGCGCGTGTAGATGTAAACATAACTGCATAGATAAATACTATATACTCGCAGTGAGAATTTCTTGTTCTGGTTACATTCAGGATAACTTTAGGAACTCGCAGCGAGAATTTCTTATTCCAGTTACATTCGAGATAACTTTAGGAACTCGCAGCGAGAATTTCTTATTCAAGTTACATTCGAGATAACTTTAGGAACTCGCAATAAGAATTTCTTATTCAAGTTACGTTCGAGATAACTTTAGGAACTCGCAATAAGATGAAACCTGGAAAATTGAATGTGAGCTCTCCGAGATTTCTCCTGGAGGCACCAGTGAGAATTTCGCTTAGCTACAGCACATAATGATCACCGGGACCTCGCAATAGGAGTTCGCATAATATCCTAATTATAACCTCTCAGAGATCTCGCGGAGAGGTCTGTGTTACCTGGGTTGGTTCAGGGGATGGGAGTGGAGGGAACGGTGGTAAGTGCCCGAGAGGTGTGTACTGACCCAGCATTCGCCTATTGCTACGAGAAAACCTCTGAAAAAACTCATAGCAGGTCAGGCGGACCTGGGATTTGAACCCCGGCCCTTCTGAATGCAAGCCGAGAGCGTAACCACTCCACCACCATAGGTAACATAATCCACCACTTGCTCAGTTGTGTTGTGCAAAGAACGCTTGATTGTCATCAGATTCATCAGGGCGTGACGTCACGTGGACTTGTCCTAATTCTAAATAGTGGGGTATACCGGTTGGGAAAATAACGTCTCGTGAAATTTTTTCCTCTTCTTCTTTTTTTGACTTCACATAGGCCTCGTCATGCATAGGTAACAATGTCAGTTTTCTACATAAAACCATCTAATGTAATGTAGATGCTCATGCAAGAAATTAAGATTTAAATTAAAACTAAGAAAGATGGCCAACTTTCAACCAAGAAATTAATTTCTTCCATGAATTCGAATCAACGCATGCGTGAAGTCCTGACCACAGATCACCTACTGATGATTTGTGTTAAGTTATTGTTTACATGAGCTTGTATTTCATGTTTGAAAATTTTTATAGTCTACAATATTTTTCGTAAACAAGTTGGTTTCCGTTAAATATTTATCTTCAGTTAGATCTGACACCTCGATTACTATTGGAAGTTTTGACAGTTGATTAAAAATAGTGCGCATGTCCAGTTGTTGAATATTCTTAGTATAGTTGATGTTGCATGAATCCACCTTTAGTAAGAAAGCAAACAACAATCGAAGGATGTGACATCTATTGTGGAGAATGTTTATTCAAACGTCTTGATAGGATTTATTGAATTTTGTAGGCTATGTCGTTCCTTATGTTTTCTCAATATTATCCATCCTCTTTTTAAGTTTAGATTTATGGTGTTGAGAAATGCTTAAATTTTTATTGATTTCCAATGACATTTATATGAAATATTTTCAGCTCGTCCCTCCCAAGTTTCTTCTCTATGTAAGTGTAGATATTGTGGACAGGTCAGAGTTGTTATCTCAAAAAAAAAGCACAAACAGAAAAAAAATTTATTTATAAAGAAAGTAGAATAAATTACATTCTTTCAAAATATTCACTTCAAATTGTTTCGAAACAAAAACATGACAATAACTTTACAAAGTTGTAAGCATAATCATTTGAAAGGATGAGTCCCCAAACACTCTAGAGCGTTTTCTTCTCTTCGACAGCTTTGGTATTGTTCCCTTCGACAGCTTTGGAATCGTTCCCTTCGACAGCTTTGGAATCGTTCCCTTCGACAGCATTGGTATCGTTCCCTTCAATACTGTTAGAATTCTCAGCTGCTTCTGCGATGTAACCAAACTCATTCATGCGCGATTTATCGACAGGATATATGTACCTTTGATACAAATATATCAAAAATACGATATCATCTCTGAAGCATCCAATTCTGTACATTATTGGCATTTTTATAACGAATGCAAACATATCATCAATGAAAGTGTTTAAAAATTTGTAGGTCAACATTCTCCAAGGTAAATGAGCCACCGATTTCAATTTATAATTGATAAACAATTGCGGAGTCATCATAATAAATCCAAACGTAAGTAAATATCCATATAACAGATCTAATACGAAAGAGTACCAACCTTTGTGTTCGAGATAAATAAGTGCATAGACGCTGTAACCCGCAAATAGAGGAAAACATACCCACGATAAATATTTAAAAGCCAATTTATCATATACTTTTGTGCTAGATTCAACGTAAGAGCTTTTGTCTTTAAACGTTATCCATCCATTTTCGAATTTAATATCAACTACTTTCCATATTTTCCAAAATTCTATACCTAATCCAACTAAGCAAGAAATCCTTATTAAAGTGTTGGTTTCGTTGTCCAATACATACAACAAAACAACAAGTGATTGGAACACTCCAAAAAATACTGATCTTACCGATAAACCTTCAAGGGAATTTCTATTATTCCAAAATTGAATGTCGTTTTTAAAAGCTAAAAGTTCAAAAACTGAATGAACTATAGATACAATAATAGTAATGCCTAGGAGATATGGATTTGTTTCCATTAATGTTTCTTTAAGAGTATCTTGTTCTTCATCAGATTGTGCTGGTTCACTATCACCCCAAACATTCCAAGCTTGTCTCATATGTTGGGCAGCATAAAGTTGCCATTTGAATAAGCTTAATGGCTGCAAGGTTATTCTAAGTGTGTACGATTCATTGAGAGGCTTGTAGTCACGGGCCATATTCCAAAAATCGTTAGCAAAAAGAACCGGTTTATATTGTCTACCGTCATCTGTAAATTTGATATATTGATCAAGAGGTGCTGGGACACCTCCGTAATTCCATAAAGTTTGATCAGTAATCAAATTTAATGTGTAATTTGGATGCCAATGGGATATTATCTTACCATCTTCTAGTTCTATGGATGTTGTTTCTCCAGTTAGGAGATTTTTTGTTCCAGTTGCTTTAATTTTCTTGTACCTGTAAAAAAAATGATAAGTGAATTGCATTTATGACTATAAAACTTATCTACATACTTATTTAATTGTTTAACGACTGATGTCATTTGATTTTTGGCATAATTATTTGTTAGAGGATCAGGACTCAATCCACTTCTTACTATAAAGGCATGTATGAACAAAGAACCATTATTTTTCATATCAGGAGTAATTGGAACATCTTTTTCAATTACATAAGTTCCATCATTGTTTTCCCCAGATGTCCAATCTCCATATTTTAAGCCATCCTTATACCAGAATATATTGGAAGAATTGTAGTTGTTTAATGTTTCACTGTCTGATAAATATACATATAAGTTCATCATTGTACCATCTTGGAATATATTTTTTGCTGCAGTTTGTGGGACATTGCTGGGATTGGTAGTATTCTTTTGTGGTTGAGGAGCTTTGAAGAAGGAGAATATGAAGTACATAATTACTGCTCTTATAAAAAGCGATTTTGCCACTGCTACAAAAGATTCGAATTTTGTAGGAGCCTGTGCTTGAGGAACATTATTCTCCTGAAAAAAATTGTAATATAAATGTACTTTAAAATTTGTATCTGGTAATGTTTAATAATCTTATTATTTTAAAACCAACGAATTCTTGATAAGGTTAGTCCTTGTAAATATTCCAAAATTAGGACAAAGTAGTAATCATTTATTTACTTTAAAGCTTTATGAATTATTTGCACATTCCCAGTAAATCATGTAATTAAAAATGGTGAATGAATCCAAAAAACAAGAAATATATTTAAAAATAAAATATTAGTATTTATTAATTACTTACAGTGGTTGCATCTGTACGGGCGCTATTTTCCACGGTTGCTTCCATTGAAGGAGCTTCATTAACCTGCTTATCCACTACACTCATTGTAATGGACGTCACAATTCAAATTGTAAATTTAATATGTATCATAAAATGATTTTACCTAAATTGTTTGCAAATACAAAGACCAGCACAACGATGCATTAGCAATGAATATGTATGTCAATTTTAATATAATAAACTAAATTTATTATTAACTTTGGAAGGATTTATGTTTCTGACATTTCGACAAAAGTAGAATGTGGACCGTGATGACAGATGACAGACAATGTTACTTGATCATAAGTAGTAAGGCATGTTTTTTTATTCACCGGTAGATCCACCAATTCACCAACTGCGTTTTTATATTCATTGGTGGATTTCAGATTGAAGAAATGACGCGTTCATTTATTACTGTTGCATCAACCAAAATTGCAAACCATTCCACCGCTGTAACGAGGTGGTGGATAAATTTGGTGGTTTACAAAATGACAGCTCAACCTCAAAAAAGTATGATGAGAAAATGAGAAGGATTTTTTGGCGAGTTACCGTTTTGTAATCGGTAACAGATAATCTGCTACCGCTCCATTTTCGCGAAGCAACGGTTACAGGGGAGGCATAAATGACGTCAGAAATAGACGTCATGATTTATAAGACGGTTACAGATTCTGTAACACAACTTTATAGGTAGGTTATATGCGGTTACAAGTTCAAATAATAAACAAATATGGCGGAAAAGGAGGTGTTAGAAGCTGGCAACAATGACGAACAGCAGCAGCAGCTATGGGAATTTCAGGATCGTCAAAAAAATTATTTGCAATAAGACAACTATTGTCGTTGAAAAAAACATCATCAAAAACAGGAATTAACCAAAACAAACTCATTATGGAGACTATAACTGTCAACTGTCATTCAGTTACCTCTTTTTATAACCGAGGGTTGTCTCTGATAACCGCAATGTTTTCACAAAACCTCTGAAATTACTGTCCAAGGCATTGAGTGGGGATATAACCACTTGGTAACTAGCGGTTATTAACGGTAACTCGCCAAAAAATCCTTGAGATCGGAATAGATGTGTGGTATCGCCATTTGAGAATACACAACCCAAATGAAGAAAAAACTGAATTAAATGGACGAATCAAATTATAAATATTGAATGTTACAAAATAAACCAACTACTGTTATTTGGTGATATTTTACAGAACAGAATATAACATGAAAACAAGTAGATGAAAACTAGCCTAGGCAACACAACATACACAAAAATCGCATCTTCTTATTGGTGGAGTGGATAAATGGATTCCAAGCTACACGTAAACAGAATCTACAACGATCGTAAACTGCGAGATTTGAAAATTTGTGGGTATTTAATCGGGGGTAATATCCCTAGTGCATTTAATTTTTCCAGAAAAATTCGGAAAAAGGAGTTTCTAAGTAATTTTTTTTAACAAATAGCATGAGCAAGAGTGGTTTTAAAAATCCGAGTCTCGAAGACGAGGATTTTTCCACTTTCGCGAATGCTATTTGTTAAAACAGATTACTTAGAAACGAGTGTTCCAATTTTTCCACAGGAAAAATTAGATGCACGAGGGATATTTGGTAAGATTATTTCCTGAGTTAAATAAACATTTTATTTTAATAGAAACCGTCAAGTTTGTTTTTACAAGGCAACTTGTCAAACTTGCATGAAATTTTTTCGATTTTTTTTTCCGGAAAAACTGCTGACAGCTAAGTTGACAGTTGTTAAGTAATTTTTCTACTTAAAATTTATATTTGACATACCAATTCTTGATAGCGATTGGTCAAAATTAATAGGAAGGAAATCTCCAGACTATATAGGATGCAATAAAATATTGTGAAAAGTGTTATTATAGTGTTTGGCATTCATTTGGAAACTTATTTCTTCAAGTATTCTTAATATTCAAGTATAGGTATAAAGTTGCATCAGGTAAAACGTTTAAAACTTGTTATTGCCTTTGTTTGTTATAGTATTTGGTTTTAATATCGTTTTTTTTTAAAACTCAACTTTTAGAGTTTATATTTATTTTTAGATAAAAACAATTTGATTTCAAGTAACATTTTGTATTAACGTAAACTCTTACAACTCAATAATGTAAACATACCAATTCCATCACTATTTCGTACAATAAATATTCTGTAAATTGATAATTTGTTTAAAAAATGTTTTAAAACTTAATAGATTGTTGGTAAATAAGGAGATACAGGAGACTGGTAATCTTCCTGAAAAAAAAATCAGAGTTAGGTACATATTCGGATGAATACAAAACCATTTGTTATTATTTATCTATACACTGAAACTACTTAATACTGTTTCAGGAAGGATGTAGGTATAATGTGCCTCACTTTATTGACTATTTTACAGTACAATATAATATATGTTAATTACCTGAGATGTTATACAAGATGTATTGCTTGATAGTACCAACTCACTGGTGAATGGAGATTCACTCTCAGTAACTGTCTGTTGGTTCTTACTTATATTTATTACTGTAGAATCACTAAAACATACTCATCAAATTAATAAATTGCAAATACGTGAATTAAATGTGTGTGATTTTTATATTATATTCTTTAGTATATGAAAAAAATAATTCCAATTCCAATAAGAATTTGGATTGGATTTTTGGTTATCCGATGCGATAGGTTGACAAAAATGCTCATAGACTTAAGCTTAATACTCACTTAGGCGAAATTCGCGTTTTTTGACATAATGTGTCAAATCCAGATTGTTGTCGCACATTCGCGTATTTCATCCATACTCACAAATGCGAAATTTGCCTACGCGAAAGTGCGGATAAATCGCAAAAAAGTTGAAGTGATTTTAACTATTTTGCGAATTTCTGTCATTACTGTCATTTATAGTGTCAGTTTCTGATGGTTTGTGGATGTCATAAATCGGCTCTTGAGAGATATTTTGTTTTGTGCACCGAACAAAATTTCCTTATTCTTTTCTATTTTCTTTTATGCTCTTTTATTTTAATTTATTTACTGTATAAATCCAACAACAAAGCATTAAATAATAATATCTTCGTAAATAATTGTTGTAATGACGAGCATCCATGACTATTTTCTTTTTATAAAAATTGCACAAACACCAACAAATAATAAAAATTCTAGGTATGTTATTTCCCTTCATTTATGACAAACGATACTTGTAAAAATCGCAGAAAAGTTCAAATTTCCTGCCGCGAATATTTTTAAATATAGATTTGACACATTATGTCAAAAAAACGCGAATTTGGCCTAAGTGAGTATTAAGCTTTAAGTATGGAGGGTAGAAGGAAGGAGCACCATCTGAATGTATTAAAAAGTGTCCATCGAAAGGAAGCAAATTAAGGTGGCGCCATAGTAGCAAGTGGAAAGATTTTAAAAATAGCGCCATGAATTATTAGAGTAAGATACAAAATTAAAAAAGGAAATACTACGTAAATAATTGAGATTTTAAATACTGTATATTTCTCAATTACACAAGTCACGAAAAATACTAAATTTTTCAACCCAGCACACTTCACTCGGTTTATAACCCTAAATTCACATCATTTCCATTAGCGCCATTTCGGTGAATCTTCGAATTATAATTTGCTGTTTACAGGTGGACACTTTTTCAACTTGTCACCCATACAAGATGGTGCTCCTTCCTTCTACCCTCCATAGCTTTAAGCTATGGAGGGTAGAAGGAAGGAGCACCATCTGAATGTATTAAAAAGTGTCCATCGAAAGGAAGAAAATTAAGATGGCGCCATAGTAGCAAGTGGAAGGATTTTAAAAACAGCGCCATGAATCAATAGAGTAAGATACAAACTTAAAAAAGGAAATACTACGTAAATAATTGAGATTTTAAATACTTCATATTTCTCAACTACACAAGTCACGAAAAATACTAAATTTTCCTACCCAGCACACTTCACTCGGTTTATAACCCTAAATTCACATCATTTCCATTAGCTAAACGAGCGCCATTTCGGTGAATCTTCGAATTATAATTTGATGTTTACAGGTGGACACTTTTTCAACTTGTCCCCCATACAAGATGGTGCTCCTTCCTTCTACCCTCCATAGCTTTAAGCATAGTCGACAACGCTTAACTGTCACCTGTCCACCATCATGGTGTGAGGTTAGGTTCTTCTTTTTCCTTTATTGGGTAATATACCAGAGGATAATTTCCTTAGGACTAGACTAAATCACTTGACGAGGTGGGGATATTGATTTGACGAGGTGTAAATGAAATTTGAACAAAATATATACTAACCTCATAAATTTTGTACAATCGTCTACACCGGCTGCAGCTTTACTTGAACACGTAGAAAGAAACTTGGATTCATCCGGATAATCGTCGTCCAACAAAGGAAGTTCGTCATCTTCGGTATATTTTTGTGGAGTTTCTTGCGATTCTTTGCTATCCTTTATTTTACTTTTGGCACTTAGTTCGTGACATTCACATTTGCATTCATCTGGATTGACGTAATTGTATATTACACATTCCTGTGTATTTTCGTCTATGTAACTGTGCGAAGGAAGTGTTTGTATTCTTTTAGGAATTTTTCTTTTTTCTGGAATGTCATCGAAACTGATCCAATGAACACCCTTTGGTGGTAGTGGAGGGGGAGCTTCACTCACCGAATGCAGACTTGCTATCCTTTCAGCGATACCAAAGGAATCTTTTCCTTTGCTAATTTTATCGGCGGAATCATTACGTGGAAGTAGGATTTTTATTTTTTCAGTACTTTTAGTCATTTTATTGGAAAATTCCTCGCAATATTCGTTAAGACAACTGGGATTTAAAGGAGTCGACGATCTCGGTCTTTCTATGGGACAAGTTTTTACTTCTAAGATAGATCGTTGTCGAATCGGAAGTATCGGTATCGCTGCGGATCTTTCTTGTGGTAGCGTTGTAGGTACGTAAGGTAGTTCATCTTCAAAAGAATCTTGAGAAACTATCGCTTCTTTTTCAGGTTCGCGCAATATTAATTGGGTACTTATATGAATATTATTTTTATTTTCGAGATCTCTTTCAGATTCTGATGAATTATGGTCATCGGCTGTTGAACATATGGATGCTGCACTTTTATCTTCAATATTTTCAATATCTACTGGATTTTCGTCGGTACGTGGAAATTCTACCAACTGTTCCGCTTCCTGTACGTCTTTGTTTTGTTGGACGTATGTAACTTCCACTTTTCCTATTTCTGATTTTTCTTCGGTGGGTTTTTCTTCTTGTTTAGATTTCGGTAATTTGGTGGTAAAAATTTCGTTTTCGTTGCCGAAGTTTGTTGAAAATGTTATGTTTTCACTGCTCGTGCTGTTTTGTCGACTAGGTGTGTTCACTAGAGTTGTTTTTACGACGTCCTGTGATGTTTTTTCTGTTGGTTTTTCCTGTGAATCTTGACAAGTCGTTACAGATCGATTTTCGTAATAAGTAGGAGAGTGGAGAGGTATTCTTACAGTCGCACATTGCAGTGGATTTTCATAGTAACTCTGTTTGATAGCTCCGTTTTCGTTATGGATTGGTTTAGTGTTTCCACTGTTATTTGTAACTTTAGGATTTATGTCAGACTTTTTGGTTTTAAATAAAGAGAGAACTGATTTAGATTTGGATTTTTTGTCCATGCTTTCTGTCGATACTGCTGGTAAAAGTGTATCTATGTCGTCCATCTTACTACGCGAGATTACTTCGTCTTCTTTTATTTCTCCCGATTTTAGTTTTTTGTTACTACTAAACTCACTTTTTGTATCTACCTTGTTAAATGAAGGTGAAGAAGAAATAGAGATACTTTCTCCGGTATATTCTGTGTTTTTCGTGGATCCATTTAAAGTGCTTTTGTTTATTACAGATGTATCAGATGTGGAATCTGAAACAAGATTTTTTTCGTGATAATATCTATCGGGTTTCAACTTTATTCTAATATACTTTGGTTCGTGTTTTTTCGTTACCGATTTACTTTCGCTTTCAGTCTGATGGGATTTTAAGTTTTTTTTTATGTATTGAACTTTTTCCGTGTTAGGAAGATCTGGAGGCAGTGGTCCTTTTAAGGGTATGTAATAGTATTCCACCCCACTTTCTGAAAGAAATCTACTTTTTATGTTTGCGCGCGGCGAAGTCGACTCAGACAACGTTATTTTTGGTACGTCGTTACTTTTGGTCAATTCTTCCGTATTCGGGGATTGTACTTTTTCTACTGATATGCCTGAAAAAAAATTTCTTTGAAATTTACTTGTTTCAAAAGTATTTCATCTTAAATTGTTCGAAAAAGTTTCCAATGACAAAACTAAGATAGAAAACGCAAAATTACATACATTAATTTCTTCCTAACCAAACCATTGACAGATACGTCAATTAACTAAACTTCATGTTATATTTACCCATGTCGATGGTTTTTACTACAGATCTAGTATCTAGTTCTTTGGTACTAACAAAAGCAAACAGCTCACCATTAATTATACGAGGTGAGTTTTGGACACTTGCAGTGCTCTTTACTTTCCTTAAATGTACTAATACTACTTTTTTGGATAGGAAGAAGAAACAGACGAATCTTACGAAAGAAAACTATCTTATAGACAACTTTTTCAACGATTATTTGATTATTTCCGTTTGATGTGTGTTGGAGACAAAAAAATTTAGGATAAACTTACCTTCAGCGAAAATTGCTTCTGTTGGATCATGTTTTCTGGAAAGCAAAATTTTCTCCATAACGTCGCTATCAATTTTTGCTTCGATATTTTTGTCTTCTTTAACCGGTTGATCTGTTACTTTTGTACCGCAAAATGACGTTTCTAATTGCATTTTGTGAGGTGAAGAACATCTAGACAAATTGGACTGTTCAGAAAGTATTGAAATATGACTAATATTAGATATACGACTCTGATTGGAACATTGACTTCCGATACTCGACAATCGCGAAGTTCTTCCTGATATAGACAGCAACACTATATCGGAACATTGTGAGTCTTTCCTTGTCGTTATTGGGTCTTCCAAAATGGAAGGGGATTGCGGTCTTTTCCGTCCACTTATGGATGTATCTTGAAAGTCCAGTTCTTCCGTCGAAGATCGCAAATCTAGTGCTCCATCCTCTTTGAAACCTAAAAGACCTCCGATAAATATATCCTTTCGACCATATGTTTTATTCTTACCTAATCCTAGTTTGGCACCATTAGGATCGTAAATTTCTCTATCTGGGCTGCTATCCTTACTGTCATGGTGAGACGAACTACTTGCTCTTGAAATATCAATCCTTGGTGTTTGATGTTTTACGCTGGCATTTTTCGATACTGGACTGACTGGAAAACCGACCAAACTTATCTTTTTAATCGGATGAGAATGGTAGACTGGCGTCACCGGCGATAAGTCTTCTCTTATACCAGGTAGACGAACCACTGAACCAGATAAATTTTTGTCTTCCGGACTTTCAAGCTGTGAAGAAATTTTTGATCTTTGATCATTAAATAGACAATAGATAATGATTGTTATAAACTGATAAAATTGAAACATGAAATGTATGATAGGAAATCCAGAACAATATATTTTATTATAACATAAGAACTGGAAATAAAGAATTGACAAGGATACGTACACGTATTCTCACCTCGTCTGAGAGATCTTCGAAAGAAGCTATGGGTGCAGGTCCCATAGGTTTCTGGCTCCCTGTTGATGAAGAGCTCCATTCAGTTGATTTTGACATACCTCCGGAAAAATATATAACGTTATATTCATGGGATTTTAAACTTAGGGATAATATTAAAAATAGAATTTGTACTTCATGTGTACACTAAACAAAAAATTATAGGGAGGTTAGATGTAAACTGCAATTTCAAAACAATTTATTATTTTGGTAAATATAGAGCCAGGGCTGCAGCTTAAAGCTGGTGCAAATCATTCCATAGCCCTTTGCATTATTGATAAATGATGTTGGGGACGCCATAAAAAAACGTACCATGACAAACAATGCATGGATTTTTTTCTAGCCCTTTTTTTTATGCAATAATATGATATTGGAGGATTATCTCAAACGCCATGCAAATTATGGCAAACGCCATGAAGATTGAAAAACTGACAATTAAGTAACCTAGTAACCTAACCTCACTTGTATGAGATCTGCATTTTTTGTTATGGTAAGTTTTTTAATTATTTTTGTCGCTTTTACCTTGCCATAATATTGCATTTGATATCATTATTTAGTAATAAAAAGCGTTATAGAAAAAAAAAATCCAAACATTTTCACCTGTATCCCTGATTCTACATAATTATAGGTACCCTGATTTTTAAAGAAAACGTTGAAGAAATGAATTTCTATCTATCCCACCAGTATAAACTGCTAGTTGTGATACAAATTTTCATAATGAATTACAAAAAGTAGAGAACTCAGTTTTACGCTTGTCCAATGAATTTTCCATGCCTCCTTAATTAAACATAATATCAACAGTTACATTACATATACCGTTTAACTTAAAAAATGATTTTATCTAGGTCAAAAACCTATTTTGACATATAAACGTTAAGTATTTAATGAGCTTATAGGTTGTAAACTGTAAAAAATATGAATATGAACGTCTTCCGTGTAATTAAAAACAACTACTGCTTGTGCTATATATGCTCCGTCAAACATTATCAGATGGTAAACAAATTTCGTAAGCTAAACTGAAAGTGTCAGTAGTATAACGAAAGAAACAGAATTTATAATCTAATTCGAAAATATTTGTAACTGTTTTGTTTATTATATAATAGCTGTTCATCATTTTAATGCAATACCTATTTATTTATATAATTCATTACGTTATATTTATTTTATCGTTGTTAATTTTTTCCAGTGTACCCACCAGATAGAACTTGTTTTTAATCTATACCGCAATATAGGACACTAGATCAGTTGAAAGATTTTATAGTTACCCTAAATAGATGTTGGTATTATAAAATTCGATACTTAAGGTATCGTAATGATCGGAAAATCAAAGTGGAAAACTTGATTGATAAAAAAATATATAAAAGTATGAATATTTTACCTGCTTTCTATCCGAAAACTGTTTTACATTGTATTAGAGAACTGGAGTTTGATTTTCTACATGATTATTATCAAGGGTTGGTGCACAGATCATAGTACACGCGCGTCAACAAAGGAAAATGTCGATTTTCCGAACTTCGCTAGAGGGAGGAGTGGGAAGCAAGGGCGGATCCACTCACAGCCAGAGGCGCCGAACAACAACGTGAAAAATTAAAAAAAAGAAAACATAATATATTTAGTTTTCTAGAACTTCATACTCGCAACAAGTATGTATGTATTTTACAGGAGAGCTGTGCGAAGTTGTCACAAATTCCCGAATATGTAAACACATTATGAAAGCTCTATGCAATTTTAGATTCAAATACACAATTGATAACATTATTCTAACTTCTCATAAACTATAACTTTATTATGGAGGGTAGAAGGAAGGAGCACCATCTAAATGTATTAAAAAGTGTCCATCGGAAGGGAGCAAATTAAGGTGGCGCCATAGTAGCAAGTGGAAAAATTTTAAAAACAGCGCCATGAATTATTAGAGTAAGATACAAAATTAAAAAAGGAGAGAAATGCTTCCGGTTCATTACAGCGCGTATTTTTAAATTATTATATCATAGACAAACATACATATGAAATATAATTCTAAATTCACATCATTTCCATTAGCTACACAAGCGCCATTTCGGTGAATCTTCGAATTATAATTTGCTGTTTTCAGCTGGACACTTTTTCAACTTGTCCCCCATACAAGATGGTGCTCCTTCCTTCTACCCTCCATAATATAAAGTAGAAGGAAGGAGCACCATCTTGTATGGGGGACAAGTTGAAAAAGTGTCCAGCTGAAAACAGCAAATTATAATTCGAAGATTCACCAAAATGGCGCTTGTGTAGCTAATGGAAATGATGTGAATTTAGAATTATAAACTGAGTGAAGTGTGCTGGGTTGAAAAATTTAGTATTTTTCGTGACTTGTGTAGTTGAGAAATATGCAGTATTTAAAATCTCAATTATTTACGTAGTATTTCCTTTTTTAATCTTGTATCTTACTCTAATAATTCATGGCGCTGTTTTTAAAATATTTCCACTTGCTACTATGGCGCCACCTTAATTTGCTTCCTTTCGATGGACACTTTTTAATACATTCAGATTATGGAGGGTAGAAGGAAGGAGCACCATCTTGTATGGGGGACAAGTTGAAAAAGTGTCCACCTGTAAACAGCAAATTATAATTCGAAGATTCACCGAAATGGCGCTCGTGTAGCTAATGGAAATGATGTGAATTTAGGGTTATAAGTCGAGTGAAGTGTGCTGGGTTGAAAAATTTACTATTTTTCGTGACTTGTGTACTTGAGAAATATGCGGTATTTAAAATCTCAACTATTTACGTAGTATTTCCTTTTTTAATTTTGTATCTTACTCTAATAATTCATGGCGCTGTTTTTAAAATCTTTCCACTTGCTACTATGGCGCCACCTTAA
Source organism: Lochmaea crataegi (assembly GCA_947563755.1). NCBI lineage: Eukaryota > Metazoa > Arthropoda > Insecta > Coleoptera > Chrysomelidae > Lochmaea > Lochmaea crataegi. The sequence goes on from OX387422.1 coordinate 128,770,904, forward strand.
TTTGCTTCCTTTCGATGGACACTTTTTAATACATTCAGATGGTGCTCCTTCCTTCTACCCTCCATAATTCAGATGGTGCTCCTTCCTTCAACCCTCCATATATAAACAATGGGTGCGTTCAGCAACGCTAGCGCAGCGCTCTGTGAAAGCGATTGAAGGTGGCTGACATAACCTTTATATTTATTTCATAAATACAAAGCGTCTTTAATGGAAAACCTTATAAATTACTTAATCTTGGAAAAAATTTGCGGATGAAAATAATATTGTGCAATTGATTCCACTTGTAATTGAAAGACAAGAAGAATATGTACAAACATTAGCATTAGGAGGAGCAGAAAACCATGTAAGAAATTTAAATTATTTCGAGGCAGTAATTCACTAATAAAAACTAAATAACAGAGGTTAGAATTGTTGTTTGTTGTTGTTGACATAACGAACCGCTGACCAACTTAGCGGAAAATAAATTCGCTGGAAAAAATGGTGACCGCTAGAGCTAGCGCTGTCACTTAGCGGTCAAATTCGCCCTCTGCTTACTCAGGGCTGAGTTCGAAAAGTACGCTCCGAGAAATCATTCTCATTCCATGGTGTGACATTTGTGCGATTCGGTTGTCTGATTCGTTTGATTTCTTTTCGAACTGTTAATTGACAGTTAAATAACCTAACCTAAAAGACAAAAAGTAAACAAAACACAATTAATCCAAGTTTATTATAAAAATAATAATTATGGATCGGAAGCGTAAAGTGGTTGCGGCTGTGGCAAATTTGCAATCACACAAAACGTATAAGTAACAATAAAGTATAAATACATAACAACAAAACCAAGAACAAAACACTGCGCATGTCGAGTGAATGTTAACTTTGAAAATACTTGGTTGGAAAAAGCGACGCTCGAGCGATGAGTGAACGTAGTTCTCGAACTGTATAGTGTAACGTTCGACTGATCATCCTAGAATATTCAAACGGCTAGAGTTAATCGAGCGCGCTCGAGTGTGAGTGTACTTTTCGAACTCAGCCCAGCACTAACGTGGCTGAACGCGCCCGATATATTTCACCGTTTTAGTGGTGCTTTATTATCCTATATGGTCAAAGACCGAAGATCGCGACACATCTAATCCAAGAAAAAAGAAGAAGAATTTAAGCCTCGAAATTACGGCATTTGTTTACTTTTAAAAACTATACTTTATTTTTAATTAAAATGTGTACTCTTATACGGTCAATATTTCAAGTGCATGTATTTGCTCGAAATAGTCGGACATTAATAACATACAAGTGTTTGAGGAAGTTTTGTCAAAATGACGATTTTAGAAAGGATGAGCTTTTAAAAATTCCATTACATAAAATAAGAAAAGTAAAGAACAATACAAAATCAACGCAAGATGTAGAAAATAGTTACAAATTATGTTTGAGTCAAGGTATAACTAAGCAAACAATCGACTACAACACAGAAATATTAACAGATAATAGTTTATTGTTGAAATTGGATGTTTTAAAATTACTTCCTTTAGACATCAACGTTTCTGCACCCTTACTTGCAGTTAACTATACGAAATTGAAGCAATTCATATTCAATGAACTAGTCGAAAAGAGAATAAATGAGTTTGCAAAACTTCTTAAGGTATGTAATACTAATACTTAATTATGTTGACTCCCTACTTCGTTAACCATTACTCTATGCTGCATTTCTCTCAACAACAACTAAATGATTTGCAAAAATAGATACAGGGACCTGTTTAAAAAGCAGATTCTTTTTGAACACTATTAAAACATTATGATGACCATGGTGTATGAGCAGTGAAGAAAGTTGTCACAGTTTTATGTTATTAAATATGTTTGAATTAAATGCATGTAGAGGTAACCTTTAACGTTTAATTTAAACAAGGAAAACTAAGTAAAACATTTTCAGGTTAATGAACATGATGTGTGCATTTGGATGTCTAAAAAGAACTTTTTAATGACTACCAATATGGATAATGTGAAGAAATGTATCAAAATATTATTAGGTAATTATTGATAAGATCTCTATTGTATTAACGAAAAAACTGTCATTAACTGTTTTAGAAGCTGATGTTACCCATAGAGCAATCATTAATGACTTGTGGGTACTAAGATATAATTCCGATAATATTCAAGAAAGAATTATGTTTGCGAGGGAAAATAATATCGATACTTTTAAAACTTGGATGATCAGAGCTCAACGTGAAATTATTGAAAGGTGAGTGATTTTCACAGCTACCCATTTTAATGTCCACTATTTATATTGTTTTAGTTATGCAAGAAGAAGATCGGATGACAAAAAAATTTTAGGTGAAAAAAAATCTTTGATAGAATATCTGTCTGAAAAATTGGAATGTTCCCAAGAAGTATCCAGATACCTAATTTTGAAACAACCAGCTCTCCAGAAAAAGAGCTTGATAAAAATAGATGTTATGATTAGGTTCCTTTTACAGAAAGGTTTTACGCCACAACATATTTGTAAAACACCTAAAATACTGTTACACAGTGTAGATACTGTGAAAAAGAGAATAAAGGAGATTGAAACAAATAATATACAATTGGATTCACTGGTTATGCTTACGAAAAGTCAAAGGCAGTACATGTATTTTCTTGATTCTGTAAAATGTAATAAAGGCAAATTGAAAAGTTGATTTCATGAATTATTTTAGTTACCTATATCCCTAAACTTTTTGTGAAAATAAGATTTTGAAGTTCTTTTACGCTATAAAAATAACTCTTTTGTATCTAGAAATACACTGATGATTCATATAATGATTGTTGTTGGGAAGAGTGAACTCCAGTTTTCTGATACAATTGGAATCTCGCCTCAAAATAGGGTAATTAAACAAAAAGTCCTGTAAAATCACAAAACTGTAAATACTGAGTTGAAATTTAAAGGCCTTTTATAAGACCAATCAACTGGGAAAAAAGTCGACAATAATTCTATAGCAGCATGAAAATGCACCTTCCTATTTTTTGCTTTCTGCTTACTGTTTGTTTATTTGTAAAAATATTTGCGCCAACCACTGGAGAAAACAAGTTATTCCTAGTTCTACCGACTTTATGGTTTAGGTAAAATATTTATCTTTACCTATAATTATCTGTTTTGAATTTTTAGGCATATCTAAAAAAAATCTGGGCACTTCTTTACTGTGTATTTCGTACACTTTTAATGCCAATTACCTAGTAAACAAGATTAAATTAAACATTTTTTCTTATCATAAACATGAATATACTTATAATATTTGTCATATCGGTATTTATTTTTAGCATAAATTTGTTTTCATTGAAGTGAGTATTAAAATGCTGTGAATTTAATTTACACGCACTATAAATATATCGATTCGTTAGCTGACTGAACTTTACCCATGCCATGTAGGTCTTCAAGGTAACTAATATTGACATTTTTTTACCTATAAAAATATGCATATGATGTAGTGTTGTCTTTTCCAGATTCACTAAAGGTTTCTCTCCCGTTTATATTGTTGAAAAAATTATACAAGATGGATTAGATTGAACCTTAATACCTTTTAGATATTTTAAATTGGATAACATAAAGAAAACTTTACATACAAAACAAAGTTGAACGTAGATTTTCTTTTTACTTAATTTTAGGTTATAATGACGAAGATTAAAACATTTTTGTGTTTTGTAGCAAAGTTAGTTTTATATACTTCGACTACATGTAGGTCACTACAACCAAATATAATTTTTATTTTAGCCGATGATTTGGTAAGTTAGAAAGTTTTATTTTTATATTAATACTGAATGACAAATTTTCATATAAAAAAAACGTAGAGTCCAGTCATGGGACTTCCGACAGAAGTGAAAACACCAATAAATTATCGAAAGCCCATAGTAAATTGAATTTTTTACAAGAAAAGTACACATTCATTTTGTTAATTGTGTTGCATAACCAAAAGCATTGTGTGTTGCATAAAAGCGAGACGATGACGGAAAATCCATGTTTTTTCTTCATCCAAAAAAAGTGCTCAACGGGCCAAAAGAAGTTTTCACTTCAAAAATATTTATAGGGATGGAACGACGTAGGATTTCACGGATCGAATCAAATACCAACACCGAATATAGACGCATTAGCATTTTCCGGTATAATTTTACAAAATTATTATGTAAGTGCCATATGTACACCTTCTAGAAGTGCCTTAATGACAGGAAAACACCCGATACATACGGGTATGCAACATACGGTTCTTTTTGGAGCCGAAGCTCGAGGACTGCCTTTGAATGAAAAACTTTTGCCACAATATTTGGATGAATTAGGATATGACAGCCATATTGTAGGAAAATGGCATTTGGGTTCATATAAACGAGATTATACTCCGATGTATAGAGGATTTAAATCTCATACCGGTAAATTTTTATGTTATATATTAGCTATGTTCTTTCGTACTGATTCAACTGATGGAACTTATGTGATTAAAGTGGAAGTGATTTTGCAATCAGAACACATTCATTCAATGAATGCCCGAAAGAACTCGCTCATTTTGAAGATGTTTTCGTCCACAGATAACATGTCGTTTTGTCATTTGGAGGTTATTTATTTTTTATTTATTTATTGAGTTACGCTGTGTAGAACAAGAAAAACTAACGAAATGGAAAGAAAATTAATATTAGATTCCCTTGTAAATGTATATTAAAAACTTCTAGCTTAAATTTTTGAGGTTAACTTTACCAATGTGATCTAACTGATATAATAAATTCCGCGTTCAGAATAATTACTTATGATCACTTTTAAGGTGTAGAGGGGGAACTGATTGAAAACGAAAGAACGATCGCTTAAACTGATCTACCTGATTTTAGTTACATAGATCACTTCTTTCAGTACGAAAGAACATTACTATTGATATTTTTAAATAGCAGAACGCCGTCACCATCTACTGTTAAATTAAGTAACCCTGCTCTGCTTTCTTGAAAATAAAATAACGTCGTGTATAACTTTTATATTATTTAGAAATATTTTAACATTTTAAAACTTTCTTTAACTGAATACCTATTACTTCATTAATAACCAATTAGATGTTCTAACGAATGTTTTCAAGGTTTTTGGACTGGCCATCACGACTATAACGATCATACAGCTGTAGAACAGCCTGGATGGGGCTTAGACATGAGAAGAAACATGACAGTTGCTTATGATTTACATGGAAAATACTCAACGGATATTTTTACCGAAGAATCAGTTAAAATTATAAAAGAACATAAATCGGAAAAACCTCTTTTTCTATATATAGCTCATGCAGCTGTCCATTCGGGAAATCCTTACAATCCTTTAGCTGCACCTGATACTCTGATTAAGACTTTCACGAGTATCGATGATTATAACAGAAAAAGATTTGCAGGTAAGTGCTTTGCTGGTTGCATACTATGTTGACAACCCAATGGTTTTGCATTTCAGGTATGCTTACAAAACTGGACCAATCCGTCGGAGCAGTTACGAAAGCGTTGTACGATAGTGGAAAATTAGAGAACAGCATAATTATTTTTTCCAGCGATAACGGTGGACCAGCTTCAGGTTTTAATTTGAACGCCGCTTCCAACTATCCTCTTAGAGGTGTTAAGAATACTTTATTTGAAGGTGGTGTACGAGCAGCAGGACTTTTATGGTCCCCATTACTCAAAAAACCTCACAGAGTTGCTACGCAAAGAATGCATATATCTGATTGGTTACCGACGCTCATCGATGCGGCCGGTGGAAATTCTAGGTAGTGTTAAAGAACAGGATTTTAAAATATTGCGGAATTTAATAAATATTTTTGCGCAATTCGCGGTAGGTATATTTGTGATATTGGTAAAGTTTTAGGAATATTTCAAATATTGATGGAATATCCCAATGGGATGCTCTATCTGAAGATAAACAGTCTGCTAGAAATGATATTTTACACAATATTGACGATATTTACGGTAATGCCGCTTTAACAGTCGGATCATGGAAATTATTGAAAGGTAAATCCTATTTATATTTTATTTTGACCTCTGAGCTGCTTATTTATTGTTATTGTAAACAAGTTTTCGGGCTATTTTTAGACTATGAGTATTCTCGTTATTTATGACTATGAATCTTTAGCCCATTTTAGACTTTGAGTGTCTGTTCAAATTTTAAAGTATACCTACATCTTCAGGCTATTTTTAGACCCTGACTTTTCAGGATGTTTTAAGGCTATGATTATTTAGACTACGAGTGCAATCAAATTTTAGACTATATCTTTATAGTATTTAGACTATTTTCAAACTGTGGGTATCTAATATAGTTTTAGACTATGAGTCTTCAGGATATTTTTATACTACGAGTATCCACTTTACTATGAGTATCCTCGTTATTTATGACTATGAATCTTTAGCTCATTTTTAGAGTGTCTGATCTAATTTTAAAGTATGAATTTTCAGGTTATTGTAACGTTTATTCTAATTTATATTTACAATTAATTTATATTTACAGATTTATATGTAATTCAGTCCTTATTTAATAATTTATGTAATACACTAAACCCACTAATTATAATTTATATGAGAGTCACTTAATAAACACTTTATCGATGCGCGATTACTTTCCTTCGGTATCAACACTGACTGATTGACTAATTGCCTGCGGCGATGCTTGTGGCCTATTTATACTCACGCGCCGTAATTCTAGAAATCTTTCGGCGTTCTGGCGAGTTCACTGGATATTCTCGATGTTTCGTATTCTGGATGCTTCTCGAAAATTGGGCGGAGGAGCCATAGTCGTCTCATACGGGGATTTCACTGGGGCACTAAGTGAGAATATTATTGCAGTAGCTCGCGTAACATTATTTTTAAACTCTGAGTTTTCATGATGTTTTAAGGCTATGATTATTTAGTGTATTTTTATATTATGAGTGTAATCTAATTTGAGACTATGAGTTTCAGGCTATTACTCGCCTGTTTTTACACATTGAGACACTAAACATAACATATACATAAACATATATTTTTTTGCAACGTTCAGGCACAACTTACAACGGTACCTGGGATTGGTGGTATGGGCCGAGCGGTAGACTGAACGATTACAATGTATCCCTAATTATCAATTCACCTGCAGGACAAGTTTTAAAAAATATACGTATAGCAGCTAATTACAAACAAATTTCTAGTTTGAGACAACAAGCTACATTAAATTGTTCTAAAGTTACACCGTCCGAAGGCAAATGTAATCTAATGGAAGATATTTGTTTATTCAACATACATGATGATCCATGTGAACAGAATAACGTTGCAAAAGAGTAAGATAGAGTTAATTTTGGATAGTTTTCGTTCAGGAAATTTTGAAGTATATTTATTTTTAGCAATCCTTCTGTCGTTAAATGGATGGAGGACCTTTTGGATCAGTATAACAAAACTGCAATACCACCTGGAAATCTTCCCATAGATCCAAGAGGAGATCCAAAAAATTGGAATTATGTTTGGACAAATTTTGGAGATATGTAGTAGATTGTTGATATGAATTAATAAATTTTTTTTACCGTTGATCAATTCTTCTATTTCCTCCAATTTTAGCATTCTTTTCACCCCTTTATTTGATATGTACAGGGTGTTTCAATCTAACGACAAAGTTCGGCATACCAAATATGCCGCCCATATGCTTTTAGCGGTCAACAGTGGTAATTTTGTTGTCCAACTGGAATCGAATAAACTATACCATAAAAAATCGACCGTCATAATACACACATGTATAGTTTATCTTAAGTCAGAGTGAATTAAAAAAAATAGTAATTTTGGTAGACGTTTCGCATCTTAAAGTAAATACCAACTGTTGACAATATGTATAGGTATACATATTTCATTCTCCTTAATTATGATGACGTTCGCTATGTTTGGAATGTTTTTCATCGATAAATTTGCCATCCCTTGGATGAGCCATGCACGCCTATATTCATAATTGCCAACAAATTTTCATATATATCATGTAAACACACACAGCCTTTATTAATAATAAAATTTAGATTATTCTAACATGACTTTAAAAAAGTAAAAAGCATATTAATAAATAAGTACATTTAACATCATTTTAACACTAGAATGATACTAAAACCTTAGTAATAAGTTTGCTTAAGTTAACCTAACTTTTTTGGTCAAATTGTCCCTTTGTGATTATAATAGAAACATTTTTATACAGGTAAGTTGTACTTGATTATATACAACAAAATTCAGGTTAGACCTTTTTACCATTCCTTACATATTTAAACAAATTAGAAAATTATTTGTAGATGTAGATTCTGACGATTTGCTAGAAAATCCAAGACAGAATGAGGAAAGATATCTCTTAGGAGCCACTTTTCGATAGCAGTATAAACAGAGATATTTTATACATAGAAACCACCAAAGATATTTTTTTTCATATAGTTTTATTAAAGTTAAATAAAAAATTCATTGATAATTATTATAGTATCCAACTAATACACACTAGTACACAAATTTACCAAAAGCAATTAACTTTTGTTCTTGATTTATATTTACGTCAGTAAAAAATGCTATTTCCATCCATCTTTCTGAAGGCTTTCCGTGATCAGCTGACAACATGGCGTGGGATGACGTCACTTGGAAACGCTCTATTCAAATGAGAGCATTTAATATTTGTACAAATCGTTTTCGTCTGAAGGTCACAGAAGAATTCACTCAACTATTCTCTTTATAATATCTTACCAGCAGAAATGAAAGTTTTGAGTTTGAATAAATTCAAGAGGATTTTAAAAACGTATTTACTTAGATTTTGTTTTTACTCTGTCAACGAGTACATTGAAAACTGTCAGAATATCTAGAATTTCCAAAATGTATTTATGCTCAATGGACATTCATTTTTGTTTTGTTTGTTTATACCTATTGTAATTTCAATTTTACGCCAAATTATATAAACCTTCCAGTTTTTAAAATATATTTTTATTGTTTGTATTTTAAGTACCTAATATTATGTGTTTCTATATGTTAAATGTTATACATTTTGTACCTTTGACTTGCTACAAACATTGTAAAACATGTAATGTAGTTAAATAAATCTATCTATCTATAGAAAGAGAGCAAATACATTTCCTAAAACGAATCCTCTTAGTTGCTTTGCTGTTAATCCTCAATCTGTTATTCGGATTGAAACAGGAAGAGTTGAGTTGTCGTACAATGTTTTTAAAATGACAATAAATTGGTTACAAAAGATTCTTCAAATGGAAAAATTTCGCTAACTCAGACTTTGTTTTGAACAACAACTACGTAGGTATTATGAATTCCGTCACCACAACGTATAATTGGGCATCTCAAATCAAACAATTTTTTGTTGACATTGATTCATTGCAGTTATGGAATAATTTAATTTATCGCCATCTAACAACACAAAAAAAAATGTTTTCTAAATATTATACCTTCCTGCACCATTTAAAATGAAGTTTACATTAAACGGCATAACCTCAGCACCGGATCTACGATTTTTTCGTAACCAGAGCAAAAATTGATAGTGGCGCCTCCTCCCTTCAGTGTTTGAGAAAAACTGTTAAAACTGACAAATGAGTAGCATTATTGGTGACCATTTGTGAAGATAATAATCCTTTAATAAATTTAAACTTTTTATTATCTATTAGCTAATAACTTTCATCTGTGACATAAAACAGAAACACAGAAAAAATATATAAGCAGGAAATACTGCTTTCTTTTCTGCGAAAAAATCTATTAGCTCCTCAAAGTCAGTCGCATAGGCAGTCTTGTTTTCAATGGCTAGACTCGCGAGGCCAGATAGACGCTCCTGACTCATTGTTGAAACTAGATAAGTCTGCTTAAGCTTCGCTCACAGCTTGCAGATGTTATTGGTAATGTGCAATAAATGCTTAAAGCTATACTAGCATCAAGGAACGCTTCTTGCAAGTCATGCTTGTACAGATGTTGTAACAGGTCGAAGGCACTTGATTTTTCATTTTTTCAAAAACCAACTGCACTCAAGTCCTTTGAATATTTTAAAGCTAAATCGGCTCCATTTTTTTGCAGATCTTCTGTCGACATATTTAAAAAGGCGTAGCCACTGAGGAAGGCGAATTTTTCATTTTCATTATTTGCACTCTCTACTCTTGTCTCAATTTCTGTTAAAATTTTGTCAAACACTACATTTATATCTTTGAAAAATAGCCTAGTCGGATCTAGCATTCTTGTTTCGTCTTCACAGATTTCGTCGTGTTGCTTTTTCTTTTTCGAAATCCGTTTGTTTTTAAGAACCGGCTCAATTTACAACTTTTCTGATACAGGTGTAGCTTCTTTGATCCAATATTCTACCGGTTTTTCTCTCATTTCTTGCAAGACCTTAAAGGCCTTGCAATTTTACATGATCTGTTAAGGTGCGTTCATAAATCACTTAGTATGTGTTCAAAAACTAACTGGGCGTATGGAAATACAAAAGATCGTTTTTCAAACATATTATATTAAGATTCGATAAAAACCTATGAGATTGTAGGAAAAGAGGCTTCACTTGTTCGATATTTAGAATTCTTGTCTCAAGGATTTGCCCCCCCCCCATGAAACTGCCGCCCGGAGCAAATGCACCGGTTTGTTTCCCCTTAGATCCGGGGCTGCATAACCTACAGTATAGATCCTACTCTAACATGTCCTGTTTGTAATATGGAAGGGAAGGAAACAATATTTCATATTTTGTTTGAGTGCCGATATATACAGTCATGAAAAAAAATACATCCTGTCTGTAAAATTTGGAAACATCAGTAAATGCTCTTCAAAATGTAAACCTTTCTGAGGGAAAAACTATATGTTGCTACCTTTGGGAGATGGGGGGAATGGGAGCCAACTAAGGAAATATTTTTTTAATCACACTATTAGCCTTTAATCAGATTTGAAAATTCTTGTAGGAAGGTTTACATACCTATATATTTTCATTATATACGATATTTTTTGAACAAAACTAATTATAAAAGAATTTATAAAGCGATTAAAAAAGTGCATTTGGCTCTCATTACCCCATCATGCGGGTAATGGGAGCCTCTCATTACCCCATCATGCGGGTAATGGGAGCCAGCAGTTATTTCAATAGGTTCTAATAATGTTAAATTATTCGGTTTAGGTTCCTTTTAATTAGGGTTGACGTTCTTTAAATAAAACACATCTTTCTTCGACAAAGGATTGATTTGAACTCCTTGACAAAACCCAAAGCAACAATTGCCAATCTACACATTCTTTCAATACAGCGCGTGTCTGCTTATCTAGCAATTTGGTACTTATATCGAATAACAATTTATAGCCAAACTGCTTGGTCGATATATTTCATAATTATAATTAAATACATTGATACTAAAGTTAATAACCTATAATTTAACAATAAGCATAAATTCTAACCTAAATAATAAACTACCCATTAAAAGTTAAAGTAATAATAATTTCTAACTAAGGCTATATAATGACCTGAATCTAAGGAAAATGGTAAAAACAAAAATAAGAATGAAGATGGTGGAAAAAACTAATTCCGCCTGTCCAAACAGAAGTCGCAAACATATCCTTCGGGGCTCTCTGCACCCGAACATTCAGAATGTGCCCAAACTCCGCAGCTAGTGCACTGATACCATAATTCATTTTTTCCGTCACTATCGATATTGTCACTTTCATCGTCATCACACAATCCTGTTTCACTTTCCGAATTTGATGATTCGTCGGAAAACGCCTTTTTCACTTTGCGTTTGGACTTTTTCGGCTTCTGTTGGGTTTTCAATTTATTTTTATTGCAGATTTTCTCACTTGACGGTTGAATATTTTCATTTTCTGGCGATGAAGCAAAAACCTGCCGTTTTGATTTTTTTGTTTGCTCTTTTTACTAATTGTTTGGTATTTTCCTTTTCTTCTCGTTCTAGTCTTTTCTGTTGCTTTTCTTCAAAAAATGTTTTTTTTTGGGGGTTTCAGTTAAAATTATTAAATGTTGTTTTTGTCTTGAATTATTTTTTAGGTTCTTTGGCATTTCTGACTCGGGGGAAATCATTGAAATAATATCAGAAATTGATGAAGTGTTGAGGCTTCTGTTTATAGTTTCGTCATCCCATCCGGGTTGAGGAGAATCAGGAACGGCTTCTGGTAATGTCTCATTTGGGGGAATTCGAGGGTGAGTCACATGAGTGGTGATGTTTATATCTGCGTTATCCTTAAGGTTATCTTGTACATATACGCAAACTGGTGGCTGACAATCGTTTATAAAATCTGTCAGTAAAAATATTTGGCTGAATCGGGAAAATGCCAGTCCATCTAAAACCTGATATTGCTTTTTCTATTGAGGCCACTCTAATGTATGCTTTATCAAAGATACTTGCAACATCAGAAGGTGTTATCAGGGATAATGTATTCGATCTCATGTATGGACCCCTTTTTCAGGGGTCCAAAGAACCTGACGTCCAACGGCTGCATTCGGTGAGATGAATGTGACCTGGTATTCATCATCAGCAGGTCCGCCTTTAGTGAGTAATGGTGAAAATCGTTTCCTTGGAAACAGAAACAAAGGTAGCACATAAGATCCAGCAGCACTCATGGCGCAAATAACGGTGATATTTTCGCCACGTTCCCAGCAAGTTGCCGTACCTATTCTCTTTTGTCATTTTTTTGCAAAAATGGTTCCTGGTTCTTGAACCGTTGTTATGCTGGTCTCATCCATATTATATATATTCGACTTCTAAAATTTATGTTTGGACATAACAGCTTCAAGATTTTCAAAGAACCGTGTGTTTTCTGATCTGTTGAAACCTTTGATACTCGTGGCTTCGGGTTTAGGAACACTAGCATATCGTTTTAAGAAACCTTCCAGCCAATCTCTTTCAGCTAGCTGCTTCTGGGTGTTAAAACGATGCTTTATCTTGAGATTTTCTGCGCATCTATAGGCAAGACAACAAAATTGCCACCTCGATAATCCATAGAACATGTTGTAGAGCTTAATTAGATATGGGCAGCCATTTTTTTTTCTTGTTCGATTGTAAATAATAATTTTCACCATATAAAATAAAATACATTCAGAAAATGATGCATCGATGTTCCTAGTGAATAAAGGAATAACTTACGAGGTATGTAAGAACAATAAAGTATTAATAAGAGAATATGATCATTACATAAATATTATTTTCTATGACACCACAATTAAAAATATACAGATATAAGGTGAAGGGAATTTCTAAAATATTCTTATCACTGACTAACTAGTAGAACAGCTGAGTTTTTTTTTTACTACATCTAAAACAATTACCCGAGGCTTTTCCAATATGTACATATATTAACCCAGCAAATTTTGTATTTTTTGTCTTGATGATTTTGTATAACTGGTCACTAGAATGCATTCAACCTTCGTTGAAGAACCTTAAGGGAGTTTAAGTAAGTTCTACATTCGCAACCCCATCCTATGATTCCGTATCTTAGGTGAGACTCTACCAAACTTTTGTAAACTATGATCTTTTGCTTTAAATTAAGAATAACTGAAAACTGTCTAAATCTATGTAGTATTGTTCTAAGTTTTTTCAATAAATAATCAATATGAGCATTCCATTTCAGACTACTATCAATAATTATCTCTAAATATTTCATTTTCCTCGCTGATTTAATTTTTATGTTATTTTGGATAATTAAGTCGAAATTTGGGAGAGAAATTTCTTGGGAGCTAAAAGTTATGTAAAATGTTTATCGCTTTTTCTCTTCCATGTCCTGGGCATCTGAAATAAACATTTAAAATTTGAAAATGGGTCCACTGGGGTAATGGGAGTCATTGTGGTATTGGTGGCCACATTGGCTCTCATTCCCCAAGGTGAATTTTTTATTTAAAATGTTGAAAACAAAAAACAGCATAATTTAATAGGAAGTCAGATGTGATGCAATGAAACTACATACTTTTACGAACCTTTAGTGATAAAATGATTTGTATTAAACAAAAACCAGTAATACTTACCGCGTCGATGGTTTGCACGTATCGCTAGAAGATTTTACAATTTCACTCCACCCCGGTCAACGGTTTAGAACGAACTGATCATAGATAACACACATACGGATAGATGGGACAGTCCAATGTTAAGGCCTGAACCTAAATTTCAGCGCCATCCCTTCGTTTGGAAGAAACTAATTTGAAAAAGTGGCGGCAAATTTGAATGTAGATACAGCCCATTATCTACTATTTAATATTCCACTTATGTGAAAATTTAAAATTTAAAATACAAATGAATTCTGAAGATATTTATTGGCGTAATTTCATTTAAATACAGGTATATAATAGTACTACATAACTATTAATGGATACATTTCGAGTTATTATAAATTAAAACTAGTATAATATATAATGTTAATAAATATACATACATATATTTTTCTTTGTGATACAATAGAAATGTAAAAAAACATAGATTATGTTATTATGGATTTAGATTATATTTATCTCAAGATTTAATTTAATCTTCTAGAAGTTAAGAAGATTACCTGAATATTTATTTTTATTTATCTCAAGAACTTCTAAAAGATTTAATTTAAACTTTTAGAAGCTCTTGAGATAAATAAAAACAAATATATATTCAGGTGATCTTCTTAACGACCAAATAGATATCAACTCCCTTATTAAACCTATTTGCCTAGAAGAAAGGAATGATTGTTGTGAATGAATTTCCAGATAACTTATTCGATAATTTTGTCAATATTCGTAGAATTCCGTATTTACTTACCACCAAAATCTGAGGCAACTAGAACATAACAAAATACAATACAATTAATATAAAAAATCACTCTGGGACGAAAGGATATATTTATCTTATGCAAGACGACCATAAAATGAATTCATTAATGCAACAAGAAATAAAGGTTATGAATGCAGGTATGCAACCAAAATTTATAACAGTTGTATAACAAATTGCATAGCTACAAGATCCTGTTATTTGTGCCATCTCTTCGTTTGGAAGAAACTAAAAACATGGACCTTGGCCATATAAGTGTCTACCCTGTGGAACTGATGAACACGTTATCTATGAGCCATCACAACTCAAGGTCAAGCATAGAGTGCGTTCAGAAGTTATATTAAGGCGATCCAATCCGTAATAATGGGGTGGCTCCCATTACCCACTGGCTCTCATTCCCCCCATCTCCCCTACTCAAATTAATTTATACTAGATGAATAATTTATTTATTTTATTTTATTTTTTTGGTTACTGTCTTGTAAACAACTTAAGATTTTTCTATATTATCACACACTAACCTTGCTGTAAACATTGTTTTCTATAAGCAATAAACTTATTATTATTATTATTGAAATAATGCGATTCTGCCCATCACTAGAATCAACAGAAAGCCAAAGAAATTTTACAAAGAGCGAATATATCCGTTTACGTATTTTACGTTGTTGTCATGTTTATCTTATAAAAACATATTGTTTGTTATATGATTCTAAGTATTCAATTATTAATATGATTTGCTTAGCATGATATAAGTACGCCCTTAGTAACCGTTTTAGTATGCTGTTATCGTTTTTATTATTAATAATCTGACAAAAGTTTAAACTAGTCGCGAAACACCCTGTAGATAGTCCCCGCATAAAAGAAAAAAAAATGTTTTTAGCAGATAAACAATTTAGTAATTACAATTACCACAAATTGATAAGTCTCATTCTGTATATTGACCCACAAATATAAATATAAATAGTCTATTAATAAATGAAAAATTTCCATCGATGATGAGGATGTACAAATAAATATAATATTTACAGTGTGCATATTGATAGGGTTTTAAAATATTTGACAAAAGTATTTGTTTTAAACAAACATTATTCATTTAAATTTCAGACATTTAACGTTGAAAATTAGTACGTGTCGGTTGTGTGGTGTAGAAGTATCATACAATTTTTTTTTCGTGTAAAATGAGTGGGAAGCTTTTAAAAATTGGATTTATCGGCGGTGGAAAAATGGCACAGGCTATGGCGAAAGGATTTATCAAGACAGGTAAGTTCATTTTTAAACTTTCATATTAATATTCGCCTATGAGTCGGTTCCATTCTTTGAATGTGTCCGTAACATTTTAATTTTTTTTTCATGTATCAGAATGTAAAGTCCGTCCGGAAATATAAGATCCTAACTTCTTTAATAATATTTAATTCTTTGTTATAATTATTGGTATATTGATTTTAATACAAACGGACCTACTTTATACCTGAATTGTGGGTTCTTAAATAATTTCTTAACAATAGAGTGTTTACGAGTAGTTATTTATCTTAATTGGAGATTATAGGTTAGGATCTTATATTTCCGGATGGACTTTACCATTCACGACCGTTGGCGAGAGTTTCCAGCTTAATTTTCTTTTATTTGCGCCCAAATCATTTTCTATAGTATTTTAATCTGGGTGAGAAGGGGACAGTTTCAAAGGAATAAGGCCATGTTCTTTTAACAGCTGGTCCAAATGTGTTCTTTTTGTATGTCGTTTGATCTTGACTAAAATTTTAATTAGCAAAAATGTGCTATAAATCATAATAATATATTGCATGAAGACGACTGGCATGAAAAAAACAATTTTTTTTTGTCACAAACAACCACTATAACGAATTTAACTTGCCGAAAAATTCAAATTGGTTGTGACGTCGAAGTGTATGATTTCGGCACTGCGCGTGCGTCCATGCGACAACTAACGAAGGTATACCATTAAAACAGCCAATATTCCCGGTTTTACTTTCGAGCAGGCACGTGGCATAATTAACGGTCACTGGCTTACACCGTTACTTTCCACGTCCCGAAAAATAAGCCAGGCTTTGAACAACGACACAAAAATTCTACGAAAATACAGCTCTTTTCAGAAACCGCTCTAAAAGGTACATACACCGGTGCCTCACACTGCAACGCAATCCAGGGTAAGAAAAACACCCATCCTTTCCTAACCATGACACGTACAAGGGCAAAGACCAAGAAAAAGAAAGACGATGACAGTATTTCCTGAACTACCTCCAACCAAATGTTCCAAATCTTCATTTCTAAAAACTCCCAAGACACCTCCAACACTTCAAAAAATTCCGAAAAACCCCGTCCGTTGATGGAAACTGCGGTTCCACGACCCAACCCAGAACCTAACTCTCAAAATCTTCCTCCAAAGGGAGCATATACACTCAAATTCCTCCTAGACAAAATAGCCGCCCTCGCCGAACCCCAACCTTCGTCCTACGCCCAGGCAGCAAAGTTTCCTGCCTCTTTAAGTAATTCTTCTCGCTCCTCCCAGGCCTCCTCTATTCATGGAGAAACTATTCTCAGCCAAATCGACGAAGAAGCCTCAGTTCAGACTTCTTCGTCCAAATCATCCTCTCACAATTCATCAACAAAGGGCCTCGCTTCTCACAGCCGAAAATAAATTTGAAAAAGTATGTAAAATCCAAAAGTACACGCCACAAGGTTTTCTTATAATAAATACATTAGAATGAATTCTCAACTTAAAGATATTCCACTTCGGCGCACGAAATGAATGTAAATGAAATAATCGATATTTCTGATAAACTATTTACATTTTTTATAAAATTAATTAATTAAAAATCTCATCTCTGTCGATTCTGATCATCCATTTATACTTAGTCTGGCAGCATTAGTTGGCGTTAAGCGGCTAACGCGGGGTGTGGGGGAGTCCCCCGTCAGAGATGGGGCATAGCATTTTTTGCCATTTTCAAGTGCTGGAAAATAATCAAAGATAAATTAAAGCTTACTATGAAGCCTTTATCAGGCACAAGGTGGGAAAGCAGAATCCAGGCGGTGAAGGCCGTATTATTGCAATTAGATGATGTTGTTGAATGCATAGAAAACGCCAAACGGAACAATCGGATACACTCAGGGATTGCGATTCCGTTTTAAACGAAATGTTCAGTTTGGAATTTATCATATCATTATATACACTGTGTTCATTTGAAAAGGACCCACCCTTAATATTTCAAAAATGGGACATATTAGAAAGAAATGCCCAAACACGTCAACTTTTAACTTGAGGGGGACACTTTTTAGCGCTAATGACATAAACGTCAGATTCACCCTCTCCCTACTGGAGATACCCCTTACATTTTTTCAAATGGCATTAGGTATCAAGTCATACCTCATTTAAAAGGTCTGATAAATCTCTATTCAATCATATTGTTTTGCCTTTGATACCATCCTTCCATTGTTATTTAAAATTGGCTCTCTTTCAACTTTTCGTATGCCCCCGTATTATGTTATGACAGAAAGACTCTTCAAAGAATGAAAAATTTACAAATAGATTAAAAAGAAAACAGATGTTAACAAGAAATAACTGTTATTTAATCATGTGTTTAAAGTGACCACCGTTAACATTCAGGCAATACAAGTGGAAAGAGAGCCAATTTTAAACAACTATTAAATAACAATGGAAAGCTGGTATCAAAGGCAAAACAGAATGATTGGATAGAGATTCACCAGACCTTTTAAATGAGGTATGACTTGATACCTAATGCCATTTGAAAAAATTTAAGGGGTATTTCCATTAGGGAGGGGGTGAATCTGACGATTATGACATTAGCGCTAAAAAGTTATAAGTTGACGTGTTTCGGCATTTCTTTCTAATATGCCCCATTATTGAAATATTAAGGGTGGGTCCTTTTCAAATGAACACAGTGTATATATGGTATGATTTATTAACGCGTGTCAATACTATAAGCAAATTATGGCAATGTGTACAAGTCCATTTAAGCATTACTCCTGAACATTTGCGTACATTTTGTGACTGGATCAAAGAATATTGACAAACTGGATTCGAAAAATGCTTCTCTGACGCTTGGCAGTTTATTGAGAAAAGTAGTTATGATTTGCGAAAAGATTTTTAAAATAAAAGAGTAGCCAAAAATAAAAGGATGTTTGATTATGAACTCAGCGATCATCCTATAAAGTCTGCTAAAAGCCGGTATGAAACAGATTTTTTAATACCATGATTGATTCTGTAATAAGTAGCATGGAATCGAGATTTATGTCTTTAAATCAACATTTTGAAAATCTTGGTTTTCTCGACGACTTAAACAAGTTGAAAAATATTCCAACAGAGCAAATACTGAAAAACTGTCAGGATTTACACACAGTCCTGCAAGTAGGTGAGAGCACTAAGAGCAGTGACTTCCAACCTTATGAGTTGTTTGAGGAGTTACAAAATATGATCCCAAATTTACCCAACTCTATTGAAGACGTGAAACATCTGCTCCAATATATCATAGAGAACGATTTGGAAGAAATTTACCCAAATGTAAACATTGTTATTAGAATTAACAATACCTGTAAGTTCTGCTTCCGCTGAAAGGAGCTTTTCAAAATTGAAACTAATTAAAAATTATTTAAGAAATACTATGGGTCAAGAAAGACTTTCAGCTTTGACAGTTTCATCTATTGAAGCAGATATAGCATCCAAGATGAATTATGAACCAATCATTAAGCAGTTCAGCAAAACCAAAAGTAGAAAATTTCTGTTTCTTTAATTTTTTCTTTATTTTTTAAAATTTTTGTTTAATGTAAGTGTAAGTAAAAATTTAGGTTTGTTTCTTAATGAATGTGATTTTTTATTTTATATTCCCTTCTTCTTGCACCATCAGAGGAACTCGCGAAATGTAGGTACCTTGGTTAGATTTTATATTTGTAATTCGGTTGTTTTGTATTGTTTTAATTATCCTTTTTATTATAAACAGTCAGATATAGTTTTTTAAAATGTCTAAATCTTGTTCAGTAGTTGGTTGTGGTTATAATAATGAAAGGGATGTAATATCCTTTCACGAATATTCATCAATATTTTACAGCAATATTGGGAAAGAAGGATTGATGTATTGGCTAAAAAATAAGGGAACATCAATTAACAGGTAGTAGATAATCGCCTAATAATATCATATTTAAGTAGAGAAGTCGAAAAGCAGCCAAAAAATCACGTCTTGGCAGCTAAAATAAAAAAGTTTCGTTTTGGCTGAGACCACAAAGTTCGTTGGCAAGGAAGCTCAAAGCAATTGAAACAACGTCGAAAAGACACTAAATGAAGCACGATCACAATAATTATAAAGAACATCGTTTTGTGCAATAAAGAACGCTTGTTTATCCTCAGATGACGTAACGTGGACTAGGTCTATTAAAAGGTTTTTAAAGTTAGAGGTTAGAAGTGAAGAAAGGAATTCCACGTGGATTTTGGAATTTGTTCAAAACAATAAAAGATTACGTTAGAATTTGTACTTCTTGAGTAAACACTTTCAAAATCAATATAGATAAAAACAACTTAATAAATAGCTAGCAAATATATTTACAACTGGATGTATTTATTTTAAAATATGTTTATAAAAAAATTTAAATATTGTGAAAGATCCTTTTGAGTATCATCGAGTCAAAGCTTATACAAATTAGTTACTTAATATTATAAGGATCTATTAATATTTTGCAATGAGTATTTACTACGTAGCTTAGCAACTGTTTTTATTAGTACCAGTACCAACTAACAACATACACAAAAAATATTTTTACGTAAGATAACCGGAACTTGTTTATAAATTTGAACGTTTATCCAAAGACTGGCGGGAGTCTATTATGGCCCAACTTCCGGTATGACCGGAAGTATAAAAAAAGTGGCATTACTTTCATCAAATAGTTCACCTCAGTTTTCGAGATCTTTCTATTCCACGTTTTATCTGCGTCACCCTGTCCATTTTATAGTACGGCCGCTTAATATGTATAAAATAAATTTCTACAAAAATGCTAGTAGGTACCAATAAAAGATTTGTTTTAGGTTTATCCGAAGGAAAATCAATAATAGCCAGCTGTCATCCTTCAGACCATCTAGCCGTACAATCTTTCAAGGCAGGTAAACGTGCCTAAAAAGCTCCATAAAATTTTTTCAACCCTAAATTTTTAACGAGGCTCATTTATATTTTTAGGGAATCGGCGCCAATACAACGTTCGAAAACACTGAAGTAGTAGAAGGATCTGAAATAGTCATAATAGCAACAAAACCATCAGTAGTTCCAATAGCCTTAGCCGAGATTAAGAAAAATGAAATTAAAGCCAATAAATTATTTTTATCTATAGCGATGGGAGTGACTATTAAACAATTAGAACAGGTAATTAACATTAGTAGATAAATAAAGTGGATTCTAAATTAACTATTTGAGAAAAAAAGTTGATGATTTCCTTGAAGACACGAAACATCGTAGAAAAAAGAGAGCTTTACCCAGAGACCGTCCACTAAGAATCAACAACTACTTCTCTCAGAGCTTCTGGACGAATAACATATACCTTGTACTGATGAGGCGCAAATACGCCGAAACTGGTCTACAAGTGATATTGTCCCTTCTAATTACAAACCAGAATGATTGGTTATATCTTGCAGATATACCAGCCCCGTTTAACTTAGAAGTGTAATTCAATGTCTCTCCAGGCATAAAGCCCGAGAAGTAGTTGCTGCTTCTTCCGGAATAGAGAATTCTGGGAAAGAGAGGGAAACTCACAGCCTAGTGGGATCGTCTCACTGGTACAGTATTCGCCAGCTAACCTGATGTCCTAAATGCTTTCTAGGGAGCTATTGACGCCGCCCATCTAATAACTGTAAACAGTGCCGTGCAAGTTCTGAGAATACGCTTTCTGTTACAAAATAACACAACTTGTACAATTAATAAAGTAAAGTCCGTCCGGAAATATATGATCCTAACTTAATAAATAATATTTAATTCTTTGTTATAATTATTGGTATATTGATTTTAATAGAAACAGATCTGCTTTATACCTGAATTCTGAGTACATAAATAATATTTTAACAATAAGGTACCCATTACAATAACTTGTTATTTATCTAATTGAAAATTATAAAGTTAGGATCTTATATTTCCGGACGGAAAGAATAGGTATAAACAGTTTTTATCTTTACGAAGATTTTCTTCATTAACGGCTGACATTTTTACAAACACTTTATTGTACAAAGCAGAAACAATAACTGTGTGACGCTACGCTACTGAAAATCTTAACACCTGACAAGGTTCGATGCAATTGACGTTTGTCAAAATTTTACCACCAATAGCAGCCGAGTAGGCAGGGCACTATTACTCTGTCTCTCTTAGTTGGTAATTTCTGGGACATCAAGTTAGCTGGCGAATACTGTACACAGATGGCTCATGCTCCAGCGATGGGGCGGGGGCTTTACTCTAGGAACCCAAGGACACAAGTCTGTGTTCCATTGGGTAAGGGTGTGTCTGCATAGCAGGCTGAGGTATACGCTATCTTGGAATGTGCGCAGATAAACCTAGACAGAGGTTATACGGACCGACGCATAACCATATTCACCGACAGTCAGGCGGCAATCAAGGCCCTGAGTGGATATACCATCAACTCAGGGCTTGCTGCTGAATGTCGTGAACGCCTTTCTGACCTAGCAAGGCGGTACAAAGTGTGGCTAGAATGGATTCCGGCCCACTCTGGTTTTGAAGGCAATGAAGGGGCGGACGCGCTGGCTGTGGAAGGGGCGGCTACCCCTTTTAACGGCCCGGGCCCGACCTTGTGACTCACAAAACAAACACTCCGTAAGGAGACGAGGAACTGGTTGACAAACCAACACCTCTCTCACTGGAGGGCTCTACAGGGTCTCAGGCGGTCCAAGCTCCTATTGAAGGGATGGACTGATGGACATGCTAGAGCTGCTCTAGAACTACCAAGTAGTAGGTTAAAAAAGTTAGCAGGACTCCTAACAGAGCACTGCTGTCTGAGGAAACACCTCTGTAACCTAGGTTTAGAGGAAAGTCCCCTATGTAGGGGTTGCGGCATGGCTGACGAAACGTCGGACCATGTTCTCCTCGTATGTCTACATTGGTCTGTGCTACGCAGGCGAATCTTCGGAGTCCCTGTTATGGCCCCTGGGGACATAAGCAGGCATCCACTGAAGAGGATTGAGTCCTTCATCGAGGGACTCGGCTTCATGGATGCATAAGTAGCAGGAATGGCAGAATGGGCCCGCCAGTGGCCTCAGTGCCGGAACCTTGGCTTGAGCTTTTCTTGGCCAAGGTTCGCCTGACTAAATTAGTAGTAGTAGTTGCTGCTTCTTAGTTGAACGGTCTCTGTTCTTTGAAAATTATTTTTCAAAAACTTGGTAAGGCGTTATAATAGTACCTACTATCATCTTCGACATCTTTTGATAACACGCTGTACTAAAATAGGGCAATTTTTACAGGAAACTGTAATTAAGTAAATAACTACAAAACCGAGATGGTTTTTTGTCAATATAGAATTTTGGTCTGTGGTTAGATGTGGGGATGTCGCTCTTATCGCATTCTTAGCATTTCCTTTACTGGGGTTAATGTATTGATGTGGTTTCAGCGTTGTCTCCAGTCCAGGATTATGCTCTTAGAGCTCTTGGATGGAGGATATCTACCTTGTACTGATGAGCAAATACGCCGAAACCGGTCTACAAGTGATGTTGTCCCTTCTAATTACAAACCAGAATGGTTGGTTATATCTTGCAGATATACCAGCCCCGTTTAACTTGTACAACAACCTTGTAGAACAATCCCGTTAGTTGCTTCTTAGTGAAGGGTCTCTGTTCTTTGAAAAAGCGTTATAATAGTATTAAACTATTACATTTGACATCTATTTGCATTTTTTGTTTCCCTTGTGTAACTCTGAAAATAGCACACATTTCAGACCTGTTTCCGTCCCCTACCAAGGCAACTTTACTCTCATTCGTAACTTTTACGGTTTCCAAAATTGCAATGTTGGTACCATTTAAAATGATCATCCTGTATAAGTGGAAGAGGGTATGGTATCCCTCTTCTTTGTATACCTACTTTTAGTTTAAAATTTCTAGATACTGCCTTATGAAGCTCGGATAATAAGGGTGATGCCGAATATATCTGCTCTAGTTCAAAGTGCAGCTTCAGTATTTGTTAGTGGTAAAAATGCAACAAAAGACGATGGCAGAGTTACGAAAAAGTTATTAGAATCCATAGGAACGTGCGATGAAGTACCTGAACATTACCTCGACCCGATCACTGCGTTAAGTGGTTCTGGACCTGCATATGTAAGTATTGCTGGCAGTTCATTTTTCTTGATTTCTTAATATGCTGTAGAGTTTCATCTCCTGAACAAAAGTGTCCATGAGCAGATTTCAGTCCTATTATTAGTTTTTGAGATACAGGAGGTTAAAGTGGGAAAGTAGCAGTAGTAATATTTCGTTTAGAACTTATTTATTATAAATATTGTGTACGACTGTCAATCCTCATCCACCAGGCATTAGTTTTAGATTGAATTTTGACCCAAAACTATTGATGGTTACTTGGTGAGTCAAGAAATATTTAAAATGAAATTCTTACTACCTCTTATTCTTTACAGTATATTCTAAAATATTATGAAAAGCAACTTAAGTGCTAAAATAGTAAACATCTACCTATGTCAAAATTGCAACATTTCATTATTTCCTACAGGGCATGGTCAAAAAGTTGGGCATTTTTGTTGTAAAGATCAAATTATACAACAAATCTAAAATTTTAAAAAAATTACCTAGATACATTTTGTATATTTCCATTTTTTCATTTTATTTAAAGGTTTACGTAATGATCGAGGCGTTGGCAGATGGCGGTGTCAAAATGGGATTACCTAGAGACCTTTCGTACCGATTAGCTGCACAAACAGTTCTAGGAGCGGGACAAATGGTTAGAGATACCAAAACGCATCCAGGTGTACTCAAAGATGACGTTTCATCACCTTCTGGATCTACGTCATATGGTTTGCATTATTTGGAAGAAAAAGGTGAGTTTTGGCACCGGCTATTGGTCAGCTCTGACTAGCAGTTTTTATTTTTTAATCACCCCTTGTACATTGAATTTTATTTTTATCGATCTATGTAACAATTTAATGTCAAAGCAAAATTGGTTTCAAGAGATTCATGTTTTTTTTTTGAGTTATGACATTTTGCAGTGATAGATTTAACTGTCATATTTGTTCTTATAATTTCAGGTTTACGAGGGGCAGTTATTGGTGCAGTGGAAGCAGCAACTAACCATTGCCGATCAGTATCGACAAAAAGTGATCAATGATAGCATAAGTTTAATTATTCGTGTGATGTTGTATTAATTTTATAGCTATAACTTATTGAGTTTGTAAAAAATATAGGATAGTGCCCAAGGCTAGTGGTAATTTAATATAATACAAGAAATATTTTTTGTGTGACTGATATTAAGGAGCCGAGAGAGGTAACGAATAAAAATTTTAAAATACCAAAAAAAAATCTTATTCTATGAAAAAAAGTAATAGTCTCCGGCAGAAGTAAAAACGCAAATAAATGAACCTGAAAATTTCAACGTACGCCCTTGGTAAATGGAAATTTTTACAAATAAATTTACCCCCTTTTAAAATGTGTATTGTACACACATGATAGATTGAAATTTTTGCAAATCAATCAACCCCTTTTAAAAATTTTATCGGACGCCCATGATTTAAAAATTTTCACAAATAAATTAATCCCTTAGAAAAATTTTATCGTATGCCTAGGACTTATTAAATTGAAATTTTGTGTAAATTTAAAAAGACGACTAACCTAAATTGCATTTTCTACCAATTTTCGTGGCCAATAATTCAGTGATCCAACACCCTGTATAACAACGTAGTACTCATCGACCATTGACTCACATAAAAACTCACCCTTTATTAGCTGTTGCAAAAACTTTTAGGAAGAGATGAAATTTTTGGTTTCTTAATTTCTTAATTTATGTTCCTTTAACAGCTGAATATTCTTAGTTTAAATTTAATCTTAATCTTAAATTAGTTTTAGTTTAGTTGATATTGCATAAATGCACCTTTTTACACCTTGTTTGGATTGTAATTCTTTAGGCCTGGCGCCCGATTCTGGAATCTGTAGTATTTAGATCCTATAGGAATATGATCCCATGCTATTATTTCACATAGGAAACTCTATTTTAGCACATCACCTATTCTTGAATCCGATAGAATAGTTTTTCCCAGACGATTGAAGCAGGAAGGAATGGGGTTTGTCGTTGATGGTTTCTTGTGTTTTAATGAGAGTACACCAATGAAAAAGGTGCAAATTATATTGGTAATAACCGTAGAGAAATAAAATGTATCTCTATAAGTTTCCAATAATGAGGTTATGTACACAAGTTTTTGGAAATAAATATTCATGTGCAAGGATTTAAACAAAAAAAAAATTATAGAATTAATGATAGAAAAATTCAAAGAGGAGGCAGAATAATTAGAGAGCAAAAAAAACTGCTGATGGAGATAATGGAGGTCTCCGAGGACTTAAGAAAGGGAAAATTCCATCAACTTTTCTCCTACAAAGATTGGAATGACTTCTTGTATCTCCCTCACAAGAATGAATTTTGTTTTCGTATTAAGTCAGTTAACGGTTTTACAACGACTGCAAAATTTTTAACGAAACGCCGAAAATACAGTAGAAACGCTGAAGCTTTTCCATCACGTGATCCAATCTACGATTTATGCAACACATATTTTCTACATTCTTCTATCAATATAAATCAAACATAACAACGTTCGATCGATTGTCTTCTACACAAGACCAACTACAAGACATACGTAATAGTTTCTATAAATTTGCCGTAGTAATCGTAAAAAGAGACAACGATATAATTGACGTAACGTGAATAACTGATCGTACTAAAACTTGAATTTGACACTACCGCATTTGAGGTTAGTTTACTGACTTGTTTTCAGCGATTTTTTGGATTCAAAGTGTATCAATTGTTAAAATCAGTTCTTGTAAGAACTAATTTGACTTTTCATTCCATTTAACATTGGTAAGTACTAATTTATTACATTAACAACTTGTAAACTTTTGACATTTCATAACACCTAAAATGCCGTGAGACGGGAATATTACAATGCTTATTTTACTACTTATTGGTGGTAAATAGTATTTATAATTCTCTACAATTTGTAAATCTTCAAATTTGCATGAATCAAGTGTCTGATTGTACTTGTAACGGTATATTAACCAACAGTTATTTTCAGAAAATGCCTGGAAAGTGGCTTAATTCACGAGCACAGGAGTTTGTTATAAACTTGATTGAATATTTTGAGATGGAAAAAAACAACGGCGGACCCTTTCAACCTATTTCATCTGTTCAGGAGGTATTATACTAAAGTTAACATCTATTTAAGGACATTTCTATTTAATATTATATTTCAGAGAGTGGCAACTGCATTGAAAATATCTGTGAAAACGGTATGTTCCCTTAAAAAAAGTAAGGAAAATATTCCAACTTTCCCAACGTCACTCAGTCAAACACCTCGATTAAAACTAAAAACAGAGGATTTACCCGAGGGAACCAAAATGGCAGTTCGGAATACCTTATATAATATGTATGAACAAAGTAAGTAAACAAACATGTGAAACAATAATACAAGAACATGGGAGTTCTTAAGCCTTACATTACAGTCAGCTTACACTTTAAATAAAAGGAAGTGAAATCATAGTACCTTAATAATTAAGATTACACATCATAGTGCATGTAGTATTATCCATACAGTGAGATTTTTCACCAGCAGCTTATAGTGTGGTATATGAGAATCTTAGAAAACTAGTAGGTAATTTAACGTAAGTTCGATTATAGAAGTAATGAGTAATGAAAGCTTTAGAATACAGAAAGTTGTGCATATTTTTAATTTGAATGTGTTTCTACATGTGCTGATTTCTAAGTTGAGTACTGTCCATAAATGTTTACCAATTTGAATGTTCTGAGTGTAGATTGTGTTTCACAATTTAGTTTTCTAATTTAAATTTTTTGATGTCACATACGGAGTTGTTCTATACATTATTTGGTACAAATAATAAAAAAATCTGAATATCAAAAATTTGTGTTCAAGTTTAGTATGAAGTAAATATAAAAAAATATTTTTTTTGTTTGAGTTAATGATAATTTCAATTTTCTTATTTTTTCAGGGAAAAATGTTACTGTTAAAACCATAAATGATGAACTAAAAAATAAGGAAATTCTTTCTGTTGGAAATACCTCTTTATTGGTATTATTGAAACATTTGGGATTTAAATATAAAAAGGAAGATAACAGAAGAGCATTAATAGAACGAACAAATATTGCTAGCCAAAGAGCATGCTTCCTTCGAAAATATAGAGAAAATAATGATAGTGTTTTTTCAAGACAAATTATATTTTTAGATGAAACATGGATATATGCAAAAGGAACTAAATTAAGTTCTTGGCAGGACAGTAATGTTAAAAGTGTACGTAAACCAGGAGGTTATGACGGTAAACGTTTTATTATTGTTCACGCTGGTTTATCCAAAGGATTTGTGGAAGATGCCAGCTTAGTGTTTTCCTCTAAATCATCGTCGTCAGATTACCACGGTGAAATATTTACAAAGTGGGTTACGACACAGTTAATTCCGAATTTAGAAGAACCGTCGTTAGTGGTAATGGACAATGCGCCTTATCATAGTATACTAGCAGAAAAGCAACCTTCCACTTCGTCAAAAAAAGATGAAATTATCACTTGATTAAAAGCCAACAATATTGACTTTAATGAAAACCTCTCAAGACCTGAACTATTACAAATTGCTAAAATGAACCGGAAAGAAAATGTATATGTTGTTGATGAATTGTTCCGAAAACATGGTCATGAAGTCTTAAGGCTACCGCCCTACCATTGCGAATTTAATGCCATTGAGCTTATTTGGGCCCACTGCAAAACATATTATAATAAGTATATTGGCAGAGACGGATACGGTGATGAAAGGGTCTTGAGTATGTGGAAAGAAGCATTGGAAAATTGTAGTGCAAATGTTTGGGATAATTGTGTTAGGCATACCGAAAAAATAATCGAAGACTGGTTTACTGGAGAACGAAATTTGGTGAACATACATATTGAACCAGTGATAATAAATACTGGTGAAGACAGCTCAGATTCCGAAATGGATGAACTATAAAGCAAGATTTGTCATATTTGATGTGTTTTTTCGTTTGTAGTACCTATATGTGTTTACATTTTATTTTTGATGTCTTTTGCGGATATTTCTGTTTTTTACTTTTAATATGAGGGTTTCCATTTGATGTGTTGCCCTGATGATGGTAATATATTTATCGAAACGTCCACCTTCAAGCTGTGTGGGAATCTTATTCTATTTACAATCTATAGCCCATCCAAAAAAAATTGTTCTAATATAATCAGTTTAGAAAGTGTTATTTAAAAAGTTTTAGAGGACACCCTGTCAGTAGACTAAACATTACGTCAGTTTCATGAACTTCATAAATTGTATGTACCTACTTATATAAAATACAAGATATCCTACAAAAAATCAGCTCTCCACTAATAAGCCAGCATGGTTAATATTAATTTTGTATTTTGTCACTTATTCGCCCAGTATATCGATAGTTTTAATAAATATGTCGATGTTAACCATATAAATAAAATAAATACAATTAAAAAAGTTAAATTTCTTGTTTAATTACCACCAATTCGTAAAACGCCGACCTTTGGAATATTAGTCATAACGATTATTCCTATTGAGTTGACACAAGTTTTGATTTAATTCATATGAACAATATTGCTGACGTAACAGTCACGTGATGGAAAAGCTTCACCGTTTCTACTGTAACTAGCCATACCTATAAAGCTCCGAACGCCACGTTGATCGGTAGATTTTGGAAAATTTGAAATACTGTTTAATATTAATTTCCCAGGAGCATTGCCCTGTAATTTCAAGTCCTAAATAATTAATTTTGGTATTAAAAAAATGACATCCAGCCTCAAAGTGAGGTTAGCTTTTCGTAAAGCACATAAGACTTCCTTCAGACTCCGCAATCGACTGTTTCCGAGGTTATAATGGTGTCATCCAAATATGACAAAGCTGTCGAATATTTCAAGCTACTCAGAACCAAATTCATAAGTCTCTGGAACACAGACGCAGCGTTGCAAAGTCCAAATGGAACACGTTCTGGAGTAATAAATGCTGTTTTGTCTTTAGAACTCTCCTCCATGGGTACTTGATAATATCCGCTTCTTGAATCTAAACTAGTAAAGTAATTTTTATTATATAAAAGGTCTAACTGAGCATCAATTCTACTTAGAGGGTGATGATCTTTGACTGTAATTTTATTTAGAGCCCTGTAATCAATACAGAGTCTTACATCTCTCGTTTTCTTTCTCACACGCAAATACGGACTAGCATATTGTGACATAGAATCTTCAATAATATTATAATCTTTAAGTTCATTAATAATGTTTTTCTGAAAATGACATTCTATAAGGTTTGTAGTAAATTGGTTTGTCAGAGATTAAACCCAACTGTTTCATGTTTCTTGCAATTTTCTTGCATCTTTAAAATTATTTAATAAGGCAAGTAATTTGTTTAATTCTTCCCCTTCTAATTCAGTATCTATTTCTTTTAAACTAATATCTACATTATTTATTTCCCTATCCCCTTTATTACCTATGCCGTTAAGATTATCATTTACTTGGGTTTTTACTGTACTATCCATCATACTAACATTCCCTACATAATCTACTTCAGTTATGTTCTTATTTTCTGCGTTTTTTTAAATATTGCCTTCTTGATTTTCTTTATTATTTTTATTTAGATCCCCTTCTATGCATGTTTCAGCCCTAATAGGCATGATGACTGATTTTGAAAAACTGCTCCACGATGTTTGCACGCATGAGCTTTATCCTAAAAAATTTTGTTTTTTGAAAAAATAATGGTTTTAAAGGAGAAATTCACGTTTTTAAAATACAATTCAAATTTCGCGCTAAAACGTTAGAATAGAAATGGCGTCAATATGACATCACACATCTGTAAATACTTCAAAAATATTTCACAGTTTGCAAATTAAAAATGTATTTGATTACTAATTTTAATTATTTTGTGTGATAGTCATGAATTATATAACGAGTAAATATCATTTAAACAATGCAAAACCAGAAAATACGATAAAAGTTTGAACGATACACAAAAGGTTGACGTCACACGTTTGTGATCGGTGTTTTAGCTAAGATGGCGGATTGTCATATTTTTACTAAAATAAATATAATCAGAATTGTAATGTAAAAATGAGTGATTGCTATAGAATCTTTGTAATCTATACAATTATTTCAAATCATTATTTCACTTATTCTTAGTGACCGTCATCATCCCTATTCAATTAACATCATTTTTTAACACTAATTATTTTCCGGAAATCTTTGAAATTGGTAAAATAGCAGAACCTTTATGGTCTGTTTGAATTATACACCTTGGAATTACTTTTCCCTCCTGTATACCCCCTTCAATAATATACATAACTCTTGATTGGTAAGATCAGCTCTTACTGCTACATGCCTTTTAAATAGTTATTTGGGATGCAAACATCTTGTTCTGGCTTAAAAACAGTTTATTTTGAATTACATCTAAATCAGATTCAAGATTAACTTTTTCAATTTTCAACTCCCCACTTCTACTGATAATTTGTACATCAGGGTGTTCATCTGTGAACGGATGTCCTACTATTAAAGGTACCATCTGAGAGTCATTTGGTACGATGTGAATTTTTACTTTGACTAATACTCCCTCAATGCACAAGATTCCAGTAAAAAGACCTAGGGGTTTGACAAGTCCATTGTCAAATCCTATTAAAGGCTGAGTTTCTGTTTTTCGAAATATGAAAAACCCAATTGTTTTGCTATATCATCTTTTAGAGTGTCACAACTACTTCCTAAATCAACATTTTATTTGTTTATCATTCAAAAAACAATCTTTAAAATATTTATCAAGTGTTTTATCATTAGAAATCGTTAAAACAATATTACTACTACAATCCTAAATGAAAAAATAAGAAGACTAGAAAGAGAAAATTTGGAACTCAAAGATAAAATAGAAAGGTTGGATAGAAATAGTAGAAAAAATAACTTAATCATATTTGGATTTCCGATAGCAGACAATAACATCCCTGTAGATGACGTGTGTAGTAAATTGGATAGCTTATTAGATATAAAGATTAATACACAAAATATTAGCAACATTTACAAACTTGGAAAAAGCGAAAAAGCTCCGATTAAGGTAGAAATAACATCTACTCTTACGAAAATTGACATTTTAAAGAGCTGCAGAAAGCTCAAAGGGAGTAACATATCAATAGTGCCTGATTTGACTAAAATTCAGCAGGAGAGAAATAAAATACTCAAGAATTATCTGAAAACATTAAGAGACACAACCCAAGATCGTTGCTATATAAAGGGCGAAAAACTCTATAAAAACAACATACCATACACAGTTGAAGATATTATTGGATTTGAAGAAGATCAGGCAGCTGTTGAAATAAAACAAACGCACAGCGAGCCGGAAACTCCAAGAAAAAATTACCCTGATAATTTTGAAATAGCTGAAAATACAACAGACTTAGACGATAACATAATAAAGCAAACAGAAGAAAAAAAGGAAGTACGAAAGGACGTAGGAGCTGAACCGAGAAAAAAGAAAGAAGATGAACTAAAGAATAAAGGTAAAACTAAAAACACCCCGCCTACCCCAGTTAAAGAGAGAAAGCCTTCATTAAGAAATAGAAATAATTAATTTTAAAACTGGATCCATTTATTGCAAACTATGAAAATGAGGAAATATTAGGAAAACTCATATATGACATACAAAATTTTAACCGAAGCTATTTTACTCATGAACGTTCAAATTTTAAAATCTTACTTCTGAATATCAGAAGTGTTGCAAAAAATTACGATGAGTGTCTAATATTTCTTAATCAGTTTTCTGAGCAATATGAAATAATAATTTTAACGGAAACTTTCACTATTTTTGATAAAGATGTATACACTATTCCAGGTTACAGCAATGTCTACAGTGAAGGAACATTAAACAAAAATGATGGGATCTTAGTATTTATTAAATCTAATATAAAGTACAATTATAATATTGTTCAGATTGCTCAGAGTACTGCCATTGAATTACATATTATTGTTAACAAAATTAAATTAGTCTTAACAGCTATTTACAGATCACCCAGTACAGAGAAAAATAACTTCATTACAGAGCTATATGATTATCTTCAGTTAAGGAAACAAAATAAATTCCATATTGTCATTGGAGATATGAATATCGATCTACTGGAAAACAATAATGATACTGATGATTATAAGAATGTGTTTAATTCATTTAATTTCATTCCTTATATAAATCAAATCACAAGACCTTGTAGTAAAACATGTATAGACCACATATTTGTTAAAAACAATTTCATTCGAAATCAATTTAATTCATACGTTTTCAATTATGATATAACTGATCATTTTCCGATAGCAGTTATTTACAATTATGAGTCAATTTCTAGCGACAAGATTCAGCAAAATATATATAAAAAATATATCAACTATAAAAATCTAAGAAATACTCTGAAAAATGAACAGTGGATCAATATTTATGACTCGGAAAATGTCGATTTCATTATGGAAAACTTTATAGAAAACCTAACTAAATATATCCAGTTACACACAAATACTATCAAAGTAAATACGAAAAAAACTAAAAAGTCATGGATTACCCCAGAAATACTAAATATAATAAATGAAAAAAATAAAATGTATAGAGAACTAAAGTTACATCCTGAAAATGTGATACTAAAACAAAATTATAGGTGCTTAAAGAACACACTTAGACAGAAAATTAGTAAATCTAAAAAAGAATATGCGAATAGAATCATAGAGAACAGTCCAAATTCTTCTAGCGGTTTATGGAACGCAGTTAATAGTATTTGTCCAAATCGAAAACCTCACGCAACAATAGAGACATTAGAGGTGAATAATGAACTCATAACATCAAAGAATGAAATTGTAAATATATTTAATAATTATTATAGCGACTTAGGTGAAAGATATGCAAATAAAATAAATGATGTGAAACATTTTTCAGAAAATATAACCAATATAAATAATACTTTGTTTCTCAATCCAGTATCTGAAACAGAAACTATAAATATCATAAATAACTTGAAACCAAAAAAATCCCCAGGATGGGATAATATCAGATCAGAAACTCTAAAAGAAATAAATATTGAAATTGCCAAGCCTTTAACTAATATTTTCAATAAATGTTTCCAGAAAGGTAAATTCCCAAATTGTTTAAAAATTGGTATCATTAAACCACTATACAAACACGGTAACAAACAAAAAGTCGAAAATTACCGCCCTATCTCATTGTTATCGGTGTTTTCGAAAATACTGGAAAAACTTATAAATAATAGATTGTATGAATTTCTTGAAAAGTTTCATGTACTCTCTAATAACCAGTTCGGTTTTAGAGAAGGACGTTCTACTGAGGATGCCATATTGCAGCTAACATCGCAATTACATAAGGCGTTAGATAAAAAAGTCCCAATTATATGCATATTTGTGGATTTATCAAAAGCCTTCGATACTGTTTGTCATAAACGTTTATTAGAGAAACTGGAATGTTACGGTATAAGAGGTCAAGCTTATTTTTTATTAAAAGACTATTTATCACAGCGAAAACAACTAGTAAGTATAGACGGAGTTTCAAGCCGTTCCAGGACAGTAACCTGTGGTGTTCCACAGGGAACAGTACTGAGACCTTTATTATTCACGATTTATACAAATAGTTTATTGCATTCCCAAACATCAGGAAAAATAGTCAGTTTTGCAGATGATATGGCCATAATATATGAGGGTGAAAGCTGGAAAGACCTCAAAGTATTAGCAGAACAGGATTTAAGACAAATATGCAACTGGTATAAATATAACAAATTGACTCTAAACAGCCAAAAAACAAATTACTTACCGTTCACATCCTACTCCAATCACCTTCCTGATCTGGGACCATTAATAATTGATGACCAAACACAAATTTTTGAAAAAGATCAAATCAAATACTTAGGAATCGTAATAGATAGACATTTAAGGTGTGACTTACAAGTTAACAACGTCAAGAAAAAATTGAGAGGTCTGCTGACTAAATTCAGATTCTTAGTTGATTTCTTGACATTGAAAAATCTTAAAATTTTGTATTTCTCGTTGGTGCAATCTCAGTTGCAATATGGTATCCTAGGATGGGGAGGTGTAACAGAAAGCAATTTGCAGGGACTTAATGTATTATAAAAATGGATACTGAGAATCATTTATAAAAAAAATATAAGGTTTTCTAGTGATAAACTTTTTTCACAAAATAAAATATTTGATGTGAGACAAATTTTCTGTGAAAAAATATTCACAAATATACATAGTAATAAAATAAGAGTACAACCAGTCCAACATTGTCACAGCACGAGAGCAAAAGAAAACTTCAATATTCCAATATGTGAGAAAACAATCGGTCAACGCTCTGTGGAATTTCTGTCAGCAAAAATTTATAATATTTTACCTCTCAACTTGAGAAACATCAATAATCATAGAACATTTAAACGCTCTGTAAAGGAATGGATGTACAATACTGACAGAAAAATATTCAATAATCTAGTCGACCTTGAATTTTGTATTTGATGTTATGAATCTAATTGATCCTGCCATTTTGAATTATACAGTAAATATTTCCCGATTATGTGAATTCACCCTATTGTGACTACTTCTCCGATTTTTGATTATTACCTAATTCAGACAATTAAATTTTCAATAATTATATATGCTGAAATTATAAGTTTTATATGTTTTTTTTTTGTATCGTTTTAGTAAAATAGTTATATTTCGATTTCTTATATATATTATATTTTATGGTGTTATAAATGTATTTTTAATTATGTGAAAATATCACGTACAAGCGTCTTTGGCGCTTCAGTGATTTTATGTTTATTCATGTATTTTTAACAATAATTACTTTTTAAATTATTTATTATATTGTATTATATTCCTTGAATAAACATTATTATTATTATTATTATTATTTCCAACTCAAGTGTACTCTTGCTCAGCTCTTGCTGGTAATGTTCACCTATCCCGAGCGTGTTTAAACGCAAATGGGATTAGGCACAGCAGTTACATATTTAGAAATTTACGGACAGTGTGACAAGTATTCAAAATTGCAGCCTTCTGCAGATCGATGTATGTGTTTTTGTGAAGACCTAGTTTGGTGAGGCTGTCTTGTAGAGTTTTGGGGATTAGTCCCGTAGATGAAACGATGACCGGCACCACCTCTACTTTCTCTGCATGCCACATCTGTCCTACCTCAATTGCAACATCGGTGTATTTTGCAATTTTCTCGTTGTATTTGTCTAACATATTGTTGTTATTGGGTACAGCAACATCCACTAGAAGAACCGAGTTAGCTTTTTTATCCACAACTACAATATCAGGCCGGTTATTCGTCACCCGTCTATCGGTGATAATTGACCTATCGTAGTATAGTCTAAAATCAGCATTCTCTAGAACTGCATGAGGATGGTACTTGTAATAAGGCGTGTAGGTGTTAACTAATCCAAATTTGTTGGCCAACTTCTGATGAATGATGTTGCACAGTTGGTTGTGCCTGCGTAGGTAATCAATGTTAGCTATGGCTGAACATCCCGACGTAATGTGTTGTATCGTCTCTGTTGTTTGTTGACACCTTCTGCACTTGTCCGACACGATGTTTGGATCTCTTATAACAAATTTCTTGTAATTGTTGGTATTAATAACTTGGTCTTGGATCGCCATCATAAATCCTTCTGTTTCTGGAAACAATGTTCCATCAGAGAGCCACTTATTTGATGCTTCCTTGTCGATATATGGTTGATTGAGGTCGTGATGATGTCGACCATGAAGCGCTTTCTGGGCCCACTCCGCCTGTTTGTCAGAGTCTGTAACGATTTCAAGTTTTTTATCAGGGTTTACAAGATCTAAGGGGGAATAGTTTTTATCTGCTTTCGCGACCAGCTCATGCAATTTAGACGTTTGAGCCTTGCCAATGAAGAACTTTTGGAGTTTAGATATTTGATTATAATGTAAATTAACTATGTCCGTTAAAGCTCTCCCTCCCTCTTTTCTTGGTAATGTGGTCCTAATAACTGATGATGTCGGGTGGTGACATTTGTGTTTGGTCATCATGGTTCGCGTTGTTCTTTGAATATCTTCCAGTTCTGTTTTTGTCCACTTCAGAATTCCAAATGAGTATGTCAGGATCGGTATGGCGTAGGTGTTAATTGCTTTGGCGAGATTTCCTGCGTTCAACTGGGATTTCAATAAAGCAGTTATCCTTTGAGTGAACTGTCCTCGAATTTTGGTTTTTGCTTGCTTCTGGTCAAGTAGCTTAGCTTGCTGAAATCCTAGATATTTGTAGGCTTCACCATTTTGCATGACATTTATAATGTTCCCATTAGGTAGTAATACATCTCCGTTAACGATTTTACCCTTCTCGATCTTTAAGGTTTTGCACTTGTCTAATCCAAATCCCAGTTTTGGACATGGTCAACTCCTGGTGTCTTCCAATTACTGGTGCTCTTTATAGCTTCGGTTACCTCGCTTGTTGTCAAGTTAACGAAAGGCATTGGTTCAATGTTAATTTTTTCCTCCTCAGTTCTTATCCAGTGAGCGTTGGATTTATGTTCGATAGGGTTCGACCATAAAGAAGACCAGTACTCCGTTAGCTCATCTTTATCTGGGAGACTTTGGTTGTGATTGTTTATAGTACCGCTTAGTTGCCTGTAAAATAACTTCTGATTGTTATTGAATAAGTAGTTCTGTTGTTTCCTTTTCGTGCACTTGACATATCGTGACAAACGTTTTGATTTTGCCTTTAACTTTTGCCTGAGTGAATCGATATATTCACATACATGTTGTTTATGTTGTGGGTGACCTGTATAAGTGTTGATTCTTCGATAGATCTTCCTCACTCTGTTTGTTAGGCGCCTAGACGGTTTCAAGTTGTTTTTAAACTCTGTAAGCTGCCCCAATTCCCTTCTGATGTCATCAATGGTCTTTTCCAGCCGGCGTTGCCACCAAGGCTTGAGCTGTTTGTAGTCTTTACCCCGATTGTTCTTTGGGAATTGTATTTGTTGATTGTGACTTCGAAGCACTGCTACCGCTCCACAATAGATGAGAGTGTGAAGTTGTTCCAGCGCTTCGCAGTCTTTAGCATAGTTCTGCAGTAGTAAGTTCACAGCTGCTAGTATGCTGTTAGTGCTCTTATGGGTTCGCAGCTTTGGTAATTTTGGCCGGTGTATTGGGTTGGTGCCATTAAATTCCGCTAGTGCTTTACAAAGTTATATGTATTATAGTCATTATCGGTGGTTTTGTCG
Source organism: Lochmaea crataegi (assembly GCA_947563755.1). Taxonomy (NCBI): domain Eukaryota; kingdom Metazoa; phylum Arthropoda; class Insecta; order Coleoptera; family Chrysomelidae; genus Lochmaea; species Lochmaea crataegi. The sequence goes on from OX387422.1 coordinate 128,809,076, forward strand.
CAATCATTGTTTATTTCCTCAACGCCATTGTGGTCTCCTTGTGCATTCTCCGATTTATGTGTATCCTGATCGGTAATTATGTCATTCTCTCCATCTTGAAGGCCAAGAAGGACTTCACCTCGAATTTGTTGCAACGTCGGACCGGGTAGTAGATTGTTTTTCACAATACTTCGACGTTGGTCAGCAATACGCTGTTCCGTGAGATGGTGAAATTCTGGAAAATGTTCAACGAATGCACGGTGGAGGGCGTATCTGTATGTCGTCATATCAGTTTCCATATTCGTGATTTTAAAGTAGGAGCGCATAATGAATGAGTTTAGCTCGATAGTCCACTTCATGCGCTTCCTGGGCTTTCCGGCTTTTGTGGTGTAGATGTGCCGACTTGCGTCACTCCAGAAACATCAGAAGCCGGTGGCGGAGGATCGATGTTGTTTTCCCCCTTAGTGTGGTTCGCAGTAGCCCTACTCCGTGTCACGCTGCGCCTACCGCTAACCGAGAAAGAAGGTAAATCATTTTTCGAACAAGCCCTTCTAGCACCAACTTGAACGCGACAAGAGTTTAAGGTGTTGCAATGTCGATTCACCTGACGATTCCTGAGATTTAAGGTCCCGGAATTTACAATCGAATTATTGCTCCCCCCAGAATCCGTGGAGCAGACAGCCGATGTACTAGGTATACTAGCAGTGTGGGATTCTGAGCATTTAGCTCTACCCACATCTAGTTTTACAATTCGACATCGTGATTGTCGCATTTTAGACCTACTGCCAGGTGCTGATTCAGCCGCTCCTTACATGGATAACAGACGCTGTCGGAGTACCGCTCCTTACATGGAGACCGTCGTGTCCTGAAACTAACTGGTTTTGGTTCGTTCCGAGGTATTTAATTTCCTCGATACCTTCTATATCTAAAAGGCATTCCCCGATCCACCACCTGGGGAAGCGCCCGATAGGGGACCAGTACCCCCACGGGTTATTATTATTATTATTATTATAATATTAGGATTTCTATTTTCACTAGATGTACTTGATACCTGTTGATTGTTAGAGTTATTATTGTTTTTGGTTCCTAGACTATGATTGTTTGACTCATTTCTTTTTTTTAGGACAGTCAGGGCATAATGTCCTTTTTGAGAACACTTAAAACAAGTTACTTTTGTCTGTTTAACCATAGTGTCTGTTTTGGATTCATTTGAATTTTTATGGAATTTATCAAAATTTTTGCTTACAAACCTTTTTATGTAACTTGCACCTGCTTTAAGGTCTGGTAGTAACTGGTTTGCTTTAGTGTACCTACTTAGTGGTCCTAGATAATCTTGGAATCTTGGTATCATTCAGTCCATGTACTATCCACTCGATCGTTTCTTTTTCATTCATCTTTTAACACATTTAACACACTTCAACAATTTTTCAAAATAGTACTCAACAATATCTTGATTCGTTTTCGATTTATAGTTTTGTGCTTGCATCTTCAAATCAACACTGCTTATCTCGATGGTAAAGGTTTTCCCCAACAGGGATTTCCAATCTCCCCGAGTTCTTGTCTCACTTGGAAGACTATCTCTCCACGTTCTTGCGACACCTTCTAGTTTGGAAAGTGCCTGATGTTTTATTGACAACTGATCCCAATCACAAAGTTCTCCATATTCTTCCAATTTTTCAATCCATCGATCAATTGGAATATCCTTACCGGGTCAAATCCAGGAAGAACTTTATTTATATTGCTAAAATGTTTGTGGCTACTTGCGACATATACTAAATTTTGTTCAGCCTCGCCAATTTCACTGTTAACGTTTTCTGAGATCATATTGAATACCGATTGAAAGCTTCTCACCAACAATCTCTCCTCAACTCCAAACTCCAGAATATAAAGCGACAGAAAAACCGGCCAATACACAACGCTGAATGGTTTCCAACTATTTAATATATAAAACCATAGATAAAGGATGCGTTAGGTTAGGTTGATTTTTAGTTTTGTATAAAACTGACGTGCACACGGTAATCCCACTTCTGAAATGTAGGAGGGAAAAACTTGAGGAGAATGAGTGATTTGTAAAGATTGATATATTTCATTGGAATTTAACTTTTAATTACTGGTTTTGTGTACTTACATTATATTGTTTATAATATTGATAATAAAACAAATCTAAATGTTAAAAATAACTATTTACAAGACACTCGACATGATGCCTGGATTTAACTGAACAGTGAAGATGGACATGGTCCGAGTAGGTTGAAAACCCAAGATGACGTACCTGGAATTAGATAGAAAAACACTCTGAGTATTCAATTTGCCATAAATAATAATTAATTATTTAACTAACCATCAGTATAGTTAAAATCCCCCATAATTAATGAAATTATTAATAATAGATGTCGAAGAATAAAAATATATTATTCTACGCTTCACAACTAGTTTTGAAAAATATTTTTCAAAAACAGTGACCGTTCAACGAAGAAGAAGAAGAAGAACGCCATTGGCGTTTCCATTTACTGTCGAATATTTTTGATTTTTAAATATTTTAAGACGTTTAGCTAGTTTATCCGTGAGTGTTATGTGTTTTATTTGATCTAAAACCATGCCTCATAAAAAAGTTGTTGGTATTAAAGGAAAAATTATCCACAGTCAAGGCCGACAGATTCTTAAAAACGTTGCAACTTTTATGGAGTCCGAAGCTGAACATGGAATTCAAATTCCTTTAAAAAATCATCGGTAAGTAAAATAAAAAAGTATAATAATTTAATATATTACTCCTGGCATTCAGATTGTTATAAAATATATGAAAAAGTATACATTACTTCAAAAATAAATGAATTCTGCTAAGTAATTTATATGGTTCTAATACTAATGCCTATTAATAAATAATTATCTCATACACAGAAAAACAATATTTCTTTGTATATTTACAGCAGGACTCTACGATTTAGTCAATCATTCGCATATACCTTCACTCGGAGAATAGAATGGATTTGCTCTCCTTTTCTGAGCTGTGGTGGTGCTTGCTGCACAATTTTCTTTTGCTATGATCAATGATCATATATCTCAGGATGATTTTCCTTGTTGAGAATGACCTACACACTAAAGCTTCACATCCCGGCTTTTCTAAAAAAATTTATTTCAACAAAATATAAAATAAAATTGCCTATCTTTAAAAAGGATATCAGAACTTTTTTATTTATAATTTGTCTGTAAACCTTACATCAATCTTTCATATTGTAGTGACAACATTTTAGAAGCCAACATGTACTTAGGTAATTGTAACCTAAAAATTATATTAGATAATATTTTTTCCTTGACACTATATATACATGCATTTTAAATACTAGAATAGTTCCATAACTTCTAACTAATTAAGTGTGTGGTATAAACATACAAATAAAAGTGTTAACTATTCCATACATACCTTTTTAGTGCTAAAAATAATTCCATCGTTTTTAAAATAAGAATTTCTTAGTGCTGTACGGTTAACATACAAATTAAAATTTTATATGTAACATCTCTGTATTTAACTGAAATAAGTCGAAGTTTCTTTGCACGCAATAACCATCAATAACTAAACCTAACCTAGAATATTTGATAAACTTAATTTGACATACTAGATTCTCATACTATTTCAAGGGCTTGGCAACATAGTACAGTTATGGCAGATGTGACGTGCAACGGTTTTAATACTGAACGGGCTATATTTAAAAAATGCCATTTTTTTAAAACACCCTAAGTGTATAAGATTTCACTAATTAAACATTTATATTGAAAAAACATTATATAAAAAGAAATTGGGTCAGAAACTTCTGGGACACCCAGTATTATGCCGGACGAGCAACAGTATCGACTGGTCACGTCTGTACGACAGTACGTTTTTGTCCAACAAATCGAGGCAGATAAGCCATCATATTTGTATATAATCGTTGGGGGAAAAGGGTCAGAAGAAAAGAAAAACTCGGCTAATATTAAATATGACTTTTTTAATAAAATCATACAATTTATAATATTTAAATAATAATGCTTTATACAAAATTGTACATAACAATGAAATATATACAAACATAATAATAATAGTAATATAAACCGAAAAATATTAGAGATTCACTAGAAGCAAATTATCTTCTATGTATCCTATACAGGTTTTATTTACAAAAGGAAAAAAATAATTTCAGTCAAATTGATAGTGAATCGAGTTTATAAACAAAAAGCTTATTTCTAATTTCAAAAAGTAGTTTAGTATCTACGAATGTCAAGTAGCAACACAAAACGATTATCAATTTAATACTTATTTGGTTTTAATAAATTTTCGCGGCAAATCTATCCAAGAAAGAAGTCCATTAAATCAGAATTTCAAGTGGAGGTGTTGAATTTTTTATATAATTTATTTTCAAGTGTCTACAAACGAAACATACATATGACTATGTTTCAACCCCCGGAAAAGATTTGAAAAAAAAATAAATAAAGTGTATTTTGAAATTAGGTGAAAACCGTTGGAAATTTCAAACGAAAATTTTAGAGCTTCAAATTTTACACCAAATGGTCAATATCTTTTTTCCCCAAATGACATTAGGGTGGCTAAAAGTTAACGGGTGGTTTTTTAAACTTTAAAAAATTGTAACTCAGAAAAACAAATGAAGTAAATCGTTTATAATTGAATGTTCCGAGTGCCTAGCTCGGCTCAATAAAACCTAAGTTCTCGGTATACATAGAAACATGCAAGTTTACATTAAACGTATCTAAATACACCCTAGAAGTACTTGCTATGCACGCAAATGATGCGTTTACGTATTAATCATTGCCTTAAGTGTCTATTATTGCACGTCTGGACAACCGGAGCGGTTGCACCTGAGCCGCCACATGTTAAGGGCTTCCTCATAGCTCTACGCCCCTTTCTGTCTGAATTGCGCACATACAGAAACGACTCGGCTCAATAAAAAATTTTGTTTCCAACATAAATAGATTGGAATGCGCGTATTGCTTCGGATCGGCACAGTCAAGACATTTTGGTTCAGCACGGCAACATCGGTACATGGTATAGAGGGCAACTTTTGATGGAAGGTCCGACTCAAAGTACAAGACCTCTATAGGATCCAGATTTCTCCAAAGCATCAGAATTTTCTCACAACTTAATGTGATCTTATGTTCGTCCCCATGCGTCTACCTCGTGGCTGTGCATGCACCAACTTGTCTCTTTGGAATTAGCACACGCGGATCGTACAGCTCGACCGTTTGCGGAGCGTACGCGACATTGTGTATGTTCCCATTTGCGCAGTGGATAGTCTCACGAACTAGATCGAAAGAGCGCTCCCACAGAAGCACTATGCAAACTATTTCTCAAATCACTCGTTCCGTGGTTCGGTTGATCGACTTGTAATAACGTGAGTGAGCGAGTGCGGGGCGGGAGATGGTATCGACTAAGCTATTAACGCTCAGTTACATGCGTTTCTTTCATAGTACTTTTTAACCACTTTTTAAATTGGCAAATGGAAAATTTAACTTTTTATGACCCCACAACAAGTGGTATTATCGTCCTATGTCAACCTGTCATTTAAAATTCATAAGGAAAACAGTAAAATGTCAGAATAAAACGTATTACTACTTCATCGCATCGAATTCTAAAACACTTTAAAAAATTCAAAAGAAAAAAGCTACCGTAATTATTACTTAACGCCTCCAATATTAAATGTCGTTCACTTCGGACAAATCTACCGATTTGGCAACAATTTTCGGTTGTAGAGGAATTTCGCACGATCCTTCGCCAGAACTTTCCGTTTGAATAGAACCGTCTTTTTCCTTTGGATCCGGAGTACTTCGTAACGAAAGAGGAATGTTATTGCCGTTCTTTTCGCCGTAATCGTTTTCGGGTATTTCGAACATTTCAGGCGGGGGTTTGCATAGAGAGCTACACATACTTCCTCCCAACGTAGATCGGCTTTCTTCGACCAAAAAGCTTCCAGCGCTTATGTTTTTGTCGTCATCCTTATCGGATTTCTTGACGGTTAAACCATCTTCCACGTCGTCGTTGAACAAAGGCATACTGCTGTTGAAGGGCTTATAAGTCATGTCGTTGTCGTCTAACGTAGATAAAGAGTAATTGTAACCGAGACTACTTAGCCCCGTCGTAAAAGCCGATATGGTCGCTTCAGGGATACTCCAAGGATATTCCAGGTTCGCTTGGAATTCGTTACCAATTAAAGTAGCTACCTGTTGATTCGCCACGGTTTGGAAAATATTAGGATCCGTAATGGTTATCGGAAGATCGACGATTTTAGGAACTTGCGTTAGTATATCGACTACGTCGTCTGGAATCTTTTTACTATTCGAACTCGGTACTTCCAGAGGCGTCATGATGGGCGAATTTAACGTAAGGCTCGTTTCTCGTACGTTACTGACGTTTATCGGATACAGAGCATTGTTAGGACTCATTTGCGAAGATACTTTCGTTTGCGTTGAAAAAACGTCGGTGTCGGCCAAAGCGGCGGCGAGAATGTCCGTGTTTTTGCTAGATTTCGTCGCAAATACCGGATTTCCGTCTCCTTCCGTACTTTCTACAACATTAGTCAGCATTTGGCTATCGGTATTCGTGTTAATTAGAATTTGTTGCCCTTCCGCTTGTATTAAAATACTCTTTCCTTCTGCATTGGCGATTATGCTAGCCATATCGGTGGTACCTTCCGATAGCGATTCCAAGAATTTTTGAGTAGCTATAGGATCGCCGGTGACTATCAACTGCTGACCTTGGTTTCCGTTTGAATTTGATACTATGTTAACTGATGCCTCTGTCGGAGCAACCATGATATTGTCTTCTATTTTTTGTTCGACTATTGGTACTTCGCTGGCAATGGGGAGGGATAAAGGAACCGTTTCACGTGGAATTTCGATTTTGGAAGTACCTGAAATCAAAATACATCATCAATATGTATGAATTTAAAATGAAATAGACATGTTTCATTATTTTATAACCACAACTGTGTCAGCTGTCACTTGTCCAAAGCATTGTATAGTTCTGTGTCAGTTGTCAATGTGCCTTGTCATACCAGCGTCGTCTGTCATACAGCGCCATCTAGTAAATGGCGAGGCAGGAGAAGTGGGCAGTAGAGGAGGGGGGGAGAAACATTAAAGTAAGGAAAGCCTCAGGGATAGATAGCCTGAGGGGTGATATGATGAAGAGGCTGTTGGATGACAATGGGGAGTACTTCTGGGAGCTATCAGCCTGATGTGTGGTATGGGTAAATTGATGGAGGGGATAATAAAGGATAAATCAGCACGGGTCTGCGAAGGGAAAATCATGTATCTCGGCGCTGGGCAGGGTAATGGGCTTAAATGGATACAAACTCACATTGATACAACCTGGTCAAGAAGTTAAAAACCAAAGGTATTCAACGTACCTACCTACTTTTGAACAACGCTGTATGTATGATCTGTCTGTCTGGGATTATCGGCAAAGAAATAGTATATTTCATTACAAGTCCAGAAAATAGTATTTCTCACAGTATGAGCAATATTTGGGTTTGAAATTAATAAGTAAGGTATGAGAAATACGTCACTTTTCATAGAAGTTGTAGAAAAGGTCATTTTCCCTAAATAGGCATGTTAAGATAGGGTTTTCAGTAAGGTATTATGAAAATGTTTGAATGTCATTTTAAAAAATTCGGGGAATTTATAAATCACAAAGTAGCAGCAGATCACGGTGTATGCGGACGATGTGTGTCTGGTATGTACGGCAAAGGGAGAGGCGGAGAGAATGTGTAGGAAGATTGTGGAGAAGATAGAGCGGTGCGGATTAGAAGTGGAGGAAGATAAGACGGTGGGGTTGCTAGTGAAGGGACGGAGCAAGTCGAGGGAAGTGGGGTTGATGGTGAAGGGAAGGAGAATTCGTATGTAGGAGTCTGTGAAATACCTAGGGGTGTGGTTGGATAGTCAATTATCCTTCAGAACACATATGTTAAAGGCGACAGAGAAGGGGAAAGTGAGGGCAGCATGGCTGGGGAGATTGATGTGTAATGTGAAGGGGCCGGGAGAGTTGAAGAGGAGGATAATTGGTAGGACGGTAGAGCAGAGTATGCTATACGGTGCGGAGGTGTGGGGTGAAAGAGCGGGAGTGAATGCGAGGGTTAGGCCACTCCTGCTGATGCAGAGAGGGATATTGCTGAGGGTGGTGCAGGGGTACAGGACAGTGGGTGGACTGGCAGCAGCGGAGCTGGCAAGGGCCTACCCATTGGACGTGATGACTAGAGCCAGAAATAAACGCTCGAGGGGTGCGACCAGAGAGGAAGTACAGGAAGAAATGGAGAGAAGGTGGGAGGAGTATGAGGGAATAGGAGAGATTGGATGGACCAGAAATTCGGGGAGGTGAACTACTTCTTGACACAGGTGTTCACTGGACATGGGTCGAAAGTAGAGTACCTCTACAAGATTGGGAAAAGAGAGACTGGAGTGTGCGAGAGGTGTGAAGTGGAGAATGATGTGGGGCATGTGTTTAGATGCTGGAGGAACGAGGAAGTGCTGAAGAAGTTGGAGAGGAAACTAGGGGAGGCGGTGTATTGGGAGAACATGGTGGAGATAATGTTGAGGGGGGGAGGAGGAATGGATGGAGGTGAGTGGCGTAGTAGAGAGCATGGCAAAGGTGGAGAGAAGGATTCGATATGGCATGAGAGGTAGGAGTGATAGTTAGGGAGAAGACGACGGTATGAGCGGAGAGTGTGCGAGGGACCGCCGCCCGTCTCGAAGTATGCTAGGGTAGTGATTACGAGGAGGGGGTAACGACGAGTTTGAGGTGGGTTTGGTTGGTAGGCATCCCCTTGGGGATGAGTCCAACACTATTTGGGTCCTGGACCCATTCGAACATGAGTTTCCCATCTGGACCCGAAAATAAAAAAAGTAAAACGTAAACGTAAAATACAATACCTGCTTGTAATTCTTCTCCGGGATTAGTGATCTTGACAGTTGCGGGTTGCGCCAAAGGAGTTGGTTGATTGATATTTCCAGTGCCTGATGCCCCTTGATCAAGGTGTGACACTATATTACTCAAATCTCCTCCTAATCCGAAATTCGGGTCTAACGAAATAAGAGCCTCGTTATCTAAAGGTGTCAAATTACCTTGATCTAAAATAACTAGCATATACGATTGTGGTTGACCGTCGACAATTTCACTTGGCAACGCTAATATCTCTCCTTCGTTTATTATCGTTAGATTTCCGAGAGCGTCTTGTATAAAAAATTGATTTTGAGGTAGGTCCATTTGCGGTTTGGGTTCTTCTTGTATCACTTTTTTCGTTTCGGGAACGTGAGGGATGATTTTTTTCGGTATCGCTAAAGGAAGAATTGGATTCGGTGAAATTTCACTTTTTGTAGAAACAGGAATTGTTTTAAACTTGGATTCTTGTTTCCTGTTGTATTTTTTAACGGAGGGTGTTTTTTGTAATAGTTTATTAGCGACTGGCTCAGATTTAGATTGCGAACTGAAGTGCATTCTACTACTGGCTCTTATTATTTCCAATTCTTGAGCTACCTATAGCAAATAGAAATTTTTACTGATTAAAATATAAAGAATCGAATTTTGTTCGAATTTTTAAACTGAACCCTACGGATACCCTAAAATTTCTTCAAGGAATATGATTAAAGGAACTAGAAACTAGACCATCACAAACTCTAGAAAGGACCGCTTATGTGGCATCCGTTGTGCGAAGGAGTGGCTGAAAGATTACTATGAACATACTGCAGTCTAAGCCTCAATACCACTATAAATGTAAGTAAAAACAAACTACACAAAATGAACTATATAATATAAAATATATTGAAAATTTGGCCTAATGTCAATGAAATAGTTAACAATATTCCCCGATTTACCTGTTTATCAATATCACCTTCAGTCGTAGTGATTTTCTTTATAATTTGTCCGTGTTTGTTGGTGATCGAAATCGTTTTAGTCCTTTTGGCACTCTTGAGTTCTTGACTAAAAGGCGATGACGATGCTCTCTTTAGAACTGGCTTAATGGATCTAGGCGAGGTTACTCCAGAGATAACTTGATTCGCGGTTGTGATAATTTCTTGCGTTGTCGATGATTTTAAACCACCAATTTCGGGTTTTATTGCCGCAGTTGTAAGACTTTTCTGTAGAACGTCAGTTTTTATAACAGGTTTTTCTACTGTCGGTCCTATGGAAGGCTGATAACCGAGTACTTTTTGCTGAGCCGGTGTAGGAAGCAGCCTTTAAAAATAAATTATGTATCTACCGTGTACTGACTAATTACAACACGAATATTCACCTTTGTTGCTGTCCTTGTTGAGAAGTCACAGCCTTAATTTTATGTCCAGCACCTTCAGACGCGCCGGATAATTTGGTAGGAAGACCTGCTGGCAAAGAATTATTTTTAATGACAGTTTTCTTTGGATGTTGCGTTTGTAATATTTTAGGTTTGGTGAATTTTGCAGATACGTTCGTACCTTTGGTTGATGCTACTGTTGTCTTCCCTGTTTTCACAACTTTAATTAGAACTTTATTCGGCATAATTTTCGTTGTTGGTTTTGGTTTGTTGATCGGCGAATTGTTTTCTATGAAAATCGGCAAATTTTCTATACTTTCCGGTGTCAATATTTGATCTGACAAAACGATTGGCATATTGAATATGTCGAATACGTTGTCGTCTTGGTTACTTCCTTCAGCATTTACGGTAGCTGTTGATTTTGACGTTTTATTTAATTATATCAATGATGGATTCTCCGCAGGTGTTCTATTTATAGAAAAAGTTTTAATTAATGAGCAATTTACACATTATTGAAGATTAAATGACAGGTGAAAGAAAAATGTGAAACAAAGGTGAATAATTTTGAAGTAAAAGAAGGTGGAACACCTCAAAGTGAAAGTAGGAGGTAAAAAGAAGGGTGTAAAAATGTAAAAAATGAAAAGGTGAGGAAGGAGAGACAGAGGTAAAAAAGGGAAATGAGTGAAAAATAGAGTTAAAAAATGAGAAGGTGAAAATGGGAAATAAAAAAACTAGGGAAAGGAGGAAAAAGTGAAGCAGTGAAAAATTACGAAGCTGAAAATATACGGAGGTGAAAAATTACGAACGCAAAAAAAAGGAAAGGTGAAAGAGTCGAAAATGAAGGAAGTGAAAATTGTGGGTGGTGAAAAATTGAAGAGGTATAAGCATTAGAAAGTAAAAAAAGGTAAAAAGGTGAAAAGGAAGAGAGGAAAAATAAGTAAAATAAGGAGGTAAGTGATAAAGGTGATGAGGAAAGTTAAAAAAGGTGAGAATGAGAAAAAAGAAAAAAGATGAGAATGAGGAAAGTGAGAAATGTGTTTAAAAAATTATTATGAAAACTAGAGGGGAAAAGACAAGGTAAAAGGAAGAGGAAAGCGAAAAGGAGGGGAAAGTGAAAAGAATAGGAAACTTAAAAGAAGAGAAAAATGGGATCAAAAATAAAGTTGAAAACTAAAGGGGGGGGGGCTCAGAATGATAAATAAATAATAAATTATTATTATTTTTTTCAAATTAAACTGTTTATAAATAATTCCACTATTTAATGAAAAACCAATAAAAACTTACTGTGTCGGTGGCCATGTCTAGACCTGATAAAGAGAAATGGAGATAAGCTATGTGTGAAGAAATTAGTTCATTTGAAGAAAACTGTGCGTGGGAGTTGGTACAACCGGAAAATGCGTCGCGTAACAGTTTGGTTGAGTGTAAATGGGTCTTTAAACGGAAATTTGATACTGAAGATAATGTGCGGTATCGAGCAAGGCTAGTCGCAAAGGGTTTCACTCAAAAGTTCGGTATTGATTCTCATGAAACGTTCAGTCCGGTAGTGAAGCATTCAACGCTAAGAATGCTAATTGGTTTATCAGTGAATCTAGGATATTAGATATTACTCATTTGGATGTAACTACAGCTTTTCTTAATGGAAAGTTGCATGAGCAAGTTTTTATGAGACAACCAGAAGGGTTTGTTGTTCCTGGACAAGAAAACAAGGTTTTAAAAGTTACATAAAGCAATCTATGGGCTTAAACAGTCGAGTAGGATATGGTATCAGGGGGTTGAAGTTGTTTTGTCAAATTTGAGCTCTGAAAAATCAAAATACGAGCCATGTCTCTTTCAGAAAAGGAATTAGAGTGGTGGGGTAACTATTATTGCATCTTACGTGGATGATTTTTTTATTTTTTTTTTTTCAATGCAACTGAGGAAACTCAATTTTTAAAAAATAAATTAAGCTCAGAATTTAGAATTAAAGATTTGGGACAGGCAAAACAATGTCTTGGAACAATAATTTGAATTAAGAAAGATAGTCTCATTTCATTATCTTGGACCAGGAATAATACATAAATAATTTTTATTGTATAAATTTAAGATGTCAGAATGTAAAGCCACCAATGGAAACAGATTTAAAGTTAGAGAAAAATCCTGATAGCGTTTTTTCAGTGCCATATCAAGAATTAATTGGCAGTTTGATGTTTTTATCAGTTATGACTAGACCTGATATCTCTTATGCAATAAGCTATCTCAGTCAATTTATGATGAAACGCACTAGAAGGCCATGAGCATCTTGGGATATTTGCAAGGTAGGTACTAAAACTTTTTGCCTAAAATTCGAAAAAAGTAAAATTTTTGAACTTACAGGTTATGTTGTCGCAGATTGGGCAAGTAACTCAGTTGATAGAAAATCTTATACAGGATTTTGTTTTACTTTGTCTGGGGGTCTCATTTTTTGGAATAGGTAGTTCAAAACAGAAAACAGTAGCCTATCTAGTACTGAGGCAGAGTATATGGGGCTTGCAGAAGGGGCGAAAGAAGCAATTTATTTATGAAATTTGTTATCATCAATGACAGGGAATAAAATAGGCAGCATTAGATGCGTGTTTTAAAAAAATGGTATTTTTTAAATGCAAATATTTTTTCAATGAAACACCCCATATTTTCATTCTATCTGAAAGCTGAACTCTTCCCCTTTCCGAATATGTATAATTTGTTAAAGTTTAGATGAAAAATTAGTAGGTTATTTGGTTTTTAATGATTATTGTTTATTAAGATAAAGGTGTGTCTGATACAAACGTTTTGAATAAAAAACAATTACAAAATTTGCCAGCTAACTAATCCCAAAGATTACAGAAAATTTGTAATCCTTGCTAATATCCACGTTAAAAACAATACTGAATGTTTTTTAAAGAAGCATGACATAAGAAATAACTAAAACAACTAAACAAACTTGAAAGGTGAATCAAATTTCAATAAAAATTAACATTATAAATTATCTAATTTAATAAAAATATTTAAGATGTTCCAAGTGTTGTCCATTTTGATTTATACATTTTTGCAACCTGAACAAAAAGTGATCAAAAGAAAACATTTCCGTGTTAATTTCTTGAAACGTTCGGACAATGTTGCCTCGCAGTTGTTCCAGAGTCTCTGGAATAGGATTATAACATCTACCTTTGATAAAAAACCATATAAAAAAGTCTGGAATCGTCAAGTCAGAGCAACGCCTCTAGATATGCCTACATAACAGCCTATCATTATAAAAATCAAATTATTCATTTTTCATCTAAACTTCAACAAACTATACATTTTCAGAAAGGAGAAGACTTTCAGATAAAAAAATAGACGATATTTGTATTGTAATGTTTGTATGAAAAAAACATTTTTTTTAAACATATAAGATTTCACTATTTAAACATTTATACTGAGAAAACTGTATATGAAAAGAAATTGTTCATCGAAAACCGCACCTCTCTATCGTTTCTTAGTTCCGAGATTTTTGCAGTTAAAATGTGTCAGAAACATCTGGGTATTATGCCGGACGAGCAACAGTATCGACTGGTACGTTTTTGTCCAGCATATCGATGCAGATAAGCAGGGCCCATTTTCAACTGAGATAGGCCCTAGGAACCATCAAATTTTCGGGCCCTGGCCCTGTCTTGCTCTGTATATTGGAATGTAACCAATAGGCTAAAAGATTCTGTTTTAATTTTTGTTATGAGGACATCCATGTAAAAAAAAATTAAAAAAATATATTTAGATACATAAAACAGAAGAAAAATTTTAATTCAAAAGTTAAGCATGACTAATAAGAAATAAAGGAACCCGAGTATTTATTATTTAAAAATATTGTTAATAACTAGCTAGGTAATTGTCTAAATTTTCTTCCTCGCTTTTATTTCGGAGAATTTATTGATTATCCCATCTATGTTTAATTTATCCAAAATATCGCTTTGGACATTTAAAACAGCTAAGGATGAAATATTCTCTTCATTTAATGAGTTTCTTAAACAAGATTTGACTCGTTTTAAAGAAGAAAAACATCTTTCACCCCATGCATTGCTAATATGAATTGTTAAATATAATCTTAACAATATTTTAACATTTGAAAAAGTAAACAAAATATTGGTGTCAATCAAAACCATTTTTTGTGGATCCAGAGAAATGTTATTTGATTTGCACAGTTCCTTAAATTGTACAAGCTCATCCACTAAATTATCACGAACATCTACATCGATATTATAAAAGTGTATAGTAGTATATATTTTTTACACTAATATTAAAATTTCTTATAGTAGTATTATTTTTTTTGCATTTTTTTATGATTTTATATGCTCGCCGTTTCGGGCCCTCTGATCATTGGGCCCTAGGCATGCCTGCAGATAAGCCATCCAATTTGTATATAATCGTTGGGGGAAAAGGGTCAGAAGAAAAAAAAAACTCCGCTAGTATTAAATATGACTTTTTTAATAAAATCATACAATTTATAATATTTAAATAATAATGCTATAACTTTAAACGTCTACTATAGTTTGAATTTTCAGGTTTTTCATACCATACCAAAAAAATGAAAAAAATTCATCACACAATGGCAGACAAATAAATCCATCTATGTTATAAATTAACTATTATGTTAACGTTAACTGTAATCTGTTTACGCTGAAAACCCAAACGTTAAATTAAATTTATCAAAAAATCACTAATAAAAGCTTTTTATGTACAGAATTGTACATAACAATGAAATATATACAAACATAATAATAATAATGGTAATAAAAACCGAAAAATATTATAGATTCACTAGAAGCAAATTATCTTCTATGTATCCTATACAGGTTTTATTTACAAAAGGAAAAAAATAATTTCAGTCAAATAGAGAGTGGATCGAGTTTATAAACAGAAAGCTTATTTCTAATTTTAAAAAGTAGTTTAGAATCTACGAATATCAAGTAGCAACACAAAACGATTATCAATTTTATATTTGGTTTTAATAAATTTTCGCGGCAAATCTAACCACACTCGTAATGGTCCAAGAAAAAAGTCCATTAAATCAGAATTTCAAGTGGAGGTGTTGAATTTTTTATATAATTTATTTTCAAGTGTCTACAAACGAAACATACATATGACTATGTTTCAACCCCCCGGAAAAGAGTTGAAAAAAAATAAATAAAGTGTATTTTGAAATTAGGTGAAAACCGTTGGAGTTAGAGAGAAAAATTTCAAACGAACATTTTAGAGCTTTAAATTTTACACCAAATGGTCAATATCTTTTTTCCCTAAATGACATTAGGGTGGCTAAAAGTTAACGGTTGGTTTTTTAAACTTTAAAAAATTGTAACTCATAGAAAAACAAATGAAGTAAATATTTTATAATTGAATGTTCCGAGTGCCTAGCTCAGCTCAATAATACCTAAGTTCTCGGTATACATAGAAACATGCAAGTTTACATTAAACGTATCTAAATACACCCTAGAAGTACTTGCTACGCACGCAAATGATGCGTTTACGTATTAATCATTGCCTTAAGTGTCTATTATTGCACGGCAGGACAACCGGGGCTGAAGCACCTGAGCCGCCACATGTTAAGGGCCTCCTCATAGCTCTACGCCCCGTTCTGCCTGAATTGCGCACATACAGAAACGACTCGGTTCAATAAAAATGTTTGTTTCCAACATAAATAGATTGGAGTGCGCGTATTGCTTCGGATCGGCACAGTCAAGACATTTTGGTTCAGCACGGCAACATCGGTACATGGTATAGAGGGCAGCTTTTGATGGAAGGTCCGACTCAAAGTACAAGACCTCTACAGGATCCAGATTTCTCCAAAGCATCAGAATTTTCTCACAATTTAATGTGATCTTATGTTCGTCCCCATGCGTCTACCTCGTGGCTGTGCATGCACAAACTCGTCTCTTTGGAATTAGCACACGCGGATCGTACAGCTCGACCGTTTGCGGAGCGTACGCGACATTGTGTATGTTCCCATTTGCGCAGTGGATAGTCTCACGAACTAGATCGAAAGAGCGCTCCCACAGAAGCACTATGCAAACTATTTCTCAAATCACTCGTTCCGTGGTTCGGTTGATCGACTTGTAATAACGTGAGTGAGCGAGTGCGGGGCGGGAGATGGTATCGACTAAGCTATTAACGCTCAGTTACATGCGTTTCTTTCATAGTACTTTTTAACCACTTTTTAAATTGGCAAATGGAAAATTTAACTTTTTATGACCCCACTACAAGTGGTATTATCGTCCTATGTCAACCTGTCATTTAAAATTCATAAGGAAAACAGTAAAATGTCAGAATAAAACGTATTACTACTTCATCGCATCGAATTCTAAAACACTTTAAAAAATTCAAAAGAAAAAAGCTACCGTAATTATTACTTAACGCCTCCACTATTAAATGTCGTTCACTTCGGACAAATCCGCCGATTTGGCAACAATTTTCGGTTGTAGAGGAATTTCGCACCATCCTTCGCCAGAACTTTCCGTTTGAATAGAACCGTCTTTTTCCTTTGGATCCGGAGTACTTTGTAACGAAAGAGGAATGTTATTGCCGTTCTTTTCGCCGTAATCGTTTTCGGGTATTTCGAACATTTCAGGCGGGGGTTTGATTAGAGAGCTACACATACTTCCTCCCAACGTAGATCGGCTTTCTTCGACCAAAAAGCTTCCAGCGCTTATGTTTTTGTCGTCGTCCTTATCGGATTTCTTGACGGTTAAACCATCTTCGACGTCGTCGTTGAACAAAGGCATACTGCTATTGAAGGGCTTATAAGTCATGTCGTTGTCGTCTAACGTAGATAAAGAGTAATTGTAACCGGGACTACTTAACCCCGTCGTAAAAGCCGTTATGGTCGCTTCAGGGATACTCCAGGGATATTCCAGGTTCGCTTGGAATTCGTTACCAATTAAAGTAAATACCTGTTGATTCGCCACGGTTTGGAAAATATTAGGATCCGTAATGGTTATCGGAAGATCGACGATTTTAGGAACTTGCGTTAGTATATCGACTACGTCGTCTGGAATCTTTTTACTATTCGAACTCGGAACTTCCAGAGGCGTCATGATGGGCGAATTTAACGTAAGGCTCGTTTCTCGTACGTTACTGACGTTTATCGGATACAGAGCATTGTTAGGACTCATTTGCGAAGATACTTTCGTTTGCGTTGAAAAAACGTCGGTGTCGGCCAAAGCGGCGGCGAGAATGTCGCTGTTTTTGCTAGATTTCGTCGCAAATACCGGATTTCCGTCTCCTTCCCTACTTTCTACAACATTAGTCAGCATTTGGCTATCGGTATTCGTGTTAATTAGAATTTGTTGCCCTTCCGCTTGTATTAAAATACTCTTTCCTTCTGCATTGGCGATTATGTTAGCCAGATCGGTAGTACCTTCCGATAGCGATTCCAAGAATTTTTGAGTAGCTATAGGATCGCCGGTGACTATCAACTGCTGACCTTGGTCTCCGTTTGAATTTGATACTATGTTAACTGATGCCTCTGTCGGAGCAACCATGATATTGTCTTCTATTTTTTGTTCGACTATTGGTACTTCGCTGGCAATGGGGAGGGATAAAGGAACCGTTTCACGTGGAATTTCGATTTTGGAAGTACCTGAAATCAAAATACATCTTCAATATGTATGAATTTAAAATGAAGTAAAGACATGTTTCATTATTTTATAACCACAACTGTGTCAGCTGTCACTTGTCCAAAGCATTCTATAGTTCTGTGTCAGTTGTCAATGTGCCTTGTCATACCAGCGTCGTCTGTCACACAGCGCCATCTAGTAAATGGCGAGGCAGGAGAAGTGGGCAGTAGAGGAGGGGGGGAGAAACATTAAAGTAAGGAAAGCCTCAGGGATAGATAGCCTGAGGGGTGATATGATGAAGAGGCTGTTGGATGACAATGGGGGGGGAGTACTTCTGGGAGCTATCAGCCTGATGTGTGGTATGGGTAAATTGATGGAGGGGATAATAAAGGATAAATCAGCACGGGTCTGCGAAGGGAAAATCATGTATCTCGGCGCTGGGCAGGGTAATGGGCTTAAATGGATACAAACTCACATTGATACAACCTGGTCAAGAAGTTAAAAACCAAAGGTATTCAACGTACCTACCTACTTTTGAACAACCCTGTATGTATGATCTGTCTGTCTGGGATTATCGGCAAAGAAATAGTATATTTCATTACAAGTCCAGAAAATAGTATTTCTCACAGTATGAGCAATATTTGGTTTTGAAATTAATAAGTAAGGTATGTATGAGAAATACGTTACTTTTCATAGCAGTTGTAGAAAAAGGTCATTTTCCCTGAATAGGCATGTTGAGATAGGGTTTTCAGTAAGGTATAATGAAAATGATCTTTTCATACTAATAATGATTTATGAAAATGTTTGAATGTCATTTTAAAAATTTCGGGGAATTTATAAATCACAAAGTAGCAGCTGATCACGGTGTATGCGGACGATGTGTGTCTGGTATGTACGGCAAAGGGAGAGGCGGAGAGAATGTCTAGGAAGATTGTGGAGAAGACAGAGCGGTGCGGACTAGAAGTGGAGGAAGATAAGACGGTGGGGTTGCTAGTGAAGGGACGGAGCAAGTCGAGGGAAGTGGGGTTGATGGTGAAGGGAAGGAGAATTCGTATGGAGGAGTCTGTGAAATACCTAGGGGTGTGGTTGGATAGTCAATTATCCTTCAGAAGACACATGTTAAAGGCGGCAGAGAAGGGGAAAGTGAGGGCAGCATGGCTGGGGAGATTGATGTGTAATGTGAGGGGGGCCGGGAGAGTTGAAAAGGAGGGTAATTGGTAGGACGGTAGAGCAGAGTATGCTGTAAGGTGCGGAGGTGTGAGGTGAAAGAGCGGGTGTGAATGCGAGGGTTACGCCACTCCTGCGGTGCAGAGAGGGATACTGCTGAGGGTGGTGCAGGAGTACAGGACAGTGGGTGGACTGGCACCAGCGGTGCTGGCAAGGACTTGCCCATTGGACGTGATGGCTAGAGCCAGTAATAAACGCTGGAGAGGCTCGACCAGAGAGGAAGTACAGGAATTGATGGAGGAGGAAATGGAGAGAAGGTGGGAGGAGTGTGAGGAGGCGCTAAAAGGGGCGATTGGGAATAGGAGAGATTGGATGGACCGGAAATTCGGGGAGGTGAACCACTTCTTGACACAGGTGTTCACTGGACATGGGTCGAAAGTAGAGTACCTCTACAAGATTGGGAAAAGAGAGACTGGAGTGTGCGAGAGGTGTGAAGTGGAGAATGATATGGGGCATGTGTTTAGATGCTGGAGGAACGAGGAAGTGCTGAAGAAGTTGGAGAGGAAACTAGGGGAGGCGGTGTATTGGGAGAACATGGTGGAGATAATGTTGAGGGGGGGAGGAGGAATGGATGGAGGTAAGTGGCGTAGTAGAGAGCATGGCAAAGGTGGAGAGGATTCGATATGGCATGAGAGGTAGGAGTGATAGTTAGGAAGAAGACGACGGTATGAGCGGAGAGTGTGCGAGGGACCGCCGCCCGTCTCGAAGTATGCTAGGGTAGTGATTCCGAGGAGGGGGTAACAGCGAGTTTGAGGTGGGTTTGGTTGGTAGGCATCCCCTTGGGGATGAGTCCAACACTATTTAGGTCCTGGACCCATTCGAACATGAGTTTCCCATTTGGACCCGAAAAAAAATCTAGTAAAACGTAAACGTAAAATACATTACCTGCTTGTAATTCTTCACCGGGATTAGTGATCTTGACAGTTGCGGGTTGCGCCAAAGGAGTTGGTTGATTGATATTTCCAGTGCCTGATGCCCCTTGATCAATGTGTGACACTATATTACTCAAATCTCCTTCTAATCCGAAATTCGGGTCTAACGACATAAGAGCCTCGTTATCTAAGGGTGTCAAATTACCTTGATCTAAAATAACTAGCATATACGATTGCGGTTGACCGTCGACAATTTCACTTGGCAACGCTAATATCTCTCCTTCGTTTATTATCGTTAGATTTCCGAGAGCGTCTTGTATAAAAAATTGATTTTGAGGTAGGTCGATTTGCGGTTTGGGTTCTTCTTGTATCACTTTTTTCGTTTCGGGAACGTGAGGGATGATTTTTTTCGGTATCGCTAAAGAAAGAATTGGATTCGGTGAAATTTCACTTTTTGTAGAAACAGGAATTGTTTTAAACTTGGATTCTTGTTTCCTGTTGTATTTTTTATGGGAGGGTGTTTTTTGTAATAGTTTATTAGCGACTGGCTCAGATTTCGATTGCGAACTGAAGTGCATTCTACTACTGGCTCTTATTATTTCCAATTCTTGAGCTACCTATAGCAAATAGAAATTTTTACTAATTAAAATATAAAGAATCGAATTTTGTTAAAATTTTTAAACTGAAACCTACGGATACCCTAAAATTTCTTCAAGGAATATGATTAAAGGAACTAGAAACTAGACCATCACAAACTCTAGAAAGGACCGCTTATGTGGCATCCGTTGTGCGAAGGAGTGGCTGAAAGATTACTATGAACATACTGCAGTCTAAGCCTCAATACCACTATAAATGTAAGTAAAAACAAACTACACAAAATGAACTATATAATATAAAATATATTGAAAATTTGGCCTAATGTCAATGAAATAGTTAACAATATTCCCCGATTTACCTGTTTATCAATATCACCTTCAGTCGTAGTGATTTTCTTTATAATTTGTCCGTGTTTGTTGGTGATCGAAATCGTTTTAGTCCTTTTGGCACTCTTAAGTTTTTGACTAGAAGGCGATGACGATGCTCTCTTTAGAACTGGCTTAATGGATCTAGGCGAGGTTACTCCAGCGATAACTTGATTCGCGGTTGTGATCATTTCTTGCGTTGTCGATGATTTTAAACCACCAATTTCGGGTTTTAATGCCGCAGTTGTAAGACTCTTCTGTAGAACGTCAGTTTTTATAACAGGTTTTTCTACTTTCGGTCCTATGGAAGGCTGATAACCGAGTACTTTTTGCTGAGCCGGTGTAGGAAGCAGCCTTTAAAAATAAATTATGTATCTACCGTGTACTGACTAATTACAACACGAATACTCACCTTTGTTGCTGTCCTTGTTGAGAAGTCACAGCCTTAATTTTATGTCCAGCACCTTCAGACGCGCCGGATAATTTGGTAGGAAGACCTGCTGGCAAAGAATTATTTTTAATGACAGTTTTCTTTGGATGTTGCGTTTGTAATATTTTAGGTTTGGTGAATTTTGCAGATACGTTCGTACCTTTGGTTGATGCTACTGTTGTCTTCCCTGTTTTCACAACTTTAATTAGAACTTTATTCGGCATAATTTTCGTTGTTGGTTTTGGTTTGTTGAACGGCGAATTGTTTTCTATGACTTTCGGCAAATTTTCTATACTTTCCGGTGTCAATATTTGATCTGACAGAACGATTGGCATATTGAATATGTCGTCATGGTTACTTCCTTCAGCATTTACGGTAGCTGTTGATTTTGACGTTTTATTCAATTATATCAATGATGGATTCTCCGCAGGTGTTCTATTTATAGAAAAAGTTTTAATTAATAAGCAATATACACATTATTGAAGATTAAATGGCAGGTGAAAGAAAAATGTGAAACAGAGGTTAATAATTTTAAAAGAAGGTGGAACACCTCAAAGTGAAAGTAGGAGGAGAAAAAGAAGGGTGTAAAAATGTAAAAAATGAAAAGGCGAGGAAGGAGAGACAGAGGTAAAAAAAGGGAAATGAGTGAAAAATGGAGTTAAAAAATGAGAAGGTGAAAATGGGAAATAAAAAAACTAGGGGAAGGAGGAAAAAGTGAAGCAGTGAAAAATTACGAAGGTGAAAAATTACGAACGCAAAAAAAAGGAAAGGTGAAAGAGTCGAAAATGAAGGAAGTGAAAATTGTGGATGGTGAAAAATTGAAGAGGTGTAAGCATTAGAAAGTAAAAAAAGGTAAAAAGGTGAAAAGGAAGAGAGGAAAAATAAGTAAAATAAGGAGGTAAGTGATAAAGGTGATGAGGAAAGTTAAAAAAGGTGAGAATGAGGAAAAAGAAAAAAGATGAGAATAAGGAAAGTGAGAAATGTGTTTAAAAAATTATTATGTAAATTAGAGGGGAAAAGACAAGGTAAAAGGAAGAGGAAAGCGAAAAGGAGGGGAAAGTGAAAAGAATAGGAAAGTTAAAAGAAGAGAAAAATGAGATCAAAAATAAAGTTGAAAACGGAGAGGTAGAAAAGCAAGGGCGTCGATATGTGTTTGAGTGTAAATGGGTCTTTAAACGGAAATTTGATACTGAAGATAATGTGCGGTATCGAGCAAGGGTTTCACTCAAAAGTTCGGTATTGATTTTCATGAAACGTTCAGTCCGGAGGTGAAGCATTCAACGCTAAGAATGCTAATTGGTTTATCAGTGAATCTAGGATATTAGATATTACTCATTTGGATGTAACTACAGCTTTTCTTAATGGAAAGTTGCATGAGCAAGTTTTTATGAGACAACCAGAAGGGTTTGTTGTTCCTGGGCAAAAAAACAAGGTTTTAAAGTTACATAAAGCAATCTATGGGCTTAAACAGTCGAGTAGGGTATGGTATCAGAGGGTTGAAGTTGTTTTGTCAAATTTGAGCTCTGAAAAATCAAAATACGATCCATGTCTCTTTCAGAAAAGGAATAAGAGTGGTGGGGTAACTATTATTGCGCTTTACGTGGATGATTTTTTTATTTTTTCCAATGCAACTGAGGAAACTCAATTTTTAAAAATCAAATTAAGCTCAGAATTTAGAATTAAAGATTTGGGTCATGCAAAACAATGTCCTTGAACAATAATTTCAATTAAGAAAGATAGTCATTTCATTATGTTAGACCAGGAACAATACATAGATAATTTATTGTATAAATTTAAGATGTCTGAATGTAAAGCTGTGATTACACCAATAGAAACAGATTTAAAGTTTGAGAAAATCCTGATAGCGTTTTTTCAGTGCCATATCAAGAATTAATTGGCAGTTTGATGTTTTTATCAGTTATGACTAGACCTGATATCTCTTATGCAATTAGCTATCTCAGTCAATTTAATAACTGTTATGATGAAACGCACTGGAAGGCCGCTATGAGCATCTTGAGGTAGGTACTAAAACTTTTGGCCTAAAATTCGAAAAAAGTAAAATTTTTGAACTTACAGGTTATGTTGACGCAGATTGGGCAAGTAACTCAGTTGATAGAAAATCTTATACAGGATTTTGTTTTACTTTGTCTGGGGGTCTCATTTTTTGGGGTAGGTAGTTCAAAACAGAAAACAGTAGCCTTATCTAGTACTGAGGCAGAGTATATGGGGCTTGCAGAATGGGGCTGTCCGAATATGTATAATTTGTTAAAGTTTAGATGAAAAATTAGTAGGTTATTTGGTTTTTAATGATTATTGTTTATTAAGATAAAGGTGTGTCTGATACAAACGTTTTAAATAAAAAACAATTACAAAATTTGCCTGCTAACTAATCCCAAAGATTACAAAAAATTTGTAATCCTTGCTAATATCCACGTTAAAAAAAATACTGAATGTTTTTTAAAGAAGCATGACATAAGAAATAACTACCCAGTAAACACACTCGTTATATTTACATAAACACGCCATAAGTTTCAAGTAACAAATCTTATATTTCAAAATACCCTTGATTTGACGGTTATATTACATAAATCATAAGTAACAATAATATATAACACCTTCTCCCTGGAATTAACATCAATATTCTGTATAAAAGATTACTTACTTTTTTACATAACACAGACATTTACATAAACGCGACGTAATAAGTTTCAAGTGATAAATCTTATATTTTGAATATCGACTGTTATGTTATATAAATAGTAAATAACAATATTTCATAACATTTTCTCCCTGGAATGAATATCAATATTCCGTATGGAGTAGTAACTTTTTTATGTCAAATAGATTCGTTAAATTTACATAAATATGCTTAGTTTTAGGTTCAAATTTTAAAATACGCGGGGAAGTTACTTCATACGCTGATGACCAATGAATAGAAGAGTTCTATATAAGGTCAATGCAGCCAACACAATAAATACAAATTATCGAAATGACATAAGATATGGGGGTCACTAAAAGGGGTCACCATTTAACTTACTTCTTGTTTCTTTCGGATATACTCGATGTTTTATATACTGTATATTGTACCCAGAAGATAAAAAGCTCGTTTTAAGTTAGGGAATTTTGCTTCTTAAGGATTATGGCCTGTCTGTTAACTGTCAAAGTCAACGTCATAACATTGGTTGTCATAGTCTGGTTTTATTTTTATAAACTTTATTCGTTTGTATGTATGTCTTTTCAGTGGATTATAATTTAATTTTGAAAATTTGAAACATACATAACAAATACCAAGCTAAAACTACGCCTAAGCTGCTTGCACCACTGCACTGACAATTTTGACAGTTTCCTGTGATATTTGTGGTAAACATTAGAAAGCAAAACACCCTAAATTAAAAAGAGCTTTTCATTATTCGGGTACAAGATATATTGCATAAAATATGGTTTATATCTGAAAAACTGAAAAATTAAGTCAATAGGTGAACCCTTTCAGTGACCCCCATTTCATATGTCATTTTGATCATTTTATTTTATTTTGTTGGCTACATTGACCTTATATAGAACTCTTCCATTGGTGCTTAATGACATGTGCGCCAATCATGGACATGGGCAGTAGTATTTTTTATTAAAAAGATAGAACCTTCAGCAGAGACATCCCTTGTCTCTGGACTGGGATTCCATCTACTATGGAATTCCATAGCGACACGTCGCTTTCGATATTTCGTATTCCGTTCTCTTACCCGTACTTACCCCTTTCCCCGCCTGGTAACAAAGACAACACCTAAAGTGGTATCGCTTTTGTATTATCCACACTACTTGCGACCACGGAACGTAATATTTTCACAGGCTGTGCAATGCAGATTGAATGTTAACCTTACTTCTTGTTTGACAATACTAAAGTTCTAAAGTAAACACGAAACAAACATTACATACGTAGTAAATATTGAATAATAAAAACTATAAGAAGATTAAAAACTGAAAATAGGCAAGTTGTGTTTAATTAAAAATTGAAATATTGGTTGGTATACCTTGTTTTTAAACTAAGAGGAGCGATTTGAATTTAAGTTGGCATCTCGGCACCCAAGTGCCGCCCGTTTCACACAGCTCTTTTGATACAATGGACGAGTTCTATACAAGGGAAATGCTGCCAACATAACGAACAAAAAAATACTGAAAAAGGTTAGTCGCATAAGGAAGCCGTTTTTCCAATCAATTTTTGGTTTTTCTTATATATTTTGAGTCCCTTTACCATCCATGTTGTACCCGAAAAGTTTGAAGTTGTAAACAAAAAGTTTGCAGATCTTTTTAGTTTGGGGTATTTCACATCTTGCAGTTGACGAAAAACTAAAGTCAGCTGTCAACTCATATACGTATCATTAATTTATTAGGCAATTTAGGCATTCTTTGTTTATGTTTCTGGTATATTACTGATTTTTATTCTTCTACCTTTACCTGTCTGTGATTTATGTGATTCTGATCTGCTTTTATTATCGCAAATATCCTCGAGAAGAGTTAATAGACATTCTACAACTTGTCTTTTAGTGCTTTTACCAACAGATTTACCTGGAGCAATGTTACAAGAAAAGGTATGTTTAGAGGACTATTCTGTGATTTCTTACATGCTTATAATATAAGATGACCTTTTTATATGTATTTATAGAGTGAGGTCTGTATCTTCTCTATTTATGATTTAATTAGGCAAATAAAATAAAGTGTTAACAGAAGCAATATATTTTAATTACACCTTCAAGTATTGGTTTTGTATAAAATTCTTCAGCTTTTAATAGGGTTTTTCAAAATTTACAACAATACTGAAAATATTTGATAATATTGGTAACATAGCACCTAATAGGACAAAGGTTACTTAATATTTTGTATAATTTAATCCTACGAATGGCACGTTTCACTTGCTGTCAGTTCTTTCAAAAGAAATGGTGGTGTGAAAACTTTAATTTCAAGTTCATTTGCAACATCTTGAAGTAAGAAGCCCCTATCTGCTAATAGACAGTAATTTTCTTGCAAAAAGTTCTTCATATCACACTGTACAAACAGTCCACTATCAGATATGGAGCCTTCAAATCGGCCACTACAGTATATTATGGCACCACTAACTGCTATTACAACTAGAAATTTAATTATTGTGTTAGTGTGCTTGTAACTGGAGTGAGTATTTCCTTGCTGCCTAAAGTTTACCATTTGTAATGATATTTCAGTGGCATCCATAACCCCGAGAAGTTTATCCTCAAAAATAACCCCGAGAATTTTATCCTCAAAATTTTTGAAACAATAAGGAATGTTCTGTATAGTTCTAGCTGCCAAAAATAAATCACCTCTTACTCCAATGATTTGGTGGTACATAAATTGAACCCATGTAAAAAATATCACTGATATGTATGATTTATTTGTATTACAAAAAAATGTCAATTCTTCTAAAGTGTATCCTCATCTCAATCTTACTATGTAGCACCAAACATAACTTGTCTCTATTAGAAAATTTTGAATCGAAATTCTTTCTAACTTTAAGTTGCCTATTATATTTAAATTGGTATTTTAAGTCGATCATAACATTTTCATCTCGGAATGAACAGGGTGCTTCAAAATGTGGAGGGTTAAGTCCAGTACATAGTAGTTTTCCTTTTTAGGTTTTTGTATGAAAAATAGTTTTCCCGGTATGAGTATTTATGTCCACGGTGAAGATTTGAATATATGTGTACTATCTTTTGTTTCATTTTTGGTAATCTTTTTTTGGGTTCAGTTTGTGGTTGCATTACAAAATTGGTAAAGCTATAACTGTGTTCCACAATATTCGTAGTGGGTGTAATTGGAGATGGAAAACTCTCAGAAAATGGATCATCAACAACATCTATTTGATTGTCTGAGACACTAGCAAGTTCTTGTACATTCGATTGAGTCAATTCAGCATTTACCTCAGCTTCAGTAGACCCATCATTACAATAGGGTTTTAGATCTACACAATTATTATCGAAATGTTCACTACAAATATAAGTAGTTTTGTTGATTGTGGCAAAATTCAGATTTTGGTTGCCACATAACTCAATCCATTTGAGGCATCTGCTGGGACATCTCCTAGGTTTGGGAAATGGAATAAACTTAATGGCATTCTGTCAATACATATCGTAATTTGTATAATCACAACGAAGATACAAATCAGGGTAGAACAACTCTTCTCGATGGTATTTGCAATGATAAAAGCAGATCAGAGTCATACAATTGTAGAATAAAAATCAGTATACATACAATACACAAACAAAGCCAAACAAAGAATGCCTTAATACCTTAATGATACGTATATGTGTTGACAGCTGACATTAGTTTTTCGTCAACTGTAAGATGTAAAATACCCCAAACTAAAAAGTCCTCTAATGTTTTCGGGTACAACATGGGTAGTAAAGGGACCCAAAATATATAAGAAAATCCAAAAATTGATCGGAAAAACAGCTTCCTTATGCGACTAGCCTTTTTCAGTATTTTTTTGTTCGTTATGTTGGCAGCATTTCCCTTGTATAGAACTCGTCCATTTGAAGACAATAGTAGTGAAATATAAAATATATTTTATTTTATGATTAAGTATATTCTGATAACTTTCCATAACTTATCTTCACTGTTTCTAGATGTCAAATTGTCCACACAATGTACGTGCGTAACTTGAAAAACCGCTTCAGAGTAATCGTTTCAGTAAATAAATTTACTTTCAGCTTCCTCTGTCCCAATACATACTAAGTCTAGGAAACCTTAAATTGCCTGCAATTATCGTTAATTTAAAAAAGGCCCTCATTTCTGATAAATTTGTTGGCTGAAAGCTAGTAAGTACGTGGTCCCATTCTGAATAGCGTACGTATTCGTATATTGGACTATATTTTCGAAAAAAGTATTGGGAACGTATTTTAGAAAGTAAGTAATTGGATAATTTTCAGTTATGTCGTTATTAGATAAGCGAGAAGTTTGACAATACAAATCTTTTGTTAAATATTCAACATTCTCTAATCATTTCACAAGTTTTTTTGGAGTGACCCGTTCATAACTATTTTCTATCTCAACCCCCTCGGTATTATTTATAGTTTCATTCTCATCATCTGGGCTGTTTTCATTCTCATCATCGGAACTGTCCTCGTGTTCTCCACTGATCTGCCCTTCTTGGTCCTGTATCCTTTTTCTAATTACCACATCCTCGACACCATCATCTGCGTCGTCACTCAAACACTCTAAATCTGATGTGCCAGTTTCCAATTCCTGCAGTAGTTCTTCCTCAGTTAAAAATGGCCTATTCCGACGCTTTGAAGCCGTAGTGATCTAAATAATGATAAGAAAAAAAAATTACCAACTAAAAATAAAATCCCACTCGTGTTTTTGGGTACAGATGTAGACCCTTCAATTTTTATGACACTTCGACTGTCGCTAACATGAATACTCTGACCATAGATAACACATTACTCTGACACTTTAACGATTTGACCGTCAGTCAAAACGATGACACTGTTATGGCCATCTATGTATAGGAGATGAAATTAGATGTACAGTTTCCGTTAATACGACTACATCAATTGAATATTTGAAAATGGTTTGAAGATTCCTAATTTCAAGGGGTACAATTGTACCCATGGCAACTGGAGGGGTTATGTAGTGAAATGTAAAATATACTATTTTTTCTACAATCATTAATAAAAGTGGCGTTTTTTAAATCGATTTTCGTACATAATATATGTATTTGTTACAGTTTAAAAAAGTTACATTAGAGTGAGATAAAGTGACATTACAGTGAGATAAAGTAGTTTTTTTAACGCTAATTTTAAATGTTTCCGCTAATGGCTCTGCAGATTGCACTCATCTGACATTTTACTTAGCGTTTTGTCATCATGACAAACATAAACATTCAAATCGACGCCATTTTTAGTCCATTTAGAGCAACCTAAATAACACATTTTTTTGGTTTTTGCTTGATTGTAGAAAAAATAGTGTATGCAACATATGCATAAAGTGTCTTTTTTTCACTCATGGAATTGACGCACCACTTTATGCACTTCTTGCATAAATAACTATTATGATTTAATTAAGGTAAGTGTAAATTGTAATTTATTGCATTGGCTGAAATGTCGTAAACAGTAAATAATTCTAAAATGAATAGCAATCCATGACTAATTATATAGTATAACCTTGACTACGCGCATTTTTGTTTACTTGTCAAAACTCGATTAAAGCAAATTAAACTTTCAATTTTAGAATGGCAGGTAGAGGAGAGGCAGCTGCAAAAGCTGTTGCAGATAAAACTGCAACCGAGTCAACTCTTAAAAAGAGTCCCGCTCGACAAAGGAGTTCTAGCAGAACAAGTCCTACAAGAACTAAATTGGAGATTACAACGAGAATTCCTACTTGGACTAGAATTGCAGGTAGACTATTAAGAAGTCCAAGTACACCAAGAAATAATAAGGAAGAAGGTATTTATATTTAATCTTTCCAATTTGCATATGCTTGTATTAATTATTTTATACCTCATACCTATAGTTTCCTTTGTTCATTTTGGGAAGTAAATATTAAGATAATCCTACCTTTCATTATATTGAATAATGATTATCTAATCAAATTGTGTGTAATTAATTTTTTAGACAATGCACTTTTTATTCCAAATGAATGTTATCATAGTTTTTAACAATATTAGGAAAATTATCACATTTTAAAATCTGTTTCAACAAATAAAAATAATTTTTAATTTTTCAAGTAACTAAAGATGTTCGACCAAAAACTATTGTTGATACTGTCACTGATTCAAATAATGCCGAAAATGTCCAAGAAATTAAAGAAAAACCGAAAGCTGCAGTTCGAGGCAGAAGTAGACTTATTGATAAAGAAAATAAAGAAGTTGAGGCAAGTGTAAGAAATCTATTTATTATTTTTCACTTTTTAATTATTTTATGTTGACTTTTTTTGCATTGTTTCAATCTTGGTTGTTAATTTGCGTGTTGCTATATATTTTCAGGATGTGAAAAAATCTGGTGCTATTCGACAATTTACAAGATCATCCCAAAATAAGGAAATTGAGAAAAATTTTGATTCTGTAACTGTCATCAAACGATTGGGAGATGAACAACAAAGAGATGAACTGAACGAATATGCAAGACATATAAAATTTATCGAATTCGGAGGAATATATGGTGCCCTATTATTAATTCCAGCAGTACCTTTGACTGTGTTAACATTTTATACTTTTTGTACACAAACTCACTCTTCTTTTTCCAATTTATCAAAATTGGATGCTTTAAAATCGTTTTCTACTTATTTTGACGCTAAATCATACCTTGGAATTGCAGCATATTTTACACTGCTAGCAATTTTGTCAGCTATACCAGCAGGTAGTGTCAAACTAAACGGTCCCCCTAATAAAAGTGGTAAATTCGAATACATTTTGAAGGGATTACATAGTTTTATAATATTAATCACAATATCTGCTGGGCTACAATTTAAAAAAATCGATGCTGCTAGTTATTTGGTAGACCATATCTTTCAATGTTTAGTTTGTTCTATTGTGCTGGGTATTGGTGTCTCTGTTTTAGCCCATATTAGAAGCTTTTATGTTCCAGTTAGTGCTCTCAATACATTCACTGTAGGAAATAGTGGATTGTATGGTTTTTTTATTGGGAGAGAAGTAAATCCTAGATTATTTTCTATTGTTGATTTGAAGATGCTATTCTTTCGAGCATCTCTTATCGGAACGGTGAGTATAAGCACAATTTACTTGAGTAAAATACCTACAATATTTCTTGATTATCATTATTATATTTTGACGAAAACTTTCTTGAGGTTAAAGTGACAACAAGTTTTGATAATGGCTGTGTATCGTTTTCGTCTGACACAGGAAATTGATACCTTTCAAATTTAATCAGATTTTACTTATATAAATAATAATTTATTATAATAACAGTTTTCTTTACTAAAACATAAAATATATTTCAATTTTCAGGTTCTTTTAGATCTGGCATTGGTCTATAATCATCTCGTCCCTCAATATAGAATTGAAAATTCAGACAGCACCTTCACAATCACTCCAATAAATAAACTTCTATCCATTCAGCCAACTTTACTTGTTTTCACTATTTTGCATGCCTATTATTTCTTAGATTCACTCATCTTTGAATCCTCATGGTTAACCTCTTTTACTCACCAACAAGAAGGTTTTGGGTATTTATTGGCAATGTCATACTGCACATCTCCATTTTTCAATGCTCTATTGGTTAAATATGTGGTGGATAATAACGTGGAACTTGCCACTTGGAAGTTGGAACTGGCTGCTTTGGTGTATGCTGCTGGATTATTTTTATACAGAAAAAGCAATAATCAAAAAGATACCTTCAGGAAGAATCCTTATAGTCTTGATTTAGCAAGTAAGTGTCTAAATGTACCATTATACCATTTTTTACTATACCATAGCAAAATGATAACCCGGGTATTTCAAACTGAAACATAATTGGAAACTTAATTTTAGATTTGGAAACAATACCAGCAACTCGAGGAAAAAAATTGTTGGTTTCTGGTTGTTGGGGTATTGTTCGGCATCCAAATTATTTGGGTGATATAATAATGCACCTTTCATGGGTACCTTTTGTATTTGGCATATTTCCATCGCTTCCGATACTACTGACAATCTTAATTCTGGTACATCGTTCACAAAGAGATAACCGTCATTGCAAACAGAAATATGGACCAGCGTGGGATAGATATCGCAACAAAGTTAGATACTCCCTTTTGCCAAAAGTGTTTTGAGAAAAAATATTTTTGTACTTTTGTTAATATTTGTGATAATTATATATTTTTATGAAATTGGGTGCTTTATTTGTATTTCCTTTATTTTATCAAAATTTTTTTGAACATATCAACGTAGAAAGTGAAAAACATTTTTATTATTATTTGTAAGTATATTATCTACAACTGTCAGATGATCCAAAAATAGAAAGCTTGAAACATATTTAAACGCTGGGCGTTAAAAAAATTTAAAAAAATTTATTAGCGAATGGTTCTTGCCTATAACTGATATTAAAATTTGGAGATAACAAATCCAGTTCTCAGGGCTTTGTTACCTATGGAAGTTAGATGAAGAAATATTACAGATATTTATTTGAAGGGTGCCACTAATTTTATTTCTAAAAAGAAAATTAGAAAAAAATCAAATTGTAAATCGGCTAACATTTAACTATAATAGTCATCTGTCTAGGGATTAAAAAAAATACAGGTAATTTTGGTATCTGTGTGATAAATAAAACTTACAATATAAAAAAATATATATATAATAATCTATATGTAGGTACAGTGAACGGCTAAATTATGGAATATTATCATTATTTCGAGAACCGTCGAGTTTTAAGGGAAATCCCGAAACAGGTCGATTTTTGTTGTAAAATACCCATGTTATAACGTACATAGAGTAGGGATAACGTCACCGGTGTAGGTGTAGTGACGTAGTATCGTTAATTTTTCTAAATAGAAATCGGTATAATGTGACACCCAATTTGAACGAGAATTTAATTCTCTATTTAACGACATTACATTTTTAACTAAAATATTTTTTAAGAGTACGAAAACAATTTTTTTAAATTTTTATTCAACCAAATTACAACTAATGATTTAATTAATAATGCACTTTAAAGTAACCAAATTATGCATAACAATTATTTTAAATTAAATGTTCGAAATGCCATCCATCGGTTTCTTGACAATATGCGAATCTACCGACACATTCATTACTTCAATCTTTATTAGGTAGGTACCTACACCTTTTTTGCGTTTGTAGTTTTATTTTCAACTAAGTATTTCATTCCAACCAAGTAAATTGCTATTTTTATTATTTATTCAGTTTGATAAACAAAATCCATGCTTGTTTTTTCTTGTTAATAATATAAGTTCTCTTATTTTTGCAAATATTTTTACATCAAGTTTTGCACACATTACAGTACAATATTATGGTATTGTTAGATATCAAAACTTCTGTTGAATATTAGTTTGTGCTCAAATGTAAATAGAGAATAATTTAAACATACAGTTTCATTTTTTACATACTTATTTATCATCAAAACTTGACATACATTACTTATTATAACCATACATTTTGTTCACAATAATGTAACATTTGGCTACCTCTTTCGCCATGGTCTGTGGCCAATGATGATTCGAATTCTAGACATGCCTTGATCCCTCATTTGACACGACAATTGCAAGCAATACAATACGTATGTCACATAATTGTCAATTTGTTCAAAAAGTCGGAACACGACCCTTTCGGAACAGACTCTCAATCTGGTAACTTTTAGTGGTGTGACAGAGGTTTCTTAAAATGCTCCTCCTAGTTTAAAAACAAGGGGGCGAATTCTCGGGCCCAGGGAACAGCGCTCCCCGAGAGAAAAATGGGCGTGGTTCTATTAAAACTTGATGGTGTCTTATTCTCGACAAAAAGGATCAGCTCCCTCCCTGGATTTTTAAGAGAACTATGTTCCCTCGCTTTGAAGCAGTAGAACCATTGTATAAAGCTATCTTTATACAATGGTAGAACCAAGGAAAGTTGAGAGAACAGTCAGCTGTTTTCTCTTTTCTCTGCAAATTTTATTTGTTTTGGTCATTTCGGTTTGTTTGGAAGATTTTTTTTTCAGTTTTAAAGTTACTTGGTTATAAATTCAATGAGAGATTGAATTAAAAGCCTATAAAATTTACGATATAGACGAATATTTACTTATTCAACATTAATTGGGGCAAATTTTTGTTTCTCCATGCTAAATGAGTAAAGAAAGAACATGTTTTAAAACAAATAATTCAGGATAAAGGACGAGTATTCAAAAATAATTATAAGAATAATAATAGTAATTCAAGAAATAACACTATATAATTTACAATTTACTTTTATATTGCAAAATTGAAATTTTATTATAAATCCAAAACCAACATATAACCAACCAAAACAAAACAAAGACGCTCTGCGCAACTATTATTAGTGGTTGTAGACATTATTATTCTTCTTTTCTTGTTTTGGACCCATTTTTATGTGGCCATTGCTCCAAATAATACTGGCAACATCGTCAAAATTTATTCTACGGGGAGTCTCGATTGAGGCTGAATCGTATCCTTCAAGAATATTTCCAGGAAGCTACCCCAGAAAATCAGGGAGGGAGAATCGCCAATATTTTGATCGCTTCTACGAAGCCGGAGAATCGGCACCAAGGTATAGTGCAGCTAATTTAAGACTGAGACGTGATTTTACTTTAAGAAAATGATGAATTTTTCAGGTACCTAGCAAAGGTACCAAATTTAAAATATTCTAGGATAAAGTAGGAATAAAAATTTCATATAAGTTTGAAATTACATTACTTGTGAGAAGTCTAGAGAAAGCACAATTTCTCGCGAAATTTTACTTCAGCTGGTCTACATACAAGTAGGTACCTACAGATTTAAGACAACTGGAAGTAGAAGCCGGTGAACAATGATTTGGAAAAATACCAGAGATGGTCGATAAAGAATAAACTGCAAATTAAATAAATACTAAATAATAAACTACCGATGTGCTCTTTATGCAGAAAAATATTAATTCAGTAAATATGAAGATAAAAATACGAAATGAAATTATGAATAAGGTGGTTATATATGAAGTATTTGGAATTATTCTTGGATGAGAACATAAACTGAAGCATACACATACAACAAAACGCAAAACAGTGGTGCCAGTGACTCTCCCAATGTAGGAATTACTTAAACTATGAGACATTGAAAATAATTTATAACATTTATTTCTTACCAATAGAAGAGTTCTATATAAGGTCAATGTAGCCAACATAATAAATTAAAATTATCAAAATGACATAAGAAATGGGGGTCACTGAAAG
Organism: Lochmaea crataegi; assembly: GCA_947563755.1. NCBI lineage: Eukaryota > Metazoa > Arthropoda > Insecta > Coleoptera > Chrysomelidae > Lochmaea > Lochmaea crataegi. Next base: position 128,844,265 of record OX387422.1, read on the forward strand.
GGGTTACCATTTAACTTACTTCTTGTTTCTTTCGAATATACTCGATGTTTTATATACTGTATATTGTACCCAAAAGATAAAAAGCTCTTTTAAAGTTAGGGAATTATGCTTCTTAAGGCTTATGGCCTGTCTGTTAACTGTCAAAGTCAACGTCATAACATTGGTTGTCATAGCCTGATTTTATTTTTATAAACTTTATTCGTTTGTATATATGTCTTTCCAGTGGATTATAATTTAATTTTGAAAATTTAAAACATACAAAACAAATACCAAGCTAAAACTACGCCTATGCTGCTTGCACTGACAATTTTGACAGTTTCCTGTGACATTTGTGGTAAACATTAGAAAGCAAAACACCCTAAATTAAAACGATCTTTTTATCATTCGGGTACAAGATATATTGCATAAAATATGGTTTATATCTGAAAAACTGAAAAATTAAGTCAATAGGTGAACCCTTTCAGTGACCCCCATGTCATATGTCATTTTGATCATTTTATTTTATTGTGTTGGCTACATTGACCTTATATAGAATTCTTCCATTATCAAATACCCAAGTGTCGTCAGTTACATCTAGCGTTTTATAACATAATCACTCAAAATAAAAATACATCTTTCCTAATTCTAAGTGAAATATTTGATTCAGCGCCATCAAAAACGTTTAGTCCACCTTTCTCAATACGTTATATCTATACGTTTAGTCCAAAATTACGAAAAACTGTTAAATTATTCATCCATATGTTGATAGACTATCTCTTTCTTAGATAATGGTATAAGTAAAATAAGAAGATGAAAAGATTTTGTTCTGTAATTCGGAGAGAACTAACATATTAATAATTATTATTAGATTTGTCTATAATTTATTACAGATGTATGTGCTCGATACTACTGATCTCTGTTCTGTTATCTCTCAAGTAACAGTTCAATTCAGAACAGTACTGTAACAAGGCAAATAGAAGCAACAATTATATTAGCTATGGTAAAAGTGGAGTTAAATATTTAACAATAATACACAAAATATCATATACAACAACCAAAGCAATACAAAACTTATGAAATTAAATATGTATCTATAAACAAATATATAAGCAATATCGTTGTCCATCACGGCTGGAACTTGTCCCTCTCGACTGGACGTTATTCCCTTTATCGGAAGAAAATATAATCAACCGGTTAAAATATTCACAACCGATGGAAAATATTCCCCACCGGCGGAGGAAATCCCAGACTAAACTAGAAAATGCGCCCCCCCCCCCTGAATGCTGGATGTTCTCTACCGGCTGCACTAAGCCAGAGTTTATCTTTACTCTAGCAAAGTGCAGATATATACATTTACAAACAAGATAAAATAAATGCAAACTTAGCAATTATAATAAAAGATATGTTTAATATGAATAAAATACTAACATTTACCATTTACAATCCCACCCCCTTCCAAGATATCACCCTGAGTTTTTATTTTTTTCTCAAATTTAAGTAAAGATGGAAACCACCGATATTTTCTCAACATTCCTGTTTCATTATTAGGGAGTGAAATTGTATCAACCCTTACTTTATTTAATATCAAATTTTTTTTCGAGATTGAGTTTTGTGAAATAAAAATATTATTCAAAATCTCAATTGTCTTGAAAAACTTCAAGAGTAAAAAAAAGTTTATCAAAACAACAAAGATTTTAAATAATATTTTTATTCAGCACAAAACTCAATCTAAAATAAATTACAAAATTTCAACTTTACTTAAACTTGAGAAAAAAAAATAAAAACTCAATTTCACTCAGCCTCTTTTTTAAGGGAGTGGAGTGAGGAAATTTTTTCATATGAAAGACCTATTATAATTTTATACGGACAATCACCACCTGAATTTTTTGCATAAATTCAGAAACACCCGGAATGTAGTATAAAATATTATAGAAACTTCTGTTATATATAAGGTGAGTCAAGAGGAATTGTACATATTCCTCTACGGGGTATGCCAAATATAAAATTTCAACTTGTATTTGGTTTTCGAAAACCTTTATCAAGATTTTAGAAAGTATACAAATAGATAATTAATAATAAGTTTTCCTTTTGTTATTAAGGTTGGACGGGTGGTACTATACAATTCCAAAAGTTTTTGTTCCAAATTGCATAGTGTATTGTCAATTTATCGAGTTCTCAGAATATTGTTTCGTCAAAATACAGTTTGATCTCTTTTAAATTAAAGAAAATAAAATTAAAAAACAATCAGATATTTAAATTAAGAAAATTTGAGAATACACAAGTGTACGTATAGCTTATCTGTTTTTTGAAAAAAAGTATCTGTAGTACTGTAGGTTTTTATTTTGAGTAAAAGTATAAGAAAAGTCTGAGAATTCGATAAAATCCAAATACCTATGAATTACTAAATACACATTATACAGGGCGATGTTTTAATATTATTGAAAACAGCTTTTTTTCTCTTGAAAATCGGTTTTAAAAATTAAGTTCTAAAATTGTATTATTACGAATATGACACGAATTAAGATTATTAGTTATTAAAAATTGAACATTCGTATAAAATTCAAGATATTTTTCTGAATCTATTTTGCTAAACTTTTATATCTATAAAATTAACAAATTTTTAAAGACCCTGTATGTTAATAAACAAAATGGAAGCAGGATACATTTAAATTGTCATTTAATATTCCCTATAGGAGCCCTAATAAGAGATATGTACAGTTTATCCGAACTAACCTCCCATATAAGAACAATTTTTCATAGTTAGGAATATATACCGAACCCTTTTAAGTATTTTAAATATTTTGGTATAAGAAAATAGTAAAAGGAATCAAAAATAGATTATAAATAAACAATATTATGTACTAATTCTAATTTCCAAATCAATTTTTCAAGATTAAGCAAATTTAAAACCTACTAATCATTTATAAACAAAATTTTTCGTCTATACAATGACCAAAAAGTACCTATTTATCAAAGAGAGTTCCAAGCAAATTTAAAATCTGATAAACAATTGTAAAATACTTGGTTTATATATAAAAAATCAATTTATTTTAGTAAAATTGTTCGTATGTAAATAAAATGAAAACTTACCGTAAATGTATCAGATTGTAATACAAGTAATCCATAGAGGCACTATTCACTACACTACACTACACGATACACGTTACCGGAAATAAATTTCGAACGCATGCCGATGTTTCCAATACGAAAGTAAACTCGCTACTGAATATAAATCGACAAAAATTTAGCGTTAGTCACCCGCCGTTAAATAAGTAAAGTTGTTTATCATATCTACGATGAATATTTATATATACCGGCCGTCCTAGAAGTGAATATAAATATATGTATATTATTTTAGAAAAATTAATATGTAATCATGTTATTTTTCAGGACGTTCGAAGAATTTTCAAGAAAATTTTTAATGTTAATTCATTTTTCAGGATACTTTTTGCGAGCAGTATACAGTGACGACTTTTAGGTTGGATTCAATTCGAAATACCCTAAACGAAAAGCCATCTATGTGATTAACCGAAAATTAATGACCAGAAAGAAGAGAACTTCAAAATTATCTACGTTATTAGCAGGATAATGAAGCATTTTCACATATAAGCAAATCAGCCAACATTCTCAGATTTTTTCGGGAAATTATCAATTAAATCAACGAAAAAAAAAAGGTAATTTAAAATCGTTCCTATATTGCAATAAATATTTGTACATCAAACAGCAGTATATAACATTCAAAAAGGTGAATATTGTAATGAATTTATATAAATATAGAATGTGATTACTTAACAGAATTCAATAATTATTTCAAAACGAAAAACATTAAAAAGTTTGGTAGTGTAAAGCTGGTTAAAACATGTACATTATAAGGGAGACTTTTTCACATTCGATATATCAAAATGTAAAATTTTTAAAATCCATGATGAAACAGGCATGTCCGTTCATTACAAACTGGAGGAGAACTGCAAAAAGTATTTATAATAACCTGGAAAAATTGAAGATCAAAAATATATAACATTTTTATTCCTGTGTTTCGAAAATAAAAGATTACTACAGAATAGAATAGAATACGAAATGTCTATTTTGGACAATTAGTAGAATGCATTTATTACTATTACCAATATAGTTTTTCTCACTAACTCGGGATGCCGATGTATGTATGCTGATCCAGTCTATGGTTGTGTACAGGTACCCGGAGGAACCAAAAGGCCCCGATATGGGGATCAATAAATATAGGGCACTTTTTTGTGGGATCACTAGCAGAAGCTAAAAATATTTGTGGTTTGTTTTACACCTATAGGCACTAAACACGTTACTTGTGATGGAGCACATGTGGAGTAAAAATATAAAGAGCATTTTGTAACGGTAAATGGCTGTAACCTCAAAGGGCACCAGCTCGAAGGGCTCCGGCTAGAGATTCCTCTCAAGGGTGATTCGACCCCAAGTTTATGTCACACAAGGATAACAGAAGGGTTGTAAAAATTGAGGGCGCCACTACCTTTTTGACGATAAAAAGTACTGAAAAACTAAGGCGGAAAAGGTAGAAACGCCTAAAAAAAAATTACTAAAAATTACCCCGGGCGGTATCTCCCTCAACTTTTATAGTTGAGGATTTCTAATGAAATAAAAAAGAATTAAAAACAAATTTTCAATTTATTCTGCCACAGGAAATGGAACACTGGAATTTGGTGGTTTCCTGAAGTAGGTAGGCAGGTATTGATCTGAACTGATGTGTCCTGGTCTATGGCGGTATTTTGATCTAGGGCTTTATCCTGGGGTTCTATTCTTGGCTAGGGCTTATATCATAGCCTAGGTATTGGGGTTATATCCTTGGGTTATATTCTCGGGTTATATCCTTGGGTTATATCCTAGGGATATATCCTAAGGGTTATATCCTAGGGTTATATCCTAGGGTTATATTCTTGGGGCTGTGCTTACCTAGAAGTACAGGTGGATCAGGGATTTACAGGAACTTGAATGTAATGGCACATTATGTTGGTCAGCTTTTCAGGTTAAAGAAAAGGAAGGCAGTTATTTGAAAGTCAAAAAAATTGATTCAATATACTGAAAGCTTTCCAACATTATATGTCCCATGTTAAAACAGTAAAAATAGCAATTATCGGCTAAATTAAAAAAATATACTAATGATCCGAAAGAAACTAATAATAGCAAAGAGTTATTTATTTAGTTATATGAAAAAATATCGTGCTTAGGAAATATATAAAACCGGCACTAAAGAATATTTTATAGGTTAACAGTTTATAAAAATGTTATTTTATAATTAAAAGAGTTATTTCGCAACTGAAAAAGCTTGAAATTGTTTGTATAAAAGTAAAACAGTGAATTATAAAAGAATATTTGGCTTAAAACTACCATATTAGTATAAAAGAACAGTTTATGACCACGTGTTAAATTTAATTTCGTCTATCTCTGTAAAAAAATAAAGAATGCATACGAAAATTATATCAGACAGTACTTTAGAAGAAGCTTATTAATTATGAATTATGATTTTGAACTTACCACAGCAAAATTCATAAGATAGGTACTTAAGAGATGAAAGATAGCGAAAGATGATCTTTCCCCGTAGGCGGTCAATAACGGAAAGGGGTGTTTCACGTGGCGTTGGAAAAAATGGAAACGTCCGTTGGCAGACGTCAATTGTCTTACGGTTAGGGTTGAAGAGTTTGGGATCACAGAACTATAATTGGAAGTGGCTATAGTGACGACGACCGCTAATTAAAAGGATTTATTCTGTAAAATCGAAACAGGTCGATAGACATGTTACAATTTACGAAGCACAAATTTACTTTTTCAGCATGATAATTATTTCATTATAACCACCTACAAAGTACAAATACTAAGAAGCTGTACTATAAACAATAATAAATAAACGTAAAAAAATAATAGTTCAATACTATTAAACGCTTTACAAAATTAAAAAAATTAATTTCCAAAGAGCAGACCGTCCACTAAGAAGCAACAACTACTTCTCGGGCTATATGCCCCGACAGACATTGAATTACACTTCTAAAGTAAACGGGGTTGGTATATCTGTTAAGATAGAACCAACCATTCTGGTTTGCGATTAGAAGGAATAACATCACTTGTGGACCGGTTTCGGCGTTTTTGCGCCTCATCAGCACAAGGTAGATGATATTTGTCCAGAAGCTCTGAGAGCATAATCCTGGACTAGAGATGTCGCCGATATGGCACTCTTAACATTTCCTTTACTAAGGCTAATGTATTGGTGTGGTATCAACGTAGTCTCTAGTCCAGGATTATGCTCTCAGAGCTTCTGGACGAATATCATCTACCTTGTGCTGATGAGGCGCAAAAACGCCGAAACCGGTCCACAAGTGATGTTATTCCTTCTAATCGCAAACCAGAATGGTTGGTTCTATCTTAACAGATATACCAACCCCGTTTACTTTAGAAGTGTAATTCAATGTTTGTCGGGGCATATAGCCCGAGAAGTAGTTGTTGCTTCTTAGTGGACGGTCTGCTCTTTGGAAATTAATTTTTCTAATTTTTTAAAGCGTTTAATAGTATTGAACTATTATTTTTTGACGTCTATAGATCACGCTTTACTTATATGACAATTATTTACAGGTAACTGTAATTAAGTAAATAATAAATAATTTTAAATATTTTTATGGACACAAAACCTCTGTCATTGAAGTTCCATTCAGCGCCATCCATCAAGATGATGGAAGGGCTGAACTAATGCAGAAAATTGGTCGTTTCCAAAATTTTGTATGCAAAAAATACAATGATTTGAGATTTCATATTTTTCGAATGGAATTCTCTATGCTTTCTTTTGGGGATCAGATCTTGGCATTCAAATTGGTGACCACAAATTGTCAAAACTGTCAAAAACACACCATCACTTAATGGCTAATATCTTTTTTATAACAATATAAAACTTAACCAAAATACCTGATCCCCAAGACAAAGGTCCAAGTTATATTGTATTAAAATTTCAACACTTAATTTTACTGCGTTCTTTAGATTTGTTGTTTACAAAATGACCTAAATTTTGTTGCAAGTCAGGGGTGCCAACTGTTTTGAGCTGTCTAATTTGTGAGCGCAAGAGGGCCCTTCGCGCAGGTGTATAAACCTTAAAACTTACACAAAACTTGTTACTTATCTAGTAATTTTTTGGTTCAAAATATTTACGATAGATGTCGCTAGTAGTACCGAATCGGCTTTTATTTATGCAACTTATTTTCTCTCTCTCTTTTTGTCTTTCCACCCTTGACCATATAGGTATAAAGTATTTTTTTATTTTTGAAATGTCGCATCCACCAAAAGGTTATTAGCGACAACACGATAATATAATACTTAGATCCTATATAATAAGTTTATAGATTTTAAATAGTTTATGATTCGTTGATATTGGCAGTCTTTTCCGAGGAGGACATCCAGCTTGTTTGGAAAATTATTTGTTTCTCGTTCGACAGTGTATTTTGGACATACAATAAGAATATGTTTTATGCTATCTATTACATTACACGTTGTACACATCGGAGGTTCACTATTTGTGAATAAATAGGAATGGGTATATCTTGAGTGTTCCAGTCGGAGCCCCGTTAATATTACTTGTATTTTCCTATTTTTAGTAGTGGGTTGCCATGGAGATACATTGCTCTTTACTTCCTTCAACTTTGATCTTGAAATCGACCACTCTTGTTCCCACGCACTGTACAATTCCGTTTTAAAGAATGCTTTTAAATCACTAACAACGCTTCGACTTTCACTTTCCAAATTAATATTAAAGATCACGTCCCGCGCACTGGCATCTGCTATATCGTTGCCTTCAATTCCAATATGCGATGGTATCCATATAAACTTAACACTTCTTGAATTCAACTCAGCTTCCAGTAATTCAGCCTTTATTAGTTTTCCAATAGAGTTTTGTTGGCAAATTTGCTGCAAACTTCTTAAAGCACTGAGGGAGTCGCTAAGAATGAGGCTGTTTGAAAGTGTCTGTGAGTTTACGAGTTGCTTTGTATAAAGCAAAAAGTTCAGCAGAAAAGATGCTGAGGCTGCAAGGCAGTCTGTATTGGGAAACATTCTCCGAGTTTACAATGGCAGCCCCTACCCCTGTTTCACATTTAGATGCATCAGTGTATATTTTAGTACAGTCACTGTATTGTTGTTCTAGAATTAAGTTAAATTTAGCTCTCAATATTACTGAGTTTACTTCGTGTTTGTTAAACATACTTAGTGTTGTATTAACACTAGGTAAATATACGGGAAATACAGGAGGGAATTCTATGTCCAAATAATTTAGGAATATTCTGATCCTTTCGTAGTAAGGTTTAGCTGTTTGGGGCTTGTTGCTGAAGTGATGTAAATATTTATTGGTGAATGTGTTGTTATAAAGGGGTTTATTTTTATTCGATGCAATTGAGGTAGCATGTGACAACGTTAGATACATCCTTCGATAATATAGAGGGGGTTCACCCGTTTCACTGTAAATACTGTCGACAGGAGTTGTTCTAAAAGCTCCAAGAGCAATTCTAAGTCCATGGTTATGAACAGTATCGAGTCTATTTTAGATCTTATTAAGCTTTTGTAAATATTTAGCAGCATAGTATAGTCAGATCCCCAATTTTTGTTACTTAATGTCTTCATTATGTTTAGCCTTTTATGACATGATAATATGGTTTGCTTTATATGTTCTTTCCAAGAAAGTTTTTGGTCCAACCACATTCCGAGAAATTTAACTACTGGCTTGAACGAGATAACTTCATCATATAAAATAAGTTTTGGATAAGATTCTGGAATCCTTTTAGTAAATAGTATTCCTTTTGTTTTTGAAACTTAGAATTTGAAGCCAGTGAGCAGAGACCACTGTTCTAATTGTGTGAGAAAGGATTGAAATATATTTTTCATTAGATTGGTATCTTTGCCTTTACAATAAACTACCAGGTCATCTGCGTATAAGCGAGCCTTTAGAGGCTTTGGTATATCTTTGATAATCTTATTTATAGCTATTAGAAACAGTGTTGGGCTAAGGACTGAGCCTTGAGGAGTTCCGTTTTCTTCAGTTTGACTTTCAGAATATGAATTATGAACTCTCACTTGGAATGATCTATCTTTAAGGAAATTACTGATAAATCTGAGGCAACTGCCGCGAATATTCCATGAATGGAGTTCATCGCCAGCATGTGTTGAATGCTTTTTTCAAATCAAAGAATATAGATATACATGATTGATTAGTCGACAGTGCTTCATGAATATCGCTTTCCAGTTCAAGAATATTATCGATGCCGGAACGATTTTGTCTAAAGCCATTTTGTTCGGTTATTAAACGTTTTGATGTTTCCAGGGTCCACATCAGTCTGTAATTAACCATTTTCTCCATTAGCTTGCACATTGAACACGTTAAACTTATGGGTCGATACGAGTCAGGTTCAAGGCTTGGCTTTTGGGGTTTCAGGAAAGGTAGAATGTACGCTGTTGACCAGATTGAAGGAAATTGATTATGTTTCCAGACGAAGTTGAATAATTGGATTCTGGAAGGTGTTTTAAGAATGTGACTGGGATATTATCAGGTCCAGGACTAGTATCTTTCATGCTATAAACTGCGTTGTCAAATTCCTTTATAGAGAAGGGTAGATTCAATGGAGAGTTTTCATTTTCGTCTTGAAATAGAACTGAATTTTCCACCATTAATCTGTTTTCGAGGAAGGTATTGTTGTAATTGGAGTTTGAAGACATACTTTTGAAGTGATTGGCTAAAGCGTTAGCCATTAGCTGCGGAGAGGTTGTGACTGCATTATTAATCTTTAGTCGAGATAATCTTGGCGTGTACTTTAATCCTGAAACTTTTCTTACTCTTTTCCATACTTCACTGATGGGAGTTGCGCTGTTTATTTCGGATACATATTTTGACCATGATGTTTTCTTAGCTGTTTTGATGATAAGCTGTGCCTTCGCCTTCTGCCTTTTAAAATCTATTTTGTTTTCGACGTTTTTTTGCCTCTTGTACTTATTAAGTGATGTTTTGGCGGCACGGATAGCCGTATATTCTGTATTCCACCATGGTACGGGGGTGCGTTTTTTGTTTGTCCTCTTGGTTTTTCCTATAAAGATTTCTGCACTTCTTAGAATAACATTGTTAAAATTATTTAAAGATTCATCAACGTCGTCAGTCATTGTACATTTTAGCATTTCGTGGTTAATGTAGGATTCAAATTCTGTCCAACTTGCAGATCCTGTTTTCCATTTCGGAACAAAAGATTCGGGAGTCAGAGATGCTGAGTTCTTAATAAGAATGGGATGGTGATCACTTCCATATGTGTACTGAAGGGTCTCCCAAAAAAGGCGGGGAGTTAGTTGGGGGTCACACAAACTTAAATCAATTACTGATGAGTTCCCAGTGTTGACATTAAATCTTGTTGGAGAGCCATCGTTAAGAAAGTTGATCTGAAGGTCCGATATAATTCTTTCTACAATATTCCCTCTAGCATCAGTATGAAACGAGCCCCAGATAATGTTGTGACTATTAAAATCTCCTACTATAATTCGAGGGGCCGGTATCTGAGTAAACAAGTCTTTTAGTTCGTTATAAGTTGTAGGAGATCTTGACGGTAGATAGAGATTACAAACATAATATACATTGTCTGACTTAACTTTGACAACTATGGCTTCCAAGTTAGTTGTTACGGGAAATAAACTTGCTTCTAATGTATTCCTAACTAATGTTGCTACACCACCACTCGATATACTGTTAGTTGCCACTCTATCTTTTCGTAAGCATTTGAATGATATAGAGTTGTATATTTTTTGAGGGTTTAAATTGGTTTCTTGCAGACATATTATGTCCGGAGACTGTTCAGCAATAAGAAGTTGAAGCATAGCAAGGCGATGGAAAAATCCATCAATATTCCACTGTAGTATTGATGTGAATTTTATAAGCAAAAAATTTGTATGTATTTTAGTTTTGGCTTAACTGAGAGGCGTCGCTTTCGTAATCTGAAAAATTATTACCAGTCTGAGCTAAAATTTTCTTTTTAAGTAGTGTTAGTTTGCGCTTCGTTGATTTGTCTTTTACGTGGGGATAAATTAGACTTAGCATACTAGTCAGTGCTAAAATATCGGTGGTGTACTCTTTTATAGTACTAATGGGATCTGAAGATCCGCTAATACTGCTTAGCAAAAGAATTAGTTGATCGAAATTGAGCACAAATGGAGGAGACTGATTTTCGATAAATGTTTTGGCCGGTTCAAGCGATTGCATTAAGTGTAAATTGCTATCTTCATTTTTTGAGTTGAGCTTTGGCTTCTTTGTTCTTGACATATCTTTTGGTACAGGAAAATCGTGGCACTCTATGATAGGTGGACTCGCTTCAGGTGTAATGATTTCGTCGAAATTTCTTTTTCGTTGGCTTGTATCGACAGTTGCTTGGGAAGTTTCCATAGTTGTAGATGTTTGTGGGTTTTCAGAGATAGTTTTTGTATCTGTTGGTTGCGTTGCTGTATTTGTTCGAGAAGGTGCTGATGGGGTTTCATTTGATACATGTGGAAGTACTGTAGGTTTTACTATAGGTTCAGAACATTGGGATGCTATGTGGCCTAGTTTTTTGCAATTGTAGCAAACCATATTATCTTAAGAAATGAATATTCTGTAGGAAGTGTTGTCGAAGTCAAGTATAAATGAGTCTGGAAGTTGTAGGTTGTGTGGACTGACGAATACTTGTCTTCTAAAACTCAATATGTGAGTATATTCCTGTAGGGATGCACCAATTCTCAAGAATGTCATGGGTGAAACAAGGGCTAAGCCAATTTTTTGTATTTCATTAATTAGAATATTATGAGGTATAGATGGGCAAACATTTGAGAGAACGATTCTTTCTGCTGGTGATATTAGTTTTCTAGCGCTGACTACAATTCCATTAACTTCAATTTGTCCGTAGTCATTCATGAAAGTTTCTACTAGTTGTTTATTGGATAGATACATGCATATTCGGTTGTTTGATACCCGAGATGCGAAGATTATATTTTTGGCTGAATTATACTACCAAGAGGAATAAGATAATCTTTGAGACGAGTGTTTTCTAATGCACTAAAGACGATTGCTTGTTCCTTTGAAGGAAACATAGGGCTTGAAACTGTTGACGAATAGCTTCGGGGAGCGTCTGATCTAGACTGAGATTGTTGAAGAGTCGGAACATTTTGGTTGGGGTTCATGATGAAGTGCCCGAAAAATAGTACGGCTCTGTTACCGGGTAAAACAGGTGTATGGGCCTGCGATAGTAATTATCCGGCTAATGAGACCGGTTTCTTATTGATAACGATATCAAAAATGAATGAAGCTGAATTGTTTAATTCACAGTTATCGTCCACTTTGTTGTTAATAATCTAATTTTTGGAGATATGAGTAACTGCACTTACTGTTGTAAAGGTGTCCTTGCACTGAATTCACAAATTATATTTTGTTAACACTTTGTAATTTTGGAAATACTCGGAGCCCACGTTAAATACATATTCTCTGTATTCGGTCAGGGCCGACAGATCAGTATAAAGTATTTATCTATGCTCTTCACGATTCAAACAAACTTCTCTCCGGATCAGCTGTTTCGATGTTTTGTTTTCAAACAAACACAATTTCTGCCAGCAAATATTTTTATTTTCAATCACAATAGTTAAATTATGATTTCATTTATTTGCTATTTGTACTCAACAGCTAGTATGTTTATTTTACCTATAGGTATTCTCTTTTATTCTTTAATTTTTTTTCTGTACTTTTATAGGTTAATTTTGAAATTAAAATAATATTTCAATCATTATCGTCGTTTCTCTATATTTTCAAGTTTTATATATCGAGATTTATAATTTCCATTTATTGAGAAGTAGGTAAGTACCTAATGATAAAATACAAAGCAAACCAAGCCGACCTAACAAAAATCCATTGGAATTATCTGAATGAAAAAACACTGCAAAAAGCTAATCTTGTGAATATTTCCACGTGATAGGTTACCTATAGATATAATATATACAACACAACTTACAACCCATTATTAATTATTACGGACCATTTTTCATTTTTTTTAAATAATTTATTGAATACGAAATAAACTAGGTATAATATACCTTAGATATCAAAATTTAAATTAGATGTATTTTTGCTCGAGCGTCTCAAGTAGGTAGGTAGGTACATTTATTTTTTTACAATTTCAAAAATTATAAAGAAAAGATGTTTAGAATTAAAAATAACTTCCAAATATTTAACACATTGTTTTACATTAAAAATTATTTTATTTCACAGAAAATGTCGAAAAAATTATTTTTTTGATCTAAATAAACAATATTGAATACCTATTTGAAAGTTATTTTTAATTCTAAACATCTTTTCGTTTTTAAAAGATTACTTATTTTAAAATATGTTTATACAAAAAGGAACTGAATTTGACCGAGCTTTTCGCTAAAACATTTTAGAAACTTCAGTTTTTTTACCCATTCTACGGACCTACCATCATTCCAAAAATAATTGAAGCCACATAACTAGTACCTACTGATACGATAAGAAAACAGATTGAAGGGAAAAATAAAAAGCTCAGATATTTCAACGCTACCAAGTCTATGACGAAGAAGCGCTATTGCCATTTCTAGAGTAGGTAGACGAAATTAATTTTTTAGTCTTCCTTTGTTTTACAATATTTTTCAAATCAACAACTAACACTATTACTAAGTCATCCTTTAATAATAATTATTTGGGTTCTTATTTTCTTTCATGGTTTTAAATGCTTATATAATCAATTAATTTGCAAGGTAATTTCGACTATATTCACAAGACAAAGTTACCTACAAAACATTTATGCTTCGAAATTTTTTAAAATGTAATGTTACCTACCTCATTCATTAATTCTATTCAACAATTATTATTACCTATGGCAAGCTAAAAACTAGATAACCATCCTCATCTCTTTTTATCGTCATAATGGAGAGGATTATTCAATTGTAAGGATTTCTAGGGATAATTTTTACATTTGGCTTCAAAGCTTTAGAATCCAAAAGAGCCAAGTAAAATCGTAAAATACAGAATGCTGCATTCACAACCGATGTTGCCATGTTATGCGAAAATCCTCAAACAAGGAGAAAATTTTTTTTAACAAGAAAATCTATGCACGTCTGCACGTCATAAGATATTAGGTATATTTTTAGGTACTTGCAATATCTATATAGTGACCATTTTACCTGTATGTTAGGTTTCTTATGTTTTCGAAATTCGATATTCGACTTCGTACCTAGAGTGTATTTGTGTATTAGTCATAAGGCAAATTGTGATTAATTTTTGGGTTTCCAAAATAAAAATATATCAGGTAAGTATGTGCTTATATTTTTTTATTGTTTCATTTCAGATAATTGTAGGTTTTTTATTATTATTTTTCATTACAATAACTAGGTAAGTAAATTCAACATTATTTTTATAGTTGTGGCAACTATGTAAATTCTAAACATTTACGTTTATTGTGCAAAAAACGAACAAATTCGACTGGGTGTAGGGGTGGCGTGTGTTTTTAGATCCAGGGGCAATCGGCGGGCAATTGAATATAACCAGAATATAACCAAAGAATACACCAAAATAACTAATAGTCACAACACAACGGGGTTGTGTTGTGCTAATAGTAGCAGATGTTATTTTGTTGTGTATGTCTGCGATAATATAGATCTATATATACAGGAAATTGAGATAGATAGAAAAATATGGGCCGAAAAAATGCGTCTGAAACTGAAGCAATTCTAGACAGAATGTATAGCTCCTGAAATAATCAGAAATCAAATAGGAAAAGGACAGAAATGCATTGACCCCCCTTATATCAAGCAAGCAATATCAGAATATGAGAAAAAGAAGTCTGGCAAGACAGAATCCAGTAGGGCAAAGATATGGATGCCGATACTAATGCGTAAGTAAAAACACTAACAAGACTTGTTTACAAAAATCTAATTTCTTTTCATTTTCAGAACTGACAAGTGACACAGGTCCAAATAATTTTCATATAGCAGTGTTCGCTATAACTATTCAGTAAGTAAAAAAATGTCAAAACCTATTTAGAAGAAACATCTAATTTTTTTATTTCATTTACAGTTCTGATAAAATGGATTGTTTAAAACTTTTGCTGAAATGAGTTTGAAATAATTTTGTTAGTAAAAATATTTATTTAGAGTATTTAGAATTAAATTGTTTTTTTTTCAGTCTTTATAACTATATGGATCAAGACTTCAGTATGTCGATGGGTGTCACCACCCCTTTGTGCGTGTAGAATCGTAAAAAATGGATAATTTTATAAACTTTTTATTTTCTTTTTGTACTGAGGAGAAATGGCAGAGAAAAATGGAAGATGAACTTCAGTTAAACATAATGTAATAATAGTTTTATTTATTTTTATAGAATATTTTTGATTTGTTTCTTTCCAATAAAAACATACATACACCTATTTTTGCTGTGATTTTTTTTGAATAATTAATAAGGATCATTGAAAAAGCAGACATGTCTGTTTATTGCTATAATAAACATTTTTATAGTTTACCTAATTAATTAGCATTTCTTTCTGTATTATAATTAATATAAAAACAGACTATTTACTCTGTACTTCAAATTTGTCATACTGCAATTAAACAAAAAGATTGCCTAAATGATTTGTTTTTGTTTTCAATAAAAGAAGACATTTTTGGTATAATTTACTTGAATAATTAAGATTAAGAAGAGTCAATGGAAAAACAGGCATGTCGGTTCATTACAAACTGGAGGAAAGCTGCAAAAAGTATTTATAATAACATTTCGATACATCACCTGGAAAAATTGAAGATCAAAAATATATAACATTTTTAATCCTGTGTTTCGAAAATAAAAGATTACAACAGTATAGAATAGAATACGAAATGTCTATTTTGGTCAATTAGTGGAATGCATTTATTACTATTACCAATGTAGTTTTTCTCACTAACTCGGGTGGCCGATGTATGTATGCTGATGAAGTCTATGGTTGTGTACAGGTCCCCGGGGGAACCAAAAGGCCCCGATATGGGGATCAATAAATATAGGGCACTTTTTGTGGGATCACCAGCAGTAGCTAAAAATATTTGTGGTTTATTTCACACCTATTATAGGCACTAAGCACGTTACTTGTGATGGAGCACATGTGGAGTAAATATAAAGAGCATTTACGAAGCACAAATTTACTTTTTCAGCATGAAGATTATTTTATTATAACCACTTACAAATACTGACAAGCTATGCTATAAATAATAATAAATAATTTGAAATATTTTTATGGACACAAAACCGTCATCATCTGTTATTGAAGTTCCATACAGCGCCATCCATCAAGACGGTGGAATGTCTGAACTAATGTTCGTTTCCAAAATTTTGTATGCAACAAATCTCAAAAAATACAATGATTTGAGATTTCATATTTTCAGAATGGAATTCTCTAGGCTTTCTTCTGGAGATCAGATCTTGGCGTTCAAATTGGTGACCACAAATTGTCAAAACTGTCAAAAACATACCATCACATAATGGCTAATATCTTTTTTATAACAATATAAAACTTAACCAAAATACCTGATCCCCAAGACAAAGGTCCAAGTTATATTGTGTTAAAATGTCAACACTTAATTTTACTGCGTTCTTTAGATTTGTTGTTTACAAAATGACCTAAATTTTGTTGCAAGTCAGGGGTGCCAACTGTTTTGAGCTGTCTAATTTGGGAGCGCGCTCTTAAACATCTCAATAAGTATTCAGAACTTTTATTATGTATAGTTTGGCAAACATAACTGAAGCTGTGAAAGGAATGCGGTCGAAAACATTCGATATTGCCACGTTTAACTATGAAAACCCTAAAGTGCTAAGTATGTAGTGGTAATAATTAGAAAATGGACTTTTTATTATTAACAATATGTCAATAATGATTGAACGTTAGTTCTTTAATGTGCTTGTTTCATTGGATTTTGTCTATTGACATTATTTTTTCAATTTCTGAATATTAAAAGATGAACACTTTTCCAAATATGTTATGGGTTTCCTTCAAGCCGGCAACGTCGTGCGAAAATCATAATTACCACGCCCTCCTACTAACTCAATTGGTGAATATTTATCGAACCTCCGTTGCGAGGTAACCACCTGACTTCCTATTGGCATGGGCGTGCGTGTGTTCTTCCCTCTTACTTCGACAATTGATTGTCATTGATTATCCAGTGGCGTTTATGATGTCAATATTTTCCTTCGTATTTTCAGTTTTACTTGGTATATCATTATTTAGTATCCATATTGAATTCAAGTACGATTTCTAACAAAAAGGTACCGAGTTTTGAAAAATCATAACATATGACATATGGCATATCAGTTTAGCCAATCTTCATTCGTCTATTGATTTACCTAACATCTCCCCTTTTTATGTTACAATTACAAATCTAACTTGTTTGGGGGTTTAACTAGTCTACCAGAACCTGATACTTTTGTATTTTGATTTGTGTTATTGACATTCTCTGGTAGGCTAATTTCACTTTGAGACTTATTTGAAGATTCGCTATCTACACTTGAATTATCACTCGAGTCATTGTCTGACTTAGAATTATTATTACTTACATCTAATGAAACATTTGAGTTATCACTCGAGTCATGGTCTGCTTTAGAATTATTGCTTACATCTAATGAAACATTTGAATTATTACTTACATCTAACTCATAATAATATTCAATCTTGTTATTAAAGTTATCCTTTAGGTCTAAATCACTATGTTCACATTCAACTACTTTTTCACTGTTTACGTCACCATTTTTGTTTCTAACTACTTCACCTTCTTCACTGACACTATCTTCTATATGTACATAATAATTAACAGTATGTTTCTTATCTTCTATATTTACATTTTTGTTTTCACTACTTACGTTGGTTGAAAAATTGTTCGGACTAAACTGCTGTATGACTTTTATAAATTTTCTATTTCTGTACAGTTCTGAACCATTTTCCAACCGAACTTTATAAACTTTGTCTCTTACTTGTTCTACTACAACAGCAGGTGTCCACTCACCTTTAGGCTTCAACTGAACATATACTTTTGAGTTTATAGCAATTTTGCGTAATGACTTGACACCACCCCTGTTGTGTATTCTGATTTTTTTAATGTTTTGTTTTATGTTAATGGTAACCTTAGGGTTATAATAACTCTCTGTGCATATTACATTTGATCTTAAATGTCTCGACATTAACATCTGTGCGGGAGTGAAATTTGAATCTGTTACAGAATTTTTATAATTTAAGAGTGCCAAATGTATGTCTTTGCCATCTTCAATGGTTTTTTTAATTATTTTCTTTACTGTTTGTATGTGTCTTTCAGCCATACCATTGCTTTGAGCATACGTTGGTGATGAGATTACATGTGAAAATTCCCACTCTCTTTTGAATTTTTGACATTATGCTGAAGTGAATTGTGGGCCTCCATCAGACACTAAGGTAATCGGTGTACCATGTGTAGTAAATATAGATTTTAAAGAATTTACAACATTTCTACTCTTTATTTAAAATTGCAACTTCAACAAATTTTGAAAAATAATCAACTATTATCAAAAACTTTTAACCTTGTATTTCAAAAATATCACAACCAACTTTATTCCATCTTAAATCTGGGATGTGGTGTGATACCAAAGGCTCCGATCTTTGCGAACTTGCGTATTTTAAACATAAATGGCAATTAGACACTCTATGTTTTATTTCATTGTTAATTTCTGGCCAAAATATTGAGTTTTTTGCTAAGCTTAGTGTTTTGTTTAAACCTAGGTGACTATAATGCACTCTGTCTAACATTTCACATCTCAGTGATTTAGGGATTAAAATTGCATGCCCTTTGAAAATTAACCCATCAATAACATTTAAATCACTTCTGTATTGAAAATATTTTTTCATATTTGGATTCAATTTTTTATTACTGTTAGGCCATCCGTTTTTAATTATTTGTATCAGATCCTGAAGCTCATAATCCTTCTGTGTCTCTGTTTTTAATTGATTTATTTTTTCTGGTGTTGCATTAATCTGATTTTTAATTAAACAGACCTGAGCTTCAATTTCTGATTCCAACACATCATATGTTTCAGACAAGTAAGCCCTCGACAATGCATCTGCCAGAATCAAATCTTTTCCTTTTTTGAATCTGACTTCAAAGTGAAATTTCTGTAACTGTAATAACATCCCAGCCAGCACAAACATTGAGGGGAAGTTGGGAAACGTTTGTTCTAATGCCACCTTGGTGTAAAAAATCAAATTTTACATCATCTTGAAATTTTACCTGAAGATATTAAAATTCCTTCATGCATAAAACTTGTTATAAATGTAGATGGGTTACCATTAAGTAAAAGCTCAGGTAGCCAGTTTTGGCCTATAATAGCCTGGTTTGCAAATTCAGAGTTTAAAGGTATTTTTAGGACAAAAACATTTATTGTTGGGGTTTACCATGGCTACACAAAACCAAACTCGCCGAATGATTTTTTAAATAAGTTTTGTCAAGAGATGTTAGAGCTACAAGATAATGGTTTTGAATTTCAACATAGGACATTACATGTTAAAATAAGTCACATTGTCTGTGATGCACCTGCACGAGCCTACATAACATGTACAAAGAGTCATACAGGGTATCACGGTTGTTCCAAATGTATACAGGAAGGGGAATATAAATTAAACGGAATGACCTTTCCCGACCTTAATAGCACTCTTAGGACTGATGACTCTTTTCAAGCTAAATCTGATGAGTATCATCACACAGGTGTTTCATTACTAGATAATGTGAATATTGGAATGGTAACCCAAATACCAATTGATTATATGCATCTTGTGTGCTTAGGAGTTACCAAACGTTTGTTTCAATTTTGGCATAAGGGTCGCCAAGATCTTAGAATACCTACACATGTTTTCTCAAATCTTTCAGATATAATTGTTAACTTTAAGCAATATATTACCTCAGATTTTTCGAGAAAACCTAGAACACTATTTGATTTAGATCGATTTAAGGCAACTGAATTTAGGCAACTTTTGCTCTATACAGGGGTTGTTGCTTTGAAAGATATTTTACCAGAAGATAAATATTGTAACTTTTTACATCTTTCATGTGCAATAAAAATTCTTATAACTCCAAATTTATGCATTGAATTGAATAATTGTGCACAAGAATTATTAAATGATTTTGTATCAAGTTTTGGTGAACTATATGGTAAAGAGTATATTACTTATAATATCCACAATCTTATACATTTGCCAAATGATGTTAAAAATTTTGGATGCTTAGATAATTTTAGTGCTTTTCCTGCAGAAAATTATATGTATCAAATTAAAAAAAAAATATGGATACAATCTGGTAAACCTTTACAACAATTAATAAAACGATTAAGTGAACAAGAAGCAAAACTTAATAAAACAAATAGTAATGATAATCCCAATATTGTAAATGATTTTATAGAAATAAAGTGCAAATCATTTTCTATTTCAAATAAAAAGCCAAATAATGTCTGTTTGTTAAGAAATGGTAATTTTTTAACAATTATGAATATTGTCAAAAAAGATAATTTGATATATGTAACAGGTCAGTATCTCAAACTACAAGGTAGTTTTTTTTAATGAACCAATTGATTCCAAAGATCTAGGAATTTATTTATGTTTATTTGGAGATTCTTCAGATTCCTTTGAAATAAATGATATTTTCTGTAAAGTAATGATACTTCCATTCAAAGACCATTTTGTAACAATACCAATTGCTCATTCTCATGAATCACAGGAATCTGATTGAGATGTGCCATTTGTTTAAGTTTTAATTGATGGGTTGTTTAATATTAAGTTTAAATGTAAGTTTTGTATTTAATTAATTGTTTTATTTCATCGTCTAGTATGGATCTTCATCAAGTAAAAGCCTCATCTATTCGATTCTATTTTTAATTTGTTCAAATTCATGCATAGGGCATATTCCTTTAAAACAAAATAAGTTGATTTAAGTTCAAAATAATAGTGTAAAACTATTCTTTTGACGTCTATAACACGCTTTACTATGACAATCGACACAGGAAACTTTAATCAAGTAAATGATTTAAGTTCAGTACAAAGTTCCTCTGAAGTTTCAAGTTTTAATTTGTTTAAATTGTTAACTTTAAGGTAGCCTAGCGCCCAAACTGAGCAACTTTGAACTTAGACAAGTTTATACTCCAAATTAAATTGTTAACAATAGTATCATCCTACTATAAGTTTATCGGTACTACAGTACTATTCAAGAATGGTTGTGACGAGTATTTTGTCAAATGAAATTTGCAGGTTCTAACAAGAAATCTCTTGCTTTTGCTCCCGTGGCTGTTGGCTTTTAATAAGTTTGGGGTATGGAATATGCAGTTGTAAAATTTACCAATTAAACAACGGACAGTGATGCAGATGTGGTGTCCGAAGTGCCAGCCAGCTGGCTAACCAAAGACAATACACACTGCAAGTGGCCCAAAGAAAAATTTGCTAGTGTGTATATTGCAAAGAAATTTGCGCCCAAAGATGATTGGGATGAATTTCCCATCGAAGTTGAATGCTTCTGTGGTATGTATTATGCTGGTGAATGGTAACTTTTTACCAATCATGACTACTTAAGTTACAAAACTTTTATGTTTCAAATGATACAAACTTCAACAATATGCATTCTTAAAACTTAAAAGCCATACATTTAGTATCTATACATGTTGAAGATATCTTTTAAACCAAAATTTGTACTTGGACCTATTTGTTTTGGAGTATTTTACTAACAAAAAAAGCTGATCTAATAAGTTCAATGTTTGGATCCCAATATTTAACAAAGTACCATATTATAAACAGTTTTTAATCTTCATCAGAAATACATGATAGGCTATGATTATTTTCACAATACTTTTATATCTCCTACAGTTTGTATCACTTGGTGCTTTATACATCAAGACTACAATACTCTTGCTAAAGCCATAATTATCTGTTCTATTTTTCCAAATTATTTAGAATCTCTTACTGAAGCCAGAGGAAAAATAAAAAAAGGACCAGGAGGAAACGGGAAGAGGGTGTCGAAAGATGAAACCCAACGACTATTTTTCGCCTGCAGAGGAAGAACAAAGGCTTATAAAGTCTAAGAAAAAAATAGAGAATAAGGTTGGGTAGATTGAATTTTAAAGTATTTTTAATGAACAAAAATGGTAATATAGATAAGAGATACGGTAAATTAAAAAAATATTAGTCAAACAAATAGTGTAAAATTATTAAAACGCTTTACAAATGAGAAAATTACTTTCCTAATGATAGACCATTCACCAGGAAGCAACATCTACTTCTCAGGCACCATTATTTTGACTTCTATTCATAACACACTTTACTTAAATATGACAATTGATACAGGAAACTGTAATCAAGTAAATAAAAAAATATTTTTTCATGATTAATTGAAATTAGTGAATAGGCTTGCCAAATTGTTGGATGGATATATACTGTAACTGGCACGAAGAGGTTAAGGCTGTGCATGCAGATTATGATTAAGATTATTTTGATAACATTACAGCTGTGCCTTACTGAGTGACATATTTTCTACTGATATTTTATTATGATTTTTTTAGATTCTTCAAAAACCTGTGAATCTGCTTCAAAATTCATCAATTCATTTAAACAACAAGAATTGGATGATACACCCAAGTCTCCTGAAAGCCACAGAGGGAGTACAATCACTAATCAGCATTCAATCATAGAAGATAATGTTTTGGAAGATGATAATAATGATGTTTTGCAAGATGAAAATTTTATAAGCAATCAGGTGGTATCAGGTTAGTCTACTTTCAACTTATTTTTTGATAGTTTTTAAAGTTTCATAATAGTTATCTTATAATATGTTTTAATATTGTTTTAAAATAAAGTTACCCATGTTAATTTACTTCTGATTCTCATGACTGAAATTTGAGATACTTTCACTATTAAATAAATGGACTTGAAACATAAAAAGATCATCACTCTGTTTTCAGAAATAGACATTAAAGAACTGGCAACAAAAATTGATAATCTTTGTAACATGGTGGCCGAATTTAAATTAGATTTGGCAGAATTAAAGGAGAGTATACCCGATCTCATTAAGAGAAAAGATAGTAGTTCTGATGATGCTCAGCTTTCCCATTGACAGATTTGGAAAGTTTTGATTCCGAAATTAAAAATAGCGAGCAAGGCAGAAAAAATTCTGTAAGTAATTTAACTTTTTTCAAACAACAGGCATGGGTTTAGATATATTATATTTTATCATTTTAATCAAATGATATGTAAAAATATGTTTTAGTTTCAAGATGTTGAATGGTAAGCGAATAAAAGTTTATCCATTACATTCTTATTTAAATTTAATTGAAGTTATTTTTACTTCTAGATAAAATTTTTGAAAGCTGTAGGTGGTCATGACTCCAAAGACTGGACCTACAGGATGATGAAGGCCGTAATGACTGACTCGCTAGCAGAGGCATGCTCCTTAACAGGGAGAAAAAATAACTACGAAATACGACATTTGAAAATTTTGGAGTTATTGTATCGTAAGTAGAAGTCGTGTGATATGTCGGTGAATGTTTCAATATTTCTCTATTTTAGGAGTGGTGAACCAGAAAACATCATGTACCCTAAAAGAATTCGAAGGTTATGTGGCAGAATGGCTGAGACATGCCCATTCTAAAAAATTAAGAAAAGATAAAAAATAATTCATTATTTTAGTACTTTGGTGGTGCGTTAATTTCTTGGAGTAGTATAGTTTACGTTATTTGTTTATTTTATAAAATAATTATGTTAATTTGGTGTTTTTTTATCTCGGAATGCTATTCAGTTATTGGTTGTGAAAATATGTTTTTGTTGAATAAGAATATTATTTAAATTTGTGTTAATTAATTAACACTCATTATTTTTTTTACTCAAAGAAATTAACGCACCACCAAACATTACCACAATGTTTGATTTTTGTTAAAAGTACTTATTTGATCTGTATGTTTTTTTTTCAATAATAGGCTCTATTTTCTAGAAACGTTATGCAATACTACTTTTTCAAAAACATTAGTTTTTTTATGAATACCTTGTATAATTATTTTTTATAAAATTTGTGAAAGCTGGTGGAGTTCAGCAGTTGGGAATGGGAATTCTAGAGACAATTAGATTTTAGCTCAATCTTTTCTGGTTTTTGATTCACTTCAATAATTCTATACATAGAGAAGAAAAATAATATTATTACTTACAATGTTTTTTGGGGTATTAATCAGTGTTACTGATATTTATAAAGAAATAATTTTTATAAAAAAGTAGTATTGTGTCAACTTTCTAGAAAATACAATCTATCATTAAAAGAAATCATCATGCAAATTAAACAAATATATTAGTTGTAAATTAACGCAATTTACTTTGTTTATTTTATAAAATAATTTTTTATTTATTGTTTTTTATCGCAGAATCAGTTATTGGTTGTAATAATATATTTTTGTTAAATATAGGTTTTCCTACGTTCTGGTTTTTTTTTCCTGGAAACAAGTTTGAAAGTTTCTAGCAAAATTTTTTACCATTTTTTTGTTCATTATTTTCAAAAATTTATTTGTACTCCTTTCGCGATAAGCATTTTAACGAATAAAAGAGCCACAATAGACTCTTGCGAGTCGCAGTGGAGGGCCTTATATAGACCCACTCATCACAAACCTATTTTAGGAAAACTAATGGAATAAATGTAAAATAGTAATTTTAAATTTTGGCCAGTTTTAAAATATCTTTCGGTCAGTATCTCAAAGGAAATAGTCCATCCAAAGTAAGGAGTATGAAGCATTTTTGTAAAAAATGCGTTATGCGTTAAACAATAGTGAAACTAGCTATAAACTTGAAACTCTGAAAGTTTGGATCTCGTTAAGTTTACCGGTTGCATAATATTGTTTCAACCCCTGCTTTTTATCTATAATAGATAAAAAATAGAATTGAGAATTTCACCAAATTGAGTAAAATACTTCTCTAAATCGACAATTGCTTCTTGTCAATCCTGATAGAAACTTCATTTCTGAAACCATTGTCGATTTAGAGAGATATTTTGCTTAATTTAGTGGAAATTTCATATTTTATCATTTACAACAGGTTTTATAAACTTTTCATGGGACATCAAGAGAACATATGTTTTTAATGTTCCAGGCATATTAAAATAAGCAGCTTTCTTGATATTTATTGAAATGTTTTGGTGCACGTTCAAATTTACGTCCCCTAAATATTTATCCAAAATATTGCAGAAACGTTTAGCTGCAATATCTCTAGAATATCTTATTGGAATATCTATGCAACATTTTATTGAAATGTTTTGGTGCACGTTTAAATTTACGTCCCCTAAATATTTATCCAAAATATTGCAGAAACGTTTAGCTGCAATATCTCTAGAATATCTTATTGGAATATCTATGCAACATTTGTAGAATAGTGCAACGCACGGACATTTCAACGTTGCAGTAACGTTGTGGCTCTATTAAAATAACATTGCTTGCGAGGTTTAAAATCGTGTTGTAATGTTTATTTACTTCCTAGAAATGTTACTGTGTTGGCTGGGTTCTTTGAAGTCTGGCAGGGCAACTGTTCAATGGCTTCTTTAATATTGACAAAAGAGGCTGGTGATCAGTCTCAACTATTATTTTTATTCCATATATATATACTCATAAAATTTTGACATGCCAAAACATATTGCTAGTAGTTCTTTTTCTATCTGTGCATAATGTGTTTGTGTTGAAGATTTAGAGGCATATGCACATGGCATATTATTTTGCATAAGAGCAGCTCCCAGTCCTGTTTTTGAACTATCTACAGAGACAGCACTATCTGTTTATTTATGTCAAAAAAATGCAAGACTTGACTTGTGGTCAAGACTTGTTTCAAATTTTCAAAAGCTCGTTTTTGTTCTTCCTCCCATATAAATTCACTATCTTTTTTTAATAACTGCCTTAGTGGCCAAGTGTTACTTGAAAAATTTTTAATATATTTACTTACGTATGTTAAAACCCCTAAAATTCGCCGAATATCATTTTTATCTTTTGGGTCTGGCATTTCTACTATAGCCTTAATTCTATCATTTATTAAAGTTATTCCTTCTTTTGAAATTTTTTGTCCCATGTACACTAATTGGTTTTTACCAAATTTGCATTTTTCTAAATTAAAAGTTATGTTATTTTGTCTAGCTGTTTCTAATACAGCCTTTAATCTCTGATCATGTTCACTTTTGGTTTTGCCCCACACAATTATATCATCTATGTATATTTTAGCTCTTCTATTTTTAAAAATATTTTGAAATTTATCTTGACAAACTTCTGGTGCAGGCTTTAAACCATAAGGTAATCTTTTAAATCTATATCTACCAAATGGGATCCCAAATGTGCACAATTCAGAGCTTTCTTTGTCTAAGCAAATTTGGTCAAATCCACTTGCCGCATCTAACGTGCTGAATACAGTTGCACCCGACATGTCACTTGTAATTTGTTCGAATGTGGGGATTGGACAGTATTCTCGTCTTATTACTTTATTCAAGTCTTTTGGGTCCAAACAAATTCGCAACCCACAACCATTTGGTTTCATAACTAGAACCATAGCGTTCACCCAGTCAGATGGGCCCTCCACCCTCTCAATTATTTGTTCATCTGAAAGATCTTTCAAACTCTTTTCTAATTTATCTAACAAAGGTAAAGGTACTTTTCTTACTGGGTGTACCACAGGTTCCACGTTTTTATCAATCATGATGTGATATGGTTCTTCATCATTTAAACATCCTATTCCATTAAACACATCTTTATATTCACTAATTAAATTGGAGTAATTACTGTCCTCATCATTTATATTATTTATACATTGAATTAAGTTTAATTTTAAACATGTATCTAACCCTAATATACACTGTGTGTCTGAATTTTCTATGAAAAAATCCAACTTGTATATATTATTATCTTTTTTACAATTTAGTGTACTAATGCCTGTTACATTTAAGTTATCCCCTGTGTATGAGGATAGACTATTATTTGTTTGTTTAATTATACTTTCACTCGTTTTAATCTTCTTATATATTTTCATAGGCAACACATTGACCATGGCCCCAGTTTCTAACTTAAATTGTATACATTTATTATTTATTTCTAATTTAATAGTCCATTCGCTATCATTAATAAAACCAACACAATGTTCATTTTTATTTATACTACCAATGAATAAATTTTCACTACTTACACTTTCGCTGTTACTTCTTATTTCTTCTTGTTTGACTTCCCCGACTCTTGAGTTTTTCTTCCTGCATGCTTGAGCGAAATGGTTTTTTGTACCACATTCATTGCAGGTTTTTCCATATGCCGGACACTTATTTACAGCGTGTGTCTTACTGCATCTGGTACATGATTTTATCAACTTTTCTTGCCTTTGTATATTTGTATTTCTCTTCACAGCATCCACCACTGCTGTTGAATTTTGTATTGACATCGCTGCGCTTCGGGCTTTTGAGGTTTCTACTACCAAACTTAGCTGTATTGCTTCTTCTAAGCTTAATTTGCCCTCTTTGTCATCCTGCAAAAGCTTTTCTCTGATGCTATTGCTGGTTACTCCACATATCAAAACTGTCTTCGTTAGACTTTCTTGCAATAAACCTAGTTAACATTTCATTGCTCGCTGTTTGATTTCTGTAAAAAATTGCTCCAATGTCTGGCCTTCTTGTTGACGGTATGAGAAAAATTTGTATCTTTCATAACTCACATTCTCTTTGGGCAAGAAGTGAGACTCGAACTTCTCAATTAATTTACTCAATTTATCTTTCTCATCGTCTGCGAACGAGAAAGTTGTATAAACTCGAAATCCATCTTCTCCAATATAATGCAACAGCTGAGCACACTGTGTAGATTCAGTTTTTTTATTTATCTCACTGGCTATTAAATAATTTTATAAACGTGCTCTCCATATCTTCCAGTTTTCTGCTAAATTTCCATTTGTCTTCATCCGACCAATCCCTTTTTGTTCTGCCATTTTAATTGTTAATTTAGCTATTTTAGTCACGCAGCGCCATGTAATAATTTGTATTGTAATAAATTATGGAGACTGGTATTATTCATAGGTAACATAAATAAGAGTATTATTATATTTATTTCAACATGGTACTCGACGCATCCGAGGAAATTGAATCAGAAATTGTTAATTAAGTTGTACTTTTATAATCTTGTATTTTTATTTTTTGTATTGTGTATTTTTATTAATTTCAAATTGCTGTTTATGCAACTCGATCACCAAAGTAGCATTTCGCGCACTAGATACAAAAATAACTATTATAAATACAATCTATGGGATTATTGTTTTTATAATAAATTTTCTCTAATAAATGATCTTGTTTTAATATTCCGACCCCGAAATCACAGAGGTCGTATGTAACTACTATTGACAGCTGACAAGGTAATTGACATTTTGTTAAAATAATAACGAGATAAATGATATTTAAAAAAATTTATTATTCGAATTGTGAATGTTTTATAAACATTTTAATTCGGTAGCTTCATTTAATGTTAGTTCCTTGGACGGTTTTCCGTCTTTTGTCTTACGGGCACTTTTTGTTGCTTGGGTATGACTAAACGACCTTCTAAATGATAGGAATCTTTTCTCTTCAATGTCACAGTTACCAAAGAAAACAGCTCGACGGTAAAAGTGACTTTGTCTTGGTTCTTGAATTTTGGAAAAGTTATCAACAATTTATTCGATTCGTATGTCCAACGTGTTCCTTTTGGACAAGTCTGAAAATTACATGAATTGCAGAAAGAAAGAACTAAGGATTAGCTGTAAACTTACGTTTAGATATATCTTCACAAGAGTACCAGTCTTCAATACAATTGCATCAAATTTATTTTCCCTCACATCAAACACTACACAAGTTTGCGTAAAAGGTGTGTGTTGTTCTATATAATGGGCCAGATATAAATCAATACTAGCATCTCCAGCTTTTTTGGCTTGATATTTTTGAATGTTGCAGTTATTTGCAATAGCTTCAACATAATCGATATCCCATTCCGGTGGATCTCGGTAATCTAAAAATTATACATTCTAATGAAGATTGTGAATTAAAAAGTTTTAAATTTATATAAATAGATAAGTTATTATTTAATACTAACTCATACTTGCTGCTAGTAATCGATGTACCATTATATCTGCATATCTCCTAATTGGAGAAGTAAAATGAGTATAGATCGGTATATTTAAGGCGTAATGTTTAAAATCTGTTTCACTTGACTTTTTACCAGCACAAAAATATCGTGCTCTCGTCATTGCTTTTAATGTCAAATGATTTAATGCCACATTTCGACATTGTCCTAAAAAACAAACACAAACATGTATAAACTGTAATAGTATTCTTATAGGCAAAAGGCAAATTCTCTACTATACCTTGTTTTTGAACTAGGAGGAGCATTGTAGGAAACCTTAAATACACCACTAAAAGTAACTAGATTGGGAGTCTGTTCCGAAAGGGTCGTGTTCAGACTTTTTGAACTAATTGACAATTATGTGAAATATGTATTGTACTGCTCGCAGTTGTCGTGACCAATGAGGAATCGATGCATGTCTAAATATCGAATCATCATTGGCCACAGTCAATGGGAAAAGATGTATGGTTATAATACCCAAGTAGTTTATGTAAAATTTGTTAAAAATTTGAGGATAAATAAGTACGTAGTTAATGCAATAATAAATTATTCTTTATTTACATTTGAGGCTTAGGTATAGTATAAACTAAAAGTAAACAGAAGCTTTGATATGGAATAAATTATAGTTTTAAAAAAATAAAAAACACGCTTTATACACTAACTCTGCATTTCGGAATAGAACTAGTAAGAAATTACAATAATTGAAATCGAGCACTCCAGTTCGAATCGGCCTTTCAGCAAGTGCGTATCGATAGCTATTTGTTAGTGCAAAAACAATACTTATTAATTGACTACAAATAGAGGTGTCGAACAACCAAAAATTTGCTAGTGAAAATCCAAACGATCCCCCCGACGGAGGAATGATATGGAATTGGATGGAAATAAACCTAACGACTCGGATAATTCTGGAAATGACAAAAACATGGAAAAGGAGCGTCAAAGAAATTATTCAATATTCAGAAAGCCCATCTCTATGATAAGGTATATGTATTCATCGAAAAAACAAACAGGGAGGAGGAAGGAATAGGCAAAATGCATCCAATGAAGGAAAGGCACATTTCACATGAAAAACTAAAAATTCTCACGCTTTCCACGCCTGATCTAGCTGCCGATGGTACACACTTGCGGACGTTATGGAATCAGACAATTTCCCTATTATGATAGAAATTAACAAAAATATTCACTTTTATGAAGATTATCTCCCAAAACCCAAATGGAACTTGCGTAAGGCCAACTGGAAACAATATCAGGATGCAGCTGATACTTTTTTCATCCAAAACTGCCGAATAATGCATACTATGGAAGAAAAATATGATCTACTTGTGCAAGGAATAAATATGGCAGCCGCCGTAGCAATCCCGGTCAACAAACCCTTTAAATACAAAAATAAGAAAATTTTACCTCCTTGGTGGGAACCTGAATGCGGCGCCGCAATCACTCAACGTAAACAAAATTTAATGAATTATAAAAATCAAAGTAGGTACCGTGGAGAACTACATAGTATGCAAACAAGAAATAGCACGAGGAAAAAAACTATTAAAAGGCAAAGCCAAATACAGTTGAAGGAGATGGTGTACAAATCTTAATAAAAACACACCTGTGACGGAACTATGGAACCAAGCAAAAAGAATGCAAAGAAAAGTAAATAGTGTACAAAAAAATGACTACTGCATGGCTGGAGAACTACTCTGATAAAATTGCACCACCTATGCCACTTGATGACACCGGCCACAATCTAGAAACACTCAAACAGTCCAAAAATAATCATTCAATTTTTTCAACACCTATTAACTTGAAGGAAATAGATTATACACTGCAAAATAGGAAAAATACATCTCCAGGTTACAACGAAATTCGATACCCCAGGCTTCACCATCTACCTCTAAACGCTAAGCAAATTTTAAAACGAATATTTAACGACATATTCTCGTCGTTACCTTTAAATGTCGCTACCGCCGTCATAAATCATCAATTAAGGACCTCTCCGAAAAGCTTGACGACCTGATAACGGCACCGAAAAGGCGAAAGGCGGCAATGACGGGGAGTTAGGGTTGAGATTCAGACCGAATAACATCTATTTTTGTAAACCAGTGTAAAACCATATATCGTTAATTTTTCCTTTGTTCTTTGTAAAAAAAATATATATATAAATTATGTAAAGACAGTTAAAAGTGTGCTTTATTCAAATAAAGCTGGTGTATCCCAGCCAAACGAGAGGTAGTAAATCGGAAGTAAATTTAAACAACTCCTAAGTCATTTAATATAAAAACAATATAACATAAGCATAACCTATACTTCATCACGATTTTAAAAAAGAAGACGACAGAATTGTGGTTCTATGTCAATCCTTATGTAGCTAACTTCTCTTTTAGGTAATGTAGATCACAGCATAAATGGCGAACTATTTATTAAATCATCCAAAAGTTGAATTTTCAAATCGACATAAAAACCTTCAAGGTTCTCACAATGGGAGAATAAAAATATTAAAAATAATTGATTCCCCTCAAGATATAGTAAAAATTTATACAATGGGTCAAAAAATGACGACGGAACCGGAGCAGCTATTTTTGTTTCTGACATGGACTTAGTTAAACGATTTAGAATTTCAGACATTTTTCAGTATATACAGCTGAAGCATTAGCTGTTCAAGAAGCATTATACTGGTGTAGCCTGAATTCAATTCAAAACGTGGCCATCATGACGGATTCTAAATCGGTATTGCAAGCAATAAAGAGTTCTCCAGCAAAATGTCT
Source organism: Lochmaea crataegi (assembly GCA_947563755.1). Taxonomy (NCBI): domain Eukaryota; kingdom Metazoa; phylum Arthropoda; class Insecta; order Coleoptera; family Chrysomelidae; genus Lochmaea; species Lochmaea crataegi. Next base: position 128,876,170 of record OX387422.1, read on the forward strand.
CAGACAACATCTTATTGTTGAAATTAAGCGGTTGCTATATGATTTAAAAAATAGTGGGAAGAAAATACATCTAGTCTGGGTGAAAGGGCATTGCGGTATAGATGGAAATGAAAGAGTGGACCACAAAGCAAAAGCGGCTTGCAAAATATCTAAGTTAACTAAAACCCAATCATTTTCAGACTTAATAAATAGCCACAAAGAATTAGCCCACACACGTTGGAAAAAGTATCATCATGATATCGCAAAAATTCACAAAATAGGTATTTTCAACAAACCTTTTTGTACTTGCGATAATACATCAATAGCGGACCTTAACCACATTTTTTTGGATGTGAGGATCGACTGGTAGAAAGAATGGAACTTTATAATTCACTCATTTCCTACAACTTTCCCAAGCCTGTTAATTTATGTTCACTTCTGGCGAAAAACGAAAAGGCTATTTTTGACGTACTTATAAGGTTTATTACTGATTCTAAATTGGAAATATCCTTCTGATTAGTATTTACCCCTTATACACTCCCTGTGGTTAATTTATTTATTTATTCACGGGCAAGCCCAATTCACATAAAAATTACATTGTTAGAAATTACAGTGTTAAAAGTTACAATGTTAAAAATTAGTGTTGAAAACAAAAACAAAGAAAAAAAAATACATGTAAAATTAAATTTGAGAGTGATAACACTACAACATCAATAGGCAATCAAACATTTTAAAAATTTTAAAAATATATCAAAGTTTAAGCTCTAGCAGATGCTTTTTAAATTTGAAAGTTGGCACATTAAAAATTGAAATGTCCTCAATAGAGTTAGCTAATCTAAGTGTCCTAGGGAGAAAACTATTCATTGCATAGTTGTACCTATGAAAAGAAACATGAAAGGTTTGCACCTGCCTGGTAAGACGAGGTGGAACAAATAAATATATTTTAGAGAGAAGCTCAGGACTATTACATATTCCATTTATTATATTGAAAAGCTGTATTAGATCTCTTTGCTTTCTGCGAATCTCTAGGGTAGGGATGTTTAAGAATAGTTCCAAAATATCATAACGATGGCAGACATGCATCTTAAAGGCAATGTATCTTAGAAATTTGTGCTGAACATGGACACCGTCCGAGACCATCTTCTCTCTCACACACACAATTGATTCCCCATTATGATTTTGTCCACCACTAACTATTAATAGATATCGCAGACTGAATAAATATTATTCAACGATTTACAACTATGTTTTGAAAAATAATTTTCAAAAACAGTGACCGTTTAACTTAGAAGCAACAACTACTTCCCGGGCTATATGCCCCGACAGACATTGAATTACACTTCTAAGTCAAACGGGGTCGGTATGATCTACAAGATTTAACCAACCATTCTGGTTTGTAATTAGAAGGGTCAACATAACTTGCAGACCTGTTTCGGCGTATTTGTGCCTCATCAGTACAAGGTATATGTTATCGTCCGAGAGTTAATCCTGGACTGACTATATCTCTACTATCACCAACAATACATGTCTTCCAGATACGGAAATGTAAAAGTTGTGATGTTAGCGACTTCTTCACCTCCCAACCACAAACCAAAATTCGAAATTTGACAAGCCTGTTAGCTTGAAACAATCATGAATTATTACAGTTTCCTGTAAAATTGTCGTATTTAGTAAAGCGTATTACCAATAGATATCGCAGAATAAATAAATATTATTCAACGCGTTACAACTAAGTTTTGAAAAATAATTTTCTAAAACTGTGACCATTCAACTTAAGAAGCAACAACTACTTCCCGGGCTATATGCCCCGACAGACATTGAATTACACTTTTAACTCTCGGACGATAACATATACCTTGTACTGATGAGGCGCAAATACGCCGAAACCGGTCTGCAAGTTATGTTGTCCCTTCTAATTACAAACCAGAATGGTTGGTTAAATCTTGTAGATCATACCGACCCAGTTTGACTTAGAAGTGTCATTCAATGTCTGTCGGGGCATATAGCCCGGGAAGTAGTTGTTGCTTCTTAAGTTGAACGGTCACTGTTTTTGAAAATTATTTTTCAAAACTTAGTTGTAAAGCGTTGAATAATATTTATTTATTCTGCGATATCTATTGGTAACACGCTTTAGTAAATACGACAATTTTACAGGAAACTCTAATAATTCATGACTAACTATTAACATTGAGAAAACATCATACTTTTGTTAAGTTTAACACCCCATTAACTTGGTTGGAATATAACACTTTTTTAAAAATAAAACAATAAACACAAAACTGACAAATGTCGTTGTCAGCTGTATCAAAAGTGCTTTGTGAAACGGGCGGCAATCTGACCAATCACTAGGCAGCAGAAATGCCAACTTAAATTTAAATCGCTCCTCTTAGTTTAAAAACGAGGTACAGTGTCTTAGAGCAGGAGTAGGGCAATAGATTTGTAGTTTCAAAACGACCAGGCTGTACTTATAGGCAACGTCCTAATCATAATAGTTTTGCCTACCTTAAAAATACCTACACTGCAAAGAAGCCAATAAATTCCTTTTTATCTCTTACCTGCAAAATCGTTAGTTATGTATTTGTTCAAAGATGCTGCTATCTCAGCTGAAGAACTCATATTTAAGTGTATTCCAAACTCGGATAGTTTGTTTTGGAGATCTGTCAACATTCTTTCCTTAGGTGAGTCATGGCATCTTAAAACTGCAAGCTCCGGAAAATGATCATATATTTTTTGTGCTACGGTCATGTTAGCCAATAACATATATTCCTCAATCAACTGATGAGCTTCTTTGTTTTCTTCTATTTCAAATTTCATGGGTTCTCCTAATAACAACAATAATTAAATTTATTTGTTAGAGTATAAATCTTGGTTACCAACCTGTTCTGGGATCCAAAGAGAAACGCAATTTTATAGAATTAATTTTCAAAGCACCGTTATCTCTTCGTTTGGATCTCATTCCTTTTGCCAATTTGTGTAAGACGGATACATAATTTGATATGTCTGCTGGTGTAAATCCATTATAGATCTTAGGAAAATGTTTGGTAGAATATTCTTTCATGGGATTCTCAATTATCATTTGAGCATGTTCATATGATAGTTTTACGCATGAGTTAATGATGGTCCTTGAAAATCGTTTATTTAAAATTTCCCCATCTTTGTTCATTTCCCAAAATATAGAAAATGATAATTTGTCTTCTCCTGGTAACAGCGAACAACCCAAACAAAGTTCTGTGGGTAACATATGGTAAACGTTATTTACTAAATATATAGACGTGGCTTTTTTGCTAACGGCTTGATCAAGTTCAGTACCTTCTTCAAGAAAAAATGATGCATCAGATATATGAACACCTACTTCAAAATTATCTAAAAAATACATTTATTTCACCATTAGGCATACAAATTAATAAGGAACTTACCATTTTGCAAAACTTCAATAGAAACTGCATCATCTAAATCCCTAGCTGTGGCTGGATCTATTGTAAATATACATTTTTTTCTGAGGTCCTCTCTATATTCAAACTCTTTCTGAGAAATGTTTTTAAGGTCTGGTATATATGCTTTCAATTCATCACTAAATGGAGCATAATCCAAGTTATTCTCTTTTAATAATGATATTGATTCTACGATAAGATTACTAGATTGTCCAAGTTTTTCAACTAAAATTCCTTGAGCACAATTGGGGTATTTCCAATCTAGTAGCTGTCCGAGAAATAAAATATTTTCAAAATCTTTCTGGTTTTCTTTAAAATTATCTGGCCAGTAGAGTTCAGGAATCCTTAGAGTTGGAAATCGTTTATCTCTAGGTACAAACTCGACAAAATTACTTTCTTTTTGGTTACCTGGTTTTAAAGTACCAACACATTTTCTTGTATGAACCTAAGGAATTTTAAATCAATTAAATAGAACATCACAATTATTCATAAAAGTGAGATAGTGATTGAAACAGTATACGTTAATAATATATATATGTCCTTTATAAATACCTTTTGGCTGATGTAGACTACTTTTGCCGTCTTATTTGTTAAACTCCACTCTTCTTCTGGTTTAATCTGTATTACTACTTCATCACCTTCTAATGCTCTATTCCTATCTGTGATGGATATTATGAAATAATCTGCAATACTTGTATCTTCATTATTTACATATGATTCATGAGTATTTTTTTGATTAATCCTAATAAAACCTTTAACCAGAGTTTTATTACATAAGCCTTCTCTAACTTGTGCTTCACTTATGTACTCATCAAATAATTCATTTTCTTCAGGTTTTTTCTTTCTTCTATCTTTTTTAGATTCCTTTTTAGGATACTTTCGCAATATAGATTTTTCCACATTCTTGTAATCACTAGTTTGTCCACATTTAGATTTATGCAAGCGATAAGATGTTTTAGAACATGATTTTATATTGATAAATGGTTGTGTAGGATTACGTTTTCCCAAGAAAATACTACTCTCACTATTCACATGAACAGGTTCAATGGAAAACTGGAGCTCTTTTAAAAACTGTTCACTATATTGCCTAGTTGGTGATTTCATAGCTGATGTGGATGCACTCGAACTCTCAAACACTAAAGTATCCTTTAAGGATGATAACGAAATTCTGCTATCTGATGATTCAGAACGTCTTGAAATACTGTCTTCTTTCGTAGGTTTTTCATTTTTTCTTGGTCTGAATCGTCTTCTTGTCCTTTTAGTTTGTGTATTATTTGTATTCTTATGTGAATTTGATTGCATATTAAAATGCTGATGAGAATTGTGTGTCAGTCTATTTTGATCTAAATGCGACTGTTGATTTAATTCTGTAACAGAATTGTTTAATCCCAGCCTAGAAAAACTTGCCATTATCAATTATCAACAACTAATTAGAAACCTTTGAAGAACTGGAATCATAGATAAATACACCAAAATAGAACTCCGTGGATTCATGCAACATCAACTAAACTCATACTAAACTAAAATTAATTTAAGATTAAATTTGAACTAAAAATATTCTGCTGTTGATACAACCACGAACTTAGAATCCAAAGTTCGTGGATACAACATAAATTAAGAAATTAATAAACCAACCGGACATGTGTACTCTTTTCAATCATTTGTCTTGTCATTCTTGTCAAAACCAGAGATAATATACACGTCAAAACTTCCAATAGTAATACAAGCTCATGTGAAGTCGAATAATCGATTCCTCGGACCAAATAAATCGATATGTTCTACTGAATCTATTCAGTGAATCGATATTTCACCCTTGAAAATCGACATTCGATTTTTTCTGGTTTGGGTTTGGGAACTATAAGCTATAAAATCTATTTTCTTAACTTTTTAATGTAACAAATACATTTAGAAAATAAATGTCTTCTTCTATATCTGATCTGATACTTTGATATGGTAATAAAAATAATTGTTATTATGGAATTCCCTGATTTTACTGATAAGAGATCCCAGAGATTGTTTATTTTTTTTAGTATCTTGTTTTCCATAAAATGGATTTATATTTACATTGTAAATAATGTAAATACAAACTTGAAAAAAATTGATTTTTTAGAAATCGATCTTTTAGACCTCGATTTTTTTATGAAACGATTCTTCAGGTTACGATTCGAATCGATTTCAAAATCGATCTTTTTTGGAAAGAATCGCCATCCCTAAATAACTTAACACAAATCACCAGTAGGTGATCTGTGGTCAGGGCTTGACGCATGCGTTGTTTCGAGTTCGAGGAAGAAATTAATTTCTTAGTTGAAAGTTGGCCATCTTTATTAGTTTTAATTTAAATCTTAATTTCTTAGTAGGGGATGAGTAATCTGTGTTTTTTGGTTTTTTGCATGAACATCGACACTACATTACATGGTTTTATGTTCTTACTTTTAGTTTTAAATTTATTTAAGCTTTAATTTTTGCTTGCATTATGGAGGGTAGAAGGAAGGAGCACCATCTTGTATGGGTGACAAGTTGAAAAAGTGTCCACGTGTAAACAGCAAATTATAATACGGAGATTCACCGAAATGGCGCTCCTGTAGCTAATGGAAATGATGTGAATTTAGGGTTATAAACCGAGTGAAGTGTGCTGGGTTGAAAAATTTAGTATTTTTCGTGACTTGTGTAGTTGAGAAATATGCAGTATTAAAAATCTCAATTATTTACGTAGTATTTCCTTTTTTAATTTTGTATCTTACTCTAATAATTCATGGCGCCGTTCTTAAAATCTTTCCACTTGCTACTGTGGCGCCACCTTAATTTGCTTCCTCTCGATGGACACTTTTTAATACATTCAGATGGCGCTCCTTCCTTCCACCCTCCATAGCTTGCATGTATGCCATGCCACAATACAATGGCCGCCACAAGTTGCAGCAACTTGGTAACTTTTTTAGTTACTTTTTTTATGCAAACCTAAAACTTCTGTTGGTGTGACTAACTGAAATGACGGTTACGAGGTTGTCTGTTATTGTCTTATTGTGTTATTAGGTTCTTTGTTTTCCTAAAAAAACTGTTGCTCTTGTGGATTGTTGAAAAATTCAGCAATAAATCGCTGTTTTGAAATTTTAAATTTATCATCTATAAAGTTAGGTTATCGTTATTTAATAATGTTAAAGATATGGTGACTATTTAGAATATTGGCAACAATATGGTACTTCCCTAAGAAATTGATACAATAGTATGAACATGGTGTGAACGCTCATGCAACTTTCAAAGGAAACGTGTTGCGGCGAGAAGTTGCTACAACTAAATGGCCTTGATGAATTTAACCGTCAGAACCGAGCTTTTACTTGTCAATAGTGACCATCATAGATAAATACTCTTGGTGACCATCGATAAATAATGAGAGAGGTTTTAAAACATATGTAAGGAGCTAGAATAACGTTTGTGCGCAACCTGTAGCGCATGACGCTTCAAAGCAACTAACTCCCACTCCCACTACTAAACTTGTAATTTTTAACATTATTTAAATTTGCAAAGGAATTTTTTTATTCTCCTACTATCATTCCCTATGATATTATTATATACCTAATACAATACTTGCAGCTGAATGATTTGGCAGAATATTGTTATTTTTTAGTCTTTTAAGACTTGACTCAAAAGACTAAAAAACTAATATTAAAGTGCAAAATCATTTAATTGCAAATATTGTACAATATTACGTGTATCCTGAAAGTTTAAAAATTCAAAAAGCCCGCGTTTTTAGTGATAGTTCATACCTGTGCCAAGGTAGGCGCTAGTGTTAACTTTATACCACAGAACGCTTCACGTTTAGCAGCTCTCTTATTTATTTCTCTATGATAGTGACAGTGAATAGCTCCGTTCCAACAGGCGTTAGAACCGTTTTTGGTATAGTTCGCGCAAGTGCTGTATTTCTTTCACGTTCTTGGGACTGCTTGGGACGGTATACAAACTGTACCTTCTGGAAAGGGGTGATAAAGTTGATGTGTCCATCCCAAATTCGAGTTTGCGCACTATACAGTATTCGAAACGATTCCAGTACGGTTCATAAATGCCAGTTGTCAGCCTGATCTGACAACTGCAAGCAAAAATAAAGCGTGTCCACCAATAGAAGAGTTCTATATAAGGTCAATGTAACCAACACAATAAATTAAAATTATCGAAATGACATAAGAAATGGGGGTCACTGAAAGGGGTCACCATTTAACTTACTTCTTGTTTCTTTCAGATATAAGAGAGATATCGGTAAAATCAATATTGTCTGTGTACGTAATTAACGTCCTGCGGTATTGGGTTTACGTCAAGCGGTATTTCAATTTTATTTAACAGTTATCGGAAGCAGTTACCCGCGCTATGCGCTATTCGAAAATGTCACTTATTGTTATTGTGTCTATTGTGTGTCTTGTAAGTTTTTCATTAAATTTGTGTGTTTGCCTTAGCCATATTCAGTATTTTTTGTATTATTATTGTTCAAATAAAAGACGAATATTTATTTTTTGAGGCTCCTAATAGTGTATCTATAGATTCATTTTATCTACAATTATTTTTTCTTAACTTCCACTATAGAATCTTTGCAATGGATGAATATCTTGAAGCGATAATTATTGGTGGTGGAAATGATCAAGACATTGAAGCCGCCATTTTGATGAATAACTTTATCATAGGAAAACTGCGCATGCCCGGCATGTTAATTATCAAGCGCTATTTCAAATACCGCCTGTCGTTAGGCTCCGAAAATTACGCTTGGCGGTAACGTTATTTAGGGACGTTGTTTTCAGAATCGACTCGCGCATAGGTTAAATGTCAAAATAACATATGCGCTAATAGGTCCTGACGCTATTTGGGTTACCGATATCTCTCTATACTCAATGTTTTATATAATATATATTGTACCCATAAGATAAAAAGCTTGTTTTAAGTTAGGGAATTTTGATTCTTAAGGCTTATGGCCTGTCTGTTAACTGTCAAAGTCAACGTCATAACATTGGTTGTCATAGCGTGGTTTTATTTTTATAAACTTTATTCGTTTGTATATATGTCTTTCCAGTGTATTATAATTCAATTTTGAAAATTTGAAACATACAAAACAAATACCAAGCTAAAACTACGCCTATGTTGCTTGCACTGACAATGTTGACAGTTACCTGTGACATTTGTGGTAAACATTAGAAAGCAAAACTCCCTAAATTAAAACGAGCATTTTATCATTCGGGTACAAGATATATTGCATAAAACATGGTTTATATCTGAAAAACTGAAAAATTAAGTCAATAGGTGAACCCTTTCAGTGACCCCCATTTCATATATCATTTTGATCATTTTATTTTATTGTGTTGGCTACATTGACCTTATATAGAACTCTTCCATTCCAAACGTTTGCGGACGGGGCTTTCGATTTATTACGGTTGTCAACGTTGAGATCTCGATGAAATTAAAAAGTATAAATAAGACGACCTTGTTATTTAAGTTACCTTGTTAACCATTCAAAACTATAAAAAATACATTTTTTTCGATACCTGGTGGTTTGGGTGATCTGTGGTTTGCATATTATCTATGGTCTGCATATGATCTGTGGTTTACATATGATATGTTGTCCGTAGTGTTATCTACAATCATAGATTTTGTCTTTGATCTACAAGCGTCTAACTAACAGGCACAGGTAACAAATGCTCAACGAAGTGCGCGTACCGAAAAATAAAAGGAAAATAATTATTGTATTCGATTCGATTCTTTTTAACATAATAATTAGGGCACTAGGCTTCATTAAGCATTTTGTTACCTATATCGGTTAGAGGCTTGTCTGTGATTCGTGACTTAAGCCATCTGTGACTTAAGCTGCGTTCATTGGTAAAGAATATCATTGGAGGGGATACCATTGGTTATTTTTTGTTATTTCAGAAACAACCAAAATGTCCATCTTTGACATTTTACGAATACATCTATAAATTGTGGCAACATAAATAACATCTTTCGTTGTGGAGTAAATAAACAAGTGTTCAATTTCTTGTACATATTTATAAAATTACGATAGATTCAAATTTTTTTCAAGTGATATTCCATATTAAGATAAATAAGTACTAATTATTCTGCTCGAGGCATGCGCGTAAGGATCATTACATCAGCTGTTCAATACAACAGTATGGTAGTTGGTAGTTGTTTGTGTTTAGTAATTGCAAGGTCAGTCTTTGTGCAAATATATACTTGTTTCAAAACAAAAATTTAGTTTGTCGTGCACAAATTTAATAATACTTTTTTTTATAGATTCTAACGTGATTAAATTAAAAGTGTTTTTCTCGTTTGGACTCATGAATAGCACAGGTTCTTCAGACTCAAATGGATCCAAAAGTTATTTTGTAAACTTTAACCAGGATAGCACGTAAGTATTGTGATTTTATTTAAATATTTTAGGTCTATTTTGCTATGTTGATTATTAATTAAATGCTGTTCTTGCAGATTAGATGCAAGTGCTTAGTAGTATTTTACGTGTCTTTTCGTAAACATAGGTGCGTCATTAAGTAGTAAAAAATTATTTGTATTTACGAAAGTGAATGTAATTTACAATTTGACCTTTATTACAAATTTAGATTATAAAATGCTCATTGGATTACGTGACCCTGAATGAAATTTGAATATTAAGAAATTAAAAAATATACAGAGACATGCAGTTCATAAAATAATAAAAAGGATTTTGATTTTGTTTGTTTAATCTAAACAAATCTTTAACTATTTATTTATGAGCTGATTACTTTTCTTATTTAAAATTTAAATGGTCAGTCTTGTTTTTTTATTTGTTCTAAGAGGAGTATTTATATAGTGGCAAAATATTCTGTTCCTACTTTATGTAGGTAATGCATTAAAATATAATTATGTTTAATAGTTGGGTGTACATGATATCTAGACATTTTTTTTCATTTACTCTCAAATTGGTTCACTTGGCATGAACAATTAATACTAATGTTAAAAGTTCAAGTACCCTTTCTTTATTTTCTATTTACACCCATTTTAGGACTCATTGTTGAAAGTAATTTAAAAATTACTTCCTGTTAGATATTGATTTTCATGATAATTTTTAAAACAAATGTTGAATACTGACCACACAACGGTAATATCCTATGGCAAAATGTAACGGGTGCAGTGGATATACTACAGTGCCAAGTCAATGATGTAGTATCTTGGGCCAATATATGGAGATTAACAATAAATCCTGCTAAAACAAAACTTACAATTTTTAACCACAGGATTCAGGATAATTCTCCGACAATATCCATATTGAATAATATTATTAAACCCTCCCAATGTGTCAAGTACCTGGGGATGGAAATAGACAACAAACTAAAATTCAACTATCACACATCATCTGTGAAAAGAAAAATGATAACCAGAGCACAACACTTCAGAAGCCTGACATATAGGAACTAGGGAATTGTGACTAAAGCTGTTGCCAATATTTATAAAATGATTTGTCTATCCTTAATAGAGTATGGATCTACAATTCTCTATAATTGTAAGAACCCGGCAAAAAACAATATAAGAGTAGGTGAAACAACCAGCCTCCAGAAAATAACAAAAATGAGACACCCTGGTAATCCAATGAATAACCCACCAAATAGACTCCTTTACATTAAAACTGGAATCGAACCTATAAATGAGAGACTTGATAAATCCTTTTGCCTGGAAGAAAACAACATCCGGCTGATTGAACCTCACAGTATGAAAATGCTCAGCATAGAAAACATGAAGAAAAAACTCTATTTAAAGAAATCCTCTATGTTAAATCATTAAGCAGCTTTCCTTCAATCCTATCCTTCCTTAGTTTAACCTGTATATAATTTTATAATTTGAACTTGTCGATATATGTAGCCTTTTGTAATATTGTTTTTTTTACTGACTTCATACTTATGGAATATGTTAGAGTTGAAAAAAATTATATATATGTAGTATAAAAACATTGTAAACTGGCTGAAAGACTTCGGTCGATGGCCTTTTGATGCAATAGTATCAATAAAGTTTATTTCTCTCTCTCTCTCTGTTGAATACTGATACATTTTTATTGTGGTCTGGTAAAAAAAAGTGTCGCAGTTATCTAATTTCTTTGACTTTGCCTTCAAACAGGATTGTTTAGGCATCACTATACATAAACTTTCAGTATTTTATGATAATTGAGATTCTACTCAGGTTAAAAAGCCTTTACATTAATTGGAGACACAAAACTGTGAGATTCTCACAAATTTGACCACAAATACTTCATTACAGAGTATCTTCATGATTTTGTTTTTATTTTTTAATAAAATACTGCATACTAAGATATATTTGTCAGTAGAATGATAACTATTATCTTTGTTTCATTTATGAATTAAAATCAATAATCAATGAATACTTATTTAAATTGTATTAGAGAGAGAATTATGATAAGATAATTTGAATGCACAACAATAGTAATATTATTCACCCTATTATTGAGCCTCCCATGTTATCTTGGAATTTAATCTTCTGAGAAGCAGCCACTAACCTCTCTTAATCAAACACCAGATACAACCTTTTAGATTTAATGATTATATTCAAAGAATTGGGTAATTCCCTGCACTGGCCTTCTAAATTAACTATAAAACTTACCTTTTGTCAAATCTATTTGATACTTTTTGGTTATTTGTGAACCTTTTCCATTGATGTTCCAATAGATCATGTTTTTCAAATACTAATTCAGGTAAATTTTTACCTGTTTTAATAACTTTTATTGTCAATTACTTGATTATGTGGGAGGAAAAAGTTTTAAATCCCCCATAAAATAGACACAGTATAACCTTCAGAGAAAATAATGATAATGGTAGTAATAAAAACATAAATTTATTTTTTAAATAAAGCTGGATGTGCTTGATACCACAAGTACTTATCACTTTATTTTTCTGTACAGGATATTTCCAGGGACAATCTTATAGAACACATAGTTACATATTTACAAAATTGTGTGGTACAAGTGGCTTCATTTATGTCATCCAAGCAATTTGCTTTATTTTCTTTTTGAATGTTAATGTGTTTTTTAAATTTTTTAAGTCCATTGGTAACATGTTATAAAATTTAGTACAATTGTAAAAGCATCCCTTTTCCAGAAGAGCAGTTTTATGTACTGGTATAATAAAATTATCTCAAAATCTTGTTTTGTGATTATGTTCTTTTAGATATTTATCAAAAATACTGTTGTTCTTAAAAACAAATAACATACATTCACAAGCATAAGCAGCAAACACTGGTAATAACTTTAAACGTTTAAAGTGTCCTCTACGTGTTTCTCTGAACTTTAAATTACCCAATATTCGTACTGCTCCTTTTTGGATAACGAAGACTTCATTACTGTGTGAACCATGTTCATCTAATATTACACCTAAGAATTTTGTTGAATTGGAATATTGTAGCTGAGTGTTGCAAATGGAGATATCTTCAGGATATTTCTGTTTATTACGACTATGCTTGAAGAGGATACAACTGGTTTTTGTTATGTTCAGTAGCAATGAGTTGTTGTTACCAAACCATTTTGAGATATTTTCAATAACATTTGAGATCTTTGAGAATTTTGTAATCATTTTTTGCTAAAGTTCGTTTCAAAACAGTTGATAGCACAGAGCGCCTATAATAAATGGAAAACGGAGGTCGGGTGTCTCAAAAATTTTTATCTCTTATTTATGTTTTACAATGTATCTAGACTAAGAAGAAAGAAATTGTGACCAGGCCACCCGGTAATCGGTCAAATAACAATAGGTAATAAAATTCAATTGAAGCATACCCAGTGAACCAAACTGTCCATAGTCGTAGAACAGGGTTAGGGTTTATTTATGTTTTTTGCTTAACGTTTATTATAATTAATATTATAATGAAAATACAAAGTAATTGTGCACTAAGATTTTTTGGAATCTGAATAATAATCAGTTGACTCGTATTTTAAACACACTTTTTGAGACCTATTTGACACATATGATTTAAACCAGTCATATGCCCTTCCACGAGTTCCCATTTTTTACAACTTATTAAGAAGTATTTCATGGTTCACACAGTCAAAAGCCTTCGTCAGATCCAGAAAAACTCCACTTATTGTGTTCTGTGGCAGGTATCTTTAGAACAACATTAAACATATTTTCGTTCAAAATTGACCTAACCCGTTTGTCCCCTAAACTTACCCTTCGATTATAAGCGTCAGTGTGAAATATCTCCGAACCAACTATACTTATACTTTTTGTATAACGGATATATCATCAAACGCAATTCTTATTTACAAATTTGAAATGGATGAAATTAATAAGAATATATACTTATTGCGGTTGCAATTTTAGATCAATAAAAGTATTTTTTCTATTAATATTACATTATTTAATTACTAACTCTAAATATAATTTTGTTATCATAGTTACCTACTAAGCTTAAGTAGGTATTTGTATTTTTTTTGTAATTAAAAGAACCGCGTCAAGGCGTCAACCATGAAAGGTTATTGGCGGCGGGACAATGTGAGTAAAGTCTTAATCTCAGTCTACAAGACAATTAAGCACTATATTGATTTGTACAGATTAGTCAATTTTAAAAACTTAATCACTTTATCAGAGCGCACTTTTTATTTCACGTGGAAGTTCACTTTGTAGTCGTTCCAGATGGTAGTAGTCTAGTTCACATGTACGATTTTCCTCAAAATTTTTGTATATTCACCGAAAATTACGATCAAGGTGTCATTCGATTCGGATTGTTATGTAGATAGTTTAAGGAAAGGTTCCGAAAGGAGCCGAAAAAAATTGCAAAAGTTATAAACAATATAGTAACAAAAAGTAGGGGTTTAGTTTTTTTTGAATATCTTGAAAACTATTGAAGATTTTCGAAATTAAAAAAAGTTAATTGAATTTACTAAAAAAAAGTTCCGACTCCCGGAACTGTATCTCCAATATTTATAATTTTTACAGAGCCCTGAAAATAGAGCCAAAACCGGGTAGTCTGACTTTCACTCGGACACAGTAACTTAAAAAATTATTTAAACATATTAAATATGAATATTAAGGAATAATAAAATTCAAGTACTATTGGGATACATAAATAAACAATAATCCGCGGTTAAAAAATTTTTATCCCAATTTTTCCAATATTTGTCCATTTGTTAATTAACAGTTTTTTCTACATTAAATGTTAACAGAAAAACCGCGATAATTATTAAACAAAAACCTTAAGATTTTTTTTTACTTTGTGGAGTTATTCTTAATAGGCTAATAAATAGATCACCGTTGGAAAAATTCAAAAATTTTGATTTTCCACTTTTTTATTAACTATTGAAAATACGTAAAAATTAAAAATTACAAAAAAGTATTTCATAATTTTTTTTTATATCTTGAATATTTTTAAATGTTGAAAGATACATAAAAATATGTTTCTTTGTTTTTCATCACCATTGTTTAAAAAATTGCTATAAACAAATGCAATGTTTATGATCTAATCAAAAATTTTTTTTGCGTAATCTATTGGTTGATACAATTTATGATTTTTAGAAAAAAAACGGTTTCTTAAAAAAATTTATTTGTTGCTAAAAAATGCTTTTGTTAATTAACAATCTATTTTTGCGACTAAATATTAAAATTAAGAAACCATTTTTGCTCTAAAAATCATAAATTCTATTTCGGATTATATAAAAAAATTCTTGATTAATTTTTTATTTGTTTATTTAATAAACAATTTGTTATAAACAAATTATTTTTTCCGTATATTTTTTTTAAATACTTAATTTTGTTATGAATTCAGCCATGTGCTGTTTTTTACGAAAAATTTTTTTTACTATTTTTTAAATAACTTAATATTTTTGTGCCTTGAAATTTTTTTTTTATAAATAATAGTCAATAATTAAATAAAAAATAGAGCTAGAGCTTCAATTAAAAGCTTAAATTGTTACTTAATTGATGGTTAATAAAAAAGTCTTGAAGTATTGTTGCCGTATCTGCCATATTTCCAAAGTTATTTCAATTATAAAAGCAAAAGAAATGATGAAAAAAAATTTTCAAGGCACAAAAATATTAAGTTATTTTTAAAAAATGAAAAAAATTTTTTTTCGTAACATGGCTGTTTTCATAACAAAATTAAGTATTTAAAAAAAATATATACGGAAAAAATAATTTGTTTATAAACAAATAAAAAATTAATCAAGAATTTTTTTTATATAATCCGAAAGAACAATAGAATTTATGATTTTTAGAGAAAAAATGGTTTCTTAATT
Organism: Lochmaea crataegi; assembly: GCA_947563755.1. NCBI lineage: Eukaryota > Metazoa > Arthropoda > Insecta > Coleoptera > Chrysomelidae > Lochmaea > Lochmaea crataegi. Next base: position 128,891,815 of record OX387422.1, read on the forward strand.
TTAATATTTAGTCGCAAAAATAGATTGTTAATTAACAAAAGCATTTTTTAGCAACAAATAAATTTTTTTAAGAAACCGTTTTTACTCTAAAAATCATGAATTGTATCAAGCAATAGATTACGCAAAAAAAATTTTTGATTAGCTCATAAACAATGCATTTGTTTATAACAATTTTTTAAACAATGGTGATGAAAAACAAAGAAAAATATTTTTATGTATCTTTTAACATTTAAAAATCAAAACTTTCAAGATATAAAAAAAAAATTATTAATTACTTTTTTGTAATTTTTAATTTTTACGTATTTTCAATAGTTAATAAAAAAGTGGAAAATCAAAATTTTTGAATTTTTCCAACAGTGATATATTTATTAGCCTATTAAGAATAACTGCACAAAGTAAAAAGAATCCTAAGGTTTTAGTTTAATAATTATCGCGGTTTTTCCGTTAACATTTAATGTAGAAAAAATTGTTAATTAACAAATGGATAAATAATGGAAAAATTGGGATAAAAATTTTTTAACCGCGGATTATTGTTTATTTATGTATCCCAATAGTACTTGAATTTTATTATTCCTTAATATTCATATTTAATATGTTTAAATAATTTTTTAAGTTACTGGGTCCGAGTGACGGACCGCGCGTGAAAGTCAGACTACCCGTTTTTGGCTCTATTTTCAGGGCTCTGTAAAAATTATAAATATTGGAGATACAGTTCCGGGAGTCGGAACTTTTTTTTAGTAAATTCAATGATCTTTTTAGATCTTTTTTTTAATTTCGAAAATCTTCAATAGTTTTCGAGATATTCAAAAAAAACTAAACCCCCACTTTTTTTTACTATATTGTTTATAACTTTTGCAATTTTTTTCGTCCCCTTTCGGATCCTTTTCTTAAACGAATCGAATGACACCTTGATCGTAATTTTCGGTGAATATACAAAAATTTTGAGGAAAATCGTACATTTGAACTAGACTATCAGAGTGTACAATCGACAATAATTATTGTTCTACTGTCAAAGGAGTATCGCAGCCGAAGCAGTTTTTGTAGCTCTTTCTTCAATAGGTACTCATGGGTTAACTTGGTGTACCCTATTCTCATGCAGTGCTGTATCACTTGATCCCGTCATCTTTGTGACATTTTCCCTTTTGGTTTATTGTGTTTAAATTTTTTCCATTTTTTTTTGCCATATTTCCGTCGAATGTTCTTTAATACAGCTTCTAATGTGGAATTGTGGAATTTCAGGGGGTTCATTATCTATTCTGTTGATACCCGATCAGCTTTCTTATTACCTATATTATACCGACGTAGGATGGAATCCACACGAACTCGACTAGTTTATTCATATTTATTCAAGGTAGGTTTTAGTTTGGCACAACATTGGTTGGTTTGGGTATACCCTCAGTATTCCCTGTATTGCACTTAAGGAATCAGTCAAAATAACTGCCTTTGATTTGCACTGGTGTAATATATGTTGCAGGACAGGACAATTCTGCCGAATATATGGAATACTCCTTGGGTAGCTGAAACTGATAGGTGGATGTTTCGTCGTCGAAAGCTGCGCCTACAGCTTCCATTTGAGAAGATTTTGATGCATGTGTGTATATTTGTTAGAGACTTTTATACTCATTTTTGATCTCTTGAAAATTTTGTAGAATCAGGGGTAACGGAGTACTGGATTTACTGTAGAAGATTTGTATTGCATTTGGGAATTTTTATGGTCCAGGGGGGAGGATAGTTAAAATTGTTTGAAATAATTTTCGGGAAATTGAAATCTATAATTCGTTTACTATGCGGACAGATTTGGTTTTTGGTCGAAAATCAAAGGAAAATGATCAGAGAAGGTATATGAATAAGTAGGGTTATTAGAATTGAATCCGATTTTAGCTGCGTATTGTAGACTTAGTTTGTGCCTTCTAATTGTAAGGGGTGGTTTGTTAGATTCCGCATAGAGGCTTTCCACTGGACTGGTTCTGTAAGCTCCAAGTACAAGTCTTAATGCAGTGTTTTGTATGACGTCCAGTTGCTTGAATAGACAACCTTTGGCTGAAGAGTAAAGAGTACACTATAGAACCATAATCTAGCTTGCTTCGAATTTGTGTTTTATACACAGTTAGTAATAGAGTGGTATGTATCGGCGCCCCAATTATGCTTTGATAATACTTTAAGAATTTACTTAATTACAGTTAACTGTAAATAATTGTCATATTAGTAAAGCGTGATATATAGACGTCAAAAAAAATAGTTCAATACTATTAAATGCTTTACAAAATTAGAAAAATTAATTTCCAAAGAGCAGACCGTCCACTAAGAAGCAACAACTACTTCTCGGGCTATATGCCCCGACAGACATTGAATTACACGTCTAAAGTAAACGGGGTTGGTATATCTGTTGAGATAGAACCAACCATTCTTGTTTGCGATTAGAAGGAATAACATCACTTGTAGACCGGTTTCGGCGTATTGCGCCTCATCAGCACAAGGTAGATGCTATTCGTCCAGAAGCTCTGAGAGCATAATCCTGTCGGGGCATATAGCCCGAGAAGTAGTTGTTGCTCTTGCGGTCTGCTCTTTGGAAATTAATTTTTCTAATTTTGTAAAGCGTTTAATAGTATTGAACTATTATTTTTTGACGACTTTAAGAATGTTCATATTTTGCATGCAGGATTTTTTAAGTTGTTGAATGTGGCTGTTCCTAGTGAGTTTGAATCGAGTATCATTCCCAGGAATCGGTGTTCTTTTACATACTGCAAATTTTCTTCGTATAATGTTAACTTGGGCAGGTTTATTTGGTTATTTACTGTAAAACACATAGCTTTGGTCTTGTTTATACAAAAATGTAGGCCTGTCTTCTCTGACCACTCTTCTAGAGACTTGATGGATTGTTGTATTATAGTTGCGGCCGTTTGGATATTTCTATTACTAGGTAGGTGTTTATCTGAAGTAATTATTATTGTGTGGAATACGATTGAAAATTTGTTGTGTCAGTGACTTTATTTCAATCTGTTTATCAACTTGGTTTTGTTTGTAAACTGATCTTTAATATAATTTTTGTTTGTGCAATATTATAGTCGACATTAAATGCTTTAAATAATTAAAACAATAGCACGTTTTTCGTATTAAAGGTTTTTATCAGTTTTTTTCTAAAATTATTCAGGTATGTTCGACGTGCGTTTTATAGAAATAGTCAAGATTTCTTTGTTTACCAAACATTGATATTGACAATATAAAAATGTAAATAGTGCGTTTTAAAATTATTGTATACAAGGTATATCTCAAAAACTGACTTTTTTCTACACCTGACTACAACTTTCAGCAATTTACATTTGGCCACTTTCTTTATAAACAATATTTTTATCAGAAACATCGATTATCTGATACAGATGGAGATAAGCAATGGTTATTTTTAAACTAATACATATTATACAAAATTCCACTTCTTTTGCAGTGCTAAATATCGTTTTGTATTCGCGATTCAAACGTAGGATTCGCGCCTTTCGCCCCACCATTTTCAAACAACCCAACTTGGGGGGTTTCCTCCCTAAATTTATGGAGAAAAATCTATACAGGGAGTTCTTTAGGGGGAAGAATTTTTTGGAGGTATTTTTAGGGATAACATTTTCACATTTATTTGTTGACCTAGCGGATTAGCGCTAAAATATAGATGCCGTTTTTGAAAAAATGTCTTAATAACAATTAATTTACTAGAAAGAATCCTAAAAATTTTCAGTTGTCTACTGATTTCAGTTTTATAATAATTATTAATTTTTTATTTATAATTTTTGTAATAAAATTATTTTTTTATGGGGATTTTCATGTAAATGTTATGATTTTAGAGGTTTTTGATTTAAGCTTTGGGGAGAAAAATAAATTTTTGAGAGTTGGCAACACTGCAGATAAATCTTAACTGCTTTTTTGTATTTGCCGGTGAATGCTCAGTTAATTTACTATAAATATTAACTACACTTTAAACTAATTCTAGTCGAATCAAAACCTTGTTTATAAATTCACTATTTTTTCTAAAGAAGAAAGAAAAATATGAATAATACGGTAAGAGAGAGAGAGATAAGCTTTATTGTCATGAAAAATTTTACAAATTTTATGGACAAAGCGACATAATTTAAAAATGGATAAAATATAAAATTCACAACAAAATATAAAAATAAATAAAAATACTGACTATACTATACTAATAATAGCTCTTGTGTTATCAGTTCCAAAATGGTGTGGGAATGCCTAGGCAAACTAAATGAAGTAGGCGAGAACAATATAGTCACCTTTCTGTGGATTCCAGGACACACAGGGATAGAAGGAAATGAAATAGCAGATGAACTAGCAAAGAGGGGGACTGGAACACCCTTTTGGGGGCCGGAACCCTTTTGCGGTATCAGCTCCAATGTAATATTGGAAGAAATAGGCAAAGTTGAAGAAAAGAGAAGATCTGACCATTGGAAAGATCTAGTAGGACTTAGACAGTCAAAGATTCTTCTGGGGGATTACAACCTGTTTAGATCAAATGAATGCATAAGTCAAAGTAAAACTGCACTAAGAGTTTTAACAGGTATCCTTACGGGACATTTTCGCCTGAATGGGCACCTGAAAAAGCTCAAAATAGTGGAGGAAGAAGAAACTTCCATCCACATACTTGCGAACTGCTCAGCAATTCAGAATCCTAGGGCACAACACCTATGAGATTACTGGATAGAAGAGGGACATTTACCTAAGTTAAAGCCTGCAGATATCCTAAAATTCCTCCGGGAAATAGGACTAAAGTAGCTACTAGTCTCTGAGACTTTCCTCAGGAACTAAGTAGAAGTAAGGGGGCACAATAGATCTTTTAGGCCTCAGTGAATGTCACCCAAATATACATACATACTAATAATATCAAACAATATAATATACTAATTTAATGAATTAATATTAATATTATAAAATCGTACACCATACTAAATATTGAATTATGTCAAAGTAACTCATTTGTCTAGGGTAGATTGTAGAATTCTGCCACTGAATAATAAGGTCTTTGTATTCTAAAGGTAGCTGATTGAATAATTTTTTGGCATTGAAGGTGATGACTTTTTTTACCAGATCAGAGGTGGGCGTTGTTAAATAAATATCGAATTTTTCTCTTCTAGTAGGGCAACTATGAATTGGTCTCTCGGTTAAATTGTGAAAGTGTTTTCGATCCAAACACACGGATTCCAAAACGAAGAGCGGGAAGAGTTAAAATTTTGAATTTTTTAAAATAGAATTTGCAATGCGTCCTACTACTTAAACCGTAAATGTAACGAATAGCTCTTTTTTGTAGTTTGAAGATAGATTTGAAGCGGTGCAAACTACAAGACCCCCAGAAAGGCAAACCATAGCGAAAGTACGATTCAAACAAAGAGTAGTAAGTTGTTGAAGCAGTAGAAGAATCAAGCTGTTTAGACACAGATTTAATGGCAAAACAAACAGAGGATAATTTTTTCGCTAAAGTGTCTACAGACCATTTAAGGGCACCGTCAATATGGAGTCCAAGAAACTTAATTGAATTAGAAGATCTTATTAAGTCATTGTTAAGTTTGAGAGGTTGCATATTTAGATGAAATGACTCAAAAATATTTACCAAAGACTTTCGAGTGGCACAATCATTAGCATAGTCAATGTTAAAATCACCGCATAAAACTCTTAACAGGCAGGGCTACAAGTAATCTATAAATACAAATTATATATAAATCGATATTTTTGTTGTAAATTATGGAAAATTCAAAAGTATTTTCTACTTGTAGAAAATCATATTTTAATACATCCGAGAAGTCTTCGCTAGAAGACAAAATTAGGGTTCCACCATGAGCTGCATTACCCCTGTCATATCTGCTAATAACTTGATATTTTTCGATAAAAACTGGTTCATTTACTTGTAGCCAGTGTTCAGTAGTAGCAACTATCTGCAGGAACCCAAATTCTTCCAAAAGCAAATACAACTCGTTTGTTTTATTGCGAATTGACTGAATATTAATTAAAACCATTCTTAATTTACTGTCCTTAAAACTAAGTGAGGTTTCTAGTCCTATTAACTAAAAATTTCTCTTAGAAGAATCGACAGTAAAGTTACGGCTATTACACTCCCTAATTTTTTGTTGGTGAATTCTCCGTTCCGAGGTTATGTAAGTTCTGTACGTAGACAGGTGGATAGATCGTCATCCACTTCAACTGAGCTTATGCCATAAAAATCATGAAATTTATAATAAATTGCCCTTAAAGCTATGGGATCAAGGGGCAGACCCTCGGATGGTAGAAACACCTTTACACTTGTGGAAGTATAAACCTTCAAAACATATAGACGATGGTTGGTCATGTAGATAGGCGAGGAATAACTTAAGAGATGATAAAATAGTCGGTTCTCTTAATTTAGACATAATATAACGATTACTTCCAGTAGAGGATTCCTGTGTTAATCTGATTGTGGGTCCAGCGAATGTCATTGTGTGAATCTTTTGAAAACTGAAATGATTTATCAGACAAAAAGCTGTTTGATTTGCATACAGCTATAGCAGAGTTTGTCAGATGTGATGGCTGCTACTATGGGACGAGAAACGTCAGGTATTACTTTATTAATTTTCTCAGGCTGATGAGTATCCATTGTCGGAGGAGGCGAGGCTTCTAGGGACAATGAAGATTCAACAGACCATTTTAATGAAACTCCAGATGGCCATATTATTCAATAATTTGCTAGCAGACATTTTTGTTTGCAAACGAATTTTAAATGATTTTAAATGATTAATTGCTTTCATTGATTAAGGGAAAGCAACGAATGAACTCTGTAAATAAAACCCAGCTTTTCTTTAACATGATGTACAATATTATTTGTGGTGAAGCCTGCAGGGAGGTTGTTGACTATTACCTAATGCCACAACCTTTGATTACTGCTAGAGGCTGAAGTGTTCGAAACTTATTGAAGAGATTATGTTCCATATCCCGTAATGATTTAAGCAACAGATCTGGCTTGAAGACGGTAAATAGGTCGGCTATTTTATTGATATCGTCTCTCTTCTTTTCCAAAAGATTCCATTTACATTCGTTTTTTAATAACAAATCGTATATCTCAGTAATAGTCGCTACGATGTTAGTTAACTGCTAATTTGCTAACGAGTCAAATATTTCATGGGGAATCTGATTATTGGTTAAATTAGAAACTTTATCATTAAGGAGAATCAATTAGGAGAACCGCCGAGTATACAAAAAAAGCCTAAGTTGTTGAACTTGTGGGAAATTAAAATTTTGTAGTAGCTTTGTCAAGTCCTGTACAACTCATACAGAAAAAGCGTCGACATTCGCCGCTGCATCGAAGTTTATTATATTTATATTTTTCTAGAAATTCCTTACAGCAATTGTCACATTTGTACACGTCCATATCTAGATCAAGGACCAAGGTCACTGCCAATACTTAACAAGAAAAAACTTATGCTAGTTAACAATAACAAAATAAACGAAAATCAAAACAACAAACACAACCGAAAGGTACGACAGTCAAACTAGAACGACAAATTCTGCAACACTTGAAGAGTAGTTTTTTCACAAAAAATAAAGTAAAGGCGGCTTGACATGGTGCAATACAACCTGCAATGCAATAAGCAAGATTTCTTGATCAAAAGCATGCGCAGTTGAGACCCAGCTGATCAATTTCTGCAAATCGATGAAATTGCAATGTTATTGGTTTGGTGCCATTTCTATTGCGGCGCAATTCTAGGGAGAAATCTAGTTTCTTTCGTGTTACCAACCAACTAAATATTTCCAATCAAATGATACCTATCAGCTGATTGTGGTGACTGAAGTTTTGTCATTTGTGATTCGATTATCGACAGTGATTCACTTCGTTTTTTTCTCTGAGCTTTTCTCACTTTCGCTATCTTCATTTTAAATAATAGTGAAATAACTTTATATATTATGTTTGAATAAATTATTTTTTGAAGTTAATGTCTACTTTTTACTTTCTACTCTTGGTTGGGTTGGCAGCAGTGTTGCAGTGACAAGAGAATTGCATGATGTCTAACAGCAAGCACGATTCATCATTTGCAATATACTGACCTTGCAAGAACTTGCCGCAATTTCTTGCAAATTGTATTGCTCCATGTCAAACGGCAATGCACGACAGAATTTCAAAACACATTTATTTTAACAACTATGGCTTCTGTTAACCAAATTTTTATATATGTGGGGGTTTAAATTTGAAAATTTTGAAAAATTTAAAATTCATATTGTGGTATGTATCTTGTTGGTAGGTCCTTAGCAGTGGGAAGCAGGACAGGTTATCGATTATACTCGTTGAGCGGTGTGGATAGTCTAGAACAAATTTATAGTAATGGAACGGAGGATACTTGCTTGGTGGAAAGACTCTTCAGCAGCAGTCTCGTTGCTGTCGTTTCTCTAGCCGCTCCCAGAAAGCTAAAAGTCTGCCATTTCAAGAAAGGAACAGAAATATGTAACTATTCATATTCAAATACAATTTTGGCCGTTAAACTTAATAGGTTAGTATAATGGAAAGTTGTTTTTATGTTGGAAATTGAGTGAAAATTACATTTATTTTACAGAGCTCGATTAGTGGTTTGTCTAGAAGAAAGTTTATATATACATAACATTAGAGATATGAAAGTTCTTCACACAATTAGAGATACTCCACCAAATCCATTGGGACTGTGTGCATTGAGTATTAATAGCGATAATTGTTATGTGGCCTATCCTGGTTCATCAAATATCGGTGAAGTGCAAATATTTGATGCAATAAATCTGGTAAGCAAAATTTTGTCGTACATATTTTTAGGTATTTAGGCTGAATATGTTTTGATTTTTTTTATTCGATCTTGGAAAAAATACAATACAATTATTGTTTTCAGCACGCCAAAACTATGATACATGCTCATGACAGTCCTCTAGCTGCTCTAGCATTTAGCCCAAATGGTACACGCATTGCTACGGCATCTGAAAAAGGAACTGTGATCCGAGTATTTTCAGTTACCGATGCTTCTAAAATATACGAATTTAGAAGAGGAATGAAACGCTGTGTTGCCATATCTTGTTTAGCATTCAGTCTGTGCGGACAGTTCTTGAGCTGTAGTAGTAATACGGAAACTGTACATATATTCAAATTGGAAGAGCCCAAAGATAGGTAAGGATTTTCGATCATTTTTTATCTAAATGTAAATTATATTTTCTTGAAAGTTATTAAACGTGGGAAATTGGTTTTGACATGTGAAATATGACGTTTCTATCGTGAAGTGTGACATTTTTACCCATTATAGATTGCTTTTGCTTAAACCATAGAAATAAACACTGTAACGATTTACATAAACTAGCATATGCAACTTAAACTTGAGTGGGACATTGTTACCAACACATGTTGAACCTAACATGGCGGCCAAGTATTAAATGTCATTTCAGCTCAGGACCACCTTAAAATTTGTTGGTCTAATGCTGGTATTTCTTTTTTACAACAACGCCTTTCTAAAGAAATAACATCAAGTGTATACTTTTTGGTATTAACTCTATTTTTACTATTTGTAGTCCAAGACGAAGCGTAGAAGAAAGCAGTTGGATGGGTTATTTGACTACTTATCTACCAACTCAAGTGACGGATGTATTTACTCAAGGAAGAGCGTTCTCCACGGCTTATTTACCGTTTTGTGGAATCAAGAATGTCATTTCTATAGCAACGTAAGTCTATTTGTACCATAAGCGATTTAGTTCATTTTTCTATGACCCTTTATAAAAAGAAAATTTTTGTCACTGTATGCAGTGACGAAAATTTGATTTTCGTAAGGAATGATAAAAAATCCCATTACTTTAACTTTCGTCCATGGAGACAAAAATTCAGTATTGAATCACCTCAGTTTGTATTTGTCGTGATTTCGTTATGTATTCTGATTCAGAAAGTGACTTGGATGTTCCAAATACTCCACAAGAGATAAGAAATCAAGCGGAGCAAACCTCTGCGGACTTGTTATCCGAAAAATAAAAAAAGGTATACAGTAATTTATAATAAATTCATGGAATGGAGACCTGATAACCAAGTACATTCGTTATCGGAAACTGTGATGCTTGCATATTTTGCAAAATTGTCGGAAACTTTGATGGCATCGACTCTATGGTCTATATATTCGATGTTAAGAACAACATTATCAATAAATAATGATATTGATATCAGTAAATATCCCAAGTTACGTTGTCTTTTGAAACGGAAATCCAGCGGTTTTAAAAGTAAGAAGTCTAGAGCTTTTTCTGCGCATGAAATAAAGACGTTTATACTTAACACAAAGACAAAGGTAATATTACGTTCGTTTTATATTTATGAAATTTTTAAAAAATACATGAACCTTCGTCCACTAAATATGGATCAAATTAATTCAAGATTCTTTATTAGAATGGAAAGTGTTCTAGACAATTTGTCGGAGTCAACAAATTCAGTAAATTTCCTATGGAAATAGCTCAGTATATAAATCTGCCTTTTCCTCAATAATATACCGGACATAGCTTTCGCAGAACTTCCGCTACGCTACTAGTGGTTGCAGGAGGTGACCTTTAACTAAAACGCCACGGAGGATGGAAATCTAGTAACGTTGCCGAAGGATATGTGGACGAATCAAGTAGCAATAAAAATCAAACACAGACCAAGATTTTACAGTCCGTACAAAATGCAACAACAGCTACGTCGGGTTACAATTGCGGCGCATCTTCATCTGGTATGCAATTTGTTGATAAAACCAATGTGGCATCCTCTACATCACATAAACATTTGGAATGTGAATCCCCTATAATTTTGAATAATTGTTCACATATTGTAATTAATCAACATTGAAATCAAAAATAATTTAGATTCAATAGAATTTATAGATTTGTGCTGTAAAATTCAATCAAGATTTTTTGCATTATTTAAATTTTGTTATGAAGTCATAGAAAAAGTATAGTGTTGAACTCGTCGAAAGCATTTTTTTAGGCTCGAGAACATTATTATTCTCTCGCTTAAAAAAATGTAACTTTCGTCACTCGTTGAACAATATAATATTTTCTTATGACTGTCAATAATTTCTTATACACTTTTGCAGTTGAGCGGTTAGATAAATATTTTTTTTTGTAAGGAGGCTTCAGCTGTAGGGTGAAGCGGTGCATTTATGAAAATTTCTGTTAAATTTCTCATTTTTAATCAAAGCAAAGCTAAAAACTAGTTATATCATGATTACGATTACGTTTTAGAATTCAGCAGCAACTTAGGTTGCTGGTGGCAACGGAAGCTGGAGTTCTGTATGTTTACAACATCGATCCCAACGAAGGTGGTGATTTGATGTTGTATAAGGACCATCGACTAGATGGTACACCAGAAAATCCAGAAAAATCAACAGATAAAACTGACAGGGGTAAAAGTTCTTCCCCGCAAAATATTGGAGGTAAATATTATATCTTATTTATTAGTTTTTATTAATACTGAATTTTCAATATATTTTTAAGTCTTGCAATATTAAAAGGGCATTTTAATTAACGTAAGAATGTTTATAATTCTTCACGTTTTATTAAAACAATGCCTACAATGTCCTTATCCTAATGTTACCTCTCCTTAATATGTACTCTTTAGTAATTTTTTTTTAATTGCATGTACATAGTTCCCGATACCATCCCTGTGATGTATTAATATGTCATATTGCTGGTAAATATCTTTTTTTTCAAGTTTTTGTGATTTGTTTTTGCTTTTTAATATATTAACTTTTTTTTATTAAAGAAAAACTGTCAAACTGTATGAATATCTTGAAGGGCGATTGTATATTTCGGTTATTATAGCAAATTTTTTTAATATTGTATCCCTTGTGTTAGAAATTTTTGAAAAATAATGAAATTGTAATAAATTTTTATCACTTTCACCCTTTAATATTAAATTTTGGTGTACTTTTAACAAGTTTTTGTACTAAAAAATGAGTTCTGTCGTGAGTAGACAGAATGAGTTCTGCCGTGAGTACACAGAATGAGTTCTGTCGTGAGTAGACAGAATGAGTTCTGCCGTGAGTAGATAGAATGAGTTCTGACATGAGTAGACAGAATGAGTTCTGTGGCGAGTAGACAGAATGAGTTCTGTGGTGAGTAGACAGAATGAGTTCTGCCGTGAGTAGATAGAATGAGTTCTGCCGTGAGTAGACAGAATGAGTTCCGACATGAGTAGACAGAAAGAGTTCTGTCGTGAGTAGACAGAATGAGTTTTGTCGTGAGTAGAGTTGTAAGCGATGTTGCCAGTGATGATATTTTACCATTAGAGAAATTATGTATGGGTATGGTTGATAATGTGTTCTAAAAGTTTTCATACAATTTGACCGGAAATCCGAGCGCAACGACATTGCATTTTGTTTGTTTATTTAAGATTTCAAAATTTTGAAAATTCAGATTTGCATAACCTTTGTTTTGAGCTTTAGCCAATGCCCTCTACTAACTTAAAATCCCGCTAATACCCGGTAGTAAGCCTAAATCCTTGATTTGATTTTCTTTGTTCTGCGCAAGGCATACTAGGTAGCTACGCCGGCATCCTCAAAGGCAATCCATCCGGCCAAATGTCAGGTACTGGTCAGTATAAAATTCAACTAACTTATTCATTTTTTTCTATTTATTAACTTGATATTATTCTGTTAAAACAACAACAACAACACGTGTATGATTTTTTTAATTATTATTTCTCTATAAACGATTCATTCATAAATCTAACATTCTTTTAGAGGTTAAGATCGATTAATTCATCGTTGCTACAAAATAAAATTATATTTTTTTGGTTTATATAATGAATATATTCTACACACGTTCTCTCTTAGAAAATGTTTGATCTACTCCATCGTGCGGTAAAAACCGTGCCGTGTAAACAGACCTTTAAGGGTAAAGAAGCTTATATTTACTCGGGGTTACATTAAAATCGACCGGTGAGTTTTTATGGTTTGTTGTACATTGTTTTTATTACCACACTTTCTTTGCCATGAGTTTTCCATTGTTTGATTTCTGTTTAGAGATTGCCTATGGTTTTCTTTTTTAAATTATATTCTTTGCTCTATAAATATTATTTAGTGTAATTATTAAGGATTATTTGTGGTCACATTTATTAAAGAGATTCATAACTGAAATTTCATTTTAAGTTGTTTCTTACAAAAGTTATTTTTTCGCCAATTCATGGTTTTAAAGGCGACCATTTTTTTTCGGGTCGAGATGGGAAACTCATGTTCGAATGGGTCCAGGACCCAAACAGTGTTGGACTCATCCCCAAGGTGATGCCTACCAACCAAACTTACCTCAAACTCGCCGTTACCCCCCGCCTCGGAATCACTACCTTAGCATACTTCGAGACGGGCGGCGGTCCCTCGCACACTCGCCGCTCACACCGTCGTCTTCACCCTACTATCACTCCTACCTCTCATACCATATCGAGTCCTTCTCTCCCCCTAACTATGCGCTCTACTACTCCACTCACCTCCATCCATTTCTCCTCCCCCCTCAACATTATCTCCACCATGTTCTCCCATTACACCGCCCACCCTAGTTTCTTTCTTCCATCCATACTTCCTCTCTGGTCGCACCCCTCCAGCGTTTATTCCTGGATCTAGCCATCACGTCCAATGGGTAGGACCTTACCAGCACCGCTGCTGCCAGTCCACCCACTGTCCTGCACCCCTGCACCACCCTCAGCAGTATCCCTCTCTGTATTCCTCCATACGAATTCTCCTTCCCTTCACCATCACCCCCACGTCCCTCGTCTTGCTCCGTTCCTTCACTAGCAACCCCACCGTCTTATTTTCCGCCACTTCCAGTCCGCACCGCTTTATCTTCTCCACAATCTTCCTACACATTCTCTCCGCCTTTCTTTCTATCTCCGCCTCTCCCTTTGCCGTACATACCAGACACACATCGTCCGCATACACCGTAATCTCACATTCCTCTTGACATACTATCTCACAAACCTCATCAAACACACACTTCCAGAGCGTAGGTCCAAGAACCGAGCCCTGGGGCAATCTCATACCTCCTCCCTCTAGAGTCTACTATCGCACGTCCCATCAGGTAGTCCTCTACCAGGTTGACCAACCCCTCCCCCAGTCCAAGCCTCAGCAACGCGCTCAACACCGCCTGTTTGCTGACAATGTTGAACGCGTTCCCGACGTCAAAGAACACGAGTAGAGCCAATCTCTTGGCGACCATTTTGCGTGTCGCGATCTAACGGAGAGTGTCTAAAGTAGAAAAGTTTTATATATATAAATGCTTTATTTAGTCAAAAAAAAACAACTAATACACAGTCAATACAATTTCACAATATACTATATATAAATAAAATAAACAACACACAAAATAATAACAACAAATACCCCAATATAACCAAATTACCTGCTTACAAATAACAAATATTGTTTTAGTTTATGTTTGAATTCATTAATTGTTGCTAATTTCTTTATTTCTTCTGGAAAGTTATTAAATTGCTGTAAACCTTTAAAAAATATTAAATTCTGAGCCTGCTTGTTGCTGGCGGTCCTAATATAAAAATCATTTTTAAGTCTTGTATTATGGGTGTGAACATGATGGTTATAGGTAATTTTATGTTGGAGATAGTCAGGCGCGTGACCTATTTTTATTTTAAATATGAAAATTAATGTTCGGTACAGGAACATATCGTTAATTGAGAGCCAGTTTAAAGATGTCCGCATTACTACAGTAGGGGTCAATTTAGGACATGTTAATATTATTCGCATAGCTCTATTCTGCAACTTTTGGAATCGTTTTCTTTCATTCTGGTTTAAGAGATATAATACTGTTGAGCAGTAAGTGAAATGTGGTAGTATTAAAGAATTAAACAAAACCAGCCTGGACCATTTTGTTAAATGCTGTGAGCATCTGAAAAGATAATTTATTTTAAATGAAATAGTTTTTATTAAATGGTTTGCATGCTGTTTAAATTTAAGCTGTCGATCTATAATAACTCCGAGATATTTGAATTCATTTACCATATCAATTTTTGAAGGCCCAATAATTATTTTATGATCTTGTTCAACAAAGAGTTTATACTGCTGCTCATTACCAATTATGATGAATTTGATTTTTTTACAATTAATATTTAATAAATTAGCACAACACCATCTATACACAATTTCTAAGCACTTATTTATCATTGTAACAATATCTATTATATTTAGAGAAGAATAGTAAATGAAGGCGTCATCTGCAAATAAGTGAAATAAACATTTAGTCTGAATGTCTGCAATGTCATTGATATAAATCAAAAAAAATAAGGGACCTAGGACACTTCCTTGTGGTACACCTCGTTTTATTTCCACCTCCTCAGACACTAAGTTATGGATTTTGACCTTTTGCCTTCTATTTGTTAAATAGTTTGAAATCCATGCCAATACTGTACCACTAAATCCGGCTCGTTCTAACTTCTTTAAGAGTCTGTTCCTGTCGACCGTTTCAAAGGCCCTTTGGAGGTCCAGAAAGACACCGACAGTAACATATTTTTTATTTAGATTTCCTTTCAGATCATCCAGCACACATTGTAAAGCAGTTTCGCAAGAATGCTTACTGCGAAAACCCGATTGGACTTTGGTTAAAAATTCATTTCTTTCTATGAAATCAACAATTTGTTCATAGACTACTTTTTCTAAAATTTTTTCAAAGCAGCTAAGCATATTTATTGGTCTGAGATCAGAAGCTTTATTAGATTTTGCAACTTTAGGAACTGGTACTATGGTGGAAACCTTCATATCATCTGGAACGTTTCCAGATTCTAAAGAAGTATTGATAACATTTATCAAGGGTTTAGCAATATTGTCATAGGTATTTTTTATAAATGCCATGCCTATATCATCTGGACTGTTTTTATTGGGCATTGAGAAAATAATTTCTTTAAGCTCACTGAAATCAATTACAGAAAATTGGGAAAAGTTACTACTACTTTCCCAATTAATATAAATGGGGAAGTCTGGACCACTTTTATCAATTCTATCCATAATTTTATCAATACTCTCAATGTAGAATGAATTCAAATTATCTGGTATATCTTCAACTATATCTATTGTTTTATGTTCAATTTCAATTTCTAAAAAATCCGTATTGGCCACATTATTTGGAACCAACGTTTTTAGCGTTTTCCACAATTCCGTTGTATTATTTCTACAGTCATCTATCTTATGCTCGTAATATTTCCGTTTTTCATTTCTTATTACCCTAACAGCAAGATTTCTTTTCTCTTTATAAATGTTTTTATTCTCTTCTGTTCTATTATTTATAAAGTTCTTATAGCTTCTATCTCTGTCCTCCACTGTCTGCTTAACAGTATAGTTCCACCACTCTTTATATCTTGGGTAAATTGTCATTACTTTTTTAGGAGCTACTTCATTGTATATTCTAATGATTTCATTATAGAAGCATTGATATTTTTTATTTATATTGGATTCCCTAAAATTCCAAGTAATAGCTTCTAATTTCTGATTAATTGCAGAATAATCTATGTTTCGGCCTCTACTTTCAATTCTTTGTGTTGCTACTTTAGGTTGAAGTTGTTTCAGTCTAACAGATATATTAAAATGTGTACTTATTTTAGGCGTTTTAATCACATCAGCAATCAACATATCTGTATTTGTTATTACCCAGTCTAATAGAGATCCGTCATTACTTGTTGGATGCGTTATTTCCCTAACTATATTTTTTAAGCTTAAACTAGTTATAAGATTTTTTAAAGATACACTATTTGACGAGTTTGAAAAATAATCCACGTTAAAATCGCCTGTTATAATTACACTAAAATTTCTATCACATACACTATTTTCACACCAGGTTTCAAAAAAATTATAAAAAACATCATAACTACTGTTTGGCGATCTATATAGAGAAACTATTAAAAAGGTATGTTTGTTAATAGTAATACTTAAAGAAAGAAACCAGAAATTTTTATGTACCCAATGTTTTTGAATTTTTGCTACTTTGACACCTTTTATTACCTTTATAGTAGAACCTCCAGAGTGTCTGCTATCTCCATCCGTTCTAAATAACTGATAACCATCAATGTTCAATTCAGTATCATAAATTTCAGGTGTAACATGCGTTTCTGACAAACAAACTATGATTGGTCTAACTTTAATTACTAAATTACTTATTTCATCTAAATGAGCAGGTAGACTTTGTGAGTTTAAGTACAAAAGGAAAGAATCTTTAGGTACATGTGTAACATTTAATTTTCTAACATTATTATTGGAAGCTGGTCTAAAAAATTGTTTCTTCTATTTTCCATGTTATTTAGGGTCTGGCTATCTTGGCTTACTAGATTATTTATTTTTACAAACTTTAGGTTACTATGAGTCTTTGGCTTGTTTAGGGTTTCCAATAATTTTTCTACTAGTGCCCTTTTGGACACAATAGTTTTCCGTTTTTGTCACTAAAATCTATAAAATGAACAGATGATTATGTGCATTTATTTAATTTAAAAAGATACTGATTTAGTCTACAATTAAATTTATAAATGAACTCTTTAATAATAGAATCATTACAGTAAGGTACCGACAATAAAAATAAATTTGTATTCAAACAGGACTCTAATTTACTGTTTAAATTTCTAAATGATGGATATTGAT
Source organism: Lochmaea crataegi (assembly GCA_947563755.1). NCBI lineage: Eukaryota > Metazoa > Arthropoda > Insecta > Coleoptera > Chrysomelidae > Lochmaea > Lochmaea crataegi. The sequence goes on from OX387422.1 coordinate 128,909,421, forward strand.
TTTTCTGGAAATCATTTGACCCCGCTATAATAATAACCGAATCACTTAGTGATAATTTTATCATAACAAGCAAAAGGTTTAATAATAGTCTGCACATTTGCATTTTTAACAAGATTCCTCATCAATTGACCCAAACTATAACCAAATTGATCACATAAAATTAGAATATTTTGAGCCTTATGCTTTATTACTGTATTCCTATTAATTTGAATGGACTTCTTATTATTTATGTTTCCGGTTTCCTTGGAGATTTCTTGTTTATATTCTGAGCTTTTTATTTGTGTAACACAGATTTTTGATTTTAGTTCCAATCTTAACTAGACTAATTCATTGATGTAACTATTATTTTCCTGCTCCAAGATTTTTATGGACTTGAGCATTTGTCGACTAATCTCATCCAGCTCCTTAATTCTATTTTCCATTTCTTCTTTCCGCAATTTCAGTTTTGCTTGCAATTCCGTAATTTCTTCCCTTAAATTCACTAATGTGTCCCTTTGGTCCTTTAAATTCTGTGCATCCCTGGTTTCAATTTCAAAAACTTCATCTTCAAAGTCCTGTGTCTTTTTATGTAATCTCTTTATGTAGTTGTCCTTACCACAAAGTGTATTGTTAAGCTCCTTGATTATTAATTGCAATTCGTCAATTTTTTCTTGGTTTTCATAATCTTTATTCTCTAAATCTAAATCCCTTTCATTAATAGTATGTTTAAGCTTAGATATTTCTTCATACAAACAATCTACATTTGTGGAAGGATTCTTGTCAGCCTGTTTGCAATTATCAGAACAATAAATTTTATAACCCTCCAGAGAATGATGAGATTTTTTCCTTTCTAGGCAAGAAGGGTGAAAGACATCCAGACAGATTACGCATATTAAGTTGGTGTATTCTTTATTCTTACAGCATTTAAATTGCCCACCTATTTTGAGTAAAAAAGATGTTTTAGATTCGTATTCTAGCCTTGTTTCCACAGGTTTTTGTTGATGGTTGTTGATTATTGTTACTTATTTGTGAAAAAATAACAAACAAATTATTCTGGTCAAAGCAAATCAAAAGCAAAACAAGCTGGTGTGAGTAATTAGTTGAATTGTAGTTTTGTTATCACTAATCACTTCAACGAAAAAAAAGGATATATGTTTATAAACGGGATTTAAAAGTTTCTTATTCTAAATCAACCCAGTAACACTAGTCTATGATAATATGGTATATGATCAAAAAACACTTTAGTCCTGATGAAATAAAACAAATTAATTTGTTTAAATCTTCATTATTTATTTTGAACTGACGTTCAAATTAAAATTAGTGACGCGTTTCGCTACACAGTAGCTTTTTCAAACTAGTGAAGCTACAATGAAAAACTTTTAATTTATATAGTGCCTTAATACGGAATTCTAAGATATTGACAAAAGTATTAAAAATGGGGATAAGTACAAAAAGTGCCTAAATACGGAATTCTAAGATATTGACAAAAATATTATAATATATTTAAATAGGTATAAGTACAAAAAGTGTCTAAATACGGGATTCTAAGAAAGTTACAAAGGTATTGAAAAAAGGTACCTGGGAAATTGATCAACAACCCTCACATTTTCTAGGTAAAAAGGTTTAATAAGGGAGAATGATTCATATCTATTTGGTCGTTAAGCAGATTACCGGAATATTTGTTTTTGTTAATCTCGAGGGCTTCTAAAATATTTAATTTAAAGGATTTGGGTTCTATATGCAAAATTTCAAAATTTTAGTCGAAAGTGTGTTGGTTTGTTAATAGATGATTTGAATAGTTGGAATCACATTTGTTATTGTCATAGCTGCGTTTGTGTTCTGAAATTCTAGTTTTAAAGTTCCTAAAAGTTCTACCGATATACATTTTGTCACAGTTATCGTTACCACATTTTAATTTATAAACACCTGACTTGTTTAATTTTGAGGATTTAGATTTGTTATTTTTAATGAATTTAGATAAATTGTAGTCAGTTTTAAAGCAAATATTCATATTTAAAGATTCTAAAAATGATTTGATTTTTAAGGATGGTGTTCCAAAGTATGTTAAGCTTTTAAATTGATTATTTTTATTTTTATCTGAAGGATATACTTGTTCTAAAGTGCGTTTCTTTATCTTTTTATTTATGATATTGCCAATTAAGTTTGGATCGTAATTATTATTAACTGCTATTTGTTTAAGGATATTTAGTTCTTTGTTGAAATGATTATTGTTTAATGGGACTGTTAGAAGTCTGTGAATCATACTATTGAAAGCTGCTAATTTATGACTAAATGGGTGGACCGAACTATTATGAATTGTAATGTCTGTATGTGATGGTTTGCGAAATATAGAAAAATCATGTTTATTGTTTATATTTGAAATTGTAAGGTCTAAAAAGTTTATAGACTTATTTTCTTCATGTTCTGCGGTAAATTTTATATTGCTATGAATTGAGTTAATATAAGTAATGAAGCTATCTAGTTGTCTAGTAGTGCCAGTGAAGCTCGCTAAAATGTCATCTACATAACGGTGCCAGTATATAAATTTTTTACTAAGGGGGTGTTTATGAATTATTTTTTCTATATTATCCATGAAAATTTCAGCTAATAGGGGACTGAGGGGGTTGCCCATAATCAAACCATCTTTACTACTATAAATCTCTCCATTGAAATGAAAATAATTTTGGTTTAAGCACACTTTTAATAAATCTATTATGTCAGAATGAATTATAGGGTTAACATTATTATACGTGAGCAAATTATCAACAAGAGTTAAAGTTTCTTTAGGAGGTATACTAGGGAATAGATTAGTTACATCGAACGATATGAATTTAGAATTGTGAGGTAATTTTATATCTTGAATATTATTAATTAATTCCGTTGAGTTTTTAATAGAAAATCGAGGTTTGAAAGAACAATATTTAGAAATTATATCTATGAGAATCTTTGAAACTTTAAATGAAGGTGCTGTGAAAAAAGAAACGACCGGTCTAATAGGATACCCCTCTTTATGGAGTTTCATTAAAGAATAAAGTTCAGGGTGTTGAGGATTGGGTAAAATTAATTTATATTTTTCTTTGTCGCTAATTATTGATTTCGCGTTATCTACTGCTAATTTTATTTCTTTCTGAAATTTACTAGTTGGGTCTTTTTTAAGAATCTCAAAATTGTCTGTCTGTATAAAATTGTTAGTTTTTAGTTTTTAAAAGTGTAGCGAAACGCGTCACTAATTTTAATTTGAACGTCAGTTCAAAATAAATAATGAAGATTTAAACAAATTAATTTGTTTTATTTCATCAGTAGTATGGATCTTCATCAAGTAAAAGCCTCATCTATTCAACACTTTAGTCAATAAATGGTCCAACAGGCCACTTTGTACGCTTATTGTTTCTATAGATAAACTCGAAAAACTGACACTAAACACGAAATCGAACTTAACTCGTTCACGTTCACTAATAATATAAAAAAGTAGGCATCCTTAAAGAGTAACTACTAACAATAGAAATAAATCTTATGGCATAAGAAGTGAAGTTATAAGACAATGTACAACAAAGTAGTTTAATTGTCGCCACCGCGGCGGTACTATGTTGATTGACTTTCGGTGCCGTTAATTTTGCATGAATCATGTTTTAATATTATTTGTGCTTTATGCCTATATATGTAGTATGTATGCGTTTAGATGCGCTATAATCGAACTTCAATTTCATTATAAGCAATAACTAAATACAAAAAAATGATATTTGAAAGACAATAAATGATTTTAAGTATCTGTAATTATAAATAACCGTACTATGAACGTTTGTGTATGAATATTTTTATGTGCAATGAACATTTTTCTCCTTTTATGTTGTGTTGCAAGATATTTCGAAAGTTCTACCTAAAATAAATATGTATATTTTTATATTTTAATAATTTGTGTTGTTAGAAAATTAATTTTTTTTTGTAACATGAGGCATGTTGTGTCAGGTCGTACGATTTCTTTTGCAAAATTCGGCGCAGTTTTTAAGGCAAAAAATAGGAATATTCGACGAATATTCTGGAAGATATTTTGAAAAAAAAATTTCGTGAACGATTTCTCTGGTCGCGTTGACTGATTTTTGGCAAGGGCAGGACTTAGGGTTTCCATATAGGCGTTCAATAAAATGTTTAAAGGGAGTTAAATTTTTTGTAAAAATATTCATTGACTCTGGGCGTGCTGTAAAAATTTTGTAAGGGGTCAATTTATTTGTGAAAATCAACTTCTATCAAAGGAGTGTGATAACATTCTTGAAGGGAGTTTCCTTTTATCATAGGCGTACGATAAAATTTTTATGAGGAATTAATTTAATTATAAAAACTTCTATATCATGGACGTACAATACAATTTCGAAAAGGGTTCTATTTATTTGTGTTTTTTATTTCTGTCGGCAGTCCCCGTTTCCGTGGCTGCCTATTTTATTTGTTTTTTCAATTTTTAAGGATTTTTCTTTTTGTTTGTTTCAGATGGATATATTTTACTGCCCTATTTTAATTTCAGGATTTGGAATCCGCTAAAATAAAAATCGTTTATTTGTATTACTGTAAAATATCGTCCGAAGCATTATTTTTCGAATTTTCTTGAATATAATTTCAATTATGTCGTTTCCTTGAAAAAATCTAATCGAAATAGGTAAATTTACACATAGGTACCTACAACTATTTATTTTGGTAATTTTCGAAATATTGTGTAACAACTACAACCGAAAAAAAGTTGGAAAAATAACTGCAAATGAAATATTTAATTTTATTTATGTTAGTAGAATCTGAAAAATTTCGAGAAATGGCCGCTGCCACAGAATCTCCACCGAAAGGCGCTTTTCAATTTACCGACGATCAAGAATACCCTCCTCTAACCCAAAATTCCGACTGAGATAGACTCCAAGATTATGAAGAAATCGTTTTGCTGCAACTTTCAACTAAAGAAAGATTGCAACTTACCTGCGTTTCGATTTTAGTCATTCATCTCGTAGTCTGTCTACTTGAAGATATTATCCTCTATACCTTTGATTTTTTTATATAACATTAATATTTTTTGTGTATACATTATTTTTTTTAAATAATTTTTTCGACATATCATTCGAAAATATGTAACTAAAAAGTTTATTCTTATGATTATTAAAACACTTTATTGACATACCCGGTATTTATTTTTAAAAATTTCGATTTTATAATTATTTTTCATTTTATTAGTCCACAAAAATGTCTGGTTTGCTTGCATTTTGGGGATGAAACCATCAAAAATTTGAGTTTTTTCTCTTATAAATATTCACTTAACCTCAAAAAGTGAGATATTAAGTCAATTTCCCTCAAAACTAGCTGGATTTATAAACCCTGGTGTTCGAAAATAAACATCGATATCAAATTAATATAAACGTTATCGTGTTGCTCGTCGTTCCCATATTTTCCGACGTTGCAGCGAGTTGTATTTCTTGTTATTCGTGATTCTCAGCTCCGCCAATGAAAACTAAAGTTGGCGCCACGTGACTTGACATTGTCATTAACTCAAAACTCTGTTGCACTACTGATTTCGCGGCCAGTCAAGAGAGGCGCTTCAATCAAATAAGCTACTGTTATATTGCTGAGCTTCGACAACATTAGATACGGATATTTATTGGTGCTACCAACTGTCGAGTCATTTATTAAAAAACGACAATAAAATTCACTCTTCGAATGCGCGAATTCTGCGTGTGAAGTTGACATTTCTTGGAGCAACAATTTTACCAAGACCAGTACTAATCAGTTGCCTCTGGAACAACAGACTTTATAAATCCACATTAATGTCATACAAAAGAACATTTTCATAACTTCAGGAGAAAGATGGAGCCACAAGACGTTAAAAGTTCATTGGAACATTGTAAAATTTGCATTTCCTAATTCAGTTTTTTTAAATATAATTTTGAGACTATTATGTATGGAGGGTAGAAGGAAGGAGCACCATCTGAATGTATTAAAAAGTTTCCATCGAAAAGGGGCAAATTAATGTGGCGCCATAGTAGCAAGTGAAAAGATTTTAAAAACGGCGCCATGAATTGTTAGAGTAAGATACAAAATTAAAAAAGGAGAGAAATACTTTTTTACAACTAATCAATGATAATGACAAAAATATTTTTCACAATTAGTATTTATAATGATTTTGTCAAAACATTTTTTGTTTTGATATGTATATCTGTTAACTTCAGTATCATAATAGTATTTTATGCAACGATCATGTAATGATAGCCATTAAGACACGAGCATGTTGCAGGATACGAAACGAGCCGCAGGCGAGTTTCGTATAATGCGAGTGTATTAATGGCCATTACATGAAAGTTGCATACAATATTTTTTCTACGCCGATTAATAAGAATTATTTAATTAATAATTATCATATATTATAAAAAACAAGAACAATGAAAGGAACTTCAACGAATAAATTTATTTGACAGCTGTCAAATTAAGTGTCACCTAATATAATTAATTTCAGAAATGTCAACCAGGTATCCATGGCTATATTAAATATTGTGCGAATGTCGCATTCCTATTGGCTTAAAAATCTGTATCATAATGAAAATTTGTATCATAATGATATTTTAGTCTTTTAGTAAGTATATTATAAAACAGGAGTAGAAAAAGTAATTAATAAGAATTTATTATACACATTGTGGGTCGAAAAAACGACAGAGGTTGAGACGTATCAATTTCTTTATTAAGTTTTCGCCCGCTTGGACAACTTTTCACTGAACAAAGCTTTCCCATTGTTTCCATATCTTTTCTCCTTGTATGAACAACAATAAAATAATTAAAATAACAACGTTATCTCAGGAGTTTCATAGGTTATATTTACTAAATGACATTTGACCGCTAAATTCACATCATTTCCATTAGCTACATGAGCGCCATTTCGGTGAATCTTCGAATTATAATTTGCTGTTTACAGGTGGACACTTTTTCAACTTGTCCCCCATACAAGATGGTGCTCCTTCCTTCTACCCTCCATACTATTATGAAATTACATTTACAATTTTTACCGAAAACTCCATTTTGAAAGGCTAATATGGATGCAGCCAACTTAAAGTAAAAAATACTAGTATCATCTGTCAACACATACATATTATGTAGGACAAAAGTAGGAAACAGTAAACAGTAGAGGCACGTTTTTTTACAGTCTCCGATGCACCAACATGTTAGAGTCACCAGTGGTACATAAAAAAACGCAGTTGTTGTTATTTACATCATTCATCATTATATCTGACAACTGACAATCGATACCACTTGAAATTTCTTCAATTTCTTACGCTGTTAGTAGTGTAGTCAATACTTCATTATCACATTCTAAATTGATTTCTATTTATTCGTCCATTTATTTAATAATTCGCAATAACCGCTTCAAATATTTACTTTTTTGAGGTTAAGCTGTAATTTTGTAAACCACCAAATTTATCCACTACCTCGAAACAGCGGTGGAATGGTTTGCAATTTTGGTTGATGCAACAGTAATAAATGAACGCTTCATATTTCTTCAAACTGAAACCCACCAATGAATATTAAAACGTAGTTGGTGAATTGGTGACTCTACAGGTGAATAAAAAAACATGCCTTAATATTTGAGAACCACAAATAATGCTGAATAAAAATACTTAGGTGATACATATTATATATATATATATATATATATATATGGCTTAACACCTCATGTGAGGTTGCGCCGCTTTCGCTTTCTAAATCCGTTTATCGGGGTGGATCAGTCCCCATCCTCGGTTTATTATTGTATCCGTTCGCTTATTTGCCGCCATTTCTTCCGGTTTCTTGTTTCTTGCTTCCATCTTGTCACATCTGCCCTGATCAAGTCGTCCTCTACCTCTGCCAACCATTTAGATCTGGGTCTTCCACGTCTTCTCTCCCCTCCCGGCTGCCATTGTAGCATAGCCTTTGTTACTGCTTCCTTCCCTTGTCTCCATATATGTCCCAGCCATTTGACTCTTTGAGTTTTAATTTTCTTTATTATGTCTTCTCCATTCAGTTCTTCTAATATTTCTTGGTTCGTTCTCCTTCTATATTCTTGTTCTCCTATCTTCACTGGACCCAGAATTGATCTTAATATCTTGCGTTCGTTTATCCTTAGTTTGTCTTCTTCTGTTTTCGTCATAGTTATAGTTTCTGCTGCGTACATTGATATTGGCCTTATTATTGTATTGTATATGTTCAACTTTGTTTGCCTAGTCAATATTTTACTTTTTAACAAATTTGTGTTAGCTTGGTACGCTCGATTTGTTGCCATTATTTTTTCTTCGACCTCCGTTCTTCTTTCCCCTTTATTGTCTATCATTACACCCAGGTATTTGAATTTTTGTACTTCTTCGAATTTTTTATTTCCTATTCGTATTTCCCCATTCTGTCCTGTTTTCCCAAATCTCATTATCTTCGTTTTCTTCACATTAATTTTCAGTCCCAACTTCCTCCCTTCCTCCTCAATCTCCCTTAGTAATTTTTCCATGATTTTCCTTTTTTTGTCACTAGTACTATGTCATCAGCATAGGCTATGAATTGACTTCCTGTTGTTCTAAGATTTCCCTTTTGTAACTTTCTCAAAACAAATTCTAGAGACAGATTGAACAGCGTAGCTGACAGTGAGTCTCCTTGTCTTACACCTTTGTTTATTTCAAACTCTTCCGTTTCTCCTTTTTGTGTCAGGATACTAACCTTTGAATGTCTCATTGTCATCTCTATTAGTTTTCTTAGTTTTTTGCTTACCCCTTGTTCTTTTAAAGCTTTCATAATTTCGTTCCTCTTTAGAGAGTCAAAGGCTTGTTCAAAGTCTAAAAATAACATTTCTATTTCATATTTATGTTCGTATGCTTTTTCCATAATTTGTTTAATAGTGTGTATTGCATCTGTTGTTGATCTGCCTCTTATGAATCCACATTGATATTGTCCTATAATATTTTGAGTTTCAGTTATTAGTCGTCTTTGTATTAGTGATGATAATATTTTATAGGCTACGTTTAATAGTGTAATGCCTCTATAGTTCTTACATTCTTGCTGGTCTCCTTTTTTGTGTATCGTTATGATTTGTCCAGTTTCCCATTCGTTCGGCATTTTTGCCTCTTCCCATATTTTTTTAACCAATCTATATATTCTTTCATGTAACATGTCTCCTCCGTGTTTTATCAGCTCTAAATTGATTCCATCCTTCCCAGGTGCTTTTCCATTACTTCCTCTCTTGATAATATCTCTTACTTCCTCTAATGTTGGTTCTTGTGTAATAATTTCTTCTTCTGCTTCTTCTCCTATTTCATCTTCTATCACTGGTTCATTTAGTAATTCCTTAAAGTACGTTGTCCATATTTCTTTGTATTGTTTTTCATCTTCCACAATTTTTCCTTGTTTGTTCTTTATTCCTTTTAATTTGTTTTTGAAAGTCCTATTATTTTCTTTTATTTTTTTATAATTTTTTTTTGAATTTCTGTTCCATTTCTCTTTCTCTATTTCCTGTATCCTTAAGTCCATCCATTGCCTTTTTCTTTTCCTGATTATTTTCTTGCTATCTTTCCTTAGCGTTTGATATTTTTCTCTATCTTCTGGTTTATTTGTTCTTATCCATTTTAGCCTAGCTTCTGCTTTTGTTTCAGCTATTTTTTGGCATTCGGTATTGTACATATTATAGAAATGTTTATCTTCCATATGTAGGATCTCGTGTAGGAGCAACACTAAGCACTAAACATAAAATTATATATGTCCAAGAAAGAACAGGATATTTACCCTCCACGAAACACCCACTTCTCTAGAAATTGTCTCTGTTATTCTATAGCTTCCACTCAAAGAATGGCTATAAGGAACATTATTATTTGCCGAATCTGTATGTTGAGAGCTGATACTGGTATTTTTTGTGTTTACCATTCTTGATGATAATAATAAACTTTTTATGATGAACATGTGGATGAAAATCATCTCGATGACCTGAACCAATAAAAATATATATTTTCATTTAAATAGACATTGTATTTAGAATATTTTTTTATATAATGAATTACTTTTAGGTTAATTAAAAATTGAAAAGCTTATAATCATGTTGAAAAGGTCTTCGAACGATAAACCTCAAAATACCCCGCTCTCACAGAAGCGACACATTTTGACGCTCCTTTCTGAGAGGGGTATTCTGTGATAAAACTAACTTAAACTTCATTATTGACATTGATTTAGCTAAAATTAAATTCTACAATTATTTTGCGACATTTTATTTGGTAACTAACCCATATTTGCTTTTATCCAGCTTTTGTTCACCTTTGACGCGTTTTTCTGCGTCTAGTTTAAATTTTAAACTAACAATTGATTTGTTTATATGAATTTTTGTTAATTTAGCTTGAAGATGAAAGAAATGTCATATCATGCATATTGATGTATTTACATATTGATTTAAAGGTGAATGTTTTAGTCTTCGATCATTAAACAGATTGGATAAGTAATACACAATCTCGGCCATTTCTTTGAAACCAACAACTCAACAGGTGATATCTCCAGTAACAGTGCCGTACTATTGAATTTTTATTTTGGTCTCCATATTAAATTGGATAGATCGATCTACTGGAGCTGCTCTGAGTGACACATCGCGCGTGCTCTATGCAACGGAGGCTTTACGTTTTTGAGCTGCACTGGTTTGCTTTCCGCGCATATTCCGTCATCCGCGCATGCGACTCTCGCTTCGAGGGTCGCAACTCGCGGCTCTTACTTTTTCAAGAAGGGGAAGGAAATACAACCATTCCATACAACCTTTACCTTAAAGAACCTTCAAGGGGAAGGGTGAATGGAATGGTTGTTTTTCCTTCCCCTTCTTGAAAAAGTAAGAGCCGCGAGTTGCGACCCTCGTAGCGAGAAAGTCGCATGCGCATATGACGGAATATGCTCCTCTAGTTATCGCCGCTTTTTATGAGCAATGAAATGGACGTGAAATGTCAAAATAATGACAGGTGTCTAGATTCTAGATTGGCGGGTGATTTGTGTGTTTACTTTTCTGGTTGGTTCATTGTTCGGAGGTTTTAGTGAATTATTATTAGGAATTATAAACCAAAAACGAGACAAAAAAAATGAATGTTATTTTTTTAAACATTTTTAAATTATAACGTGTAAGATGTTATATAAACAAAAAAAGGCTGATAAAATTCAAAACGCTAGAACAGTAAATGTGGCTTTGCTGTATATAAAGTTGATGCTAATGTTAATTGTCTATTATACAAGATTGATAAATAAATTTTACTTGCTTTTTATTTTTCAGGAACAAAAAAATGTGATATTTTCTAAAAAATATTTGTTTTCGAATCCTATTCAAAAATTCTGCTCTTTTTAAATAACTGGTCTCGTTAAGAAAAACTATTATTTTTCTAGTAAAATTTATTATATTTAAGCGGCTGGTATCTTTATTTGTAAAACATCACTGACGTAAATTCTAGAAAGATTGAATATTTTTGGGAAAGTGAGAATAACGTATTTCAAATAATGCGCTACAGTATACTGGTCATATAGTGACGTAAACATCCCATTCTCGAATTTTTTTTTAATTGGGAAATTCTTGGCTTTCAATTAGTTTTTTTTTTCATGTTTATAACAGTCATTGTCATTACATTGGTGCTATATAAATACAGATTCAACCAAGCTCTTTGAATTGATTAGTTTCAATTTGTAATTACAGGAAAAATAAAAACCCAAAAGTGAGTTGGGACACAAAAAAAAGTCACCAATAATTAGTTGGTAGACGTGAGTATATTTGAAAACATCCCAGCCTTTTCCTAAATTGAAATATTCGTATGGTTGAACGTGATTTGTTGCTTTTTGTAACGACAATGAACTGAATTGCAATTGGTTATTATTAATTTTATCTTAGATGTATTACCACATTGTTATTTTGCTTTGGAAACTGTACCTTCCTGTAATAATTGTATCTTACGAGATGTATTCCGAGACATACATTTTTTGCACACAGATGTGCTTTGTAAATAATTAATGTTAGGAAATATTGAACTTTTTTGGTAAGTTATTTGTATTAAACAAAATATAAGTTGTAAGTAAATTTCTGCTGTTATTATTTTTGTTTACCATTTTATGCTGGTGTAGATTTTATTTCATACAAATTGATGGTTTCAAAGGCGACTATTTTGTGGTGGAGCATATCGTGAGTGTCTGAAGTAGAAAAGTAGGTATCGTGAAAAAGTAACTAGAAGTCATATCTAAAATATGTGAAGTTTCGTTAAAATTAGAAGTGGTTATTTGTACATAATCATAATCTTTTCCTTAAAACTATAAATTGTTCTTCAACTAAGATTTAATTATTTAAATGAATTAGTTTTTTTTGCTAGAACCACTAATTTCCTTAAAATCATAGAAACGAACAGGCACGATTTTTTAAAACCATCAAAATAGATAAATGATGGGATAGTTAATGAAATTAACAATAGGTGACTTTCTATGTTTCTTAATCAACAATATTATCAACAAACGACCTGCCTGATTCGAGTTTGAGACGGGAGCTAATGAACTGCAATCGAAAGGGCGCTGCTTCGAGATTATACTACCTGACATCTCATTTCGTTTACAGCCACTTGAAACAATTTTTTGGTTACTCTCTGATCCTCAACTTATGTTGGAAATAGTTATTTGTGTCGTTAATTGTCGTTTGTTTTATCAGCGCCACTGAACTATATACAAGTTCTATGGTTAAAATATAGTCTGTCAAGGTATCTTTTCGATTTGTGAAACATTTGCAGAAATTTCAACAAAATTAATATCCTTTGAATTGCAATGATTGTAAATTTTGGTCAGAAATATCATGAGATTTTCAAATAAAGCTTAATTTTGTAATATTGGATAACATATCTTAACTTAAAGTGGTATTGTCAAATATGGGGCGGAAATATTTGAATCTTGGGGACACTTGCAAATTGTTTGTATTTCAAAAGTTTCAATTAATACCGCTATCTGCTGTTTTGACCACGACATGGTTCTTTTATTGTTTTCTTGAATATTCTTCGAACATCCTTAAAAACAGAAATACATTTTTATTTATATCCTGTTCACTTTTTTTTTCATTAGAATACTCAAAAAGACTAAAAAATAATATATGTCAAAGATAATAGTTTAATACTATTATAACGCCTTACAAAGTTTTTGAAAAATATTTTCCAAAGACTGATGAAATAAAACAAATTAATTTGTTTAACTCTTCATTATTTATTTTGAACTGACGTTCAAATTAAAATTAGTGACGCGTTTCGCTACACAGTAGCTTTTTCAAACTAGTGAAGCTACAATGAAAAACTTTTAATTTATATAGTGCCTTAATACGGAATTCTAAGATATTGACAAAAGTATTAAAAATGGGGATAAGTACAAAAAGTGCCTAAATACGGAATTCTAAGATATTGACAAAAGTATTATAATATATTTAAATAGGTATAAGTACAAAAAGTGTCTAAATACGGGATTCTAAGAAAGTTACAAAGGTATTGAAAAAAGGTACCTGGGAAATTGATCAACAACTATCACATTTTCTAGGTAAAAAGGTTTAATAAGGGAGAATGATTGATATCTATTTGGTCGTTAAGCAGATTACCGGAATATTTGTTTTTGTTAATCTCGAGGGCTTCTAAAATATTTAATTTAAAGGATTTGGGTTCTACATGCAAAATTTCAAAATTTTAGTCGAAAGTGTGTTGGTTTGTTAATAGATGATTTGAATAGTTGGAATCACATTTGTTATTGTCATAGCTGCGTTTGTGTTCTGAAATTCTAGTTTTAAAGTTCCTAAAAGTTCTACCGATATACATTTTGTCACAGTTATCGTTACCACATTTTAATTTATAAACACCTGACTTGTTTAATTTTGAGGATTTAGATTTGTTATTTTTAATGAATTTAGATAAATTGTAGTCAGTTTTAAAGCAAATATTCATATTTAAAGATTCTAAAAATGATTTGATTTTTAAGGATGGTGTTCCAAAGTATGTTAAGCTTTTAAATTGATTATTTTTATTTTTATCTGAAGGATATACTTGTTCTAAAGTGCGTTTCTTTATCTTTTTATTTATAATATTGTCAATTAAGTTTGGATCGTAATTATTATTAACTACTATTTGTTTAATGATATTTAGTTCTTTGTTGAAATTATTATTGTTTAATGGGACTGTTAAAAGTCTGTGAATCATACTATTGAAACCTGCTAATTTATGACTAAATGGGTGGACCGAACTATTATGAATTGTAATGTCTGTATGTGATGGTTTGCGAAATATAGAAAAATCATGTTTATTGTTTATATTTGAAATTGTAAGGTCTAAAAAGTTTATAGACTTATTTTCTTCATGTTCTACGGTAAATTTTATATTGCTATGAATTGAGTTAATATAAGTAATGAAGCTATCTAGTTGTCTAGTAGTGCCAGTGAAGCTCGCTAAAATGTCATCTACATAACGGTGCCAGTATATAAATTTTTTACTAAGGGGGTGTTTATGAATTATTTTTTCTATATTATCCATGAAAATTTCAGCTAATAGGGGACTGAGGGGGTTGCCCATAATCAAACCATCTTTACTACTATAAATCTCTCCATTGAAATGAAAATAATTTTGGTTTAAGCAAACTTTTAATAAATTTATTATGTCAGAATGAATTATAGGGTTAACATTATTATACGTGAGCAAATTATCAACAAGAGTTAAAGTTTCTTTAGGAGGTATACTAGGGAATAGATTAGTTACATCGAACGATATGAATTTAGAATTGTGAGGTAATTTTATATCTTGAATATTATTAATTAATTCCGTTGAGTTTTTAATAGAAAATCGAGGTTTGAAAGAACAATATTTAGAAATTATATCTATGAGAATCTTTGAAACTTTAAATGAAGGTGCTGTGAAAAAAGAAACGACCGGTCTAATAGGATACCCCTCTTTATGGAGTTTCATTAAAGAATAAAGTTCAGGGTGTTGAGGATTGGGTAAAATTAATTTATATTTTTCTTTGTCGCTAATTATTGATTTCGCGTTATCTACTGCTAATTTTATTTCTTTCTGAAATTTACTAGTTGGGTCTTTTTTAAGAATCTCAAAATTGCCTGTCTGTATAAAATTGTTAGTTTTTAATATATAATCATCTTTATGTAATGCTATTACTGTATTTCCTTTATCTGCTTTAGTAAAAATAAGACTATTTGACTTTGATTTTTGTTGAATAGATTTCGCGACTGATAATTCAAAGTTTGGTTTGTTAAAATTGACGAATTATTTGGAAAATTATATAAGTTAATTTCTGTTTCTATACCTAGTTTGTTGAAGTTATCAAATGAACATGTGGGTTGAATATTATGTTTAAAACCTTTTTGCAATAATTGAATTTATCTGAAAAAACTGTATTTGAAAGATTAAAGAATCTATGAAAAAATGTATGTTCTGAAAATTTGGTTTGTGGGTTTTTTAATTTTGATTTATTATCTAATAATGACTTTAGTTTACGTTTTTGAACTAGGTACTTTTTATGAATTATTGATCTAATTTTATCTCTTATCTCACGATCTAAAATGTCAAACTCTATGGGGTGTAGTAAATGTGATAGCTGTGAATGAATTGCCTTAACATAAATACTAAAAATGTATCTCTTACTATACTGAGTGTTCTTCTCTTCTTTTAACCATTTTTCTTTGCCATGGATACTTGCTTTGATGGCAGAACTACTATTGTTGTCAGTTTTCAATTTCATGTATTTCGGGAATACATGATTTCTGGAACACTGCCCGAGGAACCACAAATTTTGTGTACACACTGCACTCTTTAAAAGTAATTTAAAGTACCAAATAGCCAAAAAGCTGATATCAGCTTTCTTCAAAAATTGAATAGATGAGGCTTTTACTTGATGAAGATCCATACTACTGATGAAATAAAACAAATTAATTTGTTTAAATCTTCATTATTTATTTTGAACTGACGTTCAAATTAAAATTAGTGACGCGTTTCGCTACACAGTAGCTTTTTCAAACTAGTGAAGCTACAATGAAAAACTTTTAATTTATATAGTGCCTTAATATGGAATTCTAAGATATTGACAAAAGTATTAAAAATAGGGATAAGTACAAAAAGTGCCTAAATACGGAATTCTAAGATATTGACAAAAGTATTATAATATATTTAAATAGGTATAAGTACAAAAAGTGTCTAAATACGGGATTCTAAGAAAGTTACAAAGGTATTGAAAAAAGGTACCTGGGAAATTGATCAACAACTATCACATTTTCTAGGTAAAAAGGTTTAATAAGGGAGAATGATTGATATCTATTTGGTCGTTAAGCAGATTACCGGAATATTTGTTTTTGTTAATCTCAGGGCTTCTAAAAGATTTAATTTAAAGGATTTGGGTTCTACATGCAAAATTTCAAAATTTTAGTCGAAAGTGTGTTGGTTTGTTAATAGATGATTTGAATAGTGAAAAGTTCTACCGATATACATTTTGTCACAGTTGTCGTTACCACATTTTAATTTATAAACACCTGACTTGTTTAATTTTGAGGATTTAGATTTGTTATTTTTAATGAATTTAGATAAATTGTAGTCAGTTTTAAAGCAAATATTCATATTTAAAGATTCTAAAAATGATTTGATTTTTAAGGATGGTGTTCCAAAGTATGTTAAGCTTTTAAATTGATTATTTTTATTTTTATCTGAAGGATATACTTGCTCTAAAGTGCGTTTCTTTATCTTTTTATTTATGATATTGTCAATTAAGTTTGGATCGTAATTATTATTAACTGCTATTTGTTTAATTTGAACGTCAGTTCAAAATAAATAATGAAGATTTAAACAAATTAATTCGTTTTATTTCATCAGTAGTATGGATCTTCATCAAGTAAAAGCCTCATCTTTTCAATTTTCCAAAGAACAGAGACCGTTCACTAAGAAGCAACAACTACTTCTCGGGCTATATGCCCCGACAAACATTGAATTACACTTGTAAGTTAACGGGGTTGGTATATCTGCAAGATGTATAGATATGTATGTATGTATATTGGGGTGAGATTCACTGAGACCTAAAAGATCTATTGTGCCCACTTACTTCCTGAGGAAAGTCTCGGACACTATAGCAGCTCCCGCATTCTTATTTCCCGGAGTAATTTCAGGATATCTACAGGCTTCAACTTAGGTAAATGTCCTTCTTCTATCCAGTAACCTCATGTTGGTGTTGTGCCCTAGGATTCTGAATTGCTGTGCAATTCTCAAGTATGTGGATGGAGGTTTCTTCTTCTATGCCACAGAATCTACATTCTTCTTCCTCCACTATTTTGATCTTTTTCAGGTGCCCATTCAGGCGACAATGTCCCGCTAAGATACCTGTTAAAACTCTTAGTGCAGTTTTACTTTGTTTGATATCTCAACAGGTTGTAGTCACCCAGAAGAATCTTTCATTGTCTAAGTCCTCCTAGATCTTTCCAATGGTCAGATCTTCTCTTTTTTCGGCTTTGCCTATTTCTTCCAATATTATATTGGGTTCCGGCCCCCAAAAGGGTGTTCCAGTCCCCCTCTTTGCTAGTTCATCTGCTATTTCATTTCCTTCTATCCCTGTGTGTCCTGGAATCCACAGTAAGGTGACTATATTGTTCTCGCCTAGTTCATTTGAGTTTGCATAAGCATTCCCACACCATTTTGGAACTGATTACACAAGAGCTCAGTGCTTTAATGGCTGCTCTGCTTGACTATCCGACATTATGATAATCCTTTGCCTTCTATATCCTTTATCAATATTGAACTGGGCACACTTTCTTATGGCGTGAATTTCCGCTTGAAAGATAGATACTTGGGGTTTTTCCCAAAGTTTCAGAGTGTTTGGTTCCTGGCCCGTACACTCCTATCCCAGTTCCTTCTATTGCTTTTGATCCATTCAATGGTATTCTTTCCAAGTCTGGTAATGGTATTTGGATCCCATTCCTTCTTGTTGCTTAATTCCGTAACGAATTTCTTTGGAAAGTTATACTTTTTCATCATTCCATCTTGTGGCATGTCCTAGGTTTTCTGATTTCTAAGAAGTGAGGAGGTGGTTTTTTTAATGATTCCCTCTCTACTTAGTCTGTATCTTGCTCCTGTAATGCACATACAGGCTAGTCTTTGAATTTTGGAGAGGTTTTCTCTTGTCGTCAATAGGCTAGTTCTACTACTCCACCACTCAATGGCTACATAAGTGATAAATTGGTCTCACTAAGGCAGTATACTTCCAGCTCAGGATTTTTGGGTTACAAACTGCCAGATTTCTGCACACCATTAGAGCCATTTTTGCTTTGTATATAATCTCCTTTTCGTGTTTGTTCCACAGAGTCAAACCTAGATACTTGCTTTTTTGTCATCTTGCTGTCTTCAAACAATTAGTACAGAAACCAACAAGAATAACCTCTAATTCAAAATCACTCTTTAGATTTAATTATAACTAATAGACCAATTAAACAAATTGTTGACAAAAAAATTTCAAAAACTTACGGATCAAGACATTATAGAAGCAGAAATACGAATTAAAGTAAATAACAATGCACAAAAAGCGTATACTAGAAATTATTCATCAATGAGAATAAGGGATATCAAATCAACTTTAATTTATAAGTATTGGGATTACAACTTTTCTGATGTTGACGTTTTATATAAAAATTTTATTGATAATATTGAATCGTCTTTAGATAGTTTAGCGCCATTATAGGTACGTAAATATGGTGGAGGTGAGTGTTGGATTGATGATGAGGTCAGACAAATGCAGAAGAAGAGGGATCTACTATATAAAACTTTCAAGATTACTAATAATCTAGTCGATTTTGAAAGATTTAAAAATAAACGAAATCAAGTAGTTAGTTTAATAAGAAAAAAAGACAGGGAATATTATGAACGTTCTATTGATGAATGTCGTAGAGATAGTAAAAAAATGTGGCGTACTTTAAAACAAATTGTAAATAGGTGTACTAAAATTGTAGACATAGATTATGATTCAATAGAAAAAACTAATAGTAATGTTTCTTTTAATGAGTATATTTGAATAAGTTTTATTTAGATAGTATAAATGATATCGTTAATAGCATTCCTACCCCTACAAAATTGGCCTGTACTGTCCAATAATGTTGAAATTGACACATTTAAAACTGTCTTTGAATAAAATACAAGTAATAATTTTTAATCTGAAGAGTAAGGCCACAGGAGATGACATGAACCGTGAAATTACTAAAAGATATTTTTTGTGTTGTTGGGTATCCCTTATTAAATATTATCAATACGTGTTTGCAAACTAGTGTCGTGTCTAGTACTTAAATTAAAGTGTAGCACTATTGTTCCAGTTCCAAAAGTTTTAGTAATCCCAGAAAGCCAGAGGACTTAAGACCAATTAGGTAACCTTCTCCCAATTATTGAAAAGATAATTGAAATAATAGTTCATGAACAACTGAGTGAGCATGTAAACACAAACAATTTATTATTCATCAACCAGTCTGGTTTTAGAAGACATCATTCCTGTGAAATAGCCTGTCAGCTAGTTTCTAACAACTGGAAAAAAGAAATTGATGAAGGAAAAATTGTAATTAGTGTATTTGTTGACTTAAAAACAGCCTTTGAAACTGTGAATAGAGATAAATTGGTAGTAAAATGCGAAAAATACAGTATAAAGGGGAATATTCTAAACTGGATTAAAAATTACTTGACTGATAGGTATCAGAAAATAAAAACCAATGGTGAATGCTCAGGGGAACTCAAGACGTATTATGGAGTTACACAGGGTAGTGTAGGGGGAAGTCGGGTAATTGTGCGCGGAGGACAATGGTGCGCACCATAATACGAAACGAAAATGCTCATTATTTGTTTAAATCTGTACACGTAGCGTTATCTTTTGGTTGTTATTGAAAGTTACGCTGTCATTCGGGCGATTTTCTGCTTAAACGACCGGGTTATGGTTATTGTTGTTAATCTATGGTTATGGTGTTTGCCGGTTTTTCAGGTTTATGTTTATTAAATTTGTCGGTGTGAAAATAAGCCATAACTTTTTAAATAAAAAAGTTTTTATTTCGGTTCTTAGACTAAGATAATCAGTGTAGTTCGGGTTATTATTGGAGTAATTTACTTGAGGTAAATAACATAAAGTTTTATTTTTGTGAATTTTTATTACCAGCAAGTTTTTGTCCGTTAATGGTGCGCAATGCGCACAATTAGCCGTCCTTTTAAATTTTAAAAGTTCTTATGGTATTAATTTGAAAATACAATGACACGTAGTTTTTATTGTTTCAGATGCCAAAATATACCCGCAAAACAAATAAAGCTAGCTGGGACGCAGATTTAATGAAAAAAGCTATCTTATTTGTTACAAATGGAGGGACAATTAGAGATGCCGGGCGAAGGTTTGGAATACCTGAATCCACAATTCGCAAAAGAAAGAAAGACTATGATAAAGGCAATGACATCCAGGGTCCTCAATTGGGACGACACTCTATTTTTTCGCAGAAACAAGAAGGGGATTTGGCTAGTCATGTATTAAAAATGGCTAAACTCTTTTATGGCGTATCAAGAACTCAACTTCGGCGATTGGCGTATTCCTATGCATTAGCTAATAATATCCCAAACAATTTTAATGCTACAACGAAAATGGCAGGGAAAGAATGGTACTATCAGTTTTTAAAAAGAAACAACGGATTGTCGCTCAGAAAACCAGAACCAACCAGCATTAATCGAATATCCGCATTCAACGAAGCACAGGTTACACAACTCTTTGAGAATTTAAAGAAGCTTTACGAAAAATATCACTTCAAAGATGATAAGATTTTTAACGTAGATGAAACGGGCATTTCAACGGTCCAGAAGCCATCTAAACGTCTTGGTCCCAAAGGAGTGAAGCAATTCGGAGCAAAAACTTCAGGTGAAAGGGGGAAAACGGTAACCGTAATTTGTTGCTTTAATGCTGCTGGTACATGCTACGTACCTCCGATGTTTATTTTTCCCCGAGCTCGGATGACAAGCACATTAGAAAAAAATGGGCCGCCCCATGCAAAGTATAGTTGCTCAAAATCTGGCTGGAGTAACGAACAACTGTTTTATCAGTGGCTTCAACATTTTAAGGAAACTGTTAAACCTTCCAAAGATCAACCCGTTCTGATAATTCTGGACAATCACTCCAGCCATATTTCTGTAGAAATTTATGATTTTTGTAAGCAAAATGGAATAGAATTACTAACCATTCCACCTCATACATCCCATCGCTTACAGCCTTTGGATTTAACATTTTATGGCCCACTTAAATCGGCGTTTAACCGCCAGTGTGACAACTATCTTTTACATTTTGAAACAATAACACCCTACGATTTGGCAGAACTCTTTCATAAGGTCTATAGTCAAGTCGCAACTATTGAGAAAGCTCAATCAGGGTTTAAAGCTGCAGGAATATGGCCATTTCAGCCTGAAAAATTTACCAAAGAAGACTTTTTGCCATCAAATCATTACATGCCGACATTGACAGTCGAAGAAGATCATCAAATTGGGTCCGTTATAGAGACTGAAGTTTCCTGTCCCAATACTTCTAAAGTTTGCAAGCAAGTTGAATCTCAGGCAAGCACTTCAACTGCTGGACAAACTATTTCTGGCCCAAGTGGCGTTTCAAGTTGCTCGCTTGAAGTTTCATTTGAAGAATTGAACCCAATTCCAACTCCATCTACTAGTAAAATTCAACGCCGTAAGAAACAGAAGTCCGAAATTTTGACAGAGACGCCCAATAAAGACGTTTTGCTAGCCAGCGAGTCACAAAAAAAAGTGAGACAAGCAAATTTGGAAAAAAAATAAAACAAAAACCGTCAATAAAAGGTAAGGCTAGTGCAAAACATCCCGCTAAAAATAGAAAGGCCGTTAAAAGGAAGGTTTTTGAAGAAAGTGACTCTGAAGAAGACCTATCTGATGGCCACTTATGTGATGATGATGAGATGGATGACACGGAAGCCAACCCCGAAGATAGATGCTTAATTTGTGATGACACGAGCAAAAAAGATGAATTTTGGTTTCAATGTGTTATGTGCGGCAGATGGGCTCATGAGCTTTGCAGTGGTGTTGACTCCCCCGAAGGTTATATCTGTGACTTTTGCGATCATTAATTTGTAGTTTTTAAGTTGCAATAAATATATAATGTTCTTTGTATCACTTGTTTTAATTCTACCCTTTATATCCTAAAGTTTTTAGTAGTTTTTTGCTTGCGCACAATTACCCTGACCAGTGCGCACAATTAACCGCATAGGGTGGACAATTGTGCGCAATGTCAGTTTTTATCTTATTTTGTCCCTAGGCCCAAAAAAATGTTTTTGTAATATTTGGTTAATTTGGGATATAACCTATAAAAAGAAGAACATCTGTGCCAAATTTCAAAGCTCCATCTACCATACTTTAAAAAATATATGTTTTTTTTCTTAGGTGCGCACAATTCACCGACTTTCCCCTATTGGGACCGCTATTATTCATCTATACCTATTAATGATTTATACCAATACTTACAACATTTTTTCGTCAATTTCTTTGCAGATGATACTTTGATTTCTGTATCTGGTAAAATTTATTTAGAACTGGTAAATATTATGAATGATGAATTAGATATCCTAAATGAATGGAAAATAAATTAAATTTAAATGAACAAAAAACTAAATGTATGATACTATAGGTAGTAAGCAAAATTGTTCTAACTTCAGGCAAGGTCAATATGGGCCATTAAAATTAATAATACTCTAGTTGAACACGTAGATGAAATAAAATATTTAGAAGATATATTAGATCCTCAGCTCAGATTTTATAAACATATTGATTTTTTGTGTACAAAAATAGGAAAGAAAAGTTGGATATTTATTTAGTTAGTAAAAGTCTTTCACTTTGGTGCAGAAAACTGGTGTAATACAATCATCTATCAACATTTTAACTA
Source organism: Lochmaea crataegi (assembly GCA_947563755.1). Taxonomy (NCBI): domain Eukaryota; kingdom Metazoa; phylum Arthropoda; class Insecta; order Coleoptera; family Chrysomelidae; genus Lochmaea; species Lochmaea crataegi. Next base: position 128,932,335 of record OX387422.1, read on the forward strand.
TCGTATGTCTCTATTAATATCTTGTTCTAATGAAAATATTAATAGACTGCAATAAGTCCTTCAAAATAAGGCAATGCGCATCTAACTTCTCACAAACAGATATACTTCAATTAATAGAATGTTAAATCATTAAATTTTCTAAGTGTATCACAGCTTATACGGGAGTCTTGTTATTAATTTATAAAATCGTAAATAATCAAGCTCCATCGTATTTTAATACATATTTAAATAAAAGATCTTCGAATATGAATTACAACTTAAGAACAAAAGATAATTACCAAATTGAAAGATTTAACTCTACAATAATGGAGAAAACATTATTTATGGAAGGATTTTATATAATTGCTTACCATTAAGTATCAAAACTTCTCCAACTGTAAAACACTTTAAGTCACGATTAAGAAAAATGTATTTTGTAAATTGATACTTTTGTATCTTTTTCTGAGAAAATTTCTAATATGAAATCTGTTTGTTATGTAATAGCTTATTTTTAGCTAAATGAAGTTTTATTCTATTCTATTCTACCTTGCTCCCATCAAGTTTAATGGTTTTGAGGTTGAGTTTTCTTTTCTTAGTGAAGGATTTTAAGATGGTTTTAATGGGGTTGAAGTTAAGTCCCACTGGCCTACACCAGCTATTTGTATAGTGTTCAGACCCTTTTGTACGATGTCACAAAGGATGTTTTCGAATTTTCCCCTGGCTGTTATGACAATATATCATCAGCATATCCCGAGGTCCGCCAAACCATACAGGAGTTCGTCAACCGATAGTTAGTAATAGTTTTTGGAATGAATAGAAAAGAACAAAACGTCAACATTTCCAATACTATTAGTGAAGTAAATCAATTGCTTGGACTAGAAGTAGAAGAAACAGATATAAATAACATATATGCACTGGGAAAAAATCTTGATGCGCCCATAAAGATCGAGTTTATATCTAATCTCAAAAAGCAACAACTTTTCTCCAAAGTGAAAGCCTTAAAAGGAACAAGTGTGAAAATTACCCACGATCTGACTATAACCCAACGAGAAGACAACAAAACATTAAGAAAGCATCTAATAAATGAGAGGAAGGACAATCAAAATGTGTGTTATATAAAAAATAACAAGCTGTGTATCAACGGAACTGAATACGATGCTTCACAATTAAGAAAATTGGAGATTGCAAATGCCTATCCAAAACTAAAAGATCGAACATCAGACAAACTCGAAGATCCTGCAAACAATAAATCAAACCCACAAAAAGAAATTACAGAAACTATCTGTGTCAAAAATATCAACTCACATTCGCCTAAGAGTAATCAAGAGAATTTACCAAATACTAAGTATAACACACGCAAAAATTCAACTAATAAAAAATAAACATTCCTCTTTTATGTTGTATAAAATATATAATCAAGTTTTTTTTTTGATTTTCGCATCTTACTAATCATCCTTTAAATATAAGTTTTATTGTATTTTTGTAGCTATGGATAATTATATAAGAGATTTTGATGTTGATGAAGTAGAAACTTTTTGTTTAGATAATGTACAGGAAGTTAAGGAAGTTTTAGCAGTAAATGAGAAAAACACTCATTTTACGATTATTAGTATGAATATTCGAAGTGTAAACAAAAATTTGGACGAGTTTAAGGTATTGTTGTGTAATTTTGATACTCCGGTGGATTGCATTGTCTTAACTGAGACTTGGAAATTATTAAATGATCACTTGTTTGATATTCCTGGATACAACCTTCTCTACAACCAAGGTAACATAAATCAAAATGACGGTGTTATTGTTTATATTAGTTCAAAGTATAATTACAATTCCAAAGTTGTTAACATTATGGATTTTAAATTTTTACAAATTAAAATAAATTTCAGTTTAAAAACATGTATACAAGTAACAGCCTGCTATAGGCCGTGTGGGTCCAATGTTAATGATTTCATTGCTAGTCTAGAAAATTATTTTGAAAATCATTGTGGAGGTAATGAACAATGTAGTTTGTATGTTGGAGATATTAATATAAACTTGATGAACGATAACCAAGAAAAGCTTGACTATACTAATATTTTAAGTGAATATGGCTATACAGCTATGATAAATAAATCGACAACTATTTATAAATCTTGCCTGGACCATATTTTTGTAAAAACTAATTCGAATATTGATAACTTCATACCTATCATACAAACAACTAACGTTACTGATCATTTTTTAATTATATTACAAATAATTTTTGAAGAAAATAGCCATGCTAACAAAAAACATACGAATAATATAAAATATATAAACTATAATAAATTAAAACAGCAAGCAAGCTCCATTAGTTGGACTGAAATATTTAATCAGGAGAATCCAGAGTATGCAATGAGTCTTTTGATTCATATTTTATTAAATTTAGTAAACACTGCTACTACACATAAAAAGGTAAATAGAAAGGCCACAAAATATGCTCCTTGGCTTACGAATGGCCTTCTGAAATCAATAAATATTAAGAATAATTTGTTTCGAGATACTATAAAATATCCTAATAATGCTGAACTACAAAATAAATATCGCCTTTATAAAAATAAATTAAGTAATCTATTGGAAAAAACTAAATATAACTATTATAAAATAAGAATAGATGAATACTCTGGAAATCCGAAAAAGCTCTGGAATACCATAAAAAACCTATCTGGCAAACGAAAAATGCAACATAAAATAGATTCGATAATTAGTAAGTAAGTAAGTAAGTAATCTTTATTTAGCTCCTAGCTAATTACAAACAACTAATTCTATTTATATACAATATACAAAAGAAAATAACTTAAAACTAAAATGTCCCATCTCTAAGGAATAAACTCACATTTTTATTGAATATGTACACATTTTTACTGTTTTTAATATCAGTTGGTAGCGAATTGTAAAGTCGAAGCCCATCAGAGAACAGTGATTTCATGAGAAATGATTTACTTGTAAATTCTATATTATAATGTTGGTTTGTACGTAATAATCGGCCATGGAGTTCAAACCTAGATACTAGTAGATCAGTTAGGTACTGAGGTAATTTTTCATTAATTAACTTGTAAATCAACACCACGTTAGCTTTTTCAACATTTTGTTGGACAGACAACCAATTTAATTGTCTAAACATACTTTCAATAGGAACACGCCTACCACATTTGAGTAATATTCGCATACATTTGTTTTGCAATATCTGCAGACGAGTTAGTTGTTCTTTGGAGCATGAAAGTAACAATGATGAGCAGTAATTGAAATGAGGAAGAATTATAGAATTGTATACTAATATTTTTGACCATTCAGATAACTCTCTTGCAATTCTCCCAAAAAATCCAATTTTTTTGCCTAACTTTTCGCATAAATAGTCCGCATACATGTCAAAAGTCAACTGAGGGTCAATAATGACACCTAAATATTTCATTGTCTTTACTCTTTCGATCTGAATATTATTTAACACGATCTTATGATTTTGTGCAATAAATCTAGAACAATTGTTTTTAGAACTAATAACCATATATTTGGTTTTATCAGCATTTAGTTTCAGTTTAGAAGCACATAACCAATCGTACAAAAGCTGCAGCTCATTATTCAATACCGTTGTAATTTGGTCATAATCACTGCCAGCAACGGATATAAGTGTATCATCGGCAAATAAATTTACAAAACACTTTTTAAAAACATGACATAGATCATTAACATATATGATGAATAGTAATGGCCCTAACACACTACCTTGCGGTACACCGTAACAACTTTCCACTTTACTAGAGCAAATGTTATTAATCCTCGTTACGTGATGACGATTTGTTAAATAGTTTTCAAGTAGTGTTAATGCCGATGATGTTATGCCATAAATTCTCAATTTATCAATAAGTTGCTTCCGATTTATAGTTTCAAACGCCCGCTTTAAATCTACAAACACACTTAGCACTACTTTATTTTCATTTATCTCCCTTCTCCACCTTGAACACACAAATTGTATCGAAGTTTCACAAGAATGATGATTCCGAAATCCAGACTGTCCCTTGTAGAGTAGACCATTTTTCTCAAAGAACTGCTGTAGCTGATCTTTTAGCACTATTTCAATGATTTTATCTACTAATGGCAGAAGATTAATAGGCCTGCATTCTTCTGGTTTAGATGGACATGGTACTTTTGGAATTGGCACTATCACGCTAGTCTTCAAATCATCTGGTATAACACCCTTACGTATTATAGTGTTTATTATGTTTAATAGAGGATAACCAACAACACAAAATAAATCTTTAAGCATCTTAACATTAAAGCAGGTATCACTAGTACATTTATTCTTCAAGTTAAACACAATCTTTCTTAGTTCGTTTAAAGTAATTTCCCGGAAGCTTGTCATTTGATCAATATGCATTAATTGTTGTTGCCAAATAATTGGATACTTTTTATGTTCTATACTACTTTCTATATTTTTTATGCTATCATTATAAAAATTATTAAAATTTTCCTGTATTGTGTCAGTATATCCCTCGAAATCTATGTTATCTAAATTAAGTTTTTGGGTTTTTTGTCCTATAATGTCTTTAATGGTTAACCACATTTTCTTAGTATCCTTTTTTGCATTATCTATTTTTCCCTGGTAGTGAATCTTTTTTTGTTCCCGAATCGTTTTTGTAACTTTGTTTCTTTTAATTTTAAAATCTTCCCAGTCAATTGGCGACTTCGTATATTTAAATTTTTTATAAGCTTGATTACGCAATGTCTGACAATTTCTTACTTGCTGATTTATCCAAGGGGTTTTTGAAATTTTTATTTTTGTCATTGGGCAAAAAACATCGAGAGACTCCTTTACATTATTGTGAAAGTTTCTGTAGAGCAGATTTACATCAGTTGATGTTGTTTCCCAAACTTTACTGTATAAGTCTGCTATTACTGTATTTATACTTTCTACATTAAGCTTTCTTTTATATATAAACTGATCTCTTTTCTCGTCTTTAACCCCATAGAGTTCAATGCCAATAATATCGTGATCTGATATAATAGGAAAATCTCTTGGTAATTCATTTGAAGTAAAATCATTTGTAACCACCCAATCTATTAGCGAAGATGAATTTTTGGTAACTCTTGTGGGTTCCTCAATTAGTTGTTTAAATCCATTATCATTTATTGTATCTTTAAACTTTTTGATCACACCAATGTCTGACCTATATTCAAGGTTGAAATCTCCCATTATTATTGTAGTATTAGTATTTACAACGGGGTTTTTCAACAAATTATCAAAAACTTCCCAAAAATCTGTTAGATGACCATGGGGTGACCTGTAAATAGAGACAACTACCATGTCTTTACCATTTTGTTTTAGTTTGAGCGCCAATAACCAATAATTTAAAGCCATTGCTTTTCTATCTATTACTGAATATTTTATATTTTCTTGCAAATATATAATGCATCCTCCCGTATGCCTACTATTTGATTCAACAATAATATGATTGAAACCATCTATTTTTATTTCGTTTTCATTAATGTCAGAGGTTATATGAGTTTCGGTTACACTAGCAAACAAAGGATTGTTTGCTAGTGTAATTAGTAAAACTGGTGAAGTGATAACAAATAATAACGAAATCTGCGAGGAATTTAATAAGCATTTTTTAAATGTAGGTACAGATTTGAGTAAACAAATACCACCATGTGCTAAAGCACCATCTCGTAACAATATTCAAAATACCTTTGCCCTATTTCTTACTTCAGAACAGGAAGTTATGAGTACAATACGAAATCTAAAAAACCATAAAGCAGTAGGGGTGGACAATATTCCTGCAGAAGTATTAAAAGCAATATCTGCATCAATAGTTGCACCCATCACTTATATTATTAACCTATGCTTTAGCAAAGGAGTTTTTCCGTCCATATTAAAAGAAACGATAGTCACACCAGTCTATAAAAAGGGAGATAAAACTTCAGTGAATAATTACCGTCCTATATCATTAACAACTCATGTATCCAAAATATTTGAAAAAATAATTAAAACGAGATTAACTTCTTATTTGGAGAAATACAATATATTGACGATAAAACAATTTGGCTTCAGAAATAATGTATCAACAGAAGATGCTATACTTACTTTATTACATAGCATATACAATGCTTTGGAGAAGATATTGGAATTAGAGGAATATGTCTTCACTTATTTAAAAGCTATCTATCAGATCGATATCAGACTGTAGAAGTGGCTGATGGAACAAGTGGTAGAGACCGGATTAGATGTGGGATCCCGCAGGGAACTGTATTGGGTCCAATACTATTCAATATATATATCAATGACCTTTTCTCGGTTCAAACTAAGGGAGTTGCCATAGGTTTTGCTGATGATACTGCCATTTTTTATGAAGGAGCTGATTGGGACAAACTGAAAACTTTAGCCGAAAAGGACTTTTCAAATATAAAAAGATGGTTAGATTCTAAGCTATTAACATTAAACTTTGACAAAACTTATTATCTGCCTTTTAGTTGTAATGTGATTGGACTACCGAAATATAATTCAATTATTCTGCCCGAATCAAACCACGTTATACACTCTATGAAAAAGATTAAATACCTTGGTATTTATATTGATTCCCATTTGAGATGGGACTACCATATACACTATGTCGTTAAAAAACTTCAAAGTATTTTATATACATTTAGGTATTTAAAAAAATGTTTACCATCCCAAACTCTCAAACAATTATATAATTCATTAGTTGAAAGCCATTTAAGATATGGAATAGTGGCATGGGGTAGTGCTACTGATTCACGAATTAACCAGGTAGAAGTCCTTCAACGGCGATTCCTAAAACTTATATATTCAAGAAGCAGATTATACAACTCAAATCTATTATACCGGGAATGTAATGTTTTGGATGTGAGACAACTTTACTTCTTATGCTCGAGTGTAAAGTACTTTAATAAAACCCATACATTAACAAGCCACACGTACCACACAAGAAATAGAACATTACACATTATCCCAACAGTAACAAAAGCTTTAAGCCAACGATCGTTTTTTTACCTTTCCCCAAAAATATTTAATATTCTTCCTGACACAATTCAATCCACTAAAGTACTTCCCAAATTCAAAAGACTGGTTAAAAAGTTTCTGTTAGAAGTACCAAGAAACCTCATATCCAATATTTTTTAATATCAATACTTTCTTAATTTCCTGAGTGTTATTATTATGTTGTATTTGTGAATTTTCACCCATTTTCATTTTTATTGTATTTATTTATCTGTTTTTATCCATTTTATCAATTTTATCTATTGTATTCGAATAATTCTCAAAACAAGTGCTTGGCACTTATTGAGTATCAATTTATTCTCTTTTTATTGTGATGTAATTTTATCTATGTACTTTTTAAGAATAAATTATTATTATTATTATTATTGTGTTACCACTAAGTAACCAAGTAATATTTGTGTATATGAATAAAGGATATTAAAAAATTAAACCAAAATTTTCAATTTTTATTCAATTTCACCACACATAAGTTAAATGAAGAAACCTTATATATCTACAAAAAAAAATGAATGAAAATATTAAATACAATCCAAAGCTATTATGTACAAGACGTTACGAAATTCTTCATCAAGAGAACAACGAAAAATTTGAATTTAGAAAAATATTCATATCCGTTTCAAACAACTTTATCAACTAGTTATTTTGTTTAATATCTTCACTCTCTAAGATGTTATTAGAAAATTTAAGCGATATTTCGAGAAGACGTGCCGTGCCGTAAATCGCAAAAATAATCGGGACTTTCTTGTGTTAATCTGAAATATAAAAACAGTGACGATATTTTCATAATCTAAATACCACTCTATATTTAAAAATCTACCTCAATGTCTACTTGATCGTGGTAAACTACACATATCGCAGTTTTGAACATCGGCATTATTAAGAAAAGTACAAAAAGGGCACGTCCATTTTGGAAGACTGGAAGCACCAAGTGATGACGGTATAACACCAGAAGCAACGCTTCCAGGTCTAAAAAAAAATAAATCAAGATTAATACGAAAATAGTCTCTGGTAACTGGTTGACATAATCATCAAAACAACTCAAAGTATGATCTGAAACGTCAGTTAGTGAATTATAAAGTATGAGCATGGGATTTTATTCACGTACCTTGATGGTGGTGGAGAACTAGCAGCGATTAGTTGTTCTATTGTTGCCCAATGTTCGGATCTAGACCATTCCTCTGCTGCTTCTTTGTCCTTATTTCTAAGAGCCGTAAGCAACGGTTCGGTATATTCACGCATCGGCAACATCTCCATTGTTGATATATAGAGAAGAAGATGAAAATCGTTGATAGCAAGTACAAATTCGTTAAATGCGAATTGTGTAAGATACGTCGAGAGGGCGTTAAAATCTTGAATGTGACCTTGGACGAGGCGATTTTCAACTGGAAACGGTTCTTTGGATGGATCGGTGTTGAATGTCCGTTGAGGAGTTACGGGAGTTGAAGCTGGAACATCGACGAGAAGGTACTCTACTGGCAGTGGTCGAGCTAATCGGGATACTTCATTTCCGTATGAATCTTTTTCCTGTAGAGTAAACGTTTCATTAAATAAAAATTCAGATTGTTCGTTGCATTAATATAAAAAAGAAAAAGATGAACCCCTTTTAATACATGTATAGTACGCCCATGTTAAATGGAAATAATTACAAATAAATTAACTCCTTTTAAACATTTTATCGTTCGCCCATGGCAAATGGAAATGTTTACAAATTATTATTCCCTCGAAGATTAAAAAAAGTGAACTCTTATAGAAATTTTATCGTACGCCCATGGTAGATTGAAATTTTTTGACAAATAATATAATCCTCTTAATTATTTTCAAACTTCGGCTTCAATACCATCACTATATCAAGCCTGATTTATTATTAACGTTTTTATATGGATGAACACGGAAATAAGCCACTCTCCAAAATATAGGTTTATCGATCAAAATTTAAATTTGCCGCCATCTCCATCTGTCGTTAAAACAAAGAAGTGCGACAAATCCCAAGGTCAGATACAGGCGCATCGGTCTGCAAACTTGACAATGTATTCTAGGAAAACATGGTCATAAATTTACATTCAGTGTTGTCAGATTCTAAAATATTTTTAGTGATTTACTAGAAAAAACCATCGAAATACGCAAAACAGCGTTTAATTTTGATAATCAGTAATAAAAGTAACTAAATAAACGGTAGTTGTTATAATTTTTGCAAACAAAACATACGTGGATGAGTTCGTTTATAACCATGAAGTTAATTCTTAGAAAAAAAATTAATGTTTTCAATTTAGATGAAGGTAAGTTGATTTGTGAATAAGTTGACAATACTTTTAATTGACTAAAATATAAATAATATTTTCTGAGAAGATCGGCAACATTGGAAACAATTTTGTGACTGTGCACATTTATATTTTATTGAAATTTGACGGTACGGGAATGTCAGTCGTCAACATGATGTGGCATATCGTAAAACGGCCACTGTAATTTTAAGTTTTTTTCGTAATTCTGCCGATTTTCTCGGCATGAAATAATTATGTAATATTTATAATCGCAAGGTAAATAATCGTCTGCCGTACCGAAACTACGCATATAGTACAAATACGCGAAAACTCGAAAGTTTTTAATTAACGACCAAAACACGTATCGTTTAATCGGATTTACTAAAAGGCTGTGTTACACATCGTAAAATATAAAACGGTAAGGAATTTCACCAATAAATAGTCGATACAAAATTTTCATCTATGTATTTACAAATATCCTCTAAAACATTAAATGAATGCTTTCGTGATGATCATGACCGAAACACGACGCATATCGGACCCACTTGTCGATTTTCTGTAAACAAAACACTTGGCGCGAACACTACATCAATAAATAAAATACTATAATTTGTGTAATTTGTATTATTTATGGTGGAATAAGCTACGTTATTTTGATAAGATAATTATTACCTATTGTTAATTTTACAATAAAAGGGAACAGTACACCTCCCATTGCTCATTTAACCCATTTACAAGACATATCAGTTAATGTGTTTTATTTCTAGATTACCTATAAGCACATGCAAATTATTAAATTTCTACACACTGTGATAGTTATATATTTAAAATATTCAAGTTATAATGTTAAGTAATGGAAATGAACGTTTCTAATAACACAAATGATAAAAAAGTATCGATACAAAATATCAAAATTATACTTTTGGTGTATCATTAATAATCCCCTAATTTAATTGTAAAAATCGTTTCTAACCTAAATACAAAGGTTGAATCAGTAAGAATTAAAATGAATTTAAACAATAATTTTAGTTAGAAATTTATGGCAAAGGTCACATTGGAGTTCATCTCTCTCTAGAGAAAAGTAGTTATACTACTACAACTTTACATTATCAGTACATAATTATTTTGTAATACAAACTATACTAAATAAATGTTAATGTTTAACTTAAACAAGTTATCGATTACAACTATAATTGTATAGTTACCTTTAATTTATTCTCACAGTATTTTTTGTATAATATACAATTTTAGAATTAGTAAAAGTCTTTTTAATAGTTGAATCTTGTTATTAAAAATATATCCAGGCTTTTGGAAGATTGTGATAAGTCAGTTTCACCATATTATACATATAATTTTTAGTATTGTCATTAAAATGTTCTTTTTTAAAGCTATCGAAATACAATGGTTGAGTGTACTGTTATTTATATTGAAATACAAAAAGAAATAAATAACTGATGAACAGTTTCTTCAATTTATGTAATTTTAAAACTATTTTTCCAAAAATTCTAGTCAAATTGAAATCTGAAGTAGCATGTGGTTTCTTCTGAAAATGATATTTATGTGATACATCAATTAGTATTTTGAACTTTGGTACCAAAAAATTTGATAAAAAATTGTTTATATTCACTATAATAATCTTGGTTATTATAACATGTTAAATTTTTTAAATCGTTAAGGAAAAAGCTAGCAAGTTTGAACAAAAGTTGCTGAAAACTTACTAAAGCACATTAGTTTTATCGAAAAAAACTCACAAACATGACTAAAGATAATAAACATTTCAATTCTAAACACTTCTTTATTTTTTGTGTACTGCTTGTTATTGACTCGATTGTTGATTGAATGAGGTCATTTTGGCAAGAAGAGGTACTTTTGAAATACAAAAAGAAATAAATAACTAATGAACGTTTCTTCAAATTATGTAATTTAAAACTATTTTTCCAAAAAATCTAGTCAAATTGAAATCTGAAGTAGCATGTGGTTTCTTCTGAAAATGATATTTATGTGATACATCAATTAGTATTTTGAACTTTGGTACCAAAAAATTTGATAAAAAATTGTTTATATTCACTATAATAATCTTGGTTATTATAACATGTTAAATTTTTTAAATCTTTAAGGAAAAAGCTAGCAAGTTTGAACAAAAGTTGCTCAAAACTTACTAAAGCACATTAGTTTTATCGAAAAAAACTCACAAATATGACTAAAGATAATAAAAATTTCAATTCTAAACACTTCTTTATTTTTTGTGTACTGCTTGTTATTGACTCGATTGTTGATTGAATGAGGTAATTTTGGCAAGAGGTACTTTTGAAATACAAAAAGAAATAAATAACTAATGAACGTTTCTTCAATTTATGTAATTTAAAACTATTTTTCCAAAAATTCTAGTCAAATTGAAATCTGAAGTAGCATGTGGTTTCTTCTAAAAATGATATTTATGTGATACATCAATTAGTATTTTGAACTTTGGTACCAAAAAATTTGATAAAAAATTGTTTATATTCACTATAATAATCTTGGTTATTATAACATGTTAAATTTTTTAAATCGTTAAGGAAAAAGCTAGCAAGTTTGAACAAAAGTTGCTCAAAACTTACTAAAGCACATTAGTTTTATCGAAAAAAACTCACAAATATGACTAAAGATAATAAACATTTCAATTCTAAACACTTCTTAATTTTTTGTGTACTGCTAGTTATTGACTCGATTGTTGATTGAAGGAGGTAATTTTGACAAGAAGAGGTACTTTTGAAATACAAAAAGAAATAAATAACTGATGAACAGTTTCTTCAATTTATGTAATTTTAAAACTATTTTTCCAAAAATTCTAGACAAATTGAAATCTGAAGTAGCATGTGGTTTCTTCTGAAAATGATATTTATGTGATACATCAATTAGTATTTTGAACTTTGGTACCAAAAAATTTGATAAAAAATTGTTTATATTCACTATAATAATCTTGGTTATTATAACATGTTAAATTTTTTAAATCGTTAAGGAAAAAGCTAGCAAGTTTGAACAAAAGTTGCTCAAAACTTACTAAAGCACATTAGTTTTATCGAAAAAAACTCACAAATATGACTAAAGATAATAAAAATTTCAATTCTAAACACTTCTTTATTTTTTGTGTACTGCTTGTTATTTACTCGATTGTTGATTGAATGAGGTAATTTTGAAATACAAAAAGAAATAAATAACTAATGAACGTTTCTTCAATTTATGTAATTTAAAACTATTTTTCCAAAAATTCTAGTCAAATTGAAATCTGAAGTAGCAAGTGGTTTCTTCTAAAAATGATATTTATGTGATACATCAATTAGTATTTTGAACTTTGGTACCAAAAAATTTGATAAAAAATTGTTTATATTCACTATAATAATCTTGGTTATTATAACATGTTAAATTTTTTAAATCGTTTAGGAAAAAGCTAGCAAGTTTGAACCAAAGTTGCCCAAAAGTACTAAAGCACATCAGTTTTATCGAATAAACTCACAAATATGACTAAAGATAATAAAAATTTCAATTCTAAACACTTCTTAATTTTTTGTGTACTGCTTGTTATTGACTCGATTGTTGATTGAATGAGGTAATTTTGACAAGAAGAGGTACTTTTGAAATACAAAAAGAAATAAATAAGTGATGAACAGTTTCTTCAATTTATGTAATTTTAAAACTATTTTTCCAAAAATTCTAGTCAAATTGAAAGCTGAAGTAGCATGTGGTTTCTTCTAAAAATGATATTTATGTGATACATCAATTAGTATTTTGAACTTTGGTACCAAAAAAATTAGATAAAAAATTGTTTATATTCACTATAATAATCTTGGTTATTATAACATTTTAAATTTTTTAAGCTAGCAAGTTTGAACCAAAGTTGCTCAAAACTTACTAAAGCACATTAGTTTTATCGAATAAACTCACAAATATGACAAAAGATAATAAAAATTTCAATTCTTAACACTTCTTTATTTTTTGTGTACTGCTTGTTATTGACTCGATTGTTGATTGAATGAGGTCATTTTGGCAAGAAGAATACAAAAAGAAATAAATAACTGATGAACAGTTTCTTCAATTTATGTAATTTTAAAACTATTTTTCCAAAAATTCTAGTCAAATTGAAATCTGAAGTAGCATGTGGTTTCTTCTGAAAATGATATTTATGTGATACATCAATTAGTATTTTGATCTTTGGTACCAAAAAATATGATAAAAAATTGTTTATATTCACTATAATAATCTTGGTTATTATAACATGTTAAATTTTTTAAATCGTTTAGGAAAAAGCTAGCAAGTTTGAACCAAAGTTGCTCAAAACTTACTAAAGCACATTAGTTTTATCGAAAAAAACTCACAAATATGACTAAAGATAATAAAAATTTCAATCCTAAACACTTCTTTATTTTTTGTGTATTGCTTGTTATTGACTCGATTGTTGATTGAATGAGGTCATTTTGGCAAGAAGACGTACTCTTGATATTGGAGCAATATATTTTTCTAAAATTTACATGCCTGCTTCCTAAAGGGTTTTTTAATGCAAAGTATTAAACTAATCTTACATTACAGCCTTTTTGCAGCAACTTCAAATATTGCACGCAAAATTAAAAACGAGTAATGAAAGATTAGTTTAATTTGCAAGCCTGAAAGTTGCAGTGAAAATGGGCCGTAACAATTATTATTCAGCAATTTCTATAAAAAGGCTGTACTGTAAGATTAGTTTTATATAGTACTAGGAGATGTTTATTGAAAAATATTGATCTTTGGCTATCAATTCTGAAAAGCTAATGAATGAATTCCAATTATCTGTCATATTTCTTGGAATTGTTTAATAAGTAAGAGTATGGTTTAAATTGTAATCCCCTTCTTTATTTTTTGTGCAGAGCTTATTTGGGTTTTTCAATTGACAGGAAAGTTTTTAGACAAATTTAATTGATATATAAGTAGAAATGGATTATGGGAAAACTTTTGAACGAAACATACAACAATAATTTGTTGTTTTATAATATTATTGTTTTTATATAATTTCAGAAATGGAATCCGTAGTACCAGATTTTGAGGAATTAATGTTATGTGGATACTGTAAGCAAAAGTTCAACGAAACAGACCTTAGTCCAAAATTGCTGTCTTGCAAACATTACTTCTGTTTGCAATGTATGCGTACAAACTTCACAAAAGGTCAGGAACTTTATTGCGTATATTGTTGGAAGAGAACCGAGATCGGCGAATTAGGGCCGGAGTCCCTCCCGACATACAACCCCGTATTATGTTTGACCAAGAATTTTTCTCAGTTGAAATTAGGCGTAAAACCACCGGATAAAAAAGTAATTTCAGAAAATTGCCACACACACGCTATGCCGTTGGCGTTGTGGTGTCACACCTGTTGCTCGCCGGTATGCCGAGCATGCGCGACCACCAGCGATCACTCTTCTCACCAAATAAAATCGCAAAACGAAGCTAAAGATCAGCTAGTTGCCGAATTACAAATCGATCTCGCTTCGATGAACAAAATGTTATCCGAGATACAAAGACTTATTATGCAACAACGCGAATTCTTACTTAAAATATTAGAAGCTTGTGTCACGTTAAAAACGTACGTCGAGGCCGAGCTGACCAATAACGTTTCGCATTTCGAATTGACCGACACTAGAGACACTTTAGCGAAGCTGCGTCTCAATTTATCCATGGCGGAAAGTCTTTCGGACGTCCATAATTTGTATTCCAGCGTAAATACGGAAAAACAACGTTTACAACTACGTTACCAGGAAATGTACCTGCAATGTCAACTCGATGATCTTATTAGGAATTCAAGCGTTATATTCGATTTTCAATTGTTGAAACAAGCACTGGGTAATATACATAACGGCGAGACGATTTTTCCGGGCAATTCTCGTATACTTCCGTCATCTCAGCAAAATCCGATATTATTTTTGGCTAATTATTGTATGTCTCAGCTTTATTCGCGTCAAATGTTGTCCAAACAAAACGGTAACGGCTCGTTGGACTATCATAATCATAATTCGATTCCACCGATTAATTATCTTCCGCATAACCCACCGCCTCATTTGGTAATACCGACTCCGAAAAATATTTATCAGGAAAATAATATTATGGTGCAAAATATGATTCCTTCGCCGCAAATTCGGAATCCCGCTAGTATGTGTCCGCTTTATTATTTTAATATTGAAATAAGCGGAACTCAATTGGGACGTATCGTAATCGAAGTAAGAGCTGACGTAGCTCCTAAAATGGCGAAGAATTTCGGGTTATTAACGACAGGAGAAGCCGGGATGGGTTATAAAGGATGTCACATCTTTCAGTGTTGGGAAGGTGAGAGCGTTATCACCGGCGATTTCGAATTAAATAACGGTAGAGGAGGAAGATCGATTTTCGATGAATCTTACTTCTTACCGGACGATACAAAGTTGATGGCCGTTCGAGGTACGGTGGGGATGAGACGCACCCAAAAACGACACGATAATTTGGGTATGGTGGGGTCGCAATTTCGAATAATTCTGCAGGAGATGAGAGGATTTACGGGCATTTTCGGACACGTCGTCGAAGGGTTAGAATTAGTGGAAAAAATAAGTACATATGGAGACACAGCGGGTAAACCTACGAAAAATATTTTGATATCTAAATGTGGTAAATTGTAACAATACTTGTTTTCATTTTTTTTTGTTTCGATAATGCAATTTGAAAATCAAAAAATAGAACTCGATCTGTACTACTAGAAATTCGGACAAATATTAGGTAAGCTCAAATAATTTTTTTTTTAAATAGTTTTACATTTTGAGTTCCTAATTTTCGTAGATGTGATGACATATCTTTTTATTTATACAATTATTAAAAATATAGAAAAAAATTAAAAAAAAATTTGTGTAAATCAATTTTAAAATTTGACTAGGTGTTTTTTATGTGTAGCTTGAGTCAAACTGCATTCCTAAGCTTTATGGATGTTTTAAAAAACGGAAAGTATACTGAAAGTAAAAAATTATTGTTCCAATAACCGGACTGTTGTTTATTGGCGTGTTTTACACCCGGTGGAGTACTTAGTGTACATAGATTGGACACTATTTCAGTGTTCCTTATTGGTATCTCGAAAAAAGTTGGATATTTTCAGTGGTAATTTAGTGACGTCTAAAAACTTTTAATAACTAGAACGGCTCCAGAAATATTTACAAAAATGTAAATTTGTCAAATTTTGTTTTCCATTCTTAATGATGCTTTTTTAGACAAAACGTTGACAATAATGCACTTTACATAAATATATCCAGGATTAAATTAATTGTTTGAATAATAAATGAAAAATACAGATCCGTACTTACACAAAAACAATTGACAAATTTACATTTT
Organism: Lochmaea crataegi; assembly: GCA_947563755.1. Taxonomy (NCBI): domain Eukaryota; kingdom Metazoa; phylum Arthropoda; class Insecta; order Coleoptera; family Chrysomelidae; genus Lochmaea; species Lochmaea crataegi. The sequence continues at coordinate 128,948,952 of OX387422.1, forward strand.
TTCAAAGATCTCTGGAATCGTCCCTGTTGATGAAAATTTTCAAACATCACTAAATTACTCCTTTAAATTCCCAACTTTTATCCCATTTAACCGATTTGATAACTCTAATGGTTTACAAGATAACAATGAAGAACCCTGTTTACGTTTTTTCTCGCTTCGGAGCCGATGCGGGGTCGCGAGATCTCCGCACACACGCGAGTAGTAACTTAGGATCGCAACTGCGATTCCGCGACGGCGCCGCACGAGTACACCGGGCTTAATATACTTCCTCGTACAATTCTATTAAAAAAAAATGAAAACAAGTAAATATACCGTCGTAGCTTAAAAATAATGAAAAAAAAACTATCGAATTCCGAAATGACTATATTTTCAGATAAAAATAGATATTTTCATTGTTGTCGATTTTTAGCTTATGAATATTAGCTTTTAAGTGTAATTTGTTATGTTTGTTTGGAAGAGCGTACGAAATGTTAAAGATTAACAGAGTTTAAACAATATAAAAAACAAGTTTCGATTTGGCAGGGAAAGCACATTTACAAAAAATTATTTTTTTAAAAATCAGACACACTAACCATCAAATCATATTTTTTCTCTTGATATTTGGTGGTTTGCGAATGTTGCATCCATTTTTTTTATACAGTGTATCCACATAAGTTGGAATCATATTAAAAATTTTAGATAAAAATAAAGTAAAATTTATATTTTTTGACCTACCGCGTATATAACTGAAAAAATATGGTATATGATTATTGTATTTCAGGTTTTAGATCAAGCAAAACTTTTTATGAAGAATAACTTTTTTCCATATGATTCCAACTCGACACACTATTTTGCGTTAATATGTTTTGTATTCTCTCGATTTTTTTCTATAGCTTACTTTGTACTTTTTTATAAAAAAAATGCTTCCTTATTTATGTAATTTATAATAATTGTACCTTATAGTAATTAGTTAAAAAGTGCAAACGCAAATTGTACTAAAAATCAGGATGATTTTAATAAATAGTTCTCTTGAAAATACAGACAAAAGGATTAAAATTTTATTACAATCGATTAGAAACACAAAATAAATAATTATTTTTTCTAAATATAAAAAAAAATTAAATTAAATAAGAAATATAAACGATTTATTCTCTTTGTCTGTATTATCATGTAGCAATTTCTTTCTACACTCGAAAGAAAAAAATTCACAAATGTAATAGTTTAAAAAAAATATATATATACAGGGTGAGTCATGAGGAACAGTACATATTCCTAAATCGTATTGAGGAATAACAAATGACATTTGAAAAGTATCTGCTGCCATTGATCATCAATATGCAGGGCGAAATGTGAACTTTCAATTCAAAGTCAAATTTGATGGTATGTACAGTTCCTCGTGGCTGACCCTGTATATAAAAAAGTTTCATTCGAATGTAGAAAACGCAACCAAAGTTTTATTGTTTTTTCTTTTTTAGATTTTTTGTTTCTCGAAAGGGTTAATTATTGAAAACAAATATTTTATAGAATTAAGTACGGTAGATCGGTTAATTATTGTTAAATTTTATATTAATCTAAGTTCAAAGTTTCAATCGGGTATATATTGTATCTCTTTAAACGAAAATTTAAAACAAATACGAAAAAAAAGAAGAAAAAAATTATATATATAGCATTTATAAATGTTATCGTAGCCGAAAAAAATAAAAATTTTTATTTTTAATACCTTCATTTTATTTATTACTAATCGTCCAAAAACCAGTTGCACCAACTTAACTACATTTACAACGAAATTTGCATATCATTTTTTAATAGGTTATTTTCTGTCAAATAATTAATTTGTGCCTTATCAACTTTTTTAAAAATTATCTACGATCGTTGCAATAATCTCATCTAATATAAATCATAATTCAATTTTCTTTCACCGTATCTCGATAAAAACACTTAACTTCCAGTTAATATTCACATAAAATATCAAAAATTAATTAACACCTCAATATTAAACGATAAAATTTCTAAATTGTGACTTTCGTAGAAAAAACTAAGGATGCAATACCTGCAACTACTGCTTTCTATCAGACAAATGTTGAAAACGACAATTCAAGCCCTTATTGCATTTACCTTCGATCATTAAACTTACTACATGAGTAACACTTTGAAGCCAACATCTCAATTGACTAATTTTGAGAAAAATCAAATCTATTTATAAGATTTTCTATGGAAACATTTGCGGCGATTACAGAGAAATGCAAAACGTTAATATTTTATATAAAACACAGTTCACAAGTGTCACTTTTGTACATGAAACTTTTCAAAATGACATTTTATTTCTTTTTCTCTCCCAGTATCGTTCTAAATAGTGAAATAACTAAGAACCGTTAAAGGAGTCGCTCGTCTAGACGGAATAAGGAATGATCAGAGAAGAGTTAGGCCCGGTTCAGACGCAGCTAGTAGTTTAGTTGAGTGGTCAAGTAATTTAGTACTTGACCAGTCTGAACACCATCATTTTAGTTGAGTTTAGTAAATATAAGTCTATAAGTCTATAAGTCTATTTTTCGGGGCAAGTAGCAGCCCCCAGCACAAAAGACAACAACTTAGTTTAGTAGCTAGAAAATATTCAAAATATAATACTGTCTGCAACTTTGTGGCGGCTGGAATAGCATCTCCCATTATAGCATCACTCTTTTGAATAGATAATTTGATTTTGTCCAGGAAAATGTTAAAGACTCCTCGGACATCAAGAAAATATTCTCTTGTATCTTTTAAAAGGCAACTGGAGGCTCCAAGCTAATTTCTTCTACTAATCCATTTTCTTTCCCATAGATAAATGTTATAAATGAAACTAACTGTTTCTAATTAATTCCACTATTTAATTAAAAGATTTATGAAAATTATTAAAGGATATTGATAATTATTTCGATATTGACATATCATCGTCAGAATGACAGAAGTTACATTTTATGTGATACCTACTTGATGTTTAATATTTTGGCTAGACCAAATAGTAAGTGACCTATCTTGTGATTGACTTAATATATATGAATAGAGAAAAGAAGAAGATATGATTTTACAAATATTAAAGCTTATGTATTATTAGCCCTATGGGGATATCTTGGATATCTTTTTCCCATTTAAGATCAGTATAACTGTGCAATGATATAGAAAACCAAGGAAAACTATATCTGCTGATCTTTACAATAGTTACTTAAGAAGACAATTTATTAGTGGAGAGCTCCCTAGATTTATCTGTTCATTGACAACTTCATATTGTGGGTCTCTTAAGTGTCTTCTTATTTCTAGTTCTTCAAGGAAATCTAGTTCTTGTTTCTTATCACAAATATGCAGTACTTCTAGTTCTGTGTTAGGTGTTAATGAATGTTTTGTGTCAAGAAGGTGTTTTGCGTAATGTGATTTATCCGGCTGTTTTAATCTGTATGCTCGTGAGTGTTCATTGTATCTAATTTCAAAATTTCGAATTGTTTGACCAATATAGACAGCATTACATTCTGGACATTTAAGTTTATATACTCCAGACTTTTTTAATGGGGGTATTTTTGTTTTTACATTTAACAATTTTTTACTTACATTGTTTTCTGTTTTAAAAGAAATTGCTGTATTTGTTGAACAAGATATTATCTTTGAAATATTATTAGAAATATTACCAGCATATGTGATGGTTTTGTAATTTTGTATTTCCCTAGTATTTTCAGGAAATATTAATTGTAATGCCACTTTTTCCTCTTTTTTATTAATTAATTTATTTATTATATGTAATGGATAATAATAATAATTTTATAGAATCTTCTGATGTAAAAGTTCTAAGGGCTGACCCAACAAAAAAGTTTTCTAATAATGTTAGAGAGATTGTCAATAGTTCAAATTATGTTTTCAATGATTATGAGAAAAAATACATGATTAATAAAAATCCTCAGTCTCCACAATTATATGGAACTGTTAAATTACATAAAGTATCGAAACCAATTAGACCTGTAGTTTCTTACGTTAATACTCCTAATAATAAGTTAGCTAAAAAACTAAACAATATACTTAATAGCTATGGAGGTATATCTAAATACTCAATTGAAAATGCAATAGAACTAATCAAAAAATTAAAAACATACAAATTACAAGATAACTCTAAACTTATTTCATTTGATGTTACCAATATGTTCTCTAAAATTCCTCCTAAAGAATGCATAACACTTGTTAAAAAATTACTAGAGGATAAAAATATCAATCCAGGAATAATATCAGATATACTTAATTTGTTTGATGTATGTATTAATCAGAATTATTTTACTTTTGATAATAAGGTATATATTCAAAATGAAGGTTTACCAATGGGAAGCCCTATATCACCAATTTTAGCAATCATTTCTATGGACAGTTTAGAAAGAAAAATCTTTGAATGTAACATTTCAAAAAATATATTATTTTGGTATAGGTATGTAGATGACATATTAGCTTGTTTTGTAGGTAGTGAACGACAATTAGATATATTGTTCAATCATATTAATAATTTACATCCGAAAATTAAATTTACATTAGAAGTTGAAGAAAATAACTCAATCAATTTTCTTGATATTAAAATTCAAAGAGTCAATAATATACTTGATTTTTCAATTTACAGAAAACCATCACATACTGATGTGACTATACCATATAGTTCCAATCATCCCATGTCACATAAATTAGCAGCATATAATTCAATGATACATAGAGCATTTTCAGTTCCTATGAACAAATATAATTTTGATAGAGAAATTAATATAATTAAGCAAATAGCCACATCCAACGGTTATCCATTACATATAATAAATAAATTAATTAATAAAAAAGAGGAAAAAGTGGCATTACAATTAATATTTCCTGAAAATACTAGGGAAATACAAAATTACAAAACCATCACATATGCTGGTAATATTTCTAATAATATTTCAAAGATAATATCTTGTTCAACAAATACAGCAATTTCTTTTAAAACAGAAAACAATGTAAGTAAAAAATTGTTAAATGTAAAAACAAAAATACCCCCATTAAAAAAGTCTGGAGTATATAAACTTAAATGTCCAGAATGTAATGCTGTCTATATTGGTCAAACAATTCGAAATTTTGAAATTAGATACAATGAACACTCACGAGCATACAGATTAAAACAGCCGGATAAATCACATTACGCAAAACACCTTCTTGACACAAAACATTCATTAACACCTAACACAGAACTAGAAGTACTGCATATTTGTGATAAGAAACAAGAACTAGATTTCCTTGAAGAACTAGAAATAAGAAGACACTTAAGAGACCCACAATATGAAGTTGTCAATGAACAGATTAATCTAGGGAGCTCTCCACTAATAAATTGTCTTCTTAAGTAACTATTGTAAAGATCAGCAGATATAGTTTTCCTTGGTTTTCTATATCATTGCACAGTTATACTGATCTTAAATGGGAAAAAGATATCCAAGATATCCCCATAGGGCTAATAATACATAAGCTTTAATATTTGTAAAATCATATCTTCTTCTTTTCTCTATTCATATATATTAAGTCAATCACAAGATAGGTCACTTCCTATTTGGTCTAGCCAAAATATTAAACATCAAGTAGGTATCACATAAAATGTAACTTCTGTCATTCTGACGATGATATGTCAATATCGAAATAATTATCAATATCCTTTAATAATTTTCATAAATCTTTTAATTAAATAGTGGAATTAATTAGAAACAGTTAGTTTCATTTATAACATTAATATGAGTAGATTCCACATAGTAAGGGTCCAAACAGTAAATTCAATTTCCCATAGATGTTTAGGCTTTTGTATTTCTTCCAAACATATACTGCTACTTTCCTTCATAAGCATTTTTAATATTGACCGAAGAAGATTTTGTTTTGTAACTTTTCGTTTTCGATTCATTTTAATAATAGGTACATATTTTTGAAAATTCACTACTGGTGCTCGACTTACTGCTAATCGATTTCAACTAATTACTGGCACCGTGTAAACGATTGTTTTGACTCGACTTGATTAAGCAAACTCTACTATTTAACTTGACTTGTATGAACAGTAGACACTCGACTAAATTACTTTACTCTAATACGTCTGAACCAGGCATTAGAGTTAGAACCAATACAGAAACGAAAGAAAATTTGGTCAGAAGCAGCAAAAAAGACTAAAAATAAAAAAGAAAGGCCAAAGTTTGCGCATCATACTTAAATATAACACCCTACGTCTACAAGTAGTATTGAAGTAGATATAAATATTAAGGAACCATAAAAAAAACTGGCAACATTTGGCTTCATGCAATTTGTGTCACTTATCTAGTAGGTTTATTGTTCGATGGTATTAACTGCTTTATTGTTAATTTGTATCTGTGTTATGTGCATTGAACGATTGCAAAGAAATTCAAGTTTGAGAAGAAAATAAATCCTGATTTGGTACCATTAAATTTCGATGCGAAATATTTCGAATCTGTTAAAGTACAAAAGTATGGTTGACAAGCGTGATGAAGGTAAAAATATAAATAGTTAAGTACAATGTTAATGTAGCCTAAATGTCAGCCTAAAGCGAAATCTCCTTACACATAATCGTTTTAAATAAAAAAAATTGATGTAATCGAGATCGTTTACTTTATAATATAGTATAGTATATAAAAAAAACGTGAAGAATATTTTTCGATGTTATCTCAAATCTATACCTTTTTTTAATAAATAAAATTGAATGCAAGTTTTAGCATAGTCTAGTCATAATGAATCAACTGAAAGGACCAGATAATATTTATTTTTTTAAAAACGTTTAAATAATAATTATATAACGGAAGAACCTAGTGCTTTTTAAAATGAGCTTTCAACATTAAACAAATTAGATGAATACAGTACAAATCTTTTTAAAGCCAACATATTTCTTTATTCTATAGTAGTATTCAAATTTCAATAAAAGCTTGGAATATGTCTATTTACAAAAGGAATAAACAATATTTTGTTCAAAAATAAGACATTTCTTATTGTCAAAGAAGTCAACGCTAAAAGCAATGTTGTCGCGTTTACTAAAAATTACCGACAACTTTTAATGTTGGCTTCAGAAAAATATTGAACTGATTCGATTGATAAGGTTAAAATTTGAATTCAATTTGATAAAAATCATCAAGACACTGACATACTTTGAATCTGTAAGCCAAAATAACATGTTTTTTATTAAGCGATTTCCCTATTTTTGTAAAACAATATAATTATGATTCTGGTTTATTGATTTATCAATGTACAAATTTATCCCCTTCTCATATACAGGGTGTCCCTGAAGTTCTATCATATACCAAGTTTTAGAACAGTTTTAATTTACATTTTGTAAAAAAAAGAATGTCAATAATAACCTTCATGTGACGGTTTTTATTTATTTCAAAATATCGATAAAGGTAATAGTTACTCGAACTTTATATTTATATATCTGCTAAGTTAGATAACATCTGTATCTTTACTATTTTTTTTTTAATAAAAACATTTCCGATGTTCTCAATTATATAAAAATTATTCCCCTTTTTCAAAACAATGTGAATCCGGATCTGTAAGAAGTTGTACGATTAAATAAACCTACGCCTAGAAAAGTATTGATGTTAAATTCGCTTCCTTAGTTATTATTATAATAAAATATTTTTCGATGGCGGTAAAACAGGAAATTTCGTTCGTTAATCGACCTGTGTTCTAATAAAATTAAAAATTTATTACTTTGTCGATCGTGAAAAGAATAATAATAGCGCCATGTTGTTTGAAATAGTTTTGTTCAAGTTTCAATTGTATCAATTTGGATAATTTTGTAACTTTTAGTAAAATCCGAACTATTCGAATAACTCGAGATTCGTCTGTGTTTAGATAATAAACGACCGAGTATAAATATCGAGAAAATATTCAAACAGATGTTGTCAATATAAAATTTTTCCAACCGACTACAAAATAGACGCTGCAATTTATTCATAAATCCCGTTTGGATTGTTGCCAACTTAATTTTTCAAAATGCAGGGTTGCTATAAGGAAAATTTTGTCACTTCGGTCAAATCATGAGATTATTTTTTTGACGATCACAAGTGCCATTTCATTCCAAACCCCACCTAGACCACCGAAAATTATGATTTAGCATCTAAAAACAAACGGGGCCGGCAAAATGCAAAAAGTTGTAAACAATTAAGTAAAAATAAATAAATACCATTAACAATATTTATAGAGCAGCGAATATAATGTCAAAGAGAGTGAGGTTATAAAACAATGTACAACAAATAGTATAGTGCTCAAAGATTGGAAATACGTATAAAAACTAATTCCATGTGCAACTCTTTTTTAAAATGATTTGACATATTTATATGATAGTGCTTCTAATGGTTTTTTGTTTGTTAAAATTGGCTGGATAATAAGCCAGAAACTCAATTTTGATTATGAGGATGTCACTAAAAATGCGGCGCACTCAATGTAATCGGTTCCCTCAAACGCACCCCCCGCGGCCCGCTATTTCCCAAATGTATGCAACAAATAGTCTTTTTAGATATTCTAATCGTGATTTTTAATTCTTTAGACATAAAGGAACTCTTTCAATTTACCATAAAATGTTAATAGTTAATTAAAACCATCATGCATTAGTTACTATCATTATTAAAATATTAAGAAAGTTTTTAATGCCTATTTCTGGTAAATCTGGTATCACATTTTGTTGTATCGTATTATTACAACCTTCTCCAAGAGACTTGCATGATCCAATACATGGTACCTCTAACTTTATGCACGAATAGTTTCTTGATTTGCAACCTAAAGAGTAATTACATAGTATTTGAACAAAAATAAAATGTATTACATGCATATACCTTTTAAACAATTACATGAAGTTAGTAATTCCGCGTGTAAAGGAAACTCCGATAATGTTGCTAGTATTGGTTCTAATTCGTCATTGTGCATCTCCCAACCATTTCGTAAAGGGTCCAAAGTGGCAGGTTTAGATTCTAAACTACGTAACCAAATGTGTGTTTGGTAGTTTACTCTCTGACAATGCAATAGTAAGCTATCTCTAGTTGGAGGTAATTTACTGATATTTCTAAAAGAAGCTAAAATACCTCTTAAAGTATCTACGCAGTCAACGTCATCACTGCCTGTATAGAGTTTTAGTACAATTTTTTGCATTTGATTAAAAAAGTTACCCACCATTTCCGAAGTTCCTACGTCTTTTAGAAATGCGTGATGGGATACAAATATTTTCCAGCATGATTTTTTTGCCCAGTCCAGCAAATTGACTAGTGCTGTCACATCCTGTTAGAGCATGGAAAGCTGGTAAACTTTTTAATAAGTTCGACTGAATATTTATTTTGTGTACACGAATAAACCGCTTAGTATCTTTAATACCTGTCTATACTTCTTTAGTTACTTTAAAATGTAACATAAAATTTATAACAAGTGGAGGGTTCGAAAATATCATTGACCACAAAACAAACTATTCTCTGGACAATACTGAAATACTCTGTTCAACTCATGAAGAGAACATTATTGCATATAAGGCACAATACATCTTTTAGATCTCGGTGAATGTCACCCCAATATACATACATTATTGCATATAGCGATACTGATGTTCTAATTATTTTAGCACATTTTAAGAACTTTTTAACTAAAGAAGTATGGATAAAGAGACAGGTGTTGAAGAAGCTAAGCGGTTTATTCATGTAAACAAAATAAATCTTCAGTCGAACTTATTAAAAAGTTTACCAGCTTTCCATGCTCCAACAGGATGTGAAAGCAGTATGCAATTTACTGGAATGGGCAAAAAATCATGTTGGAAAATATTTTTATCCCATCACGCATTTCTAAAAGACGTAGGAACTTCGGAAATGGGGGACACCTTCTTTAATCAAATGCAAAAATTTGTTCTAAAAGTCTATACAGACAGTGATGACGTTGACAGCATGGATACTCTAAGAGGTATTTTAGCTTCTTTTAGAAATATCAGTAACTTACCTCCAACTACAGATAGCTTACTATTGCATTGTCAGAGAGTAAACTACCAAACACACATTTGGTTACGTAGTTTAGAATCTAAACCTGCCACTTTGGACCCTTTACAAAATGGTTGGGAGATGCACAACACGAATTACAACCAATACTTACAGTATCGGAGTTTACTTGACACACGGATTTACTAACTTCATGTAATATAATATAATGAAAAATGGTAATCTAGAAGAAATGTGGGATTATTTCAAAAAAACCGTGTTGGAAACCGCTAAAGAAATATGTGGTTGTAGCAAGAAAACTAATAAGAAAAAACAAACAGCTTGGTGGACGGACGAAATTAAAATAAAAGTAAAATTAAAAAAAGAAGCGTGGAAAATGTATATAAATAACAAAACAACGGAAAACTATGAAATGTACAAAGAGAAGAGGAAAAATGTAAAAGAGATGGTAGCAGTAGCTAAAAGAAATCAGTGGAAAGAATTTGGCGAAAAAATGGAAAGCAATAGTAAATCAAATCAAAAACTGTTTTACAAAACATTGAAGTCATTAAGAAAGGAAAAAACACAAGAAATAACCTGGATAAAAAATAAAAAAGGAGATATACTAAGAAATGAAAACGAAGTAATTGATAGATGGAAAGAGTATTTTGAGGAATTACTAGGAGCAGACAACCAAGTTCAGGACATTAACAAAAAAAAGGATGCAATAATAGAAAATAAAGACATTGTAACACTAAAAGAATTACAGGAAATAATAGATGAATTGAAAAATGGAAAATCTCCAGGAATTGATAAATTATAATCAGAAATGTTCAAGAATTTAGGGGAAACAGGAACAAAAATATTATTGAAAATATACAACACTGCTTGGAGTGAAGAACAGATTCCAGAAGATTGGAAGACAGCCTTAATAGTTCCAATATATAAAAAGGGGGATAGACAAGACTGCAATAATTATAGAGGAATAAATCTACTTAGTACAGCTATGAAAGTCTACGAGAATATTATAGACAGTAAGCTAAGACCACTGATAGAAAATACTCTCGAAGAATCGCAAAGTGGATTTAGAAGAGGGCGAAGCATACAAGACCACATATTTACGGTGAAACAGATAATTGATAAGTTCTCACAACAAGAAAAAGAGGTATATATGGGATTTATAGATATGGAAAAAGCTTTTGACAAAGTACCAAGGGAGAAGTGATGGAAAGTACTAGAAGGAAGGGGGGTAAACTACAAAATAATAGACATAATCAAAAACATTTACAAAAATAATAGAAATTGTGTAATATACAAAAATAAAGCATCAGAATCATTTTCAACACAAGAAGGATTAAGGCAAGGAGGGGGACTAGGTCCATTATTATTTACAATTTTTATTGATGAAATAATTAAAAAATCGTCAATCAAAATGGCAAAACTACACGTTGGATACAGACATTTAGGAAGAGTGGATATATCAGAAGCAGCTTTTGCAGATGATTTAATAATTATGGCAGGGAAAGAGAAGGATTTACAAAAGAATATGGAAATATGGAGCACGGTATCTGAAGAATTTGGAATGACAGTTAATCAAAGCAAAACCAAAGTTATGGTTATAGGACCGCAACAAAAACATTTGAATATACAATTAGATGGAATAAAAATTGAGCAAGTTAGAAGATATAAATACTTGGGAGTAGAAATAGAAGAAAATGGAACGCAGGAAGTCGAAATTACCAATAGAGTACAAAAAACGATGAATCTTTATCACACGATGAATTCGACATTTATAAATAAAAAAGAAATTTCCAAGAAAACGAAGTTAAATGTATTTAAAACAATTTACCGGCCAATATTAACATTCGGATGTGAATCTTGGGTATTAACAAAGAGACAAAAGAGTCGAATACAAGCAGTTGAGATGAAGTATCTTAGGCGAGTTAAAGGAGTCACAAAGAAAGACAAACTAAGAAATACGAAAATAAGAGAAGACCTTGACATAGAATCAACACTTAAATTCATTGAAAAGAGACAATTAAGCTGGTGGGGACATTTACAAAGAATGAACGATACAAGACCAGTTAAAAAAGTATGGCAATCAAAAATACAAAAAAGAACGAAAAAGGGAAGACCAAAACAAACATGGGATGGTGTTATGGTAGGCATACTGCAAGAAAAAGGAAAAAAATGGACAGAGGCAAAAACAATGGCAAAAGATAAAAAACAATGGGCTAAATTTGTACATGAATAAAATTCTATCTGGACCAAAGCATCTATGAAAAAATGGATATATGTCTTAAGCATAATACTATGTAGTTGAAACAAGTATAATTGTAAAAGTATACCCTACACCATACACTATGGTAATTGGGTTTTTGATAATATATATATATATGTAATTGTTTAAACGGTATATAAATGTAATAAATTTTATTTTTGTTCAAATCATACGTAATTACTCTTTAAGTTGCAAATCAAGAAACTGTTCGTGCATAAAGTTAGAGGTACCATGTATTGGATCATGCAAGTGTTTTGTAATAATACGATACAACAAAATGTGGTATCAGATATGGATTCCAGTTCCGAAAGTGATTAAGATTTGAAAGTTTTATACTAAAAACAAAATAGACATTAAAAACTTTTTTAATATTTCAATAATGATAGAAACTAATGCATGACTGTTAACATTTTATGGTAAATTAAAAGAGTTCCTTTATGACTAAAGAACTAAAAATCACGATTAGAATATCTAAAATAGTTGTATACATTTGGGAAATAGCGGGCAACGCGGGGTGCGTTTGAGGGTACCGATTGCATTGAATACGCCGCATTTTTAGTGACATCCTCCTAATCAAAATGAAGTTTCTTGCTTATTATCCAGCCAATTTTAGCAAGAAAAAAACCATTAGAAGCAGAAAAGAAGGGGCTATTTTCTTTGCTTTTGGGTATTTTTTTATTGGAGATTTGTTTCGCCGCTATGGCGATGAATAACAATAAAATTGAAAAGTGTCTTTCAAACGCTACTGTTACCGTTTAGCCACAAATCACAGAAATAAAATTCATTGTCGGTTTAAACTAATGTAATTTTTAAAAAGAAACTTTTTTTTGTTAGTTTCCGTTGATACTAGAGGATCCGTTTTTAACCAGTTGATAGAACTCGTCTTGGGGAATAAATTGTTTTTTTAAATTTTTTCAACAAAAATGCTCCCCCGACAGGATTTTTATACTGCCGGGTACATTCGACTTAGGAAGGGATACAGTATCATATAAATATGCAAAATCATTTTAAAAAAGAGTTGCACACAGCTTGAACGATAGAGACCAAAGTGCACTATACTAAAAGTAAACACGAGGGCCTAGCTGCAGAAAAGCTACCACCAATCAGAGTGTATATATTTTGTGCAATGTAATTATGCCCTTCCCCTTCTCGAAAAAAATCAAAGAATTTGGTAATCCCTTACTATCCCTTCCCCTTTTTGGAAAACTTCACGTGGAATACAAATTTTTTGATATTTTTTCGAGAAGGGGAAGGGAATAATTACATTGCACAAAATATATCCACTCTGGTTGGTGGGAGCCTTTCTGCAGCTAGGCCCTCGTAAAGTAAACGTAGTTAGTTCAGTTGTCGCCACAGCGGCGCTACGATCTTAATTTGAATGTTAGGTGCCTTCTTTTTGACTGAAATCTCAGTTAATCGTAGTACACATCGGTAGCGTGTGCACGTTCTCTTTGATTTACTCACTTCGAAGTGAGCTGAGATTTTTCCTCCCCCTTCACCGTTGCTGCATATGCTATACGGGGGTATCAGTTAGACTTGAGGGGATGAAGAAATATTTGATTTGTTTGTGTTTTAAACAGCATAATCTAATTTTCTTTGGTTTTGAGTGAATGTTATCTATGGGATTATGGAAAGAATTACTTGATTATATGCTGATACGAATATGTCTTATATTTTGAATCTTTTTTTTTAAATTGAATTTTGATACGTCGGCAAATCGCGCGTTTCAATTGAGTGTGTCGTTCTTTTTGATGCTTACTCGCATAACTTTATCTCAGATCACATTAACTGAAGTGAGCTGAGATCTCAGTCAAAAAGAACGAACCTATAGAGCGTTTCCAAGTGACGTCATCCCTGGCCATGTTGTCAGCTGATCACGGACAACCTTCAGAAAGATGGATGGAAATAGTATTTTTTACTGATTTAAATATAAATCGAGAACAAAAGTTGCAAATTTGTGTACTATTGTGTATTAGTTGGATACTATAATAATGTAAAAGTGTAAAAAAGCAATTGTTATGAGTTTCATCGTGTTGTATTATTCGGTTTGTGGTTATATTAGAATTCAGTTTGAAGGTTGTCCGGTGACAGAAATTCGTCACGATGACGTTCTTGGAAAAAGTCAATTGTCAAGAAATACACTGAAACCACAGAATAACCTACTCAAACAGACGGGACACTTTTTGACATTTCTATAAAACATAACATTGTTGCTGGAGTAAGCGATATTGATTTGACATTTATGATAGTTTAAGCACCTACACTCAAAAATTATGTAAATAAGTTTCATTGAAAATAAACATCAAAGCGAAAGAGTAGAATAAAAACCACGTGGGAACATTTTAGAGATTATCCTCAAAATGACAAATTCAATTTATGCGCGTGTAGCAAGTAAACAATAAAATGACAGTATCGGCACCTAATAATGGAGGCTGGTTATTCTGTGCGTTTAAAAACATTTATCTAGGCGGAAAGATAGAAAGTTGATCGCATACAAGAAGTTAATTTACTTGAAAGTATATTTTTATATGAGCAAAAACTTTGTATTTAAGATATCAAAATGTTATAGTTTATCATATTCTATCAGATTTAAATTATAAAAAAATTGTTGCACTATGCGACCAACTGTATTCTCTATCATTGTCATCTTCCACACTAGGATATAATAGTTCTTGAATATATGTGCAAACAATCGTATTAGAATAGATGGAATCGTTGTAAACTTGTGTATATTAATATTAGTAATTCGTGTACAAATTTTAAGAGGTTTAATATATTATAGAGCGTTACAAAATCAAGCAGATAAAAAAATGTTGAAGTTCGAACTGATTCTATTTGAAAGTTTGCTGGAAATGCAAAATAGTGCTCTAAAATATGTGAACCTCACTTTGATGTAAACAGGGATGGACCTTATAGTAGTAACTGACTAAAGGGTGACGTTGTTATCCTGTCTGACTTATCAAATGGCCTCAAAATTTTAAAATTTCAAATACTATAAAAGCTTAATAATTATTTTTTTCCTCCTCGTCTATTTTTATAACCTAGAACTCTACAAGAAATGAAGCCACCCATGAAAATGACTAGGCAGAAATTTTTATTGTAAAGTAACCTTATTTTAGAGTGATTTTAAATAAAAAATGCAACAAATTACGATTATTATTTCTTGGCCCAATTTATTCAATTGTGTTATAGCTCGCCAACTGAAATACTTGGACTAAACCATAAGCTAAATATGTAGACTTGGCCCTCTGATTGTGTGACGGCGAGCTCAGTTTCCTGGCTGAACAGGACCCCAAAAAAGCGTTGATTTGTTATAATTTTGTGCCTCAACTATTATGTAAAGAAAAACAACTCACTTTGTAGTAGACATCGGGAACATACTGCTTATCTGAAGATTCCCTTACGTATCCTAATTCTGCACAATCCTTGGTAGGTAGAAGGCAATTATCACGTACTAAAGCCATGCACTGATTGGACACTTGATATCCTTCCATGTGAACTTGGTTGGATTTATCACCTACAACAAATTTTGTGAAATTAAATACAAAAATGACATCATTTGAGGTTAAGACACTGAACTGAACTGAAC